>JARYHS010011408.1:276057135-276102141 GCA_031002005.1 Vandiemenella viatica
CACGCTCGGTATTTTAACAAATATCTTCAGGTCAGAGGGTAGTCGTTTTGCAAAATAATATATGCTTGACGTATTATCAGGTTAGGCAGAGAATTCCTCTCAAAGGTTCCCAATACCACGTTACCGCACTGCTAGTGAATTCGTTCGGTTCTTCTAAAATTTACTATGGGTTTATTATGATGCAATTCACTATGAATTAAGCTTTCAATCTACTATATAATTTCGTAAGGTCATCCACTCATCTCGATAGCTATTGGTTGGAGAACGGTGTCACGTGTCAACCTTCGCTCACAAAACAGCGACCAGAGATACCATTAGAAGAAATTCGTTGTTATGTCCACAATTTAATAACTAAGCAACTGCGACCAAATGAATTGGCACAACACATTATTAACATTGCTTTTCATAGCGTTTCATAGTTTAAAAAAATAATTTTGCGGCTGAAAACACATGGATCTGTTTTTCAGTAAAATGTTACTAATTAATGCAACTTAAAAAAAAAAAAATTACTCATGGTCTCTGCTGTAACGACGAATGCCAATTGTCATTTCGGCTTAGAATAAATTTCAGTTTAATTAAAACTTTCACTAATGTTGTTGCTTGACCAAAATTTATGCATTACGGTTTATTTGTTTTTTAGGCATTTTACTGACCATTTTCGTTATTGGTCTTTATTCATTTTCGCTGTATGTGAGTTATTATGTTATTTTATGTTGACATCAGACCAAACGAATCACCTCCAACTTACTTCTTGCGGAGTTGCTCAACTGTTTCATAATATGCAATGTGTATTAAGTTCTCTGGCCGTCACAGATACTATGACCAATGTTTACATTATGAGTGTTTACCCATTCTCAATAATAACGAGAGAAGTAAAGGAATTGGGTTACAAAACTTTGGTGAGACCATTGCTCGAATATGGTAGTGTGGTATGGGACCCTCATTTTACGTATCAAATACAGGAGTTGGAGAGGGTGCAAAAAAGGGCTGCTAGATTTGATTCTGGAAATTATCGCAGAATGCAATCAGTGACGGATATGATAAAGGAGCTCGAATGGATTCATTGCAAGACAGAAGGAGGATGAGGAGGGTCATGGGAGTGTACAGGGCATATACTAGCGATGAGGCATGGAAAGATATTGCAATAGGTATGAAAAGTAGTGCATGGAAGGGAAAAGATGACCATGACCACAAGCTGGCACTCGATTTCAGGCACAAGGGTGTGGGAAGATTCTCTTTTTTAGGTAAGGGTGTCAGGGATTGGAATGAGTTACCAAGAGAAATGATGAATAATTTACCGAAAACGTTGAAAGAATTTAAAGATAAAATTTGTAGAGAGCAAATGTAGGTGGGTGCAGGATAGGGGGAAGATGGGGGTGTACGGAAATTGCCACCGGAGCGTCTGCACCATTGCAATTAATTAAATTAAATAAACAACGTGATGCTTTCGAAGGAAACAGGATATTAAAAAAAAATAAAAAAATTTTGCAGAGTGAACTTTAAGGGTCAAATACAAGTCAAGTTCGTATTTAAGCAAGTTCGAGTGTATGACCTTTGAAACAGTTACATGATAGCGCGATCGTTCCTGTCCGTGTTTAATACCTACCTCTATTAATGCTTCTGAGTTCTTCAAGCTCAAGAGATTTTATTCATCCTAAGGGTGAAACACAGGTCAAGCTTATATTTGGCCAGATCAGATTACCTTTTTTTTATCTGCTTAATGTCTCTCTAACAGCGAGGTCTTTAGAGACTGGAAAAGGATGGGGGGCAAGGAATGGGAAGGAATTCGGCCATTGCCTTTTGAAGGAAGCATCGCGGCATTTGCCTGGAGTGATTTGGGAAACCATGGAAAACCCAAATCTGGATGCCCGGACGGGGATTCGAACCGCGTCCTCCCGAATGCGAGGCCAGAACGCTAGCCGTTACACCACCACGCTCGGTCAGAACAACCTGTCATAATCTTTCATCGTAAGAACTGGAACTATTCTAGACCCGTGACGATTCGCAAAAAATAACAGTCACGGGCTTACACTAGTAAAATAATATTAATGTATGGCATGTTAACCTCAAAATAGAAGCTCGTATTTGTATTTCTTGAAACTTAAAGACTATATTACATGTATTTATTTATCAGAGAAAAAATTAATCTTCTGCTTAATACGCTTTAGGCAAACACCGATGTCGAATGTAGAATAATATATACATATATATTTGCATCCCCTTTATTTCTATAGAAACTCTCAGGGTATAATTTTAAATATCAAACCTAAAACATACTTCGTTCAAAAGTTACAGATCCGTCTCAGGCGGACAGACAGTGGAGAATTTCATTTGTGATAGGGAATCTTAAATAAGTTACTACCATTACTTAATGAGATTGTAAGATGACAGAAAAAATTCATCTCCCCATTCACTACTTTTTAATTTATTAGATCAACCATGGGAGATGAAAGAAAAATATAAATATCGAAAGCCATCCAGTTTTAGTAGAGGATGAATTTTTAACATTCTAGGAACGCAGTTGGACTGAGTTCTATTATACGGGAATGGCGTATTACATGTGGAATATCATGATTGATAGAAATTTTATCTGAGGACCGCAATGCACCCCCACACTGTTAATTCGCTGAAAATC
Source organism: Vandiemenella viatica (assembly GCA_031002005.1). Taxonomy (NCBI): domain Eukaryota; kingdom Metazoa; phylum Arthropoda; class Insecta; order Orthoptera; family Morabidae; genus Vandiemenella; species Vandiemenella viatica. The sequence continues at coordinate 276,059,771 of JARYHS010011408.1, forward strand.
AAGAAATGCAGTCTGCTTGGATTAAAATCCCGCCTCTGACGTCGCTACATATTCAATAACGATTTTCCCTTCGTAGCAGTAAAAACACAAATTTAGTTTCATCTAACAGCTTAATAGAAGTATAATAAAAGATTGAAGGTGTGAAGTAATACCTCCTCATAATTTTAAAAAAATATAAATATTTCCAATATCTGTCGCTCTTTAGGTAACGATTTCATTCAATGAAGTTACAACTGCAAGGAAGTCATGAAAAAGCCGTGATAATATTCAGCTAACACTATTTCTATAAATTATGAAAATCCTGAATCTGGATTGAACTAAAGAGCTACCAACTATTAGGTGCTGAAGTTACCAATCATCCACGACGCACGGTTTGAACCGAAAGATACAAGTTTTAATGTTAGTTAAATTCTTCCACACATTTATCAGGCTCGACTCAGGAATTCTTGGATGTGCTGCTGTTACAAGTTCTGGGAAATTGTGATAGCAAAAAGCTGTGCAAATATACCACATATGGCGCATGCGTTGCGGAATGATTAGGTTGCACATGACTCTTGAAAACTAAAGCACCCAAGACCTCATGAACCAACTTCGGTAGCGTAGAGACTAGCTCCATGGCTTCACGAGCTGAGTGTTCGCGGTTCCAGTCCAGTTTAGATAAAGTATTACGTTTGCTCTGATAGTCAGGAACATCTTAAAACGAAATATTGGTATTTAGTCCCGCGCATAGGGGATACCGTACACAGAACTAAATTTAATTCACTAAACCTATTTTCGTAAAAACGTAATGATTGTGAATTAGAATTCATGTAATATAGTCTATAAGGTTCGAGAAAAACAACTACGAGCTTCTGTAGTTAATTAGAATTCAATCAAACACACAAAAAAGGTTGAAAAGAATTATGGTGGATCTTAAAAACATTCCGAAAATTTTAAGACAAAAGTATTTTCACGATATATTTACTATCTGATTCATTAAATTCTTTATCTAATGATGAATGTAGCTATTTTTGTCAAAAAGAAAATCTGACAAAGTATCAAATTTGTTAAAATTACTCATGTACATATTTGGCGAAAGGTGTTAACTCCATTCACCACAGTATTCCTGCAAACTTTTGTCAGACTACATATCAAGTAAATTTTGAAGAAAACTTCGTATCAGTAATTTTGGAAATAAAATTATTGTTTTTCTCCAAAGCTCCTACAAATCGTGGGACGTAAAGAAACTTCAATAATTTTGAGAGTCAGTGATATCCATCAAGATTATCTAAATAACAAATAATTATTTTCGCCTTCCATGGCTTTTATACATTTTACTTCACAATCGTGTTTAGGGTAGTAAGAAATCAGGTGTTGTGTAGTTACAAATATTCAGTAAAATTAAAGGTTCAGAGTTTATGAGACTGCGATAGACGCAACGAATCAGATAAATCCACAGGTACACAGGGAACTTTTATGGCCACATCACATCCGACATTTAACGCTGTTTATCTGGCAACTACTTTCTTCTTCCACTGAAATGTTAAAGGTGGTTCTAAACCAGGTGTCCCCAAAGTGGTTAATATCGACCCCAAGGGGGTCAATTATTGTACTGGGGTCGAAAGGAGGTCAATTAATAATAAAGAAGAGCAATTAAACTGTCTAGGAAAAAATGGGAATATTTCAATACAAATCAGGTCAATAAATGAAAATAATACTCATCCTCTGAATTCCCGACTGTTTGCGAAGTTATGTGAAGAAAATTATTAACCTTTCAACCAAATACCTTTGAATACTGAGGTAAGGTGGTTGTCAAGAGGAGATAGTTTGCAGAGGCATGTTGACTAGTACGATTCATCTGAAGAGTTACTTAGGAATGTGGATCCATTGCTATGTAACGAGTTAAAACAGTGTAAGAACCATCCGTTCTATTTGGCAGACCTTTACTCGAGATTTATTCCACCTATCCATACTTTCTTACTACTTTTTAAGATTGTAATAACAATGTAAAATATTTCCTTTTTCTTAGATAATATTGGGTAGATTTTATAAGAAATAGGAACTATATGGGTTGTTTTGCATGTCTCCTTATTGCTTGGCATTAGAAATGCCAAAAATGATTTAATGTTTTATTTAAAACTTAATATGGGGGTCAATAAGAAGGCAAATATTCTTTAAAGGGGTCGACGGGATAAAAAGTTTGCGGACCCCTGTTCTAAACGAATAATGCAATATCTGGAAGCTAAGAGTGGAACACAAAACCAGCATTATAAGAGTTTCTGTATTACCATGGCTCTGATGATTCAAAGCAAAACTTGTTTCCCATGACAATAACAAGCGTACTAAAAACAGAGTCCAAGCTATAAGTCACGATAGCGTTATCAGCGGATTTCCTTCGTCTCTAGTCACTGCTCAGATAGCAGTTATAATCACTATTCCCGACGAATTTGCAGTATGCGGTTATTAGACCGTAAAGCAAAACACTTAACTGTTTTAATTTCCGTAACGGTTAATATTATTATGTTAACAATAGAAATCTAACAAAACGGGATCTAATCTGTGTACGCTACCGACAATCAATGATGAGGACGTATATATGTAATACTAAACAGACACTCTATTTACATGTATCACAAACATATATTACCCTCTGTCAGAAAGGACCACTTTATATGGGAATCAGATTGTTTATACTCTACTATAAAGGATCAAGTCAGTAACAGAAAATATTAAATTCTTCCAGCACTGAGGGAGTACTTGCTTGACCACTGATTTTACAGTATTGATGAGTATTTGCAAATCAAATGTTAGTATTTATCATAAATGTAAATAGTGAAAAACGGTATAAATAAGGTATTATTTGGATATTTGTAATCATAATATGCCTTTGTCTAGTATCTAGCTTTTACAATGTTATCTTTTCTGTAGATATAGTCGTAAACCAGGGATGTAAAACCCGCGGCCCGCCTTGAATATTTTTCTGGCCCGCGAGATTCATCACACTTTTACAAAATATATTTGTTTTATAATGACCAAAGTAGTGTGTGTTTAGTATCATTATTATTATATTATCTATGTTTAAATATACCAATAATAGTAAAAACAATAAGAATAACTCATTATATTTCAATTTTTGCTCAAAAAATTTATATAATGGGTTTATATTTAATGTGGGGATATATAATTTTATATGCGGCCCGCGGAGTTGTGATCAAATTCAAAAGTGGCCCACAAGATCGTTTGGGTTGGCCATTCCCGTTATAGACTAAATAAAACATATTGGCTGAGAAACGACAGTTGTTAAAGAAAGAAGGCTAAATGTGCCGTATCGAGAAAGTACAGTTTATGCATAACAAGTCACAAAGACTTGTTACTGTTAAATTTATGTCAAAACTTTCCACTGCCGAAGAAAAATAATTTTTCTTGTAGTTCTAAACTGTATGTACAACAGCGAACATTTGAGACTGTTAATATATCAGCAAAAATGTTAATATTTGGGAACACAATGTCAGTGGAACTACTTTCTGCCACAAGAGCAATAAGATCACAACATATATTTATAATCCCACACAGCAAAGACACTAGTATACGAAAACAAACTACAAAAATGTTTTATTTGTATCTTTAGTATTTACTACTTGACAACAATTGGTACAGGCATCATTTGTTGAATAAACGCCGCAACTTTCGTGTGATACAAATTTTAATTTAATCTTATACAATGAGCATATCGGTATCACGTGACTTGTTCTTTAGGTCCAAGCAGGATTTCAACGCAGCCAGAACTACTGCATTCAATTTTAAAATTAGTAAGGTGGATTGATTTGAATTTTTAATGCTTGACAGTCTTCATTAGTTCTGTGATATAGTTCGTAACAATATGAATAATGTCAGGGTTGTAGTGTTTTCACCAACGAGATTGTCAGCCATATGGAATTAAGAAACTTAATCTCAGACCTAACAATATCGTGTGTTGCTCGATGTAAACCCAAAAAAGCGTAGACAGATGCCGTTTCCATCATCGTACTAACCTGTTCCATCGACAGTTGAGACGAAAATCTGCTGCGAGATATTGTTCTTGCGTAGCACTCTAGTCACGTTGACGGGACCCACGATGTATGTGACGTGTCCCAAATGGACTCGTCTGCACTGACGGATCTGCACTCTGCCCAGCGACTGTGAAGCCCCCATCAGTAGCGTCGACGCCGGCAAAGTGATCCCAGGGTAATCAGCAGATCCTGAGTTCAGTCGCAAGGACTCATGCACCACCGTCTTGGATCGATCAGCCTCCAATGATTTGTCGATGCCTGAGATCTTGTTTACATTGTGACAATTACTTATTGTACTCTTCGAGCAGCACATGCTCTGCGTTTTTGACGCAGTAGTTATTTCATTGTCGATACCCTTGAAGGAATCGTGTGATTCGCTCACGCAAATTTCAGACTGAGTGCTGCAAGAGTTTGCATCTTCAGTACTGCATCGTTGCTGGTCCATGGCTGTGGTGTTCTGTTAGTCCTGAAGATGAGACGACTGATCAAGCAGACGAGGAGAGTAGATCATGGCGTCACTGCCGATGCCAGCCGACATGTGCACAACTGGGAAAGATCAAGAGCGTGTTGACGCGCTAGTTACGCAGACGGAAAGTGGAGGGGCAAGTTGTTTGCGATAAGGATGCGGAGTGTGGCAACAGAGCAGGCCAAGTACTCGCCTCAAGCTCAGATCACCTGGTCGATTATAAGTGCGAAATTCTAACCTGATGGTGTAATGAAATAATAAATGGTATGTGTATTTACCTGACGATTAGGAGATAATGCGGAGAAAGTACGGTGATCTCAAAACAGAGATTCCAGCTGATTTTGAAGAGTTTTGTATTTAAGTCCCGTAACAAAATCTCGAACCGATTGCCTTTAATATTAATAACCCTGTTTCCTCATACACTGTTTATACATCTTCCATTTAATACCTGTAATTGAAGTTTATAAATTAACATTTGACGACGATGTGCGCCTGATATGCGGAAAACAAAGAGTCTTAGCTACAAATTCAAATTGTGATTACCTTTTTCCAGGAAAGTATTCACAAAAAAAAGTATTATAGAAAATATATATTACGATGCTATATGGTATAAATCCAATACTGTCTTTCAGAGAACTCTTTAAAAAGCTCAGTATTCTTACAATCATTTCTCATTACATTTATTTTTGCTTTGACGTAATAGCATTTTAACCTGTTATTATCGAATTCCCTGGTACAGAATTTCAAGCCAAGAAACAAAAATAACTTGCAAGAAACTCACAAATAGCTAGCGTTAGTATGGGTTAATTATTGTAGGGCACTTCTGATTAATAAACTATCGAAAGTACAAAAAAGTTTGCGGATGATAAAGAAGTATTTAAAGAAAAATTGAAAAAGTGTCTTATTTGCAACTATTTTAATTCCATCCAAATATTTCTACAAATGATTTAACTGTATCTAATATGTATTTTCCAAAACTCAGCTGTAAATTTTGTTTGTTTAAAACAGTGGTTCCCAATTAGTGGTACGCGTACCTCCAGGGGTACAAGAGGTTGCTCCCGGGGGTACGCGAGGTTCTCTCTTGACTGAGTTATTCAATAAGACAATTGAAAAAAAAAAAAAAAAAAAAATTATGCAAACATTACTACCGCCAAAATATATTTTAAGACAGTCAAACGGTGTGTGAATTACATTTCTGTAATGCTGTGGCTGTGCGAAGCACTAGACTGGAATGAACGCAGAGGCAAATGTAGCTATAAGGGGGTACGCGAGGTTCAGCTCTTTCTTGAAGTGGTACTCGGGAAAAACTATTTGGGAGCCATTGGTTTAAAACATTTAGTAGTTTTTCACTTTGATTATTATTCATCTTGTGTGTATATGAATTAATCCAGCTAGAATTGGGTTTTCCATGGTTTCCATAATTCACTTCAGGTAAATACCGGAATGGATCCTTCAAAAAGGTCGTGGTCGAATTCCTTCCCGTCCCTTGTCCCCCATTCCTTTCCCGCCTCTAATTGCCTTGATGTCGACAAGGTATAAGGAAAAAAAAATTAGTCATCTAAGAGTTCCTTCAAAAGCAGGAATCTATTAAGCGAAAATAATAAATAAAGTATGTATAAGCCACTGAATTATCCAATCCAAGATTAAGTGCACTCTTTCAATTTGCTACAATTACGTAATTTAAGAAATATGTTTCAAGCATTGCTGATATCGAAAACAGGTTAAATTATCCTTCATTCTATGAAATTTCTGGTGCCAAACATTGATTTAGCATAAAATGATAACCATCTAAAAGTGAGCATGCAGCTTAGCTGTTTGGTATCAAAGATTAGACATTTGAGAAGGCAGAAAGAAGGGAAATAGAAGCATTTGTATGCGTTCATTTCGATGGATGCTGCAAGTAATGTTAAAATTGAAAATAATGGATTTAATGACTAAGTAATGAAGTCAATGGAATAATCCTACTAAGAGAAAAGGATAGTTGACCAAATAGTAAGGAATGCGGTAGTGGTTGATTCAATAGTCGAACTGCTAAAGTTAAGTATGGCTGGAGCGTTTGAAGCAATTTAAAGAAGATGAAAGGTTTGATACAATATTTTGTTAACATGGAAACCACGCCATAGGTTGCAGTATGTTAAGAGTTGATGAGAATAACACAGGAGTGGAAATATAAGAATGCATAGAGCAAGGAAATTAATATTTCTATTGCATAACATATCTAACCTTGTACCGAATGAAGGAAAGTTTTGGAAAGAGCCATCGTCATTGTTATCGGCGAAACAGCAGACTTCTAATGGCCAACATCATGTTCAAATTACGTCTTCCGCTTGCGTTCTAGACGATGTAAAGAAATAGCTCAATACGTACTCTTGTGTTCTCCTTGCAAAAGCAATTCGTTTTCGTGAAATAGGTCTACATGAAGTTTCATTTTAACACATATCAATAATTTTCAAAGAAATTTTAACAGTAATGAATTACTCCAGTTGAAGCGTTGATAATTGCCAGTTTTTTCGTTTGATGTGGTGAAAGTATATTTAATATATACTGCGAGAATAGACTCGAATACTAAATAAACTACTACATGTGTTTACTGTGCAATTTCAAACTTTATGCAATATTTGATTATATGTTTGAATTGTTCTGAGCACGACTGGAAAATTATGAAGTGCTGTATGCTTGTGTTTCTTTGAAGCAGAACTGAATTGTTAACATATGTATAACAAAACTATTGATGTTGAGGCTTCATTAAATGTATGACATAAAAGCATGTTAATTTAATAATTAAAACACAAAAAGACGATAACCTTAGATATAGTGATGGAAGGTTTTTGATCAAAAAATAAGAACTGCAAGAATTATAATATTATTCACTTTATTGTAAATAGACTTCTATAGACTAATGCAACGACAATATATTACAAATGATTATTTATGTCAGAGGTGATACTATACATTATGAATGTGGTTGCATTGAAGTAAATCACCAGTCTGCACAAATGTTTTGATGAAATACACTAATTACAAATAATTTATAAAACAAACACGAAAAGAAATAAATATGTAAAAGTGATGGACACAAATCTAAGGGGCAAGATATATTACATTAAATACAAAAGTACAAATAAAACTTTACAAATAATTTTATACATCTGACTTTACGCTCTCCCGTCTATCACTTAACTTATAATGAATTAATGTTTTGTTTCCTATGTGTCTGAATACAATGTGAGAGGAGAGGAAAAGTTCGTCAAGAACATTTCTAATAAACAGTTCCTTTTTCGCTATGACGGCAAAGCAGACAATAGTTTACTCTGCTTTGTTGTAAGTAGTTGTTTTTCAAATTTCTAATTGTCTTATTAAACAATATTAATTTGGACATATTTTGAAAAAAATATGTTTGTTCAGTAGACATTTCGTTTGTAGAAAAATATGCAGTTTTGTAATACTTAGAAATACGAATGAGCCTTGAATAATCCCGAGGAAACATTCAGACCATAAGAGAAATCAGGCTCTTGATGCAGGTATTGAGCTATGCACTGGCAAAGGCAGCGATTCTTCCTCTTCATTGAAAGTGAGAATTTTATCTCAGACGGAAACACAATTAATGAAATAATGACATTACTGTAGTATAATAGTGAAATTTCACAGCCATTAAGTTTGCAAGTACTGCAATATTTTGTAAGAATACAGTTGACTTAAGCAAGATCAATTACTGCCGAGTCAGTGCTATTAACCACGTTGGAAATGATTACAGCATCATCAGCCTGCAAAAAATCTTCCACACGTAGATGTGAGTGAGTTGGGGAACGGCAACACGATACAATCACACGAAAGTGATGTGTGGTGCGTCTCAGGAAGGGCCTAACAGCTGCTGAGGACTAACTAACGCGCAGGAGGGCCATGACTAGATACTAACACATAATCCACTCCTCTCCTGAAGTTAAACGATTGAAATCCTAACGCTAGTTAACAGACAAACTCTTCCTCGGTGTGAGCACGCAGGCATCGCTTTGGCTTCGCTGATCTCCGTCGACCTCGCAGCGTGCTCAGTACTTCCTCAGGATCTCGATGACGTGGTCGTACACGAGTCGTCGCACGTCTTTGGCGATCAGGAAGTCGAGGTGCGTGAATTTTTCGTAGGGCACGCGGAACATTCCGATCTTGCGGGGTATATGATCGTACAGCCTCTTCGTCTCCTGCGGAAAAAGAGAAAGTTTTAGCATCTGTGACGTCACTGCAAAGCACTGAGAAATCCTTATTTCAAAGACAGATGGATTCACACTTTGAATCAGCACAACAGAAAATTACAACAGTAAGATTAAACTCTGAAGGGTGATGAAGTCTGAGAGATAATAACATTTTATGACTGTTTGTCCTAATCTGATTTTGGCAAATGGCGTATAAATTATGTTTTAAGTACTGTGTTCGCAAGATGAAAGTAATACCATATTGCAACGTCCTTCCAGCTGAATATACCAGTTTTAAATCTTTGTCCAACTCTAATTAATTGCATTTGATTTTCCCACATCAGTTCTGTAGTAACAGAACACTAAACTTCTTCCGCGATTGTCACTGTCTCAATACTTAAAGACCAAAAATGACCACTAACAAAAAGTTAGTCGTAGAACTTAGTATACAACCTACGAATTTTAGTCAATATTAGAAATATATATAATATACAGCGTAAATGCATCAACGAATTTAAACATTAAGGCTGCATTTAAATTACCCTAACTAAATTTGATCATATTCGGCCTTTTCAATTGTTCATGTTACTCGCACATGTAACCCTGGGTCTTGCATACTATCGTTGTTTATATAAATATAAAAAAGTAATTAAATGTGCTAAGTTACCAAACAGTAGCCTGTAGAACGTATGCATAACTATTAAGGGTATTACCGGTAGTTAAACTATTTGCTGATTCACATGGTTTCTTAAACAATAATTCACTCGTTCGTATCGTTTTTTATGCTTAGCTTAGGAAAGCTTTTGTTATAGAGATATAAGATATATTACTGATGCTATGCCTTAAATAAATGATCATTTTTAGCACATACTAGCTGGTGTTTGTTGAACATATTAATGTCCTAGTCTAGCAATTTGAATTTGTTGCTACTCTTTCGCGGTTTTGCTTCAGTCATTTAGCATAGTGCACTCTTTCTTGGCTACTTGTTTGGTAACTGTTTTATTGCTGGACTACAACATGAGGTGTGTGATTACCTTGTACTTGATGATGTCGTCGTTGTCGGAATAGAAGAGCGCCACGGGAGTTTGCGAGTACATCCGCATGTCAAACGCTGGAGGGGTCGTCTGGTTGTAGCGTTCCATGTTCTCCTTTGGACCGAGGTCAAGTGCCAGGAACTGGTCTGCAACACAAAAACATCACAGTCAGCTCCAAGCTCTCATTTTATCACAGATCTATTGAATGTTTCAGTTTTGATTTACACACGAACAAAATAAATAAATTAAAAATAATGCACTCTGGCTCATTTATGTCGCATAGTTGTGAAATACTGCTTCTGTCCCGGTTTCAATTTTCCCTCCTGTGACGTCAGTGTGTTATTGAAGAGAGGGCATATCAGGTCCTAAATATCCTTCGCCATGCACTTGATCAGAAATTCTCATGAAGAAAACTGGATTATGTATGTAGATACAATGTCGCGATTCATTTCCCAGAAGAATGTGATAACAAGAAATTCATTGCTCTGAAATTTCTATTGCTATGACCCTGATGGGTATGCAAACAGTCGTACCGGGGAGTTTAGATGACGTTCTAACAGCACCAGTCAGGCGTCACCAGAGGCAGTTAACATCATATCCCCTTTCAGTGTTGGACTTACGATTGCTCCACAGGACGTGATAAACTCAGGTTTTTGAATGTATTTCAGTAATAAGTGTGTCACATATTCACAAACATGTGTGCCATCAAACGGAGTGTTGTTGTTAGCGTTTATCATAATTTTTTCACTAATTACATCCAATTCTGAACTAAATATCTGCAGCTACTATCTTAATATCGCAAAACTTCGTGGTGAAAAAAGTGCTTTAGTTCAAAAGCAAGTGCATACCTACCCAATATTCTCTAACGATGGGTGAAAATATATTATTCTGAAGTTTTATAAAATTAGAAGGAAGGGAAAATTAGTGAACCAGGAATTTATTACTGATATGGTACGATTCTGATGAAGAGAAGCAATTCTGTGATATACCGAAAACAGTTAACTGTGAAATATCAGTGATTCCGAAGGTTTTTTTTTAGCATAATTATTAGTATTCCTACTAAAAGCTGAAAAAATAGTGCTATGAAGCCTACGAAACGTATCACAGCAATAACTATTAAAGCAACTTCGTTTGGTACTCTGACTATCGATACTATGGAAGAAAGAAACTAATTACTTACCAGCATTATGGTTCTGTATGAAGTGCAGAGCGGTGTTTATTGATGCTCCAGAGATGATGTGAGTTAGCAGGAAGGACATTTGCTTCTGTAACAGAACAAAAGAGATATTCTCAATAAACGTCTAATGGAAAATTGCAACAGAATATTACCATCACATTAATTACAACATTAACAGCGTATTATTATTTAAAAAGAATTTGATGGATTTGTGGATTAATTTCTATTGAGCACTTATACTGATGGCTATAAGTTGGTTTGAGGTGAATATAAATTTTTACATGAATAATAATAATATTAAAAAAAAAAAACACTTCAACTCAGTGATTTTTAATTTTATTTCCTGCCCAGAACCAATAGATACAATGTTTGACAGCGGACTTACGTGTGGCAGTTGTGGCAGATCCCATCCTGTGAGCTCCGAGAAGATGTCAATGCAGATCGTGTGTGTAACGGTTCCGTGAGAGCAGAGCCCGTTCAGAAGCCCGGACATGGTCGTGGAGCGAGGAAACAACTCGTAGATGTGGTTGCGTTCCGCCAAAGACTGCAATAGAACAAAAATGCTCCGTTGAGAGTTGCCAACTCAAAGAAATGCAGAGATTACATTTAGAATAAAATAAGAAAAATATTTACGTCGAAAAAACGGTATGTGTAAAAGAGCCGCCGCCCATGTTACTACAAAATGAAGGAAACGTTGTTTCTTCATTTAGGCACGAAAAAAACACATGAACATCAGTAATGAAAAACTTTTTTGAGAAAATTTAGTGTCTGATTTTAGATTGATTGTGAAGAAATGTTGAGGAAATAATGTGAAGCAAAAACCCAGCACGATTGCACGCCAGGAGAAACAAAAGGTCAAATTTCCAGAAAAGATTTTCATTAGATAGGGGTATAATCGTGTTTGAAATCAAATTTATGTGATTAAGAAAACAATGATTAAAAACGAGAAGGTAGATAAAGTTTATTTTTTGAATACCGTACTGTGTATTGTTTTAATAATTTTTAATTAAAATTAAGTTCAAATGTTATTAACGCATTCCAGTCCTCGCGGTGTCTTGATCTTTTGAAATGTTTCCCGTCTTCCTCAAGGTGTTAATCATTGTCTATCTCCCGCATTTGTGATCTTATAGTAGGTACATAGATCTAAGGTATGTGGGACTTATACGAGGAGAAAGTACAAAAACCTCATATGAGAGTGGAGACTTCCCTGCGTATTGATGCAATGAAATCTTCACACGGGTGCAGCCGGATAGTGTCATAAAATGACGACGTTTCGACACCTGCTCGATTGTCTTCACAGATCTATTTTAGATATTATTGCTTGAAATCACAAAACAGCCTATCTGTTTTGTGATATCGTCTGTTTTGTGATTTCAAGCAATAATATCTAAAATAGACCTGATGAAAACAACCGAGCAGGTTGTCGAAACGTCGTCATTTTACGACACTATCCGGCTGCACTCCCGTGAAGATTTCACAACAAAAGCCTCTACAACATGGAGAACTTCAGACTTTTTAAATCCGACTGGTCATGCAACATTTTTATCGCTGGCTGTTACTGGGTTTCGTGTAATGTGGCAATGTCTTACCGCGAAGTATTCGGGTGCCGTGTGGAGCAGCCTGCCGACGGGCTTCTTGGAGGGCGCGAGGAACACGGCTGGGGCGAGCAGCACTGCGGCGCGGACATGGGCGTTGGGGGCGGGCATGGGCGGCGGGGTCGACAACATGACCGACAGCGCCGCCGCGGCCATGGAGTGCCCCACCAGCAGCGGCGGGGACGGCCACCGCGACACCTGCTGCGCCATGTCCAGCATCGCCGGCAGGTCGTACTTGCCCATCTCCTGCCAGCTGCACACGCAAAAAACATGTGTTGGTCAAGAAAACTAGCTCTCATGCTCCGTTACCGTAATTATTTTACTATATATGGCAACTAAACTTTAAAATGCATTTATGGGAATGTCTCGTTTTTGGTTTGAAGCGAATCTTCCCATCAGAAATTTTCTGTGAGATTCGTTCCAAGTGCGTATGTGACTCTGTAGACAATATTTATGTTTTGATGCATATCTCCCCAACCGTTTGTCACAAAAAAAAGATGAATAAACCATTTCAATTCTGAAACTGCGTTCTACAACTTTGATAATAGGTCTTGAAAAATTTGATAGTTTTTAGTAAATCTGACTTTGTTACAGAATAAGTCATTTTTTGTACATGTTTCACGATCAAATGTGAGGGTATTTTACTTTTTTACTTCTGTACAATAATTACGCCATTATTCAATAATTAGCCTTCCCAGTTACTTATTGAGCAATAAAATAATACTAAAGCTGATATTTTAAGAGCTAGAAGACGTTTATACTGATTATGGCATTTAAGTCCCACTTAAAAACTTTTGTCCTAATAAAACTATGAAGAGGACAACTCAGAGATGGGGACTTTTCAAGACATGTTTCTTAGGTAGTATATAACATCTGTGCCAATTTTCAGATCTACCTTATATTTTTTTCACCCCTTAGCCACCGGGAAAATGACTAAGTTCGGTCGCCATGGTGTCTTGGAGCTGACGAATGTTGATAATTAACGTTTTTAACCCTTTAGCCATCACACAAACGATTACGTTGGGTCCCTGTGTGCATCATGACAATTAAACACCAATTAGCAGGCTGTCTCGTAGCATCTTCCTTCCCTTTATTTAGTCATTAATTTCTAGTGTAATGTCCGAAGCATTGGTTAGCTTTTCCAGAGTTCCTCAAGTTCTGTCTGCCTAGTGGTAGCTGTCGAATGTCGATAAACGAGCGAAAATTCTGGCTTCTACGTCATTTCTACTAAATCATGAACAATGAGATCTTATCAACTATATCTGGAGGACTGAAATTTCTTGTAACACGCGGTTGGTGCATCAATACAGCGTATATTATGTTTCAGATAAAATGTCAATATATTTTTTGCTAAAGTTTGTTGAATAGTTGTATTGAATTACTAAGTATACAGAACAGTTCTGGTCGAACATTAAGGATTATAACTTCATAAGTTTTGCTAGTACAAAGTAGTGATATTAACTTTTTTTCGTACCTGAACTTCCAGAAGGCAGGATCTGCAGGCGAGAGTTTCTTATGTTTACGGGAGTAGAAGTTTCCTCTCCAGTTACCGAGGTATACATCGAATCCATCGTCGGCCAGCAAATAACCTGCAACAACAAGAAAATTTTTGTTTGCAGACTGACAAAGTTTTCAGTTCGATTATTTGAATGTCGTGCGGGAACTGAAGCGAATCGAAATCATATTTGTTTGCAAATATGATGTTAGAAGGGAACAACAGAGGAGGAATTCCTACAGGCCAAACGAACTTATTAGTGAAAATATTTGAAGATAGAACCAAACGTTTTAGAAACCATGGGAAAAAAGGAGAGAAAGGATTATATTAAACATTATTATGAATGTTCTTAACATATCACCTTTTGCCTATGACTGTATACCTTCCGAAATTGTTATTCAAAAGAGACAACAGAAAGTAGGTAATTATGAAGTATAAAACCTCCTCAATGAGTTCAAAGTATTTCATTTGAAATCAAATGATAAAGATTGTAATCCTGTTTTAGTTTATAGTTTCGACGATGTACGACGGGAGTAAAAAAATGATTAACAAGAGAATCACACGTAAAGAATGCCCGATACTAACCCGCGTACAAGAATCGTAAGGAAAGTTCTGACTTGTGTAGAGAGTCCTCAATTTCTTTGATGCCCCATGTGACTGAAATGAACATCTCTTCAGGAATGATACCCAAGATATATGGTGCTGCGAAGTGGACTTACCTAGCGAATTTTCGGGCCCGGCCAGCAGCCAGTTGTCGGAGGCTCCCAGGAAGCCGTGCATCAGCAGGACAGGTCCTCTGCTGGTGGTACCAGGACGCGGGGGCAGGCGGTGCATGTTCAGCAGGTAGCCATCTGCAGTGGCGACCGTGTGGCTCTCGCACGCGTAGCCTGCAGCCTTAGCCATTTGACACTGGAACAACCAAAAGATCGTTACACGGGTCTGAAACACTATCGCCGGAGATATCAAAGATTTCATGGTAAAGTAAGTAAGTCTCAAAATCCATTTGTAAGGTTGAAGAGATGGTTGAATCAACCAAAATAGCTGAAACACACGACTAAACAAAGTATAATTTACAAATGAAGAGATTTTATACGTCTGCATCATGCAAAGTGGAGAAGGGAAGAGTGTGACTTTAGAGATATATTATTGGAGGAGAATTTTGAGGGCCGCTTAGACAGAGTAAGTTAAGGATAATCAACTATTGAAATGAGGAAAAGTGGAAAGGAGGAATGATATGAACAATCACCTGCTCTGTTATAACGACATTCAAAACGATCACTATTTCGCTTCAGAGTTTGATCGCAAGAGGCACTTCTAAAGCAAGGACGAAACTGTACTACACTGAAGGTATTAAGAATGTAAGAAAATAAAACGAATTGCTATGAAACGAAATAAATTCCAGTCCCATCAGTCCTCTGGACAAGAAGATAGCATGCGATAAATCAGCTTACTGTGGATTGTTTGGTTTCGTCAGTAGTTGAGTCTAGATCTTGTATGGTCGGAGATGAGTCTTATAATAGCTGCATTAAGTGCTGCTATATTTATATATGTATACCAGTTAAAGCGTAGTAAATCCTTCTAGAAAACTTTTTTTTAAGAAACAAATCCTCGAACATCCTTTTAATCATATTTCTGAACGTTCTCTTAATTCTCATATTATTTCTTGTGCTGCTGCTTTAAATGTTTTACTGGGATTATTTTGCAGCAGTGCTATTGACCCTGTAATTGTTTCGGTGTATTTTCTTCTATGCTTGAGGGCGTAGGGACCACCTTATTCGGGTGCTAACTGGAACATTTGGCGCTCTGTAGTTTTTGTGTTATTCGCTAAGAGAAAGCTCTCAACGCAAACAATTCGGGTTTTCTTTTGCCTTGGGACTGTTAGGGAGCAAGGTGATGGCCTTCAGTGGATTTCGACAGTCTTCTCTCGGTTGTTCGAAGCTAACTTGGCAGAATGTCCATTTCACATGTTTTTCAAACCAATATTAAAGTTAATCTGTTAGCATGCAAGTCATGGTGTTCCTTTAAAACGGAAAAGGCGATGTAAATGCTTAGCGATTTCCTCAACAGTAGTGTTCATAGACTAGAGGAGCACCTACGACTTCAAACTGTTGTGTAGCAGGGTGAGAGACATAAACTAACTCTAAAACTGTTCCACTTCTTATTGAAAAAATGCTTCTGAAGAAAGAAATTATGTATTTTACTTGCAGAAAAAAACGGTAAAGTATGGTTGTTCCTGCCACACTTTTTATGTGTTAACACAGCTCCTATTCCGTGAGTGGCCAATCTTATTTGAATACAAAGCAAGTGAATCCTTTGTCTTTTGTCCTTCGTCTTTTGTTTCCAAGATGCTGCTGGAAATTGGAAATGAAGTGACATTGCTTAATAGATGAAGATTCGCATCAAACTGGGCACTATTCGTGTGAGATGATACTTGCAATCAGTGTTAACAATTCCTTGTATTTTTAAAGCTAGCTAATCCACTAGTACATTTCTAAAGGCTACTTCACCGTAGATTGACTGAATGCTCGCAAAGTGTCCGAAGTTCTACTCAACAAAGAATAATGTAGTGAATGCTTGGTTAAAGAAGTCGCAGTGTTAATCGAACTAACCAGTAGTAATATTTAGGCTATGTATGAAACATGCTAGACACATAGGTTCGTAGCTTCTGGATAGCTGTTTATGAATGTAGAAATAATTGAATAAACTACTATTTTTTCCAGATGTTAAATAAAGTCATGCAATTAATGCAGAAAAATAGGAAATTCCGTAATACGTAGTAAAAATACTAATATTCGTTCAATAAAAAAGTAAGATCAGTTAGAGACCATAGTGTCCTCAAATTGTTTCTCATCTTGAAATTTAAATATTTCAGAATTGTCCTGGTTTAGTGTGATATAGTTTGGTGTAGTACCCAGTCATTGTCTGCACTATAAATTTAAACCAAAAATCCAATACCTGACCATTGTGAAATAGGTATCTGTCCGATTTCTCAACACAAGCGAATCTGTCTAGTAGTGCAACACCAGTACACCCTTATGAAATAGTGACGAAACTAGGAGGTGACATTGAAGCTTAATTCCAAAACTGTTTCGGTTTTTTGGGCGAAAGGCTTCATAAATGAAGAACAAAATATTTTAGACACACAATTGCTTTAAGAGTTATTTGCGACAGGATCAGAATGCAATTTCTTGGTTATAAATGTCGAATTGCTGACAGATATCATATGCGATCATGATGGAATATTTGAATTTGAAACTAAACTAAATATTTCTTTTGCAAATAGAAGCATTCGCGTATTGCTGTTATCAGCGTTCTGGGTTGTCAGCGTCAGTAGAGGACTCCTTGAGGAGGTCGTTGGCTTTAATGAGGCTGAGGCGGACGTGACACTGGGAGCTGTCTCAATGGCTGCCCACATTACGACGAGATGATAGTTTGTTCGTAAACAAGACAGACAGCTGCATAATGTATGGATATCGGTCGTCTGAATTTCTGGGCGATACGTGATGAACAACGGGGTCGGATGACTCCATACGCCACCAATCTTCATTTCTCAGTGTGTCAAAGACAGTGAAGGGGGTGTAAAACAATTGACTGTTGGTTCAGCAGAAAAAAAGGTAACTCAAAAGAAGTAAAGTCAACATTTAGAGTCATACCTAACGTCAATCACTGAGCACTAATTTTCTAGGAAACCCTTTACTACCACGTCGTATGTGGGGAAATATTTGTATCTGACATGATGTTTGCAAATTTATAGGGAGTATGCAAACTGAAGACCGTATTAAAATGGCAAACCACATGGAGACAGTATTGAAAAATTAACATCTCAAATGGTTTGGCTAAGGATAGAACGATATAATAAGCGTATTTCCATTATTGCTTTAGATACCCATCAAATTATTGATTTAAGGATCCTCAGGTAAAAACCAAACTCTAGGTTCTTTTTCTGTAAGAGCTGTCACAAGATGTTTGGAGATATTTCACGTAGTGTAGTTTTGGTTAATTCCTCACGTTTTTTGTGTACGTATATTGGTCTAGAAGATAAGGATCTCTCGAAAGCTACTTTGATCTTCAGCACTCAAATTACTCGATTTAGATTTTGATTTATTTATTTAAAACTTAACACGATTAAGTGGATTCGGTATCAGTCACACCCAAACATATTTCTGAGAGGTGAAAATAAATCCAGATTATATGCAACATTTTTTTGTATTTTGAGACTCTACAAAAACTGGTTTGCTCGAATGAGAAATAGCATCGCTATTTCTGGAAATATTAGTGGGTGCCAAAGTTTCAATCAGTGATAAATTTCAATCCAGAGAGTTCACTTAATACATAAGCAATCCTTAACTTATTACTTACTTACCAAAGTTGGTAGTACATGATGCATTTCTGGTAAAAGTGAAATAAATTAGGAAAATCTATTTTGTACCATGAAATATACACAGTAGTTAATGAGCTAGTTTAACAAAAGTAAAAAGTCTGTATTTATGTAGTTAAATTTTGTTAATTGAATAAAGAATTGTTCAAACCTTTCGTTATTTGCTATCTATTGATTGTTTCAAATTGGTTACACAGTGAATTAATAAAGCTGAAATTGTTCAAAGTGAGATGGTGATTGAAATAGTGGCAATTAAGGGCCTCCGTCATGAACAAGAAGGAAAATACATATTATATTATTAAGTCGATGATGATGTTTAAAGCAGAAACCATCCAATGGTTCACTGTTTAAGCAAACCATTCGATGGTATTAATTGCTGATACACTGTTAACATCAACCAGCCTAATATTCTACCTTGCGGGTTGGAATTTGTGATACTATAATTAATCTAACCGAAAAAGTTACCCATTTATGTCAGGGAATTGAGCAAAAGTAACAGTTTCCGATTATCTAAACAGCTGAACCACTGCTTGAAATTACGTTATTTAGATACGTATGAAACTAGGCATCATCGTCCTCTATGCGTTCCTAAACCATTCATCCGATTATGATGAAACTTTGGGGACTTGTTGAATGCGCTATTGCGAAGGTTTCTGACAAAAAAAATTAAAAAACACCCCCTATCCCCCTACCCCCAATCTACTCCTTAATAATTGTCAATGTTCTTTATATAAAGTTACAATTCCTACCCGATTTTGAAGGAAGTTTGCAAACGTACAATTTAAAACAAACAGAAAAATACTGTCTACATTTGCCCTTTCCAACTTTAAAGCCCCTTAATTTTTGCTGACCAAAAAAATAGTGAATTGGTAGTAGTTCCCAGAAGTGGAATAACTGTTAAATAACAGG
This sequence comes from Vandiemenella viatica, assembly GCA_031002005.1. Classification (NCBI taxonomy): domain Eukaryota; kingdom Metazoa; phylum Arthropoda; class Insecta; order Orthoptera; family Morabidae; genus Vandiemenella; species Vandiemenella viatica. The sequence goes on from JARYHS010011408.1 coordinate 276,079,040, forward strand.
AAATCAACTTTATTACCGCACGTGAAATTCGTTAATGACAGAATATTTGATTAGTAGGGTGTTTGAATCTTTAGGACAAGTCATATTTTTTTCCTGCCTTTTCTTTGAGCTGAATGTATTTTATATAGTATATAAATGCATATTCAGCCCAATTTCCTAGTTTTAGTCATAATACGATAATATTTATGGTCATAATTTGAGGAAAAATCTGGTAATTTTTAATAATACCGGGAATTCACTAGAAGTTATAGGCGAGTAGAAACTAAGATAATTATTCGCAGAACTGTAGTCCTATTATACATTGGAGGAAAGAACAAAACTATTTCCCACTGAATTTGTCAGAATTCACCAGTCAATAATTAAAGTTATTTATTATTGTCACTCTTTAAACGCCTTTTAATCTCGACAATGCAGCAGCAACATGCCAGTGTCAAGCCGCGTCAATGTGTCATTATCACCAATACTTTGGAAAATAATTCCTCAGTCAGTGCTAAATATGCAGCGAATCAGTGTTTACCACCATGCTATTTGTTTAACTGAAATTACGAGAGGTTACAGCGTTACCTAATGGAATTTGGAGAGTAATATTTTAGTATAGAACTATAGACGAAAGAGTTACTTTCTGTAAATTATGTGAAATTAAAGTGACTTCCACAAAGCGATCAAAAATTTAATTTCCCAATGGTGTAGTGAGTGAAAACTAGAACTAGCATACCAATTTATTAAAGATATATACAATAATAACAATATATCAAGGAAAACTAAAATCAAAACACTACAACACAGTAATCAAACCAGAAGGACTGTATGCCTGTTCTCTATGAAAACTGGAGAAATAGAAGAGATAAAGAAAAGGGAAAAGAAAATCTTGAGAAAAATTTGGGGACCACTAAAAATTGAAAATGGTGAGTTTAGACACCGGAGGAATAAAGACCTATACAAAGAAGAAGAAATTTAAAGGATGTCAGACACGAGGAGAATCAGCTTTTTGGTCACATGGATATCAATAGACTTATAAAAAGAATTTTCAATCATGTTTACAAGAGTAGGAAGGACAACCAGTGGATCCAAGGAGTAAAGAAAGATATTATTGAGATTGGAATTAACAGAAGATTTAATACAAGATAGAGCAACTTTTAGGAGATTGATCCAAAATTTCAAGGGTTTCCAGGAGAAGGAGAAGAGGAAATGTAGTAACATATGGACAGAAGAAAGGAGGAAACAGCAAAGTAAGAGGATGAAGAACTATTGGAAGTCAAGAAAAGAAGCATCGAAATGAATGCACGGGATTACTTTTCGCGGTCTTTAGATGGCCGATATCGAAGAGAAGTGAGTACACGGAAGTCAATTATGTGGTCTACGTGAAAGCGACACTGCTAGATAAAATAAATGATGTATAATTGAGCATATTTTGAAGTATTGTAAATTTAAATGTTTGGTCATATTATTTAATTTTTAGCTCATATTTACCCATTTTTAAGGTCATATTTCTCTACTTTTTAGGTCTTAAAGATCCGAACCCTAGTGATTAGATTCGAGGACACAGTTTGGTAAGCCGATGACGTTGTGTGGTACGCAATGCGATGCGGTAATGCTCACCGTTGTGGCGGCGATGCGGGGTGCTGCGGCAGCCGCGAGGGTAGCCGCGGCGGCGAGGCAGACTGCCGCGGCGGCGATGCGCAGGAGCTGTTTGGCAGCGGACATGTTGCGTCTGTCAGCCAGTGAGTGGTCACTCTATCGACAGCCCGCGCTCTGCCGCATATTTGTACCCCGCGGGCGGGCGGGCGGTACGTGTCGCGCGTCTGTTTACTAACAGAGCCCGAAATGACCGCGTGGGGGCGCAGGGAGGGGGGCGGGGAACTCGCGTCATCTGCAAGTACAAACAGCAGCGCCCGAATGCGGTCAACAGGTGGATATCCCAGGGGGAGATCCTTCCTACCACAGTCCACCTGTTACGTATTTTACAAAACATCCGACTGTTCTGATTCCTGTGACTGCTGGGTGTTTCACGAAAACTGTTATGCACGTACGCTGACGCAGTTCTATTTCGCTGGTTGCCTGAATATCTTTGGGACATACGCGCAATACCATGTTATATGACTACACGTGACCCGATTTATGAAGTATTAGCTGTGCACGTGACTTCATCTACGCCGAATTTGAGACTTGTGATCCTGATTCACATATAAACTATCATAGAAATGTTGGTTGAGTAGCAAAAAACAGCGGAGCATCACTGTTTCTTTGCTGTCTTCCTCCTCTTCTAATTTTATATTGTGTGCAGTTATATCAAACACATCTGTGCGCAACTTTCTTTTATACCACTTCTTGAAACTCTCTATAATTCTGAAGATTTTGAGGCTGCTAATGATTCAGAGTAACATTTAAGCAATATTGGAATTGGAGCTGCCTGGCATTTGTACAAACAGATGCCTTTATTAGTTTGTATATAAACTATGATATAAAATCCCTAACTGAATCGCAAAATCTACTTTGTACGATTTAAACAAATTGATTCCGCCAAAATACGGATAATCGTGGTAAATATTTAGACTTACGCCAGACAACATTAAATGGATAGATTCTATAACGGCACAATTAAATTAGCGGATGATTTTTTTACTTCTTTGCGTATTGCTGTCACAATGAAACGTAACATAAGATATCACTAACGTGATATTATAAGCTATCACAATGTAGGCAGTTTTGTTGAAATGGTTGGTTTTTGCTTGATACTAGCACAAATATTTTAAAAAACTTACTGTTAACGCCTCTGTATCATGGAGGAAATATGCTTCTAATTGGAATTAAAAAAAAGTATCCCATATATTCACTGATGATATAAGCTATCACTTCACGCATTTCCACCATAATCAATTCATTAAATTTTACGAGAGGTGCGCACCAAAATTTACGGTTTTTGTATGTGTAGCATCAAGAACTGTGTTACTGATCTAGGTAAAAGTATTGCATATGTCAACTGCTTACAAGAGCTATTACTAAGCGAAGTTCCGTTGAAATATAATTTTTAGATGCGGACAACAGATAAAAATTGTAGTATTTACTGTCTTAGACTCTATATCACCGGGAACTTAGTAACATATCAAGATACATCCAGACCCATGACTTAAACTATCATAATGATGAGTTTCGTTAAAATCCGTCCATTAGTATTTGCGTGAAGAACGAACATACTTACGGACAAAGAGACAAGCAAACAAAAATTCTAATATCACGGTTTGACATTTCTATCACTGATCAAATTTCAAAGCTGGCGTAATCATACGTGAAACAATGTTCTAATATAAGATGAATGTTTTTGATCGAGATTACCTACGAATCTCACCACATTCGTTTGGACTTCAACATAACTGTAATTGTCTCTGTGATTAAATTAAAGAATTACAGTGAAAGATGGAAAACATTCGTCATCTGGTGACAGACTTGTTTACTTTCATAATTACTAAATACTTCTCCAACTTGGTTCTTGTATGGCTGTCTTGTAACTAAGCTATTGAGGAGACATATAAGTGTACAGCTGTGGTGGGAAAGTGTTTTTTCACATTACTACAAGAATTTTATGATTTCACACACTGCAATATACTTGAAATCCTAATAAACTTTTATATATCTGATGTTATCAGCCTCATTGCTGGAGTTAGTTTACGAGCACATCTCACATTACTACGCCCGTTGGATCCTATTTGGACATCCGTCTTTTAGTTTCAATTGAGGTGTGTACCCTCCATAATGCGGTAATACTTAAGAAGAAAAAAGGAAAAAAAGATCAAAAGAGTTTCTGTAAAGGCTAAGAAGCTGAAAGTCTATTTATTTTTAAGAAAATATAACAACTTCTATCGCCTCCGTAGCTTCTGTACTTCTGGATGGCCCCTCCGTAAAATACTCTGAAAACATTTTACGAGGTGTGACACTGATTGCGTTGGAATGCAGATGAAATAAGTTTGTGCAAGATTTAAAATATGAAGGTATTTACGAGTTTCAGTACAATTCACGCCACCATCATATGACATTTTCTTCCCCTTGTCCACAGTATGAACAAATAAAAAAGCCTATTCATTTGCTGACTCTTATAACTATGGTTCTTTAAAAGATATGGAATGAATAAATGATACAAAAAACAGATTGTCCTATTTTGGGGCTCCTCTAGTTCGCTATGACTAAACAATTAGGTTAGTTTATCATTGTATTTATATTTTGTCACTAAACCTTTGACTGGTTTGAAAAAGTTCTCCATTCCTTCCTAAACTGAGGGATTAAATTTCCTGTGGATATCCTTTCGGTCAATGGGTCCGCACTGTCTTTTACATCTCGCTAATCATATCAGATTCATAATGTTTTTTAATTAAGAAGGGATTGAGTGTACGATGAGCAACCAACCGCTCCTATTTCTTATACGTCACAAGGCTGACTCCTTAAACCTAGATCTATTTCATTACTAGATACACTTTTATGGTAAGAAGGAATACCACGAAAGGAGAGATTGGTATTTGGTTTGAAGAGATATCACAATTTTTGAAACCCTGAATACAAATATAGCTAATTTTTTCAACAAAGAGTAGTTAAGAAAAAAATAACTTCGCTCAACCGACCCTAATTTCTCAGCAAAACGTCTTTCCCGTTGCAGGAATTATTGTCATTGCTGTTGAGATTATTATATGTATTTACTAAAATAACTTAAAATGCCTGACACTTGATAAATGCGCGGGTCTGTCTACTTGTCTTTAGAGATATAATTTAAGCAATGAAAGATTTCAGGTTACGTCTTAAATATCTCCAGGCTACCATGGTTCCGACACGAATCAATCGTTATGAGCAAAAGCTCTTTATTCCGTTTGTTTCCATTCGTCCAAGCAGGACGCATACAAACATTACAAAGTTTCCTCAACAACATGTATCTTTAACACGAAAGAGTGTGCTTTCGGTCTGCTCAATAAGCTAATTTTTCAGTTTTTTCTTAAATACGTCTATGTTATATACAGATTGTTTTGTACCTTTAGGAAGCTTATTAAGCAGATGTGTTCCAGAATTATTAACTCCTTTTTGTAGTAATGACAATGACGTTTGAGTTTTGTGCAAGATAGTTTTTTTTGTTGTATGTGCATGGGAATTCTATGTTAACAATTTAAATGTTGTAAGACAAAGCACATGACAGAATATTTATACTAAGAATATTAAAATTTTCAAAGAGTTGTTTGCAAGACGTTCTTCGTTTTAAGCTACATAGTTTCGTAAAAGCTCTTTTCTATGCTATGAAGACCTTTTAAATTTGTGAAGAGTTCCCTTCAAAAATTATGCCATACGACAAGACTGAATGAAAATAAGAGAAGTAAACCTGTTTCACTAATTCCACATCTACTGTTGGAGAAAGTGTTCTTATTGCAAAGGTGACACAGTTTTCCTTCTTCAGTAGTAATGTGATACAAGCAATAATTAATGTGAACATTAAAATTTCTGTCATCCACTCTTATAGATATTATGCCAAAACCTACAAATTAATTAATAACTCACAGTCGAAATTTTGTATAATTAGAGAGCTTCTTCCCTTACATGGAGTTAGTATTTCCTTAGTTACTGGCTTCGCGTTAAATGTAAAAACAGGTGGTCAAACTATAGATATGTTTCACTGTAGGTGTTTCGTAAGCGTCCGGTCTTATCTGTAATCTACAAATAATGATCTGTATTGTTGACAATGTCAAATAATAAAATTAACGGCTTCTCTAGTTGTAGCAATTAATACAGTAAGATATTTAAACTAATATTTTATTTCGGTGTTTTGTGTGTAGTTTTTCTTCATCTCCGCGATAGATTCTGTACCATTCAGTTATCTACCGAGTAGTTTGATGCTATTTCAGACCATTAGTCATTTGATTTGTCTAACAGCCAACTGTCAGTACCGGCATTATTGTATTTTCAATACACGATGAATTGCTGAAATATATAATCAACTCGGCTGTAAGTAATAACGGAGCACTAAATCAGCTATGATGCTTTTACAAGGTAATATACATCCTCCAGCTGTCCTGTATCAAAATTAAAACTTAAAGATACAACTAACCAACGTATAACAAGGCACCAGTTATTAAGTTGTGATGCATATAGCCAAAAAAAACAATCGATAATCAACTGAGAAGTTAAACAGACATCTACGTCAGCAGAGAGACTGACGAACGAGGTGTTTTCCCGACGAAGTTAAGGATTTTTCCTTGATCTGAACGCAAGGCACAGTATCCAGATCCACTTAGGTGCGGTTGAGGGGAAGTTTCCCCACAAGGTGCTGACCACAATGCAAAATGCGGACCTGCACCGCAACCAAATTTAACCCTGAATCCTGAGACACTTGGACAGGGTCACCATTTACCTTTACAAACGTCAAAAATAATCAAAGTTTCAGGGAAACACGAAAATCGATAAGCACTTTGCCATTTTATTAATCATTACTTAAGAATTTATTTGCTTTATTTGGTTCAGTTATATGATAGTTATCACTATACCGAGCGTGGTGGGTGGGCGGTTAACGCTCTGGCCTCGCATTCGGGAGTACGGTGGTTCGAATCCCCGTCCGGGCATCCAGATTTGTGTTTTCCATGGTTTCCCCAAATCACTCCAGGCGAATGCCAGATTGCTTCCTTCAAAAGGCCATGGCTGAATTCCTTCCCGTTCCTTATCCCCAGTCCCATCTCGCCTCTAATGACCTCGACGTCGACGAGGCGTAAAGCCATAAGTAAAAAAAAAGTTATCACTGTCTAATTGAACAAGTTATTCACACATTTTTATGCAAATGAATGTCAACAGGTGGCTGTTGTAGTCTTACTGCAGTTGTTAACAAAGTTAACTTTTTCTTAGTTTCTCCAGCATGACAGTTTCTTATTGTTATATTTTAGAATCAAGATAAACTAAAATCTTTAATGTTTTTTTCTGAATTATTGAATAGCCTTTGTATTTAGTACAAATAAAACGTTGGGAATTACGAGTACCAGAATTATTCACTAACGTGACAGCAGAATTGGTCAGTTTTTTCCCCTATTATAGCTTTTACTACACGTAGACAGCGGATTTTTTAGAGTCAAGAGACAGTATTTGGCAATGGGAGGGTAGGAAATCTATCGTAGTCTTTGTGAAAGAATCCAACCATTAGCCTAGAATGATTTGGGATATTGAAAAATGTATGTTGGTCACACGGGTACGAATTAATGAATCTTCAGGAATGTTAGTTTCCAATGCCTACTTAACTAAAGGTAAAATTTGTGTAAACAAAACTATTAACATTGGTAGTGGAAAAACCTAGGCCACAGTTTTAAAGATATGTTGCAAATGCTGAAAACGGTTTCATTGTGAGCTTAAACCTGAAAATCCGTGGAAATATCAAAAATAAATTTAGTGTGGTAACTAAAATTGTTGTATTTTATGCTCTTTCTGGATAATGAAAAAAGGGCAGAATTATCTTGTAAGCGAAGAACACGGCTTGGTGGCTGGTACTCTGATTGCGTCGCCAGTGATAATTCCGTAACGGAAAAGAAGGCAGTCTTCTCGCTAATGGAAGCCAGATGTCGTTAGCTCCAAATCTCTTCTCCACGTTGCTCGTCACCAAGCAGACATTTTCACAACTCGATGCAGAAATGATTACGATCCGGACGTCAGTGAATAAGAATGTGGAAATACATACCGACAACTATAGCCTTGTGCTTGTACTAACGAGGTATTTACAACATGGGGTGACATCAGAAATGTGAGATTCACGGATACAATTATCAGGTAACGACCAGGCTGTTTTGCTCTCCAGGTCAATGCGGTCAAACCGCTGAAGGAGGTATCCGGAACCAATGATGCTCGACAGTCGTGGTAGCTGTTAACCAGTAGTCCAGTCCATTGGTCGGACATTTTTCCTGGAAGCTAACGTTTAGTGTGATCCCAGGGTCACCTGAGCTGCTGTCGGGGAACTCTATGGAGATAATGCGGCAGAAGCGGAAATCTGGACACGACACTACAGGCTAACACCAAGATCGTTAGTGAAAATAAGTAATTCTTAGTCCACTAAATCAAGTCCACGGTTCTAGGCGTGAACAATGATTGATTTTACCATTTTGGTATTGTAGGGGCTGGACCACTGGTCTTGCCCACCTAGGGTCGTTGGTTTGAGTCCGACTTGGGGCACGGGTTGTTTTAATAGGATCTTTTTGCCCACACTATGAAAAGCCACTATACAGGCGAAAAAATAAGATTTACACTTGCCGCCAGATGCAAAGTGTTGATCTGAAGATTCCAAATGCTAAGTTAAATTTTTTAAAAGTACCATTTTGTCACGAATGTTTTTAATTTCGATATCGGAAACAGAACATCTTTTAAGACCAGAGTGTAATCCAATCAGTTCTAATTTGTTTCTCAAATTTTCCATAACTTCGTCGTCCAAAATGAGTCACTATACTGGATAGAGCAAATACAGTGTTGGTTTAAGTAGTTGATGAAGTAGACAATAGCCTTTAGTTTCTCAGCTTTTAAGGTTCACGTCAAAAGGGATCAAAAACATGTTGGCCTTTTCATGTTACTGAGGAACAAAAGTTTCCGAAGTTTGAACAGCTAAAAGTTTGTTTTTTATCTTAAGTGATAAGAGAATGACTGGATTAACTTCGAGAAAGAATTCAGTATAATTTCACGAGAAGCATTTGTCTCCGCCTCTGCGTGAAAAACTCGTTTTTTTCCAATAGAAATAAAATCATTTTCTAGAGATGAAACATGTCTCTGATATTTACTAATTCATTCGATATGTGCTTTGCATCAACTTTACAATGTCTGTAAAAAAAAAAAAAAATCATTACACGGAAAAAGTATTTTTGTATGAATCAATTTTTCGTTTAAACCGAGTTTTATGACAAGTTATGAAGTTTCCGTAGCAACTGTTGATAAGGTCCTTAAATTCCTGTTCATTTATTCCGGTTACTTTTGCAAATCTTTGGTGAGACCATTGCTTGAATATGGTAGTGTATTACGGGACACAGATTTTTGGTATCAAATACAGGAGTTGGAAGTGGTTCAAAGACGGGCTGCTAGATATGTCTGAAAATGATTGCAGAACACAATCAGTAACTGATATGATAAAGGAACTGGCAAGGGATTGGAAAACAGGAGGAAGGTGAAGAGAATGCTGGGAGTGTACAAGGGGTATATTTTGATAAGGCGTCGAAAGTTATTGGTGGAAGAATTAAGAGTGGTGAATGGAAAGAAGAAGATGACCATGACCACAAGCTGGTACTCAATTTAAGACATAAGGGTGTGGGAAAATTATCTTTCGTCTGTAAGATAGTCAGGGGTTGGAATAAATTGTGAAGTGATGAATAATTGATCAAAAACGCAGTAAAAATTAAAATAAAATTCGTAGAGATAAAAAGAAGGCGGGTACAAGAAATTGGTATGTAGGAAAATCGCTAATAGAGCGTACGCTTCATAGCCTTTTCTTTTTTTTTTTTTTTTTTTTTAAACATCACTATATACATAAACTGTAAGCCGCACTTTCGTTGGGTTTTCTTTGTCCGTTGATCATGTATAAACTACAAAACCGATATGAGTGATGTTTACACAGTTAACTTAAAATCTACGATATATATTATGTCTCTTCGTGAACGGAGAAATAAATTATAATACGATCGTATACCGAGACGATACGTGTCAAAGATCATACTAGATCAAAGATGAACATTCCTTTCGTAACATGAATAGATAGGCACCAAAAATCACACTATATTCCCTAGAAACCTTTTAGTATTAGCCATTGCTAATTATCCAGATTAAGAAATATTTCTCTTTGCACAGTGAGTGGCGGTTGTAATTATCAAATCTGCAGTCTTTGAATGAAGAGCTATTTCGTGGGTATAGCAAACATTAAAAACTTTCAAATGCGTCTACCAAGATCCCAGTCAAGTAAGATGGCAAACTTTTTTCCTAACTGCCACAGCAATTAGGTCACATTCTCCCTTCACCTTATGATCATTACTTGGTCAGTGAGCCGATGCTCAGTTGCTTAACGGGTGAGATGGGTGGGCGGTAATGCTCTGGCCTCGTATTTGGGAGGACACAGGTTCGAATCCGCGTCCGTCCATCCAGATTTCCGTTTTCCATGGTTTCCAGAAATAACTCCAAGTGAATAATGGGATAGTTCCTTCAAAACGCCATAGACAACGTCTTTCCCGTTTCTTGCCTCCAATCACTATACGTTTCGAATAAATTCGACGTCAAAGATGTGTGATACCATAATAAAAGAAAACAGTCACTTGTAGTAGCACAACCATTTTGCAAAATTTATCTCACTTAATAAGGCAAAGTTTCTTCAACAGCAGTTGCCGTCATAAACACAGATAATTAATCCGCGAAACAGTGAGTAATAATTTAAGTTTACTCTTAATAGTATTTTTGTTTCCATTGATTAGGAGAAGATTATTCTTTCAATAAGACATAGATTTTTCATTTGTGCATAATAATCTCTATCCTTCAGTTGTGTATTTAGGCATGCAATATTTTTTGCTAAAATCTTACGTGCTCAAAATGTTATTGAAGTGGTAATTTTAATAAAAGTTCGTTTTTTCTCATATTAAAATTGCTTCATTCTCTTTATTTTATTGCAAATGTCGCGCTGCTCGTATATTGCTATCGTCATCAAAAACAAAAATCAGAACTTGGTCAATTCCAGGAAAACAATTTCGAGAATTATCCATTCATCAACAACTAACAAATATGGTAATTACTACTAAGGGCACTAACAACGAGACTACAAATTGCACACAGCACACAGTTAAATTACCGACTGTATGTAATTCTGTATTACAATATCTGTTCTACGGTTAGTTATGATTAATGATTACTGCCAAACGTGACAAAACCGAAAAGACGGTTCGTTACACTATTAGACCTAAAACCATCTAAACAGTCTAAACGAACAATGGTTGCTACCTTACAAGCCATGGTATGCGATGATATCCTACCATATACCGACCGCTAACAATTGAATGCGGCGTGGAGACCGGCGATATTTCTCCATATACCGACCGCTAGCAATTGATTGCGTCGAGTTTATACAATATTCACGGCTACCGTCAACAGTAATACATGCTTCTGGGCTCTGACAAATAGTAACATTGACAATTACCTGCAAGATATTCTGAGGTTATTTAATTCTGCGATTACCGTCAAGGATAAAGTAGCTATTGTGTGTCACGAGGTACCGATCCATATTGACCTTGAATAATTGCTCACGCATTTCTGATTAACAACGACGGTAATACAGTGAGATAACAGCGTATCAACAAATAATCACAACCAGCATCTGTCTATGCAGAAGTTACTTAACATTACGTTAAGGATGAAACAAGGGGCGTCATAGGCTACGTTATTCCAATGCGCGCCAACCGCATTGAGGTTACCCAACACTAGCAGTTGTCGTCAGAGGTAACACTCGCAGGACTGGTGACCAACCCAAATGATCTAGCGGGCCACTTTGGAAATGCATCATAACTCGGCAGGCCGCATAAAAAATCATATATCCCCATATTAATTTTAGACCCACTACAGACTTTTTTTGGAGTGAAAAATTGAAACATAATGAGTTATTATTATTATTGTGTTTCCTATTATTCTTACATGTAAAGATAGATAATATAATAACAATGATACTCATAATTTCGACATATAATTTTCGTATGTATGGATGCACGAATAATGTAATACATTGGTTTTCACTACTTTGTCCATTATAAAATAAATATATTTTGTAGAAGTGTGATGAATCTCGCGGGGCTGAAAAATGTTCAAGGCGGGGCGCATGCGACCCGCGGGACGCGGTTTGGCCACCCCTGTTGTAGGGTCACCGCTGCAACAGACGACATATGACACAAATGTGAAGAAGGTATGCCATGAAGTACTAGCACATATTGGCACGTGTAATTAAATTAATCCGACATGCTATAATATTCTCTTCAACAACAGGCAAGAGGCAATTTACTGCCTTGAAAAATTTCATCTAAAACCCTTTATGAGGGAGGATCTTACTACCAAACTGAACAACCTACGAAAACTCGATGTAGCAATATTTCTCCAGCAACGAAATTTAGATACCCAGGAAAAATCATTCAATCTACAAAACTGAATCGCGAAGCAAGCCAGGAGAAAATATCTAAATTACAAAATGCCAATAGAATCACCTGGAACAGAATAACAAATGTAAATATACCGAAATGGGAAGTTAACGCAATATAACAAAACATTACATGTCTCCGAAAGTTTGATTATCTAGGACAGATCACTAATTAAAGATATCGAAAAGCAAGAAAAGAAGTTTTTAAGAAAAACCTTCGATCTAGACTGTACAGGAAGAGTCAGAATAAAAAGTATATCTGATTGTCTATAAACAGTCTGAGAAAATTTCAGACGCATTCAGAAAAGACGAATGAAATTCTATGGTCACATTATCAAAATGAAAAACAATAAACTCAGAGAATTCTCGACTTTGCCATATCATTGAAAGTGAGGAACAATTGGCTACTTGAAATCGGAATAGACCTCCATAAAATTAGAATTACAGACGATGTATAATTTACTTTAATTGCGATGGAGCGAACGCTTCTGTGGTAATTTTCCTATACACCCGTTTTTCCCCTTTCTAGTACCGGCAACTTTTATCCTCTAAGAATTTTAATTTTAAATTCTTTAAGGGTTTTTGGTAAATTATTCATCACTTCCCTTGACAATTTATTCCAATTCATTACCCTTATACCTTCAAAAGAAAATTTTCCGACTCCCTTATGCTTGAATCGAGTGCCAGCCTGTGCTCATGGTCATGTCCCCCCCCCCCCCCCACCCCTCCCATGTACCACTCTTCATTCTTCCACCGATATCTTTCCACGCCTCATTACCAATATACGCATTGTACACTCGCAGCACTCTCTTCATCCTCTCCCATTTTTCCAAATAATCCCCTTCCATTTCCTTCATCATGACAGTAACTGATTATGTTCTGTAATAATTTCCAATGACAAATACAACAGCTCTTCTTTGAATCCTCTTAGATTCCTGTACCAAAATGTGGGTCCCATACTACACCAACACATTCAAGCAATAGTCTTTCTTACTACCTATGTAACCATTTGCTGTTTCGTTCCAGAAAATTGTTTAAAACATTCGAAACACCAAAAGTAATTAAAAAATCCGTTAATCGAAAGCGTTGATTATTATTATTATTATTATTACTCCGCGATTCACTAAAAGTGGGTGGAGGAGGGTGCATTGCACCTATCCTAATGTGTAATCATTTTTGCAAAGGAAGGGATACACGGGATATGGCAGGAGGCGCCCATGGTCTATTTTTAGGAACAATCCCAGCATTCACCTAGAACGAACTGGGAAAACCATGGAAAATCCAGTTCAGGATGGCCAAAATGATTTGTCAAGAACTACTCCTGTCAGATTTTAAGTTTACTCGCCCGCTAAATCCTTCCTATTCCATTCCCTAATTGATCGTGGAAAAAATGAGTACAGAAATAAATCTGTTCTGGCCCTATCTAATTTTTGTGGTCATTGCTAGATATGAATGTTGCAGGTAGTAATATTTGTTTGCTGTAATTCCGAAAAAAGTCAATCGTAAATTTTTCAATTAGCTTCTATCGAGTGCAACCTAACTCCTTCAACATCGCACTTACGCTTTCCCTCCAACTATATATACATGTCACGAATCGGGCGGCTCTTCTTTGGACCTTCTTCAATGCCTCCATTAACACTTTTTGATAGGAACCACATACAGAACAACAATATTCTAAGTGAGGACTTACTAATAATATGTATGCAATCGATTAAACTTCCGGTGTGCACTGTTTTGAATGACAACCTAGAAATCGAAGCATTATTCCAATAATTATCTTCTCGATATGCTCATTACACGATAAGTTATTATGAATTGTTACCCCTAGATATTTAGCGGAATCTACCGTTCTAAGGACAGTACTATTAACTGTATATTCAGAGCTAAATGGTGTCATCTTTCTACTTATATGCATGACTTGGCACTTTTTAGCGTTTAACTCCAACTGCCCGTCTTTACACCACGCAATTATTTTCATAATATCGTCTTGTAACAAAGCGCAATCGTCCTGGATTTTGATTACACGATAAATAATAGCATCATCGGCTAATAGTCTTCGTCATTTTTTTTGACTAAGATTGAAAAATTTCGTCAATAGGAAAGGAATCAACTACTTACCACAGCCTCATAGTTTAGAGAGGTAGCAGCTACTGTCTTGGTAAACAGTTGCGATCTTTTATACCTTCATCTCCAAGTACGTTTTCATGTGTGTCGTTTATCAGAGTTATAATTACTTCTTCACTTTTTTGCCCAGTAGCATATAAATATTTTTCTTCATTTCTACCTTTTCGATCGTTAAGTTATAGATACCATTCACAGCATTCTGTTCTGGGAAAAATATTATTCGTGTCAGTATATAGATTGCTGGTGGTGAATAACACCTGAACACCTGTACATTAGCCGAACTCAATCTATGTAGCCGAACGTCAGTTAGTCGGCTTCATATCGTCCGTGTAGTGATAGATGATGACAAATAAAATCGATTAAAGTCTCTTAAGCAAATTCGTGTGGTCGTAATGACCAGGCGGCAGGATTTCTTCTTGCCAGTTGTGTAATCTTCCCCTATCGTAGCAGCCTAGCCAAACCCGGTAATCCTACCGGGTACAGGAGACCTAAATTTTAACATATAATACGAAACACTAAAGCGTTCAGGCGTACTTCACATTATACAGCAAGCTGTGCCAGAGGTGAAGGCCGAAGTACCTATAAAAATTCCCACCGAGACAGGGAACCGAACCTCCAGTCAGACGCCTTAACCACTGAGGCATTAGGCCAATGCGATTTAAGTCACTGTACAGTATATGCCCCAGTTCAGCAGACCTCTTAGAGAGAATCGGTGAAATGTCTCCAACGGATGGAAATCGGACAGTTTTACGCAAAGATAGCGGGGCAAACAAGAGGCGAGCGTCGACCTCCAACCCCCTCGTTGCGTCAGGGGTGCTGTGGGGATGCTCTGAAGGCCAACACTAGGTCGTCGTGTTCCACAAGTAGCATCCAGTAAGTTCTCGTGAACTGAGCTGGGCATCAACGCCGGATGAGACAACGCAGCCCACGGAATTACTTGTACGAGCACACTGAATTTTTTGCTTGCTTCATATTACACTTATACCGACGTCACAATGCATTCCATCTCTACAACGGCCAACTCTGGTCAAAAAGAGAAATCAATTAGCTTCTTGTAACATTATGCCTGATACTTGCCCCTCAAGTTTCGATTGTCATCTGTTCTGACTAGTGTGTGGGTAATTTTAGGGGTTCAGTATCCACACTTTTTTTTTACTTAAGGCTTTACGCCTTGTCGATGTCGAGGTCGTTAGAGGTGGGATGGGACTGGGGACAAGGAACGGGAAGGAATTCGGCCATGACCTATTGAAGGAAGCATCCCGGCATTCGCCTGGAATGATTTGGGGAAACCGTGGAAAACCCAAATCTGGATGCCCGGACGGGAATTCGTACCTCCGTCCTCCCGAATTCGAGGCCAGAGCGTTAACCACTCACCCACGACGCTCGGTTTCCGTATCCAAAGGGAAACGAATCCCTATTCCAGTAGTTCCACATTCAGTTTGTTACAGGCCCAAAGCTCGTAAAAGAAGTGGGCTTGAGACTTCAAATTTACTCGAGTAATGTGTATCGCTGACAAAATTTTGTAAAAATATATTCTGCGTAGTGTAAAGGGTGTCAAAAAGTTTCTTAAATGCCCTACGTGTGTAGAGGTTTAAAGTTGGTCAGGTGTAGGACTAAGTTTTTTTTATATATTTTTAAAACTGTTAAATAAAGACGTGAGCTGACGTCATATTTGTCAGTTTTCGACTATTTTTGTTACTGGGTCTATCTCAAAACCACTGTTATCTAGGAACTTCAATTTCGTCACCAATGCCGTGTGCAGTAAACAGGAAATACTTCAAAAACTAACATCTAATGTACTAACTTGTGAGTTAAATAAGAAAAAAAAAAAAAAAAATGACTTGGTTGTTTCTTTGCCATATGTTAATATTATTTTACTGAAAGCGCATTGCATACTAATTTACCTTTAATACATTTGATTGGGAACTGGAGGATAGAATCAGGAGCGCGAACTAAACGAGGCGCGACTTTGTAGAGCCATGGAGTGAAGTCCACTATCTAACCTTAAAATGTGTAAGGCACTGATGTTTGTAACAAACGACCGGTCACAAGCGAGATATATATTTAGCTAATTAGAGTATGGAATCTTATTTGCGCAATGCTCAACTCGCAATTAAAATAACTGTTACATTCGTCTAACATTTGCAAAGCAATCATTACGTAAAAACCGCTGGATTCGGTGCCTGACCGAATAAAAAATCATTCAGGCTGCTTGTACTGCTGTGCGTGGTACAAACAATTCTTTCTCCGCTTTTAGAAACTACGTTTGACCCTGATGACTGTCGGTTATTCTAAGAATTACAAGCCAAACCTACCTCTTTTCGTAAATGAAGCGTTAAGAGCAGGTCGATGAGATCACCTGCGGGCATAACTACCGACTGAACCTTGAGTGGTACGCAAGCAGTCGTTTCGATGTCGAGGATGAAGTCGTTATGTAGGGAGAGTGCAGGAAATTCTTGGTGACGCATAACAGCGAGGCTTCATAACTTCTCAGGTCAACGATCCACATGACTTGAGTCGTGTAACCGAGCGGTTACGCATTCGGGAGGACATGTGTTCGAATCCCGAATTTTCCATGGTTTCCAGAAACCACTCCAGGCCATTGCATGGTTGGTTCCTTCGAAAGGTCATGGCCGAATTGCTTCCCGTTCCATGCCCATGGTCCTTTGTCGACGTGAGCATGGCGTAAAACCCTAATCAAATAAAACAAGGTTGAATACGTCTAACTTAGGTGCAGTGGGTCTTCAACTGACTTGCTCTTGACGACATGAACACTGAAATCGGTTCTAAGGTTACTGGCTAGAAATCCTGGATTTATCTCATTAATTAGTTGCAGGTTATTTCAGTCATCAGGCGGTCATGTTCTCGAAAATCTAGGACTTAATTACTTACAATGACAATTTATTTTCAAGTAAATAAACTCGACGATTGAGTTGAACTATATCACAAGATGCTGGTGGTAATTCTTGATGGTAATTACATAGGACATGCGCATCGTGGCTGGAGTCAGGTGGTAGAGAATCGGCTTGAGAAGACTATTAAAGATCTATTTGAAGATTCACCACTCTAAGAGGCCACATCATTCCATGATTGAAATGGCTGATAGCGTTTAATTATATGTTAAAGTTAAACCCGTTAAACTTCTGAGTAAACTACAGTTTCTGTTTGTAACGAAGAGCTCCTAGAGGGAGAATATAATTAAAAAAATAAAATGAATTATTCACAGGAGTTCAGCCGGATAGCGTCGTAAAAAACAACGCTTCGACAGCCTGTTCTGCTGTCTTCATCAGGTCTACTGCTTCAGATATTGCTACCTGAAAATCACAAACTAGACTGTCAGACCGGATGAAGACAGCAAAGCAGGCAGTCGAAACGTTGTATTTTTACGACGCTATCCGGCCGAACTCCTGTGAACAATTCATTTCATCAATACGCCGGGAAAGTCTCCACTCACACACACACGCACAGGGGCGGACCCAGGGGGGGGGGGGGGGCTAGGGGGCTCAAGTATCTTGGTCCACCCCCGACATTGTAGTTTTGAGACCCTATTTTTTTTTTAGCTCTACGGATTTGAGGCCCGAGGAGGCTATAAATACTACCTTTTTTCCCGACTCAAGCCCCCCCCCCCCCAAAGCCAAAATCCACCGAAGGCAAGCCCTCTGAACCAAAATTCACTCAAGCCAAGCCCCCCCCAAACCAAAGTACGCTCAAGGCCCCCCCCCCAAAACAAATCCTGGATCCGCCCCTGCACACACACACACACACATATATATATGTAAAATCGTTGTTCATCGGTTAGTGCAGTACAAGATAATTTGGTGTTAGCAGGAAGACAATCTGTCAAACTGCAAAAGAAAACTGCAGGAAGAGATTGTAACTTTGTTGCGATTTGATTTTATGATGGAGAGATATAAGTGTTTGTTGAGCATGCAGCTCGTAAGCTCCGGAAAGTTTGAGGAATTCATTTTTCTAGGGACTAAAATTTGTATTTTCATTTTGATCTAACAACAAAACGTAAGAAAATTTAAGTCACAAGGTTGATCAAAAAGGAAAGAACTTCGTTTACCAAAATTTAAAATTATTCCGAGATGCTTTTTAACAACAGGAAATTTGTTTCTGAGGGACCGGCCAGTGTGTCTCAGTGCGCTGAGGTGCCGCACATCGGATGGAAGAGGTACAACGGACCGGGCACGAGCCCATTTCCCTGCGTAACAACACTCCACTTCCGGCCGTAAAAACCATAGCTCCAAATTTGACCATGCCAACGACGGCAGCAGATCCCAAAATGTCGTGAAAAGACGATAAAGAAAAAGAAGAAGAAGACTTTGTCCCTTAGGGGCACATAGTCACTTAAACGTTTTAACTGATTGTTCTATAACACCTGTTGAAAAGTGTTCACCTTGTGAGTCCTCAATATTCAGAAACAGGCAGTTTGTTTCATCTAAAAAACAATAAATCAGTTCACCGAACAATAAGAACAAGGTAATTATTAACATTAAATGAAGTTTGCATCTTCAGTTATGTTATCTATCCCCCTGCAATTATTTCAAGTCCCCAAATTGAAGTTACATTTTAAAGTGACACCCACTGATTATTTGTTGTCCCCCAGATGAAAGTCACTATTGAAAATGGGACTCTTTGATTATTCTCTGTTACCCGAATTGAAGTTACCATCGAAAGTGTTATTCTGTTCCCAAAATGAAGTAATTATTGAAAAGTATTTGATACTTTTATGTTCGCCAAATCGAAGTTATCATTGAAAGTGAACCTCTAATTATTTTCTGTTACCCAAATCAAAGTTACCATTGAAAGTGAGCATCTTTGATTATTCTCTGTTCCCAAAATCGAAGTTACCATTCAAAATGACACTCTTCGATTATTTTCTGATCCCAAAATGAAGTTACCATTGAAAATGAAACTCTTCGATTATTTTCTGTTCCCCAAATCAAAATTACCACGACTTTTTGATTGTTTCCTTTTCCACAAATCGAAGGTACCATCGAAATTAAGTCTCTTCAATTAGTTTCTGTTCGCAAAATGAAATTATCATTGAAAATGAAACTCTTCGATTATTTTCTGTTCCCCAAATTGAAATTACCACGACTTTTTTTATTATTTCCTTTTCCACAATTCGAAGTTACAATCGAAATTAAGGCTCTTCGATTATTTTATGTTCTACGAAATGAAATTCGCCCTGGAATGGTGCCTCTCTGTAGCTGCTTCAAGTACCGAAAGGGCTGTGTTTTAGATCGTCTAATACAGTACCGCAAGAAGAGTGAAGAGGTGGTGCCAGTCTTTGCCAATATTTGCCACTCTCAGAACTGATGTAGGGTGTATTTTCTTAGATTAGATTACTGAAATATTTTACTCGACTTAAACAACTGTATAATTGATTTCTGTACGTTGCTTCACGTTTTGTTTTCCTATTTGCCCAACCGATCTGCGTGGACAAGGGGCAACGCTCTGTTCTGCTATTCGAGAAGAAGCCATTTCGATCCTTGGCTCAACCATCCGAATTTCGGTTTTAAGAGCTTTGCAAGAATTAGTATGGACAAATTTAATTTAATCTAATCCCGAAAGTGGTAATGCTCCGGTGGCAATTTCCCTCTTTACCTGCTTTTGTATTTAATGAGTTCCTCTCACTGTTCCAGGAAAACTATTCAAAATTTCCCTAGGTGATTTATTCAGATGCCTCACTTTCTTACCGTCCTTCTGACAGCTGTTTAGCAAAATGGACATCATTCACACCACAGGGAATTGTGAGAATGATTAATCCCCGCTCAAAACTTACAGGATCAAAACCTGCCTCGATCTATTCGGGATAGACTAAATCTCAAAAACTGTTTTTACTCAACGCACCTATGGTTGGGCAGATTCGCAGTACTAATATTGCGGTGACGTCACAAAAACTGTGAAGCTTTTCTGGTAGTTTGGAAAAATTATATTTGACAACTCCGGAAGCGGTGGACTGCATTAAACATCTCGGTGTTGAGTTATAGAGTTTATGGTCTGACAATTCTGATGTAGCGGCGTTTTTACCTTCAGCTGAGTGCATTGTCCACTTATTTGTATATATTTTTTAGTAGTTTCTAATTTATATTTACACTATGTTGATGTTTCAGTCTCACTTTGTCATTAAATTTTCATAAATTTCATATATGAATCAAACGGTAAATAATTAAATAATACTGCCTTCCATTCAAAAGGATCATGTCGAATTCGTTCTCGTTTCCTGCTACAATGCTCTCCCGGCTCTGATAACCTCGAAGCAAACAAGGCATAAAGCCCTAATTAAAAAAAAAATCTCGTACAATGTACAAGTTTAAAAATATTATTCCAGTTGATGGTTCTGTAACTTAGATTATTTAATTTTTTACAAAAGGTTTAGTTGAAAGTTAGCTTACCGTTCACACTTTTATAGCGCAAAATAATTTGGGAATCCTGTGACACTTTTGTGTAGCTTTTCACGTGATTTGTGGCGCTAGCTTCCTTAATCTTTTTCCATACAGTAAACACAGACCAACAATGTGTTAATAATTGGCAAGTTTCATGGGCAAGCTATTTTGTTCATTCCTCGCAGTAATTTAAAACAAAATCTTTAGATGAATTGTTTTAGAAGCAATATAGTAACTTCCTTCTATTGCCTGTTGTAATAGACCGGTCGGGCAGTATATTTAATATTGCTTACGAAATTTTGTCCGTCTATGTAATGATGTAACTACGGTTAATCCTCCGATTACTACCTATTACGTAACATTCTGGGTTTTTTTATTACGATTTTACTATATTTGTTTGAAGTATATTTAAGAACTTAATTGAGGAAGTGTGACTTCATCTATACGTAAGCGGCTAATAGCGTTTGGGCGACTGTGTAACGGTTTTTGTGGTTACACTAGTAACTTAAAACTAATCACTAATATAATAGTGTTTGTGAGAATGGCCGAGTCTGTAATAGTTTTTGTGGTTACGTTAGTAACATAAAACTAATTGAGGAACTTGGAAGTCATCATACTGGTAGACGCCTAATAGTGTTTGAATGTGTATAGTCTAAACCAGGTATGGACAACCTTTGCTTAGCTGAGGGCGTAATTTCGGGACTAAATCAGGCGCGGACCGGACTAAATCAGGTCGCGGGCCGTAGGTAAGAAAGAAGTAGATAGTAGTGAATAAAAAGGCTATAAAAATTCACACATTTTTTATTTACTAGAATTACAATAGACAATCAAACCTACAAAAAGCAAATTAACAAAACAGATAGAAAAATCAGATGAAAATTAATGGGTGACTTGAGTTTGAAGCGTTATTTGGAATTCCTGAATCTCTCGCAGGCCGGACTGAAGTTGGTGGAGGGCCGGATCCGGCCCGCGGGCTGGGGGTTGCCCATATATGGTCTAAACGATTACGCAAGCAATTTAAAATTAGTGACAAATTTTCCTAGAAAACAAGAAAAAAAACTGAACTCCGTAAAGTTCTTTCAAGATAGGGGGCTTCAAAATATTTGTCACTACTCAGGGGACGTTCCATAACTGGACAATCCTGATTCAGACCCTTCATCTTAGTAATTTTATCATCCGTTATTCCATTTGAGTACAGTATATATATATATACGTGTGTGTCCCTATTTCAATCTTCATCCTCCACTATTTAGCGCAGAGCACTGGTGTTTGTGTGTGGTAGTAGCACGGAGTTTCCCATAGTACACAACGTTGGCCAAATTCCGGTAGATGTGGGGGTGTGGGAGATATGGTGGTTAAAAGTGGTCAATGTGGGACATTTTCATATTTCGACCAAACATAAGTCTGTCCCTATATTTCTCTTTGCTGCCACAACAACATAACGCAGACCACTGGTGTTTGTGTGTAGCCTGGAATCTCCCATCTTGCACTATGGTAGTTACTTGTCGGTAGCTATGGGGGTGTGGGAGATGTGATGGTTGAAAGTGGTCGACCTAAAGCATTTTTCTATTTCTACCAAAGACGTGTGTGTCACTATATTTCACCTTGCAGTTAGACCTACCAAGCGCAGACCACTGGCGTTTGTGTGTGGTGGTCTGCCAACGTGCACCATGGTGGTTGCATGTTGGTAGCTATAGGGGTGTGTGAGTTATGGTGGTTGAAATTGGTCGACGAAGGGCGTTTTCATATTTCCACGAAAGACATGTGAAGACATTGAGTCTCTATATTTAATTTTTTCAGTCACAACTACCTAGCGCAGACCACTGGCGTTTGTATGTGGTAGTAGAGACGAAATCTCCCTCGTGCACTTTGGTGGCTGCATGTCGGTAGCGGTGGGAGTGTTGGAGATATGGGTGGTTCAAAGTGGTCGACCGGGGTATTTTGTACCAATACGTATGCATCCTTATACTCACTTTTCAAACACAACTACATAGTACAGATCACTGATACGAACGAGATACGAGACTGAAAATTTCTCTCTTTAAGAAGGCATTATTTGTTAGTGCTAATCTGCTTTTGAATCCTTGCTTTAGACATCAATTACATTTTCACGTTCTAATAACAGAATGCTCTAATTTTTTTTTATCTCATTCTGTACTTTATACAATTGTTGTGGTTATCAATCAGCTTGTGACCTTTGATGAGCTCTAGTATTATATTTATCTCAAATTCCTCTTCCAGTATCATAATTCATGCCATTCAGTAACTTCTGGATATCATGTAGTTGCTCAGACTTCCAGAATCGTTGTTGATGATATCGTGATTGTCCGTGTGGGACCGCGTCGATATATGGAAATCTGACCCTTCATCCATCATTCTGTGGGCAGTACTCAGACGAACGTTAAGTTTCGATATTGACGTGATTCCACCCGGACAATCAAAAT
>JARYHS010011408.1:276103141-276264217 GCA_031002005.1 Vandiemenella viatica
CTGACTCAGAATTGCTATACTGTGCAAACCTAGATAACGTATTTTTCTTTTCCGCTGTCGAGGTCTTTAGAGGCGGAGAAGGACTTGGTACAATGACCGGGAAGGAATTCGGCCACGGCATTTTGAAGGAACCATATCAGCATTCTCATGAAGTGATTTCGGAAACCTGGGTGGCTAGACTGGAATCAGAACACGCGTTCTTCCTGAATGCGAGGCTCAGTCACCACCCCGGTTCCAAGCAATGAATATATCTGTTGTTACAGAGTGAAAAAAAATTGTCTTAGAACAAAATTTTTAGAAAATAGCAGTTTTAGAACTCTGCTCAATGACATTTTTTATGAGTAATAACAAATGAAATACGACAGAACCCGTGTTTATCTCACTCTCTGTACCTCCTCTGCTAAACAAAATCTTGGAACAAATTATTAGACTACTATTATTGTAATCGATAATTGTAAAACAAAACAAAAAACGCGAAGAAAACAAAATTAAAACTCCTCCGTATAATGGTGCAACGTGCGGACAAGCAAGCAAAGTGAATTTTTAGTTTTGCATTCTTAAGAAATTAAAGGGAATCCTATAAAAGATATATCATTCTCAAAATCCTGATTCCATATGTATAGATTTACTACTGAATCTTCGGTGATCGTCAGGGAAAAGAAAGAATGCCTATAAACAGGCATTTTGTATCTAATTTCTCAGATTTCGTATTTCCTGTTATGTCCAACGAAATTTTGGTAGAAGCAATATTTAGTCACATTCAGCGGCGAAAGTTTGTGATGGTATTTTTTCCTAATAAATATACCCACTGTTCTTATTATTATTAATTTTAATTGCGATGGAAAAAAACGCTCCAAGTCACCTACTCATCTAATTACCCCTTATATATATATTTAAATTGTAGGTAACAATAAAAGGAAAGAAATACCGCCAGGCAATATTTATATGGAAAGGACACGTAAAATACACCCAACACTCACCAAAGTTGAAGGGAGGAGGGCAGCAGCAACACAAACAACACAAAAACAAAGAAAATATTTAAATTTTATTTTATAATTGGAACGTTAAACTCCTCCCTCATTTACTTTCCCGATTTACAAATTTTAATTTTATATTCCCTAAGCGTTTTTGGCAAATTATTAATCACCTCGCATGGTAATTTGTTCCAATCCCTGACACCCTTACCAACAAAAGAAAATTTTTCCACTCCCTTATGCATCAAACAGAGCGCAAGCTTATGGTCATGGTCGCTTTTCCCCTTCCATGCACTATTGCTAATTCTTTTACCAGGTCCCATCACCAATGTATGCCCTGTACATTCCCAGCAGTCGCTTCACTCTCTTCCTTTCCTCCAATGACTCCTGTATCATATCAGTTACTGACTGGGACCTGCGATCATTTCCACATACAAATCTAGATCTCTTCTTTGCACACCTTCCAACTCCTGTATTTGATAACCAAAATGTGGGTACCAAACTACGCCACCATATTCAACCAGTGGTCTGACCAAAGTTTTTAACCCAACTCCCTAACTTCTCTGGTACATCCTCTCATCACTCTCTCGAGTAAATGAAGGATTTTGTAACCTTTTCCTACCACCTGCCCAATGTGCTCTGCCCAGTTGAGTTTGTATCAAACGTTATGCCAAGATATTTATACTTCAAGCTTTCAACAAGCAATTCCGACCTTTCTTTCACATCTACTCACTCAAATGAGATTAGAAATAAATACATAACGACTTAGTGTGGACGTCAAAAATCCGAGGACCGTTCTTCTAAAGAGTTAATATCTTAAGCTAACTCTTAATGTGGATTCGAAAAATAATGGAATTAGGGAGTTTTATAGGTTCATTTTCCTTGCAATTCTTTAAAATGTGAGTTATATAGAAAAAAAAATTATTTACTCTTCCTACTATTTCACTAACATGTTGGTTAAGTAGAGTATTATTTTAGAACATAATACCAAGGTATTTGTCTGAGCTTACGATTTCAAGCTGTGTTATCGTGAAGTATTGGATTAACTCGTAAGAATTCTATTTTTTTCTTGTTAAAGTGATAATTTCTTAGTCTAGATGGTGATAAAATTTTTCATTCATTTACTGACTTCTCTTAAGTCATCGCATCGAATGCAAATATCTAAAAACCGCCAGTCATAATATCTTTTGACTCCTACACAAGTAATTTTTTTTAACTGTGTGATAAAGGGATCATTATTTTTGAGGAATGTCAGGGATTGTAACGTTTCAACAAACGTTGTTGAAATCAGATGCTACTGAGATGTAATATATATTTTTGAGAATTCGGCCACTTCCCTTTTAAGGATGTGTTTCCTGAGTTGCTTCCGATTCATAGAAGAAATGATATTTTAAAAATAGTTGTTAGGAGCATAGAGACGAATAGATTGTACGAATACTTTCGCCTTCGTGGCAGAGCATTCATATCTCGCAAAATATACGATAATCACTATCAGCTACAATTTGTGTTAAACGAATTAACAATATTCCTTCAACATAGGATTGCTATAATACGGTTATCCAAGTGTAACAAAATACTTGAGTTCAAAGTAGATAGGAAAGTTATTTTTAGTTTGAACATTTCGTCTTCGATACAGATTTACTGCAGATCTTCGATAACGAGTGCTTATTCAGTTAAGTACTTACTTGTTTCTTACCAAATATTGTTCAGTATCGTTCAAGTATTATCACTGTCTTATGTATTGGGTGACGGAAATGATATGTACTTTTTGTTAGTGTGGAAGAACACCAGATATCCACTGAATCATCGATACTGATAAAAGTATAGCTTGGCCATTGTGTCTATCTCCCTGTGACGTCATGCACTTGGTCTCCTTTGCGAGCTAACAACCATGGAGGAAGGAATAATACCTCCATGCTAACAACGTCCAAAGATATTTTTACTCCGTTTACATAGATATCGCTATGGTAGCAATGTACAAAGTTGAATTATTTGTTTAAATTGCACATCAGTCAAAAGAAACGTGTTTATTTCGTTTAAATCTATGTACTAGCTAAAAGCACGGCTTTGTGGTGTATCGCGAAGTTTTATTATTAAAAAATATTATATACAATTAAAGAAATTATTATCATCAAAATCCATGATTTTAGTTTGTTGAAAAAAGTTAGGCACGTTTATAATAAGACGTAATCTTTAAATATTTAAAATATCGATTTATTTAATTTGTTTTTAATCAGATACAAAATTTCTTATTCAAGATTCTTCCTGTTTCCTACATTTTAATATACTCGAATTTTTAATAGTACTAATTCGGTCACAAGAAAATCTTCTATTTAATTCTTCTCTGAAGTTTTTACTCTCTATAACCCAACAGATGTTAAACCAACAAAAGTTTCTTTTTCTCCAATATCTACAGCAATTTTATTTAATGTTAAATCTTGAGCTTTATGAATCGCGATTGAGGAAGCTAGTTATAATGGATTTTTTTTCTTGTACAAGTGATATTCCGTATTTTACAAAATTTTGCTGTCGGTAATCGGAACGCAACCACTATTTTTATAAGCTGAATGAAAATAATTTTGAAAACGAACCATCATCGCTCATGGCATTACATATATATGCTAATAAAAAAAATAAAAATTATTACAATTTTTTGCAAAAATAATGATTAATGACACATCTAGAGATAACTCTGTATTATTAGGACCAGCTAATTATGTTCAATTTCACGTCTAGACGTGCAGTAGTTTTTTCAAAACGTTTACCGCAAAAAATCTAAAAATTAGTTTATTTTTATTTCATTACACTCATTCGATGTATATAATAATCTTTGTCGCTGTCATAGTAAACTAGGCGATGTGTTCGACATTTGTAAGGTTATAAGCAACATCACAGAATTGAATTGCGACTTCTTTCAAGCCTTCACTTTAGACGTACATACTTAGAAGCTAGTCATAGTATAATTTCCGTCCGTAAGCAGGTTTGCTAGTGTGTGTGCATTACTTTTGAACCACGCTTCCATTCTGTGACCAAAATTACACCACACAAATGGGTACTTGACTAGTTTTGGGCGTCTACTATTAAAAAAAAAATGGAAAAAACAACAGGGAAAATGTTTCATAGTGTAAACACAACATTTAAAACAGTATACAAATGGTTTGTTTATTTTCACAAGGAAAATATGCCGAAAAAGTGGCTAAAGCTTGCAGGATACGATTCAGCATATTTGTTTACAAACTCTTCAATATATTTTTCTGAAGACTACTTTGACATAAGTTTTGATCTAATATTTTATTATGTTTATTAAGCTACACACCTCAATATTTTGTTATGTAATAAACTTACAAAGTTATCTATAAATAAATTACAACTTCTGAGGTTAAAACGCCGTAATTACATGAACATTTTTTTATTAGTAAAGTTGCCAAACGATATAGAAAATTACATGGAGTATCATAAATGTGGTCTGTGTCACAAATACGTATGAAGCCATACTGTATTCCAACAAACCCATGCTGTGAATTTGAAAATAAATTATTTCTATTTACTAACGTTTTGCACACACTATCTGTGGTGTTTTTAAATCCCTTTACAATGTTGCAAATCTGCCTTCTCTAACTTAAGTATTTGCACCACATCATATACAGCGGACAAAATTTACAAGACGTTTATTTTACGTTTTCATACATAAGCTTCAACAAATACCGAAAAATACTTCGACCTGAATAAGTCCATAGTTAGTGATTTTTTTAAAAAATATTAACAAAATAAATTTCTAGCGATAGAACAATGTGTAAAACCAATAATATAGAAAGAAAGATATTTGTACTTTTACATTCGCAACGGTACTGTCGGTAATATAAGGTCTAACGAATATAAACAGACTTTTAACCTTTTCCCACCGCGCCAGTAATTACTAGGATAATTTTTAAGTAGTAGTTACAATAACGCTTAGCAAGTGCACAAGCTTAAGCACAGCAGCAATCATATTAAAAACTTTAAAAAAAATTGAAATGAAATATTCGAAATTATTACTCAAAATATAGACCCGCTGACTAAAATCACAAATTACAGATTTGTGTAAGTAAAAAGCGTCAATAACACACTCGCTTCTAAAATACCTTTTGTTCTAACGTTTTGTCGTAGTATGATAATATGACTAACAGAATAGATACACTTACTTGGACGTTCTGACGCGACGTTCGGAATTCTGTCGAACAAGAATGCAAAAATTCCTAGCATCATTACACCAATTTTGGAAAAATTTGAATTATTTCCCTACGTAAATCCAACGTCCAATTCAAATATAAGTAGTTTATTAGTTTTATAACCAGCATTGAAACCTTAAAAACCTTAAATATACGATGCATAGTTTGTCAACAGATGAGTACACACAGAAGCTAAATTGTCGCAAGCTCATATGGTGTTTCGTATCACATGACTGACCGCTGCCTTTCTGAATTTTTATTTTATTAAAAATAATATGTTTTTAACTCTCATTCAACAAATGATTTCAAATAATTTTCGGTATACTTACAACTTACTCTATCATTGTAAATTAAGTTTCATAGTTTCCTTTTTGATGTCAAGTACCCCATTATGACATATTTCGAAAGACCAATATTCATTACTTCATTAAATTTTCCTGGTCGCTTACATTACAAAGGCAGCAGGGAAATTTAACATTTGGGATTTAGGTGCATAAACACTTCTATCTACTAACTAAACTAAACACGCTGTCAAATATACCCCTCTTAACATGCGGTTAATCATTCCAAAAAAGCGGTGCACGTTAGTAGGGTTCCGGCAAAGTTAGACCTATTTGTACTGTTGCCGACTTGAGTCCGGCCAATAAACCGAAACACTTCCAGTATGAAGAGATGTTTGAAAATTAGAGGCATACTTCTTTTACTTTATTTTTGCCAGGAATATGTCGCTAATTAAATCCGCTAATACTTTCATGCACAGTGCATCGGTTTTTACGAACCCACAACCGCAATCTCAGCCAGTCGTACTCAAACACGGTTTTGTTAAAAATATTTCAAATAATTTTCCTTTTTGGTTTCATTTTTTTGTCAGCGATAACCTGCGGACTTGTAAAATAATTGATTTCAATTTTCCTTTTCCGAGAGTTCCAACAGTTCATGATTAAAATGGTAGCTTTCTTGGTTTCCGATACTGCAGTCTTTTTTTAATTAACGTTTTACAGCCTCTCGGCTTCGAGGTGATACCGGAATTTTTCGGAAAAACCGAATTCTGGATGTCTGGATCTAGCATCGAATCTGCGCCTTGCGATTGTGATGCCTATGTAGCAATTACTTCTTGTCTTGTGGCTTTACGCCTTGTCGACGTCGAGGTCATTAAAGGCAGGATGAGAACAAAGGAACGGGAAGGAATTCGGCCATGGCCATTTGAAGCAAGCACCCGGGCATTCGCCTGGAATGATTTGGGGAAACCATGGAAAACCCAAATCTGGATGCCCGGACGGGGATTCGAACCGCCGTTCTCCCGGATGCGAGGACAGAGCGCTAACCGCTCACCCACCTCGTTCGGTAGCAATTACTTCTGGTCGTACCTCGCTACGCGAATAGTTTACGTGGATAGGTATCTTTGCCCCACGGTTGTCAACGCAACGTCAACGCTTTCGCTATGTCATGTTGGAATGACATCTTAATCACCGTGTACACTATCTAAGCAGGGCACTGAATTTTAACCAACGTTGACGTTTTGGGGGTACCTTGCCATGATCATCCATACTACAGGTGTTTTCTGTCACTCGAAGGACTGAATAGATTTCTCATTCCTGCACCACTAAGTGATTATCTCGTGCGTCAGACATTGCGAAACGAGATGTGTTGTATCGTCTCGACCTTTTAGCTAAATATCTTGGATTGTTATCAGGTAACTATATCCGTGAATACCAACTTCCGCGTGTTTGTTAGATGCTCGGGAAGTTATGCCTTAAAATCACAAACACCGGTCACTAAGATGAGATGTAAAAACAGGAATCCAAAATCTGGACATGATATCTAGTTGGATTATTAAACATGGGATGAAGATAAATGCAAAGAAGAGTCAGCTTATTAGATACACAAATAAAAAACAAAAGGTTGATTCTGATTATAAGGTGAGGACAGAATTGCTTGCTGAAGACTTGAAATGTAAATATTTTGGCATTAAATTTGATAACAAGCTTAACCGGGCAGGACACATTGATCAGATGGTAGGAAAGGTTTCAAAATTCTGCACTTGTTAGAGAGAGTGATGAGGTGATGTACGAGAGAAGTCAAGGAATTGGGTTACAAAACTTTGGTCAGATCATTGCTCGAATGTGGTAGTGTAGTATGGGACCCACATTTTGAGTATCAAATACAGGAGCTGGAGAGGGTGCAAAAAAAGGTTGCTTGATTTGTTTCTGGAAATTATCGCAGAATGCAATCAGTTACAGATATGATAAAGGAGCTGGAATGGGATTCATTGCAAGACAGGAGGAGGATGAGGAGGGTCATGGGAGTGTACAGGGCGTATACTGGCGATGAGGCATGGAAAGATATTGGAGTAGGTATGAAAAGTAGTGCATGGAAGGGAAAAGATGACCATGACCACTCTATTTCAGGCACAAGGGCGTGGGGAGATTCTCTTTTTTAGGTAAGGGTGTCAGAGATTGGAATAAGTTACCAAGGAAAATGATCTCGTAATTTACCAAAAACGTTTAAAGAATTTAAAGTAAAACTTTGTAGAGGGCAAGTGTAGGTGGGTGCAGGAAAGGGGGAAGATGGGGGTGTAGGGAAATTGCCACCGGAGCGTGTGCTCCATTGCAATTAAATTAAATTAACAAAAAAATATGTTTTACAGCGGCAACTTTAATCCTCGTTCATTGTGCTGCACCTTAATGACAACAACCGAAGCAAATACGTCACACTTAGGATCACGGCTGACTGGCCTACCAGCGCTACATACAAAAACCTCAAGTGTACTTAATGCTGACCTTGTAAGAAAACTATCAGTTTCCTAGGAATTATTACGAACATCATCTGCATATGTGTGGCGTTCCAGAAACAGGTCCAATAACAATGAACAATGGAAGTGAACTTTTTTTTCTTTCGTAAGAACTCAAATCCTGAACCTAAATGTAGTTTTAGTGCTTTCGGATTTCTTCAATCACGCCTTGTTGTTGTGAAATACGTTTCAAAATTTATGAACGTTTGTTGTCCATTGTAATAGATACTGGGATCCTATTTAATATAGGTAAGTATTACCACACAAGTTGTTGCTTACGAGGGTTGCTATTTATATTTCTGGCCTTGGCAACAATAAGTGTTGCCAGGCGCCATCTGGCGTATCCATTGGAAACATTGACATTGTTGAACATCGTCTTATTCATAACAATGTGTTATTGGAGCGCGATTTGTTGTCTCGGGCGAAAAATGGAATTAACTCGTGAACATTTTCGTGCGATTATTTTTTACAAATTTCGACGTGGATTATCAAGACAAGAATTCACCGATGAACTTAATTCTTTATACGGCGATAAAGCACCATCATATAGCATTGTAAAAAAACTGGTATAACGAATTCAATCGTGGCCGAAGTTCGCTTCAGGACGAATTCCGTCCAAAATCGGTTGTTGTGCCAGAAAACATCGATGCTGTGCGTGACCTGACAAAGCAACATCGTCATGTGATATACCGGGGGATTGAAGCATCTTTGGGCATTTTAGGAAATGTTAAAAAAAAATACGTTCAAGGTACATCAAAAAATGTGTATAATATCTACACAGATGACGAATCATGGATCTATGCATATGAGCCCGAAACAAAACAGCAATCGACAAAAGTTGTTCGCGGAAGAAGCACATCGAAGCAAATGGTTGCCTGTTTCTTAGGCATTACCGGTCACGTGGTGACAGTGGCGTTAGAGCAACGTAGGATGGTCAACTCTGAATGGTACACGACCATTTGTTTACCAGAAGACTTTGGAGAAATTCGGAAAAAGTCAAAGAAGAGGTGAATAATTCTTCATCACGACATTGCGAGCTGTCACACATCGGCTCAAACAAAGGAATTTTTGACCAGACAAAACATCGAATTGATGAGTCATCCGCCGTACAGCCCTGATTTGGCACCCAATGACTTCTTTTTATTCACGAACATCAAAAACAAATTACGTGGTCAACGACTTTCGACACCCGAAGAAGCGGTTGATGCATTGAAGACGCATGTTCTGGAGTTAACTCCATCGGAGTGGAAAAAGTGCTTCGAAAATTGGTTCAAACTCATGAAAAAGTATATTGATCTTCACGGAGAATATTTTGAGAAACAATGAAACCAATTTCGATTATAAATATTTGTTTTTTCATTATTACGCCGGAAATATAAATAACAACCCGTATATTATGAATGACATGCAGTTGGTGACTACTGTTGGTTTCTTAAATGTTATTTTATATGAAATTTATGTCGTGTGAAACCTGAAACATGTATCAGAGATGATCATTTTTTACCGAGCCTGCTAGGAATATTGGTGAAACCCGATGCAGGCCCATTCAATCGTATTTCAGCGTAAACATCTACATCCACTGAGTATAAATAAACAAATAGCAGCTCGTAATTAATTCAATTATTCATTTATTAATGCAGGTATTTCCTCTAGTATAGGAACTACGCATTTACTGTTCCAATAACTGGGTCGCTAGCCAAGATAAACAGATTTAAACGCTCTGCGACAGGGTAATAACGTATGGTATTTGCATTTATCTCATATAGTCGACCGCTTGACGCAAAGTGCGGAATGAGAAAACTAGAACACTTATTTTTAATGCGTAGCCCACGGAGTAAACGTTTCTTAAATGCTTTCTATTGGAAAGTCAACTACAATTAATATTTTAAGTTTATAGAAAAAACAGTAATAATTTAATAGTTTGATTTCGAAAGTTCCAAGTAATATCTTAACAAAATGCAATAAAAAAGTTTATGATTACACTAAAAAAAGAGATTGCAGTATAAATTTTTCTTATGGAACCTACAGGTTGATTACATTTTTAATAAATAACATTACATGTATTTCGTGGAGACTTGACGAAAATGAAGTCATACAAATATCGGATGCATTCGTGAAGATGATTCCGGCATAACTGCTGGAACTGTCATTCCGGATAATACTACAGTGTGAATTTTAGTATAGGCACATTTTTTTTTTGCTCTACTTTTTTTGTAACAGATATGACTTCATGCCATGCATCACTTTTTTAGACCCCCTCGCTCCACTTTAAAGTGTGATGTAATTTATGGATGGTATCCAATGTGTGACAACTCTGAGCTGACAGTGGAAGGAAACCAGTGTACTGTCATTTCAGAAAATTCTCACCTGCGGTGGATCCAAGAAAGAACAGAACCAGCACAATGTGGAATTGCGCTGTCATTGTTGCTGGGAGTACTATCGACAGTGACTATAAATTACTGGTAACTGGACCAATAGCGTGGAATACTTCGTCTTCGTCGATGAAATCTTCTGTTTCTTGTAGATGTTCTTTGCTTAGTTTAGTCATTTTTAATAAAACAGCAATAATCATCTGTTACAGTGAACTACAAGTCAGCATTAAGTCTTGAAACTGAAAGATTTTTCATCACTGATAAACAAGGCGATGTGAACAAACATTGTCATCTCGAGTATGGTCCTATAAGGTGAATACAATTGCTATACTGCTTGCAGGATGCGTCTATCTGTCCCTTAGTCCAGGTATCACGCAAAGTTGCAGAACCATTTTGGATGAGGTTTTCTCAGTTTGAAAGCTTGTGGTCTAGCTCAAAATCTGCGGCATGTCAGGAAACCTTGTATAAGCAAAATCTGGATCTGTACACATGTCCTTCCAAACAATCAGTAACATATATGACATTGGAAGACAGGAGGAGGGTGAAGACTGAAGAGGGCCATTGCAGAGTACCAGTCATACATTGGTGATGAGGCATGGAAAGATATTGGTGTAAGAATTGAAAGTAATGAATGGAAGGGAAAAGGTGACCATGATCACAAGCTGGCACTCGATTTCAGGCACAATGGTGTAGGAAGATTCTCTTTTTTGGGTTAGGCTGTCAGGAATTGGAATAAGTTACCAAGAGAAAAGATGATGAATAATTTACCAAAATCGTTGAAAGAATTTAAAGTTAAAATTTGCAGAGGGAAAATGTAGATGGGTGCAGGTAAGTGGGAAGATGGGTGTGTAGGGAAATTGCCACCGGAGCATGCGCTCCGTTGTAATTTAATTAAATATTGTTATTATAAACCTACGTGATGGAGGAACCGAACAAGAAATTGATGATGTATGATATAATGAATTCTGTAAAAGATTATGATTTTTTATTTATTTATGAATATTTCTCGGGAAACAAAACGAGTAATATTATTTCCTTACAATATTTCGGCGACATAAACTTTGTCGCCTTCTTCATGTGTAGTTTGCCTAGAGCACTCTAGGCTTACGACTATACCTGAAAATGGCGACGTAGGTTTATGTCTCCTAAATATTGTGTATAAATAATAGTATTACTTGGTTGGTTTCCCGAGAAACATTCATACTATACAACGCCGAGATAAACTTCATTTATTTATGATTTTTGATATTGTTCCTGGTTTTACCTGCCACTTTATCGTTTACTATTTTAATGCAGCTTTAGTTAGTTAGCTCATAATTATCATCTAAGATCCACTTCCTTCGGGTTGAAGAGTCATCAGTTCTTATATATACTCTTTGACGTAATAATACTTACTAATTGATTCTTCTTCGTCTCAAATCTGTAAAAATTATGCTTTTCGGGAGAATAAATATTCTATCGGATTGATTACATGTTTTAATAATTTGGGTGCACTGCAGTGCACCCACCAAGTCGAGTCAACGGAGGTACTGCCTACCCTTTTCTCGAAGCGATTCGGGTCATTTTCGAACCTCAATTTCTTCGGTCTTATTTATGCTACATGTCTCAAATTTCTTTTATGCATAAATATCAGCAATCTTAGCAAACGTACTCAATTTTATTTTGTACCTGTTCTTAGTTCGGATGTTATTCGGATGCAAACTTCAGCGATTTTGCCACTCACTGACTGACTGATGATCATCAAAACTATAAGGCACTTCCCATAGCCATAGAAAGCTGAAATTTTGGTACACAGATAAAATTTTACCCACGTTATTAGAAAAGTCTGAAAGTCGTAAATTTCCATATTCATACTCCTAACGTAAAATCGCTTTTACACTATTAACTTTATATATCTCAGTTTTTCATTGTGGAGTGAGCTTACTATGTTTAACTGATGTACTAAATTTTACTTATTTCTTTTTATTACTTTGGAAATTATTGAAATTCAAAATTTTATTTCGGCACGACACCCCGACAGCAAAATTCCACTGTACTTCCAGTAATCCTAGAAACAATAAATTTGGCACACATATGTGGTTTCATCCCTAAATCATAAGAAAAATCTAATATTGGAGTTTTTCCCCGTATTTATTTAATTACAATCCCAAACATGAAAAATTCTGGCACATATTTGCGGCTTAATTGCTTTGCTCCGGATGAAGATATAAACATGATATTTCTATACTACATAGTGGTGAGCAAGTTGAACCAAAGTCGTAAATTTTACTTTGTTTCTGTGCTTAGTTTGGAAGTTACTAGTAATTTTGGTTATGATGATAGTGAAACTAACGGCAATTGCTCGGCTACGGCGCACACCCATTGTTTTCAGAGAGTGGGTCATTGTTGGTAACGTATATTGATGTGAATTGTATAATGAAAACACAGCCAAACCTGTTGCAAATATTCAATGAATTTATTGACCGGTTTCGACCCGCCTTAAGGGAGTCTTCTTCAGAAACTAGTTAAAATATATTACATAAATCTAAAAACACTTCTGAAGAAGACTCCCTTAAGGCGGGTCGAAACCGGTCAATAAATTCATTGAATATTTACAACAGGTTTGGCTGTGTTTTCATTATACAATTGAAGAAATACCGTTGCTGTTGATGCTGCCATGCTCAAGATTTTGTATATTGATGTCTTAAATTCTGAAATGTTTTTATTCCTAGATTTCCAAATGGAATCATTACATTTGAGCGGCAATTCAGAATAAGCGATAAGGTTACAAAAAGAAATGAAATCTCACCAAAACAATTCTTGTAAAAATAGGCCAAGTCTCCTGTTCATGTAGTGACAAAAAGTTATGAGATCTTCTGGGCCAAGTCTACACTTTACAGTGTGTATTCACTTCACTTTGTGAAACAGAATGGTTTCTCTCGGTGTCATAGATCGCTTATTTAGGATCAAACAAATCTGATGACTTGGCCATTATGCACGCCATGTTTTAGTTAACCTATATAAATACCTTAAATGTGTTTGATATAAATACGTAAAAGCAAGATTTCCCTCGCTCTTTTTCGAATTTGACAAGTATTTATTATGCCCTCAATTTCAGTAAAAATTATGATGTGCATAATAGCCAAGTCATTCTAAAAAAGCGATCTTTGACACCGATAGAAACCATTCTGTTTCACAAAGTGAAGTGAATAATACACACTGCACAGTGAAGACTTGGCCCAGAAGAAGATCTTATAACTTTTGATCACTACATGAACACGAAACTTGGCCGATTTTTAAAAGAATTGTTTTTGTGGGATACTTTCTTCAGTTTAATATTTATTAGAAATATGCGCGTCGCATAATGTATAATAAGTGAACATTTTTTATCCGACCAAATAAATACTTCCCATCCTATTCAATTCACAAAAGTAATTGCACATATGAATTGCTTGATTTCATAAAACTAAATGATAACACTCTGAATAATGTCGTTCACTGTCCATTAATTCCTTCTGTTTTCTTTTTTTCGGCTACTCCGTTACAGTGTATCTGCCTCCATAAGGTGGTTTTCTCTTTCTCTCTAGTTTGATACTCTCTGGCTCGCTGTTCATGTTGTCTTTATTATAACCTTTTCATTAACAATTTTATTATTTGGGTTATTAACGGTTGTCTCTATTTTTTTTTAATATCATTCCTCCCAGGTAAAGCCTGGGAGGCGGGCTGCTGGAGGGTTCCAGGGGCCCTTTTCAGCCAACTAACCTACAGGGAGGAAGGGGGATGGAAATCGGCCGTGGCCTTGTTGGGAACCATCCCGGCATTCGCCTTTAGTGGCTGAGGAAAACCATGGAAAACCCCAGTCTGGATGACTGGACGGGATTTGACTCCCGTCCTCCCGAATGTTAGGTACGATGATCAATTTTACTTACGTCCCCTAAATGCATACACAAGTAATTTTATACTCCAAACCATGCATTGCATCACTTAATATTGTAATTTAGCACGTCCGATATAGAAGGATTATAAGGAGGTCGTGTGTGAGATTCTGTTGAGCCTAGAGGTTGCAACGTTGATTATATGGCGTACCTGTTTTCTGAAGGAAAAGCTCTCTTCATTAGTATAATATAGATAATATAGACAACGGTTTTATTTTGAAGTATGTCTATCTAATATTTATTATTCACAACAAAGTGTGGCTGCACACCGGGGAAGTAGAACGGGCCCAATCAAAGACCTCTAAGCTTTTTTTTTTTTTTTTTTTTTTTTTTTTTTATATATATATATATATATATTCGAATGACCAATCTGGATCGCGTATTGTGTTATCACTGTTATCAATTCTTCTTTTTCCATTCTCTTAAATTTCCCCATACACTTACTTTTCAGTATGCAAGTACATCAAAATTTTCATGAAAACACTCAGCATCTACACATTTTCAAACATTAAATTAATAACTTTTAACTAACAATTGGAATATTTTTTAGAAATAATTAGCTTTAAAAATTTCGTATAAAACTGGAATAAATTTTAAGAAATAGTAACAAGAAAAATCGGAAAAGGGGCAAACTATTTGTTTTATTGCTTTTTTTCTTGAGCACCCGTCGACGATAACTTGTTGGCATATTTGCTGTACGTTTCTACATACTTTCAAATACAGCATCACCTTTTTTTATGTGTTTGTGTATGTGTTTTTTGCTGTCATCAGTTTTTCGACTGGCTTGATGTATTCCTCCATCCCTTCCTATCTCGCGCTTACCTCTTCATCTCAACACACCCCTTACTACTTCTTTAAATATCAATTCGCAATTCTTCCAGGCCCTTGTTTCTTGATTTTTTATTTTTGATACAAATCATATTTCAATTTCCACAGTTGTGGTAAACTGCGAAACTTTTACGTGCATACTTGTTTTGAATAGTTGCCATCACGATACCACTACTAGCACAGATTACTAATACTGATTCAATGAGAAATCGGAGCAGACTGATGGCAGCCAGGGTGAACAACTTGCCCCTATAAACTCTAACAGGTTTGCACAACATTGTGCTCCACCCATCAATATCAAACGAGTTAGATTTTGGTTGTTCAACTTGTGATTTGGTTTCTCAATCTACCCGTACACTATTCAACTTCAACACAACTAAGTTGGACTACAAGCTGAAATGTGTATTGAACCCTTAACGTTGGAAGAGTTCGGAACTCAAACATGTTCTGTGTCGTAATTACAAGTCAGAATTAATTCAGTTCTGCTTTAAATGTGCTTTTGCTGAAAGTGTTTTTTAAAGAAGGTTGATAAATATGTGACCATGTAATACCAGGGATATTTTATGGTTCTCTCCTGTCTTATGCTGACTGCAAATTGTCACAAAAGTTGTTAGTTGCATGACTGAGAACTATGGCGTAACAGTTCGAACTAAAAATTTGTTTACTAGGTAAAATCACTTATACAGGCATTGCGTTAAATTTCGAGACGGATTGTGCAGGTCAAATACCAGGCGCACTATTATCCGATTACGAGACGGCAATATGGCTAAACACGTTGTGTGATAATCAGTGTTAGTTCAAAAGTATGAGTGATCTCTGATATGGAAAAAAACTGGAGTGAAGAAACCTCTTGTATTTTAAAGCTGAGAAAAATGCTTCGTAATCTTCACATTTAATGGTAACTCAGCTTTCGATGGAAACGGTATCTCGTTGGAATGTATTGGAGAAGCTCCTGAAAATAATTCCTCACGTGATATCGGGAATGTGTAATTCCGTTTACTTTTACTTTTGTTCGACAACCCACAACAGAACTATTACCTATTAGTTTGTGGCTAAACAAACTATTTTTGAACAGCCTCCTTAATCGTCAGGCTAAGAATCTGGTGACCACGTTTTGTCCTCAAAGCCAAAATGCTAGTATCTATTAACCTCGATCTCGGACATCCAATATACTAAATTAAATGTTGTACAAAGTAAGACTACTACAAATACGTCCAGAAAATTTACGACCGTTAATAATCTCCGTACAACTAGAATGCATACAATACAATTCATTCCTTTTCCATAGATCCCAATGTAAGAGACTGGCTTTGAGGGACTTGGAAAGTTGTCAGTTTACTGATTGATTGGTGATTCTATGATAACCGTGGCGCCTAAACTTGATGATTGATTCTTATGTAACTCGACGAGTCAGATCGAAAGTAAGAAATAAAAAATTTATATCTCGCATAGTTTTGGAGATATTCTGTCTCAAAAGTGAGGGGGTCAGATTGTCCGGAAGAAAAATCTCAATGAAGAGTAAAATTTTTCGTTATCTCGATATAGATTGGCTCAAAATTGAGGTGGTTAGGTTGAGATGCGGCCTGGACCAAAAAAAAAAAATCCTCAAAGCCACAAGGATATGCACAGTGAGTGTTTTGTTTTCATACTAATGGTTGTGGTAAGGTTGAAATGGACCATAATAAAAACGTCACCAAAGACACAAGTAGCTATAATCGATATATCGAGAACTAAGCGAGGTATAAAATTTTATTCTTCATTTTGCATTTTTCTCTATGAGTTACATGAGAATTCATCATCAAATTACGGCGCCATGGTTATGGTAGTGCTCCCGATTGATTTATTGTTACTTCTTTATGGTGAGTTTATATTTCCCTTCCTTTGATATTCAGGACTTACATAATTATTTAAGTCATTTTTACAAAATGTTACATTTTTGTTATCAAACAACACATTTTTCATAGTAAGATTTTCTAATTCAGACAAGAAAGACGCACAACTTTGAAGAAATGTAAGTGAATAATTAAATAATAAGAATGTTTGATACATATGCAGAAATTATTTCAGCAGTGTAACTTGTTTTCATCCAACATACTAACCAGTCTACAGGATTTTTATATTGCAAATGTACCACTGTACTCAAAACTAAAAACCGGCTTGTAATACTGAAATCATTTTTGCCATAAACAAACAAGAAAGTGCTGCCATCCAAACAATTTGGCAACGTCTCTGAAACAAGTCACCACAAGCCAAAAATTTAACAAATACCATCCACCAGTAGAACTTTGTATTTTATTAATGGCATTCGCCTATCTTTCCAGCAACTCTCTTAAAATCACCCATTTTTGTAGTTGTAATTGGTGAACCAATGAATGAAAGATATTGAATCTGAGTAGTCTCACTCCCTGTCTGATTGTCCATGATAAAAAGTTGAATGTTTTGAACATTCTGGAACTTTACATTCTTCAGTTTTACAAGGTTTCCTTCAAGATCTTCGGGAGTTAATATCAATTCCTGAACAGGGACATAAGAATTTGCAGAATCAAAGTCCAACGTCCGTGGATGATTGATGAAAAGTTTCACAGTTTTTGGTCCTTTTTCTTTGTCAGCCTTTATTTTCATGGAATGGATCTTCACAGGCTGAATAAATGATATTCCTATAATAAGCTGCTCATCACAATCAGATTCCAGATATCCGTCCTCAGAATTAGAGAGGCAATTTCTAAATATATGTTCATCAGATTCATTCAGACATTCACACTGCTGTTTATCCAAAAACGAAGTCAACTCCACATGTCCCTGAATATCACAGCTTCCATCACCAGACATGTTGGCAGGCAAATGTTCCATCAGCACCTGGAAGAATGACAATTTTTACCAGCTAGAAGTCTACAACCACTAGTTTGGTTGGAGATGATGACAGCTCACATAAAAATATATTATCACTTTGAACAACTCTCACAAAAGCATACTGATCAGAAACAAAAATGTTTTGCAAAATTCTGTTAATCCAAACACGTCTTAATAACGTATTTCGAAAATAATCGAATGTATGTCTAAGGGTAAGTAGTAATTTCGGGGACTGCACCACTTTCAGAACACACGCGAAATCGGTACTAACCTGTTGAAGTTTGGTTCATTTGCTTCGTCAACATGTCTCTTCGCGTTTTGCGCACTTGCCTTGCGGAAAACTTGCCAGGAATTTAATTAAAAATGCCGGTAACACGCCAATACGTCGGAACCTACAAAAATTGTCCTATCCGTCTTAAGTTTAGTTCATACTTTCCTTAGGTGATATTATTTGATTTAAAGTGTATAATGTAAGCTTCGAATGCGTGAAAATGAGGAAAAATCACTTCAAATGTGGGTAGATGTACACATGTTGTTAATCAAGAAATACACGTTATTACATGTCGATATATTTTCTGTGTGTTTTTTACTCTTAACTCTTGGTCCATTTCAACCTAACCACAACTGCTATTAGCAAAAAACAAAACCAACTTAAATGCTGTGTATCAAACATTCGTTACGGTATACGCCATGTTTTTCCCTGTGGAGTCAAAATGCCGATATCTGAAGGCTGCACAACTACGAAATGCTATCAGCATTGCAAAAATAACATAAAATTTATCGGTACAGGGAACATATCAATCTAAACAGTATCGTTTCGTCATAGAATTCGTGGTTAGGTTGAAATACGGCCTGGACCAAGAGAAAAAAATTTACAAAATTTTCGTTCTGCGGCATCCATCACGGAAATGGCGTATTTGTTTACAATGGAATCAATCGATTATCTCTGATTGCTTGTTTCTATATAAGATGGCGGGCATCACCGTATTTATACTGGGATAAATATTGTCTATTTGTCAGTTTTGTGCGACTTTTTATAACGGAGAAAAGCTGAAACGGTAAGAAAACATTACAACAAAGAATTAAATCAACTCTGGCGGCATCTAACGGCTGGGCGTCATGGCATATTTCGGTATTTTTAATTAAGTTACTGGCACGTTTTCCGCAAAGTAAGAGCGCAAAACGTGAAGAGGATATGTTGACGAAGCAAATACACTAAATTTCAACAGGTTAATACAGATTTAGCTTGGGTCATGAAAGTGGTGCAGTACCCCGGAAATATTTTGTATACCACTATTGCCAACGTTGACGCTTTGGGTTTTGTAACTGTCAAATTACGACTTTGAATGTAAGCATAGATGTCTAACGAGAATGATTCTGTCTATTCCAGAAACTGTTGAATAGATTTTGGTTGGATTCTCACAGATTAA
This sequence comes from Vandiemenella viatica, assembly GCA_031002005.1. Lineage (NCBI taxonomy): Eukaryota > Metazoa > Arthropoda > Insecta > Orthoptera > Morabidae > Vandiemenella > Vandiemenella viatica. The sequence goes on from JARYHS010011408.1 coordinate 276,122,509, forward strand.
AAGCTTAGGGCTGCAACAACACAACAAGATTTTCATGTGTCGTGTCCTTGTTCGGATCAATCCTACAACTTCTAGCTTTATAAACTTACTTGTCATTTAATATGCATGTTCTTCCCAGGAATTCAAGTAGCTTCGTGACATACTTTTGCGTGAAGGGCCAAAAGTATCTTTGTTACTTAACACCACTTTTGACTGGAAATGGTAACACGAAATTTTAATTTTGCACACAAGCAGGCCTAATTTCTCGCACAAAATCCCTCGAGGATATGTTTTAATAATCTTTAGATACCACTCCTTGCTCGAAACGATATTAAAGTAAACACTCCGTTAGAACTCGCGTACACGCTGAATAAAACTTATCTCTCGACCAGTTTGTTGGTAGCCTAGTAAACAAAACAAAGATGACTACACTCTCCAAGGAGTAATTATACACTTAAACTAAGCTTACTTACATTCTAGGCATATGCTTGTGGCATTACAGGATCCAAATTGAAATTTCAAGCATGTGATATGATGTTTGGCACCGGAAAGAATGAAATTAAAATCTTACGATATTGAGGCATCACATAACTTGTACCAATGCTTGTAAATTAATGACGATAATTTACAAGTCCAAGGGAAATGACAGAGATATTGGCAAAAGCTAGTAACAGAATGAACTGGAAATGTAAACACGTCAAAAAACATCATTTGCAACAGGAAAGAATAATACTTTAAGTTGGACGGTTCATTTTAGATAAAAATAACTACGTATTAGCCCATGCTGCTTCTAAATCATATGAAAGTACATTAAAAATGCTCCAATAAGTTCCAAGAGTTCGAAGTAATCCCTCGTTAAGCACGTACTCTGGTTTATTACAATTTGCTTAAACATATTCATGATTGAAACTTAGAAACACATACTGATGCATTAAAAATTCGGATAACCTTTAATATCATTCTTATTCTTGGTCGTTTATTTGGTATAAATATTACTTATTTTTTTGTAGCATCAAATATAAGTTTTACAAAAATAGACGCAAGTATAATGTCTTAAATTTGAATCTATAGATCCACGATATTATTTTTAAAAAATTGTGAAATTATGTAATGTAACTGTGAATTTCCATTTCACCGGCCACGGTTGAATAAAGGTTAGGGTTCACAGATTCATGTTCAGACAAGGGTTTTAATTTATTATTGTGTGTGTCACGCGTTGCTCTTCACTTACATATTCATGAATGATATTAACACATACAAGACAATAATACGAAGTAAATAAATACAGTGGTTTTTCCCGCTGCTTCTCTTACGCAGATCTGGGTGTGCGTAGTAATGTTTTTTTTTATTATTTTTTTTTTTTTTTTTTTTTTTTTTTTGCCCAATAGGGGTTGCTGATGTCAATGGGCGAATTGGGCCCGTAAGTTTCATTGTGGTAGTAGTCCTCTGAACTGATTCTTCGAGCGCTAGCATCGGCGATAGATCTCAACGCAGTTATACGTTCCACCGCCAGGTGGAAGTACATACGTTCTTCTTTCCGTTAATTTTAAGTCTGATTTAAAATACGTTGTCTATCAAAGGCCATATTGGTTCGATATACAATTTGTGTTCTGCATGAAATAATTTATTTCTAAGTCGAAATCATTATTTCAAAAATCATAGGCTTGAATACTTTATCGTTCCTGTTAAATATTATTAGACTATTTTTATCAGTATGAACTAAGAATTGACCAATTTATTTTCGTTTTTAGCTTGTTGTTGTTATTTTTGGCGCTTTAGAGCGCGTCGACAGCTAGGTCATTAGAGCCCTTTAGATTGCCAGCCTGACTTGCTTATGATATGTATCGTTTCTGAAAATCCGAGCAGCAAAGCGTTGTGAATGTGAACAAGAAATATCTGCATTTCAAGAGCTGGTGTTATGTAAATTCCATAAGGAAATATCTTATGTCATTTGCTGTTCCATTAAAAGGTAGGTATATGCAGAACATATGAGTAATGACTTTGTTTACTGCAGTTTAAGAATTTGCTAAAGTTCACGAAACTAATTTAACGTTGTTCGTAATTATATTTGAGTCTCAACATTCTAGATTACAGATTAGGTTAATGTTTTGTACCTCTATCACCTTAAAAAGGTGAGCAACTTCTTTTAACACAGGAAATTATTGTTTTGTATAAATGCAGAAATAAGTTAATTGGTATCCTGTTCTCAAGTACTACGAAATGTGATTCTGCAACGGTTGTGTGCTTTCCGTTGAAGATTTAAAATTTTTGTTCTTACTGTGTTCGTTAATTTGAATATTTTATGTTAAAAGTCAGAAATGTAGTATTGAAAAAATAATTTTATAAATGTGTATTTGTGGCATATAAGAATAAATTACCAAAAACTCATTTTTCTACACATCCATTTTTCGCATTTAATTTTTTTCTCTCTGTCAAATTATTTGCTTGCATTTTCATCACTCACTTTCTATTTCCCTCGAAAAATTTAATTTTTAATCCTTTGCGTTTGTGGTAAAGCGCCCAGCATTTTCCTTTATAATTTATTCCACTCCTCGATTCCCTTTCATACAAAGTAAAGTTTTCCCTCTTCCTTATGTTTGAAATCAAGTGCCATCTCGTCCTCACCAAGCCTTATCTCAAGTACACGCTTAAATCATTTCAGTTATTGATTGTGTTATGTGGTAATGTACACAAATAAATCTAGTTTGAAATACATTTTGTTTCAGGAAATCTGAATGCAGTTCCAGATGTGAATGTGGAAAGCGATCCTTGCCCTCCAGAAGTAGTTACTTCAGTTAATATAGCTGATGCTTACCGTGCCACTTAATCCTGAGTAAAAAGGAGTAGGAGTTTTTAACTCTGGTATTCAGTCTCATATGGAATGCATTTCTGTTTTTGATACTTCTGCTGTGTTCAGTGGTATATTAAATATAATTATAATTGGTATTATTACTATTTATTTTTCAGTTGAATTAAAATGGATGAATTTGACATTTTCATTTCAGCTTCCCTTCATTCCGTTTAGGTGACATCACAGCGTGAGTCTCTGAACTGATTCTAGAAACGCTAGCGTCCCGGCTAGCTTTTACGTCGCCAAAGTTTATGCTGCTCGTGAACAGTCGATATATATATATATATATATATTGCCTCTGGTGCCTAAGTATAAAAATTTACAAAGAAGTATCTTTGTAGTCTTTACAGTAAATTAAATTCCAGAATTTCGTAGCACTTGTTGGAGTTTTAATCTTTGTTGTAGTGGTTTGATTTACGCTTTTCGCGTATTCTATTTCAGAAAATGAGGAATTAAATAACCAAACTCACTTATTCAAAAAGCAATATTATTAACAGAATCTAAAGTGTGGAATGTATATGTGTTATGTAGCGAGTTCTTGGTGGGTATCTTGTAAAGGAGTGTCCATGATATGCAGTGTGATCTGCAGTGCCTATCTGTTATTGTTAGGAAAGAATTATCATTTCTTGCTACGTTCCCCAATTATGTAGAGTCACAAGACGTATCGTAAATTTTAAACTAGACCATAAGCTTTCAAACTGCGAAAACCACACCAATAATTCTAATCGAATTAAAGATAACACAACAAAAGGTAAATGAGTAAAAAAAGGTTCACATAAAAGTGATACATTACTCATACTGTATAAGCTTTAAGACAAACTTTCTAAAAGTCATTAATATTTAAATAATCAGCAAAAATTTACAGGATATGACTGCATCCTTACTATAATAAAATACATTTCCAGCTGACGTTAAAGAGAGCAGCGATTGTGAATTAATCACTGTTTCGTGAGAGCCTTATTGTAGGTATTAGTCTTAAAGGACCGACATACGTGCAAATAACAATTGATAGGGTATGTTGATAATATACAGATTGGCATGAAAGGGAAGGCCCATATTTTTTAGCGATCCATAGAAATATTTTTGGCAGTTCTGTTATTATCGATGCCCTTTAAACTGATGATGAATTCTTATAGAACTCGGCGAAAAAAAATCGAAAATAAAGAATAAAAAATTTTAATATCTCGCTTGGTTTTCGAGATATAGCTTGTCAACAATCAGTTTTAGGTACCGGTATAGTTCCTTGTGCTTTTGTTGACGTTTCTTCTGGTCCGCACTGTATTTCAAAGTAACAACAAACACTAGGAAGAAAATAAGACATCTATAGTGCATTTCCACCGTATAGATATAGTGGTTTTGGTTTTTTTTTTTTGACCAAGCCGGATCTCACCCTAACCTCCTCACTTTGGAGATACAATATATCGAGAAATAATGGAGATTTAAAAAAAAATCTTTATTTTCGATTAGTTTCATCAAGTTACATACGAATTCATCATCAAATTTTGCTATGGCAAAATTTTTCTTCTGGTCCATGCAGCATTTCAACCTAACCACTTCAATTTTGAGATACGATATCTCGGGAACTAAGTGAGATAACAAAAAATTTTATTCTTTATTTTTAATTTGCCTCGTCGAGTTACAAAAGAATCCATCATCAAATTGCGGCGCCACAATTATCGTAGACATCCCATATTTTTGACATTTAACTGATCCTCGCATTGAAAACGGTTGAGAAACGCTGCTATAGACAACCACTCTAGTCAAATGCAGGGAAGGTTTCTCCTAAAGGGCATGACCGAATTTTTTCCTGTCCCTTGTCCCAATAGTAGATCTATTTATTAACTCCTATTTTAAATTGCCTATTACGAACCACAAGTTGTACGAAATGAGCCCCCTCCAATTAAACTGATTTGTGTCTTCATAAGCATCTTAATCACTCTGTGACGTTAACCTGAGATTTGCATTAATTGTAAGGCAGTGTAAACAGAGGAGGCATTGCGTCACAGAGGTGTGGACGTGACTATTGAGACAAACATCTGTCTCCTGACCTGTAAACAATGTGACCAAACAAAATCCCAGGAGTTGCGCACGGAGCCACTACCACAGTAATTAAGGATGCGGCTAATGTTAAGCAGATGAACCCGAGGTTAGAACATAATGCAGACGAAGAGCGTTTCATAATACCCCCTCCAAACGATTTATCTAACCGAGAAGGGTGCAACACCTGCTAAAATCTCAGATGCTTTAAGACAGTCGTCAATACTCTGCCTATTCCTTTTATTGGTTAATAGTATCCATTTTTTCAATACACAATACAATATTTCTGTAACCGAAGTTGTGATGTTTCTTTTCCGTCTTCATATTGCCGCACAGATAATTTACTGCTGAGAAGCAATAGTCAATTAGGTGTATGCTCTAATTTGGTTCACCCAACAGATCATATAACACCATTTAATATTGTGTGTTTTGTCTGTCTAAAACTTATAAAAGAACTTTATCAGAAATTTATAATATGATTTTAGTTAAATAACATAAACATAGAAAAATCACAATATTTTTATACTCTTACAAAATCAACAGCTTTTGTGTTACAACATTGTTTTTACTATCACTTTTGTAAACAAAATTTTTAAATCATGTTTTTACACATTCAACATATATATTCTCTTCGCTGACAATGATACATTAATGTTTACATTCGGCATACGTTAAATTTTTCGCATATAATATTATATTAACTTTTACAAAGCTTCAGTTCACATAGTTCAGTTTTTATTATTAATACAACAATCATTCTTCTTTGCTAGCTAGAGATATTCTTTTCCACACGTATAACAGGGATTGCGGCACTCCCTACTCATTACACAAGCATTCTGTTTAAACTACTTCAAATAATTCCCCCAGTAAGACATATTTTTTAAGCATCAATAGTGACTGAAACTCTCAGTTTAATATTAGCTGCAGAATTCACACTTTATTCTACAACCACACCATTCCTTGTGGCACGAAGTATTAAAAACGAGAAAAAAAAAGGAAAAAATCTTTGTAGATATCGGATATTTTGTGAAGCCTAGATTCATACCTACAAACAGATGAATCGAATGGTTCAATGAACATTTAGTTATTCAAAGTGATTAAATGAGGAGAGAAGTTAGAAACGTTACATCAACAGACGATGACGACATGGAGGAAGGAAGATTCCTTCCTCCATGGATGACAAGTGACTGGTGAGAACATGGAGGAAGGAATATATGGAGACGACGCAAGGGATCTTCACCACGCACTGGAGTGAAACCGGGTAGAGAGGAGTGGGGTGGGGAGGTCGCCATATTGCTTGACCTTAGAAACACGGGGAAAAGGCACAAAAACCTCAAGGGACAGATCAAAAATGAAGAATAAATTTTTTTGATATCATGCCTCGAGATATTCTCGAGAAATACTGTCTCAAGAGAGAGAAGTTTCGGATTGAAATTCAGAAGAAAAATTTCCCTAAGGTCAAAGTTGATCATAGATTCTTATGTAACACGACGAGATAACTCGAAAGTGAAGAATACATATTTTAGATATCTCGCTTAGTTCCCGAGATATGCTGTCCCCAAACTGGGATGGTTAGGTTAGGTTAAGTCAATGTTTAGAATCTTTTTTTTTTTTAATTGAGCCCTTCAAAAGACCTCATAGCTTCTGAGCTTACTCAGAAGATATTGTATTGTTAGTGGCCTATGTAACTTTGCTACCAACATCAATGGAATTATCTTCTTACCATACATCAAAAGTCAGAAGCATAGATGGGAGTAGTTTACATCGCGATACACATTGTGTCACTAACATAATGCTCATGAAATTAGTAACAACTAATAAGAAATAAATTGTTTGTACCCTTCTGGTACACGCCGCATTTCAACCTACCCACATTTCCGTTAATATTTCCGCTACAAAATCAAACTATGTGGACAGATCTAAACACATAAAATGCATCGCGAACTACATTTCTGGCAACAACAACGTTTGCTTCATCAAGTTTAGTAGTTCACACAGCACAAATTATCACAATTAATTTCATCGTAAACTTCCAGTGTAAACTGAAACTGGACTAAAGTATCCACATTCACTGTATCGCGATATAAACTTGACCCGCTTAAATTAGACTTTCAATACATTAGATCTCGAGATATGAAATTGTACAAGCTTGTCATATGTATATTTCCTATTGTGTACCTCATAAATAATCATACGATAAATAAATAAATAAACTTGTTTTTCAATAAGGCAAGCCTTTTAGGTGTAAAGTACTAGTAACATATACTGATTGTCTACACTACACCAACAAACATTTGAGAACGATATCATCCTATTCAGAGCAATGAATAAATTTATAGCGATAGGCTCTAACCGTGCAGTTATCTATCAAACACTTCAAGAACAATAAATACAATGTGATTTAGTTACGAAACGTTATTCCAGGTTGTTTCCTATCTTGTCTGTTTGTGCAACCGTATGCAACACAACTTGACATTATAAAAAACTTTGAAATATGAGAAAATGAAATGGTCACAGCAGCATACACAGTGCAAACAGCCCAATGTTTTGGGGTTATTCCTATGGCGACCAGTGGCCACCGCGCATGTGCAGTAGGAGACGAGTTTTTATATGAAATTTCACCGATTTCGCGTTATTTCGTCTACATATATTCCTTCCTCCATGGGTGAGATGACGTGTGACTGATGACTGTCATCTCTGGTTGGATTGATCTCTGCCTTTGGTCGTTAAGTCTCTGGATTTGTTTTCATTCAAATTTCAAATACGTGCGATTAAAATTCTATGAGTTATTTTGCCCATAATTTTTTATACTTTCACATTTGACATTCTGGACGTTTTTATTTCACCTTTGTCCAAATAACTCCAGCTGAATGATATAATGGCTTCTAAAAACGCCACGATTATTTTTTCAGTCTGAACCACTATGTCATGAATTAAGGATCTAATTAATCGGATTTTTGCTTAATGGTTAATATTAGAAGCATAATGCATTACACACCTCAGATAGATATATATATATGTTCGCTTTGGACCCATGGAAGAGCAGTCTTGGGGATATGGAAAAGTACATCCACTTACTAATAATATCAATAATATTACCGGCCATAACCATTGATAACCAGTTAGCTAGTTAACAACCCGTTAGTGTAATCAATGTCCACCGTAATATGCATTTTTTTTTTTGTAACAGTTTAACGTCCCTTTTTAACAACGTGGTCTTTAGAGACGGGAAAGGATGGGGGCAAGGAATGTGTAGTGTCCCGCTCTGTATGTCTTGGGATTAACTACTTTATAAACAGTTTACTGATTAATACAAAATAAATGATTGTTGGTGGGGTTCTCTTCCGAGGTGGTCCTTCACATTAATACAAGTGAAACATGAATTATTAATGAGAAACATACTGATTTTATTGATTTTATACATAGAAAGCAAAGTTATTTCGGAGAAACAATTACTTGAATGGGTATATGGTTGTTCCCTCTTTGGTACTGGAATTTACAGTTCTTTAATTTTGTTGGAGCTCGTTGTGGTCTCTGTAGACGATTGCGTTACCGTAATGTCGAGCAGCGCAATGAGAAGAGTCGTGTCGGTGACCCGCGACGAGGACTGTGTCGACGACCGCGGCGGCGGCGGGCAGAGCTGTGTCGTGTTTCGGCAGCCAGGTAGTCGCATCAGCTGAGCGAGGGTGGAGTGGCGTCTGTTGTCTCTCCTTCTCGACAGCCGGCAGCTCGTCCTCGACCCTGGGGACCTCAGCAATGTGTCCTCAGTAGCGCAGATCGCCCGCTGCTGTCTCGTCGCCGAAACCAGAGTCCCTCTCGTCCAGTCTCCGCCGGTCCGACATCCAATGTCCATCCTCCGTCCATTCTGCCTTCCTCGTAGACTCGCCTTGGGCGGAGTTCGTTCCTCTTCTCTCTCCCGATTGGTCGAATATATAATAAAAAAAAAACAAAAATATCAGCAACCAGCGAGAATGAATTCCATTGGCTGGGATAACCCCACCACCAGCGTCATTTTCTTGGTAGGTCACCCCCCTCCATATAACCATAGTCTCTGTGGGCTGCACTTCTTAAGAACAAACAGTTTATTGTTAAAAAATGTTTCTTCGCCAGCGACGTCTGCGAAATGTCTGACAGCTCGGCTGGAACATTTTATGATTGGGGCTCTCAAAGAAACCTTTCATTCGTCGAACATCCACACAGGGGAGCTCACAATGTAACACTGTGTCCATTGTTTTAAACAAACCTCTACTATATCCGAGAAGCTCTCCATCACTTCAGTAAATTAATGCCCCAAAACACTCGGTAACACAAGGGAAGTCTGTTATTTTGAACGTCAACCAGACCTCAATAAAGTACATTCTTTATTACTCACTAGCCTGTCCACTAGGTTACAACCATTATCCTTTCTATGACAAGTAATAATATTAAATATTCCTCATGATAACCTTGTCGGTCGAGAACTGCACTCAAATCAAATGATATGAACTTATGTAAATTAAATACATTATGGTAATAATACTACTGAATCTAACAACAATATTTCTTGTTACTGATAAATAATGAGATCTACAGAATGGGACATCTCAAATGGGAAGGAATTCGGCCATGGCCTTTTGAAGGAAGCATCCCGGCATTCGCCTGGAGTGATTTGGGGAAACCATGGAAAACCCAAATCTGGATGCCCGGACGGGGATTCGAACCGCCGTCCTCCCGAATGCGAGGCCAGAACGCTATCCGTTACACCACCACGCTCGGTCGTAATCTGCAATTACAATCCCATGTTAGTTACTTCATATGTCGAACAGTCCATACGCTTATTAACAATATTAATAATATTACCAGCATCTAATAACCTGTTAATTCCTTACACATTTTAGTATAATACGTTTCCTCTGCAATCTGCAAATTTATATTACATCATGTTATTTACTGTATATGTGGAACATTACATACAATTATTAACAATATCAATAATATTACTAACAACTGATGACTATTCAATTACTTAAACATCTGCTAGTATAATAAGTTTCCTCTATAATTAGTAAATACATATTATCTCATGTTACTTACTATATATTAGTGATAGAACCTTAACCAAAGATTTTGATTAACATCGATACTCAAACTAATAGCATTTATGAAGAATGTTTCCTCTTCATATTGAAATATCCAACATTCACGTAGATTTATAAATATTTCATTAGTAAATTTTTAATAAAATTCATTAAAATATACAGAAAACAAAAATCAAAACATCCTGATTACTGGAGGAATACCGAAAGTAAAAAAAGTAGCTAAAAGATAAAACTTTTCCCTTTTTCCCCTAGATAATAGTTGCTACTCGAAAACAATTTAAAAGAATGGAAAAAACATTACTCCATACGGCTATGTCCGTGCGGGCGAAGCTAGTTTCAAATATTTAACAGATTACTTTTTTCTACCGTTTCGTATAAAATTATAACAAATTAAAATTTTCTTCGCTTAATGAATGTTAGCATCACAAGAAAATTTCGTGGGGAACATTTTTTCGTGAGGGAAATAATTCATGAAACAAAGTGGGCTAAAGATCTGTAAAGAAAACAATCAAAAATAAATTAATAATCACAATCAAATCTTTTCCACAAAAGCTTAGCCAAAAAATTAAAAAAAAACTCTTCAGATCTATCAGCCATTGTTCCCTGCAAAGTGTTGCGAAATTTGTTTAATTTCTTCTTAGAAGTTGAATAAAAGTACTAACAATGGACTGAAACAGAAATATAACTTCTATTTAAATTAATTTTACTAAACATTTGAAAACCCGCCAGCGTTAGAACGGGAGGTAGAATGTTTCAAATTTCTAGCTCAGTGTACAGGCGTTTTATGGGCACCGAGAGTGGTGGGTGAGCGGTTAAAGCTCTGGCCTCGCATTCGGGAGGACGCCGGTTCGAATGCCCGTTCGGGCATCCGGATTTGGGTTTCCATGGTTTCCCCAAATCACTCCAGGCGAATGCCGGGATGCTTCCTTCAAAAAGGCCATGGCCGAATTCGTTCCCGTTCCTTGCCCCCAGTCCCATCCCGCCCCTAATGACCTCGACGTCGACTAGGCGTTAAGCCATAAGTAAAAAAAAAAAAGTTTTATAGGCGGATTTTTGCGGTCATATACAAGAATACTAGGGCTGTCTTCTTCTGCTCCATACAGAACAAGAGTTACTCTTTTCGCAGACAGATGCAACTCTTAACTTCTCCTTTTAGAGCAGGATCAACAATCCGTCAATGAAGCAGGCGTCAGGATCAATGCTTCACATACTTAGGAGAGTTCATGAGATTTGGGGAGTATTTCGAAAATTTATATGAATGGGAATGTATCGTAAGCCTTTTCCTAATCAGTGATTCAAGGAATAGTTCCTTATTCCGTCATGTTCGTTTCTTTAACACCTGCTTTATTTTTAATACAATATCTAAACAACCTCTAACAGCTGTATATTCACATTATTCTTTTCCTGTGGAAATTTTTCTTTCTTCAGTTCCTGCTTTATTACTGACACGTACAATTTCCCGATGCTGGCGCTTGGCGGAAACACTTATTCATATTTTGTAAGTTAATTAAAAAATTTATAATAATCTATATGAAGCTTAATTTTTTCTTTAAGATTTATTAATGATCAAAACTATGTATAATTTTGTTAGACCACTGAGTAATATGAAAAATGTTTGCAAAGTGGGACAATCGTTGTAGAGTAGAAGCGATTAAAGTTAATTTTAATGAGTGTGAGAGATTGTTTCATAGGAAGAAATGCAGCGGTGATTTTTACTGTAGGGATAGGAATATCTTTGATCAGGAGGAAACGATTAAAAAAAAAAACCTTCAGGCTCGATTGATAGAGGCAAAAACTAAATTTAATAAGTGCTAGCTTGCAATAGGTACCACACTAAATAGGATAGACAGACACTCAGATACTTGTGGGAAGAGGAAGCGACGGATGTAGAAGCAGGTAATAAACAGGAGAATATCAGGAATAGAGAAGGAATCGGTGTAGAAGATATAAAAAAATTGTTTCGCCGTGAAATAACCATAAGAGCTAATGTCCTATTTTCATTTATTACCTTACCAAGCGATGCATTAGGTTTAATCTGCTTGTTCTCAGGCTCATATTGCAGACCTCTTACTGTCACAAACAGCGATAGGGCAGTTTTTTTTTAATTTATTTGGCCTTTGGTACAAACCATACAGCCAGCTTGGTTACAGTTTGGTTATTTCTACACGTGGATTTTTAATAGTTTTGATGTCTGGTTTCATTTTATATACGTTCATCTACTGGGCATCATAGAACACATGCTCAATATAACCCAATATAATACAATATAATATAAAAAACAATAATACAATATGATACAATAGTGCGATAAAATACAATATAAAATTCATAAGATACCGTTTTAACAGAAAATATTTACAACTTTAAATACAATATATAACATGCATCATGTACATACAAAATTCAGCATACAAGTTTTGTAAATTGTCCCAGTGGTTACATGTACCCTTAAGCCACAGTTTAAAATACACAGCCTTTGGGTACAGAAATCAACAGACTGGTTATCTTTCAATGTAATGTGGGTTTTAGAAATGAGAATGTCATATTTCTATGTTGTTTCTTATTGCAAAATTGAAGAGAATTATGAAGATTTCCGTCCTATTTTCGTGGAGAAGGGTCTGCATCTTGGAAGGGAACTCCACACCGTGTTTAGTCAGTTCTTCTATTAATTCAGTTGATTCGGCCCAGCGGCGTCCACAGGCAAAAAATATATGATCTACGTTCTCGACACTAATGCCATCACATTCACACATGGGGGAGGTGATCGCATTAATCCTAAAGAGGTGGCTCGCGAAGCGTCCGTGGTTGAATTTGAGCCTAGAGACAAAGGTTGTGATCTTCCTTGAGATTTGGATGTTGTCATGCCAGTGTGAGCGTGGGATAGTTGGATGGATTTTTCTATAGTATTCACCTTTATGTGTATCTTTTGACCGCCACTCTCTGTCCCATTCTAATCTGGTTTTATTGCGGAATATAGGGGTCAAGTCCGACGCCGGAATTTGTTTAATTTTCTCACCATTGAGTGCTGCTGCCTTAGCTAGTCGGTCAGCTACTTCGTTGCCTCTTATTCCTGCGTGACCTTTGGCCCATATGAATGTCACTTCCGATCCTTTATCTCTGAGTCTTGCTACTAGCTGTACAATATCATATATCAGCCAGCTTCTGCGATAGGGCAGTTATAGCGGCGGATGGTGGAAGAGGATAACGGTATCGATAGGGATGCCAATAATAGTAGCAGAAAGGCAGTGAGAGAGGACAGATGTATGTCCTGCATCATTATCGGTAACAATTTTAAAAACTCAGAGTTTGAGATCTAAGTGAAACCTTTTTTTTTTTTCTTTAGGCCTTACGGCTACTCGACGTCATCATTACAGTTTGGAGCGGATGGGGACAAGGAATCGGAAGAAATTCTGCTATTGACCTATGAAGGATTCATTCTGAAATTCACCTGGAACGATTTCTGGAAGCCTTATTACAATGAAAGTAGGTGCGGTTGCACTAACCATGTCGTACAGATAAGTAGAAACGCCCATTCCCAGCTACGTATTTTTATGCTAGACGCTGCTAGTGAGATCTGATTAATAGAAGATCAAAGGGGCACTGGTTTTTTATACAGGTAGGGAGAAGTCGCTTATACCGAATAATTAGGTGAAGTAGAAGTTCTTATAAAGATAGTGAAGGGTATATGCGAGACACTATCAGGATCATGTATCACATCACTACTAGCGAACTGTAGGAGCGTAAAGTTGTAGAATTCCCTCACTTATTGGGGCTCTAGAAAGCACGGGTAGTTTATAGCAGCTGAGTTGTGATTAGAGAACAACGGGTTTTTCCCTGACGGTTTCAGAATGTGCCGTAGAGATAAAGAGGAACTGGTTGAGGAACATTAGCATTCTTTAATAATGACTGGTCTAGTTCGCTAGTATTCACGTTAAACAAATATTACTTCACGGGGCTAGAATTCTGTAGAAATATATTTGTTCATATGCTCGCATTTAGATATTGTTGTAATGTAATTTCTGAAGTAGATCATGGCCTTTGCCTTTTTTTTCCTTTCCTTACTCATTCCAAATTTCTCTACCAATATTTTGTTCTTACTCAAATATATAGACGATTAGCACAATGTCATCAACAGGTCACAGCATACTGATTCTTCCTCCTCGGAATTTTCCTTCAGCACAAGGGCATGATATAATAAAACTTCGCTTAAACCGATACGTAACTGAGAATTGCTTCCCAATATTTTCTCCCTTTTTCACTTTAGCAGTCTGGAAACACAGTGGCTCATTGATTCGGCGCTCACATTCAAAATTTAAAAAAAATCCCGGGCGTCGCTTTATTGGTATGAACTATGCCAGGACGCACCGTGATTCGGATTGCACGTTGACCTGTAGGCTCCGGAGTAAAGGAACTGGCCGTCCTACCACTTAGTATGCCTCCTTCCGGAAGATCCAACCAATCTTCGACTGAGTTGAGTTTTTTGCTGTAGTTCTTATGTAGATTATTCTTCTAACTCTGTAATCTATTCCCAGCTTCTTAAAAATATATATATTTTTTTATGTTTAACATTATAAACTGCTTTTCAATTCCATAAATGCTAAAAAAGTTTTTTTGTTTACTCTGATCTATTCTTTTAACAATAAACGCAATGCCACAATTGTTTAGCCTGTAACCTTGTTTTTCATGAAGCCACTATTTTAGTCTTCACTACTCCAAACACGATAGGACCGTAACATTTGAAAAATTCGTTGTAGTGAAAGTAATTATAGGAAGCTCAGTGAAGGGTTGAAGGAAAAAACTTTTTTTTTAATTTGGTCTCATAACATTTTGAAATCAACCGACTCTCAAAATGTTTGGATTTTTCTTTTTATTACACGATTTGTAGGAGTTCCTTAGGAAAAAACATAAATCAATTTAACCCCCCTACCTTTTATTTTTTAAATCGCTTATTCAAAAACCAAAATCTTGTCAAAATTTACAGGGTAACCTACTAATGTTCACAAAAAGCTATAGCAATCTTTCTGGAGTTTACGGATTTCTAAAAATGAATGATGTTAGCAAATTTGATGCTTCAGCGGATTAATTATTTCGAAAAAAATTATTCGATAGAGAATTCCAGCTGAGATTTCTTAGTGTTTAATTTATACATGCTATTCCAAAGACAATTTCGTAAAATGAGTTATTAACTTGCTTATAAAACAATTGCTATAAACTCAACAACAAAAAATACCTTTCTGCAAACAAAATGTTATTGGATTCAATTTAAAAAAATAATTCCTTTTACGGAACATCTAGCACCTGAGATTTTCTCTCACTAGCGGATTTTTATTAGTTTAAACATTGTTTTAATTCCATCTTTTACTAGAGATTTTAGCATTTCTGAAGAAATTCCATTTGCTTCCACTGTTTTACAGTATTTGAAACAATTCTTCTGAAAGCGTATCAACTTCTTGAATTATATTGGACATACTGCTAACATATTTCCCTTTTTCCAATACGTTGTTTTACAGGTTATTCCTATGGCATAAGTCCTTTAGCATTTCTTCCGTCGATCAACAGCTTTTCCTGAACTTAGATGAAAAGTTTTTTTATTAGTTTCTTTTTACAAGAAAATTTTAATATATTTTTTGTTTCATTTCCTCAAAATTCTGTTCGATCTTCGAATATACGAAATCCATCTGCAACAATTTCTTTCTAAAGATCTAGTTCGGTTTTTTGCAGACATTCATCTTGACTCACTTCCATTTCCTGATTATTTCGTTTCTAAATTCGCATTCGGGAGGACGCGGGTTCGAATCCCCGTCGGGGCATCCAGATTTAGGTTTTCCATGTTTTCCCCAAATCACTCCAGGCGAATGCCGGGACGCTTCCTTCAAACAGGCAATGGCCGAATTCCTTCCCGTTCCTTGTCACCAGTCCCATCCCACCTTAGCCGCCGACAAGGCGTAAAGCAACAAGTAAAAAAAAAAAAAAAAAAATTTTAAATGATTGGTTCTGCTGCCTTCCTGCTTCCTCATTGTCACTTAGAACTTCTACTCTGATTCTTTAGTTATAATACTTCTTTCTTTATTACAGATTTCTACCTCTCTCTTTCTATAAGAAGAACGTGCTCTGTGGTGCTTACAGAAATAAGTTTGTTATCATATGTGTAAAATTTTTTTTACGTAGAAGAAAAGAGAGAAATGTGAAAACGGTATAAGGTAAAAATCAATTTAGGAATAATCGGCGTTTAAGGAAAGCAAGTTGTAATTATTATATTTGCTATGATTAATTGATTTTTTTGTGGTCTATTGTAAAATCCTAGTTCTTCGTTTATTTCAGTCCATAAATTTGTCACAATTCTCCCATTATTAAAATCCAATCATCTGTGATTGTTGTATTTTCCTTATGCTTCAAACAATTACTAAGCTGTCGAATTTTAAAATGGAATTTATTTGATTTCTGTTCTCATACAAAGTTGCCTTTTGTGTAGATGGTGTTACTTTGATTTCTATGTCCATCAATTTAATAGAGTGACTTAATTGTTCATAACAACTCATTATAATAATGCAGTAATCCGTCAGCAACTTATATGTTAGATCAAAAATCATTCGGGCCTTTCTATTTTGTCTTACGTCATTTCCCTCTTGATATTCTTCAGCCTTCTTCCACCATCAAAACGTTTACCGTTCCAGACTGCGAATCATGGGATATTTTTTCTAGTTTCCTTGTGATTACTTCTGCCAATACCGTATTTGGGTGTTATGTTGCTTCTGGAATTTTCCATTCAAGAAGAAGCCATACGATGTAATTTAAAAGAATTAAATTTTCGATGAATCATTAATACCTTGTTTATAGATTGCCTACTACATGGCGTAACTTATTGCTGATTATTAATTTCATGTATCATTACCAAGCTAAAGAGGCGGAACAGTGGATCGTTTAGTTACCTATAAACGATCCACTGTTCCGTCTCATATCAGAAGGCGGCATGAGACATTGAACAGGGCGTTGTACACAGTGCTGGATTTCCCATTAGGTTGTATAGGCTCCTGCCTAGGGGCGGCAGCGTTTTAGGGGCGGCAAATTTCCTAGGGTGCCCGCTTTAGTAAGTCGTCAAATTTGTGTGTGATTATAAACATAATAGAAAAAGTCTACTATAAATTTTCCCTTAAGTGGTAACATCTAGTAGTGAAGTGACAAAGTCTGAACAATTAATAGAAAAGTAAAATACGTTTACTATCAATTTTAATTTAGGTAAGTGGTGACAGCGAACAATTTCCTAAATTATTAATTTAATTCTTAATTAGTTTCCTGACTTTCTACCTTGTTCAACGCAGTCTGTAGCCCCTTCGTATATTTCCGAAGGAGGACTCTATAGACAGAGGTAAGTTTCTGCTAACAGACTTACATTTCATGATTTCTATAATAAAAATACTTAAGTAACTTATGATCTAAGATTTCATTAATTGAGTATCTGGATGTTGAAAGTCCTAATTTTATTGAAAAAATCATTGAAAAGTCAATGATTTTTTAAACTTAACTCGTCATTTCTCAGTTAATAATGAATTATTATTATTATTATTTAATTGCAATGGAGCACAGGCTCCGGTGGCAATTTCCCTGCACACCCATCTTCCCCCTATCCTGCATCCACCTACATTTGGCCTAAATGAAATTCTTTGAAATTTTTAAGGAATATGCATTGAACTATGCCGAAACCGAGCTAGAGAGAAGGCGTATTGCATATCTCTACTTCCAAGAAAAAATTTCGTTTTTGACTAGAACGGGTTAATTTTCAACACAAAATGTCACAAGAAAAGCTCTGTCTCTCGTGCAACATTATTCTAATTATTTATAGGACTATTTGGTTCAGAAATGTATACATTTTCACAGTCACGTTTCATCTAACAAGAATGCAGAGAAACCTCAGTCAAATTCGTTACTTGATATCTCCAGATTTTTGAGGAAGCAATCTCTGTCTAACATTTACCCGAACTTGGATATACCTCTCCGCATAGCCCTTTGCGCTCCAGCCACAAATTGTTCTGGAGAAAGGAGCTTTTCCTGCTTAAAACGAGTGAAGAATTACCAGAGGTCTTCATTATCTCAAGAAAAACTAAACTCATTGGCTCTTCTATATATAGAAGCAGAGATAATGAACACTTATAGAAGACTTCGCCAATCAAAAATCCCGTAGAAAACTATAATTATGTATTACATTTTTCATTTTCTTGTTTGTATTCTTGTTTCATAATAAATATTCATTTTTCTTGTTTCTATTTTATGACTAAATCTAAATACTTTCAAGTAACGAAGTCACTCTTAATCTATATCCATTCACATATACATATAATCGTTTGCTACCTAATAAAGGTAATACAAATTAGTGATTAGTATAAGTATGAAGGAGAAAAGGGCGGCACAAAATGAACAGCCTACACTAAAAAAAAAGTTCGAATCCGGCCCTGGTTGTACAATGTGAAGGAGAGATTATGCCTCGTTGGTATTAGAAATTCATGTTCGCATCCCAACACTTGTACTCCGTGTAGAACTGAAAGCGTTACATCAGTTACTATCGGTAACTTACCATGATTGCAGGGAAGGAACCAGCAGAGGCTATAAGAAGAAAAGACACAGTGTTAGAAATACGTTATAATTTTGTAACAAAAACTAATAGTTGTTCTTTTTAGGCCTGAGTAATTATTTTAACATCAAACTAAAATCCATTATTTTAAAAATGTACACGAATTATTAGTCAGATAGTAAAGGTGTTTATTTATTTATTACTCTTATTCCACAGATCCCTGCTGAGGAAGGATCTCTGGAATGTGAAACATATCATTATTAATATCTTTTACAAATTCAGACATAAATAAACCTTTTCTTGAACATAACTTCAAGGATTACATAGGGTAGTGCCGATTATTTATGTAATAATGCTTCACTATATTGGTTACATTTGTAACAACATTCTTAATTTTCATATTTTCTCAGAGTTAGTTCTGATTATACTCATCACTTCAGAACCTGAATAGCTTCGATGAACTACCACGCCATCTTGCTGTGAAGACGGTGAACGGAGCCAGTGTCCCGCAAACCGACCTCCAAGTTTAAGTGCCGCGCACGGTATCCAACAACTTAAACCAGCATCATTAGTACAGGTGACGCTTAAGCCTAGATAATTAATTTAGTGACAACAACGCAAAATTACCCCATATATTAACATAGTATTTTGTAATTACAATCTCTCGAATTATATGATAGAAAAGTAACGTTAAAGAGTAATTGTACATTTGAATCATAAGGGAGTAGTGAAAAATCAAATGAAAAGCCATCAGTGTTGTTGTGTACATTATCTTCATAATTACTGAGTAACCTGGGGTTCTGAAAAACTGAAGATTTAATGTTAATGACCCAGAATTAGTTGGAAAAAAATGCATTGTGAAAAAAATATCATTCATGTAAATCAATATGGAGGTGTGTCATTAGACGGTCATTAACAATTGTGAATTGAAAAGCGCACGATCAACTCTGTTATATTAAGGTTTTAATAAATGATAATAGAAACGGAAATGTAAATTTATTCTGTAGAAAATATGTTGAAGATTGTATATGGAAGTGTCAACCAGGAAGTGTAAAGAATCATTGTATGCATAGAATTAAGAGGATGTTCCACTAATGCAAAATTTTACGAGTGTTCTAGTAACCTGTAATATGGCTGGAGTGGTGAATGAAAACAAGTAAGACGCTGAGCTGTCCTTAACGTAGCAAGCTGACGTGACGTCGCGAATCATGTCAACTGCTGCCGTCAGCCATGTGTAGTCTCAGCTCCAGGGACGCCTGTATCCGCTGAGCCACGCCAAACAAGAGTCGGCAAGGTCGACATCACAAATCAATCCAGTCGAAATCAAAACAAAATAAAACAGATAAACCATTCTAATTGTATTTAACAACACACCAACACCTCAGTAACACGAAGAAAAAGAAATTGTAATTAGTTTTAAGGAAAACCTGTATTTAGTTTTAAGTAATTTTGCAAACTGCGTTTACAAAACACGTCCTCCGTAGACTCCGGACGTGGCGAAGAGGGGGGGGGGGGCATGTAGTGATCTAGGCGATCACTTGCCCAAATACGTCAAATTAATTTCTCAAGTCGGTATCCAGGGCGGGCGAGCATGAAAAAGTTAAGCAATAGAGCTATGACCTGGGAAGTAGCACGCATATCAGCAAGCCAGTGGCCAAGCGGCTGTCCTTATTGCAAGCTGTTAAAGTTACTCCATACAGCGGGTTAGCGAGGAGTATTGCCCTCTCCACATAGTGATGATAGGGAGGGGGAGTAACTATTTAAACCCTGGGAGCAGCGGTCTGTGGGGTCTCTCTACGAAAGTCTGTCAACGTACCACACCGACGCCGAGGGCGCCGGGAGGCGTCGGCGCCGCCGGGGCGGCGGTTGCAGAGAAGAAGATGGCTGTCGTCTACTACTAAGGTGAGCTCTGCTGCGATAGCTGGTGTGGATAGTCAGAGGGGAATATTCATGTGGACAGTTAAAGAGTAAATCATTTGGTCATATTCATATGGGCATAATCTTGTAGAGTTCTTATCAATATTCCCGTTAGTTTGGGCTGCGAGGTGCCCATAAGTTACATGCTCGCCCCGTCCTTGGCCGTATCTCTAATGCTTTGTTACAACTCCAATTAGACAATGTAAATGTTCACATATGCCATCAGTCATTGCTCATGTAAATAAATATGTAAATATGTAATTGCCGTTTACCGTAATTTATCCTAGCTTCCTCAGCCATTCCACTGTTATTATCTGAATGTACTGAGCCATAAAACCTGTCAGGTGTTGCAGTAGGAACCTATGACGAATATTCATATCAGAACATGGTCGATCTCCTATGGTCGACCCTCATCCACGGCTCCAGTGGAAGTTACCCTGTCTGCTCTTATCAATCAGCTTTCAGGGTCACTACAAGAAGGGGTTAAAATTATTACTGCATTGATGTTTTATGCTGCGCTTGCTGCAGTAAGTTTGACATATTATGTGTATAAATTACTATTAACTAGATTAACAGAAAGGAATATGAAAAAGACATTAAGTAACGATCAGTTTGGGTTAAGAAAGGAGCATGGAAAACAATCCTGGTAAGATTAAAACTGAAAGCACAAGTATACATACACATAAATATAATTTGATTCGTGGATTGATATCCAAAATGAAAAAACAGCATAGGTTGGCTCAATACCTACAATGCCATGTATTATTGTTTGGAGGATTTTTTTTATGTTGGTCCCTACTTTACTTTTGGTATATATTTTTTTCTAATTCTTTTATTTTACTTTGATAGTGTTTTTAATAAAACTAAAATCGCTTGAAAAATAAGTCAATCAGGTAAAAATTTGGTAACTCCAGGTCAAAGTATGAATTTTTTATTTTTTGAAATATTAATATGCACAGTTTCTGCTTAAGCGATAAGTCTTTTCTCGTTTTCAATTGATGGTTTATTTAATAAGGAACACTATTAGACTAAAATGAAACACAAAGAAAGAGAGTGTAAAATATTAATTACCGGAGTTAAGTAGAGAAAACAGAAAGAAATACAAAACTTTCCTATTTCCAAAACTATATAAAAATAAATAAATAAAAAAATCCCATTTGTTAGAGTTATTCTGGAAGCCCAGCCCACTTATTCAGTTTTTCGTTTTAGATCCTTGTATTCATGGGGTTTATGGATTTTTAAAATGCTTTTGGTAGTGTTAGATGGCTTAAAGGTTCATAATATGACAGTTCCAAAATCTCTAAATAAATGAATAATTTGTATTTTGTTTTAGAATCAGGTTGTTAAAATGAAAGTTAGAACAAAAGACAAACATCAATAAGAAGTGTTTGAGATAAGAATTAGTTGATTTCTATTTATAATGAATATGTATACGCAGGATACAATGAAAGAAATAAAAGTTTGTATGAGATGTATTCAGTTCTGGCAGGAATGGTTGCTACGTTCCGATTTGTATTTATTTTGTTCTTCGAACAAGTTATCAAGAAATTAGTGACTGGCATTATGAGAATATTGGGAAGGGGATATTAAAGTCAAATATGTCTCTACACAACCGTCAATGAGGCTGCTCGCATTAAAGTGCAAGCCCGCGGGATCACTGAGGTACAACTCGACCAGGTTCTAGTCCCGCGTTCCAGTCGTCCTGACAGCTGTTTCTAGGCGGTTTTCCGTAATAACCTTGGCGAATGCTGGGACGGTCAGCAATTTCCTCAAGTTTATCTCCATTCCACGCAGGCGAACCGAACCAGATATTCCGTCCAAATCCTCTGCAACTGTTCACAGCTCTTCCCCGCTTTAGTCCCGCGTTCAAGACGAAGAGTCGTAAGAAAATAGAATTATTTACTTACTAATTTCAGCCTGACGGAGCAATCAGCTGCGTTTCTGGCCATTGTCTTGAATTTTCTGCACCAAAATCTGACCCAGCCTATACAATCTCATGTCTTTAAATGAGAATTCTTGTATATATATCTCGAAAAAGGTTCTAACGATTTAGATGAAATTTCATCTGTAGATAACATTTCGCTTTTCAAGTTTTTATAAATAGGAGTCTTCCCTGCAAAAATGCGGTTTTACAAACAAACGAGGAATTCTTGTATTTCGTATCTCGGAAACGGCTCTAACGCCATCTCGTGAAAGTTTCAGGTACTAATAAGCCTGCTGATGTTAGTTTCTCTTTGGTTAGAGCAAGGAACTGTGCACTTCAAAACGCCTAGGGAGTCTTCAACAAAAACTGTATTCAAACTTCACGCAGCCAAGACTCGCCTAAAAACATTAATAACATAAGTGACGTCCATAAAACAATGCAATTTACATCTGTATTATATAGGTGGTTATTTAAAATAAAGTGTTGAAGGGGATTCATGAATTTTATATTTAACCCAATGCAGTTGTTATGTAAGTAGTTATGTAAGTGGATAAAAAAATGTATGTTGTCTATATATCTAATCTATCTAATACTAATATATGAGAAATTCTTGTATATAGGTCCAATTAATTTCTGGCAAACATCTCTAACGGTTTTGACAGAATCTTGCATATTGAACAGAAATCGAAAGACGCCGAGCAAAGCTCGATCACGCAGGCACTACAGATTATCTGTACTGTTATTTGAGTCATGATTAATAAGTTTCACTTTCACCTAATTTGTGTAAAACGTAAGTAAATCGTAGAGCATAGTTTCGTACGCTTTTACTAAGCGAAGTCCTGAGTAACGTGACCACCGAATTAGAGATTTTCGGAAAAAAAAGTTTGTAAAGAGCTTGGGAATCTCAAACCATTAAGAGAGAAATGGCTCGCCTGAAATTAATCGAGGCGGAGTCCGTTGTGTAGCAATACCATGCTGGAAACAGGGGACTGCTTGCTATCCACGAAAACCTCTTAAGTCAAGCCAACAAAGTTAAATTGTTTTATTAGACCGTCGCCGTGACGTGAGAAATTTAACAGGATCTCATGCATCCGCGTTATGGGCAGAATCAGCTTGAAATTACATCCGCATCAACCGCTATAATAAATTTTGCTGGCGCACAATAATGCGTGCATCTTTGGCTAGAAGGAGAAACGATACATCTATTATTCAGGAAGCTAAAATCTCCAATAGTCTTTCTTACCGTTTCATTCTGATAATCCTTCAGTTCTTTGAGCACATAACGAGGAATAGCCAAATACATTAATGGTAGAAAGTAAGGTAAAGGGCAGAAGAGTACGAGGAAGAACAGCGAGCGGGAAAATGGATCAATTTTTAAGAAGATAAGCAGAATATCCTTTCAGCAAATGCTCTGAGAAATTGAATGAAGTCAAGATTTTGTTGTTGTTACAACTTTAAACTTTGTCGGAATAGAGGTGGGACAGTATTAGGGGCAAGAAAATGGAGGGGAAACTTCCATGCCTCTTGAGGGAACCATGGAAAACCGAAAAATGGGTGGCCTGACGTGGATTTCAACCCACGACCTACAGAATGATACCCTCTCATCCACCACGCGCGGTAGTATTCAAGGGTTGCAACGTACAGTACATGAATTCTGCAGATGTATTGAGAAATCCACTGGAGTCACGATGCTCAGAAATGAGTTACACAACTGATGATTTTACTAACAGCAATCGAACAATTTCCACAGTGACAGTTCCAGTACATAACTAGCTTTGTTTTACTCCAATTTTTAGTTTAAATCAGTCGCTCATTGAGCAATTTGTTCATCGCCTTGTAGATTATTACCTTGTATCTGAAATCAGGCACTAGTTCTGTTCAGTTCTATTCTCCAAGGTTTCGAGGGTGATGGCTGAATGGTTAACTCTCTGTTCTCACATTTAGGGTTCGAATCCTCCTCCGGACATCTAGATTTGGGTTTTCCATGGCTTCCCCAAATCACTCCAGTTAAATGGTGGGATGATTCCTTTAAAAGGTCATGGCCGAATTCCTCCCCGTTCCTTGTTCCCAGTCCCATACCGCCTCTAATGACCTTGACGTCAAAGAGGCGTAAAGCCATAAGTAAGAAAAAATAATTACAAGATTTTTTTCTCCCAGTATCCATCCAGGCCTCATCGCCTTCATCCGTCGATCTTTCAAAATCTCTCAACCAAGTCATCTGTTATATCACTTACTGGTGTGGTTGTACGGTAATTTCCTCAACCAAATATATATAGCAGCTCTCCATTGTAGCCCCTGCTTCTCTTAAATATGGTACCAGTAAATACGGGCTGTCATATTATTCTCAAGTATTAATTTAAAGCCCCATATTCTACTTCTGCATTGTATCTGTTGTTTGTCTCCTGTCTGAGTTTCTTGAAACACGATGACATCGACTGCATATTTCTGTGCAAGTCTGAAGATATTCACATTTTGCTCGACTTGTGAATTTCTTTTCAAATTTGCATAGAAATTTGCAGCCCGTAGAACCCTCAGCAGCCTATCCATCAAGACATTACTCAAGCAAAACACCAACGCTTGAAATCGAGTAAACCACCGAGGCGCACAGAAATAAATCTTACAGAGTCCTATTTCAACATCAACAAGCTGTGGATAACTCAGTGGGAGCAGTCATCAGTAGCCAATGAAAATCTACTTGAGGACCCTTCAGTACGGTTACAAGGATTCGATCTCCCCAGACAGAAATGGGGAATCATCAATCGGATTCGAATAGGACAAGGCAGATTCGGCTACTGATTACACAAATGGGGATGGGTAAAATCTGCAAATTGTGACTGTGGAGCCATCACATGTTTCTGACTGTAGTCTTCGAGCATACAAAGAAACAACAGCGGAAATACACGATGCATCGTTCAGTGCAGTTGATTAGATACAAACACTAGATCTAGAGATATAAAATTGTACAAGCTTGTGATATGCCCATCTGTCTTTATCTTTTGTATATCTTGCAAAATATCATACGATAAATAAATAAATAATTATCAAGTATTGTATCCCAGTTTCCAAAATGGGTTGACATTCGTAGTTTGGAGAATTTATTTACCAGTTGGAGAATCAAGAGCAAAAGAGATATGGAAGTTATAACCCCCTCTTTGTTTAACTGCTTCCAGCAGAAATTCACGTAACATAATCTCCTAATCAACATTGGCTCAAAATTATTGGCGACTTTAACTACAGGTCTTTGGCCTTAAATATCATCTAGGCAGTTTTTGTCTAAAAATGGCATGGTTCCGCTGCCCCACGCACCTTACTCGCCTGACCTGGCTCCGTGAGACTTTTTCTTAATTCCACGTATGTAAAGGGGCATGAAAAGACACCCATTTGACAACATTGAAGAATTTAAGAAAAAAAAAAACGAGGGAGGAGATGTCAGCCATTTCTAAAAGTGACTACAGAAAATGTTTCGAACAGTGGAATCACCGGTGGGAAAAATTTATTAGTTGTATCGGAGAGTATTTTGAAGGGGTTAAATAAGGTTGTTCTGTAAAAAAAAAAAAAAAAAAAAAAAAAAAAAAAAAGTGAATATGTAGCATTTAAAAATTAATTCAGTTTTTTTTTGGGTACCCCCTCGTATGCGGAATAAATATCATCGTTATAACATGTCTCCTGTTTGTTGTTGCAATTTTCAGAAACAGTAGTGATCATGCAAAATGTCAAAAGGATAACTAAAGTATAAAAGCTGAATCAGATCCACACAAAAGAGGGCGCCGCTGGACCTACATTCACGCCATGTCTCTGCAATCTTAATCACGTATTATGGTTCTACAGTTCTACAAACTCTCCAATATTGAAGTGATTCTGACTATTCCTTCTGGGTTTTTTTTATTTATTGCTTTACGCCTCGCCGACGTCGAGGTCATTAGAGGCGGGAGAGGACTGAGGACAAGGAACGGGAAGGAATTTGGTAATGGCCTTTTGAAGGAAGCATCCCGGCATTCACGTGGAGTGATTTGGGGAAACCATGGAAAACCCAAATCTGGGTGCCCCGACGGGGATTCGAACCGGCGCCCTCGCGATTGCAAGGCCAGAGCGTTAACCACTCACCCACCACTCTCGGTTTCTGGGTGTTTCAATTTTCACAAACAATAGCGTAAATTACCTGTACTTGACGGAAAGATAAATTTAGAACCATCGAGAAAATATTTATTTCATCGGACATAGACCAAACTTTTACTGTAGAAGATTTAGATAAGAGAAAATTGGCTGTTTATAAGGGAATAAAAATTATTCGTAATGTTAGGAAATGGCCAAGTTTGTCTTTAGTAAAGGTAAAAAATTTGTTTCAGCCTGAAATAGTTCGTAAACTCTCCAAAATTGAATGAAGTGCACTTCAAGGATATGTGGGTTATATGGGTCGTAATTTGCATTCACCTACAATGTTTGTATTTTAATCAACCTGCCATTTGCTAATAAACAATACTTCAGTATCTTTCTGATATAAAATTTTTCTGAAACGTCACTCACAATTTTCAGAGACTCCACAACCTTCAGGTTAGGAATAACTAACAATCTTCATGTTGTAATATCAGTAACATATTAGAAAATCGAAATATGCCTAAATTTCTCAAGTGGTAGGTAATCTTAGAAGTGGCACAAGAACTATTTGGAGGATAGGGAATTTCTAAATCAGATTCGATATTTTAAGAATAATCGCTCTAATTGAAAGGTTACCTATTCAACGGCTTTTATCAGCCGACATATTATTCCAATTTAACTCATACACAGCTGACTTTCCTCTCATTAATTGCCGCAAACTGCCTTTCTGATATATAGAATGCGCAAATAGTTCCTGTGCTGTCATCTTGGTGCTAACTTCATTACATTCGAAACTGCGTACTTTAGTGAACGGATATGAAATTTATGGTGAGATTAGATCGAGCCTAAGGGTAAACATAGTCTCAGTTGTAACAGAGGTATGCATTACGCCTAGAGATATTTATCACACTAATCGATTGTCTCTAGGCGATCACGTGTATATTAATTGTTGGAGTGGAATTAAATGTAGTAGTTTTCCTTGTGCCAGCAAACACACGTACATCAGAATGACCATCACGGCTGCATACCGATGTAGTGATATATGGGACCTGTTATAAAGTGTCCTTCAACTAAACTCGGGAGACATCTCCCAAACTGGTTCTCTTCGGAGAGAGCAGACCCCTTGACCAATCCTTGAGTAACTTCTGAAATTTCATTCGTTATAGAAGCGTACGTACAGCTAAATCAGATACGACTATGTTCCATACAAAACAGAGATTGATGCAAGGGAACTGTTGGATACTGAGATATTTTGTCCTTTTTATGGTGAGTTATAATAAAAGAGAGTCAAAATTGCGGTCAGTGAAATTTTAGTAGAAAACCCACTTTCATTTCCTTTGGAAAGGTTTTTGATTGGAACCACGTTTTACAGCAAAAATATATTTTATGCTAATTCTTGTCGGAATACAGCTGCATATGATTTCTGGCTGCTTCAGATTTAAAACTTTACCAAGAGGACACATTGGATAAAGCGACAGTATAAATGGTTCCAGATAAGGAAACATTACTGAATTTGATTTGAGGAAGCGGATGGATGATAATAAATACACTATATCATCACAATGCATTTTTAAAAATATTTTTATAAAATATGGCCTTCGGTGTTTGCGACCATTTAGCCAGCTCCAATTTGTTTTTGTACCAACTGCTGTATCAGGTTTTAATTATGATATTGTGGACACTACAGTGAGGACAACACAAGACGAACACAACACTTAATTAAAACCACTCATGCCCGAGGCCGGACTCGAACCGGCGACCCTTGCAATGCGAAGCCAGCGTGCTAGACCCTATACTTGCCAGGTCCGGCTCATCACAATGAAGTATTCTTGTGTTTACCACTGGATTGTGTCTAAGAGCACGATATTTCGACGGCTAGCTCCTCCGTACCTCAGATCAGCAAATACGATTTTACACCTGCAGAAGGCGGCAGACGAAGCCGTAGAAACATCGTATTTTTACAACTCAATCCGACCGTACATTCGTAAAGAATTCTTTGTAATCAAACGCCAGGAAAGTCTTCGTCCTTGCGTGAAAACTGTATCAAGTATCTAAGTTTCCTCTCGGAGAAAAGTTATTTTAACAAACTTCATACTGAGAGGGTGGGAATGGATGTTTCCATTTTTTTTCCTTTTGCTACTTCCCAGGGAGGCGGTATAATAATAATAATTTCGTGTGGCCGTAATGACCTGGTGACAGGGTTTCTATTGGTTGCGCGTTCCACCCCTGTCGTAGGCGCCTTAACCTAGCACGGCAATCCTACCGGGTACAGGATACCTACAGTTTAACGTGGATTCCGAGCCACGGAAGCATTCTGGAGTACTTCACAAGGTGCGCCAGAGGTGAAGGATGGGGTCAGTATTTATGAAAATCCCTGCCGCGACAGGGATTCGAACCGGAGGCCTTTCGATCTCCAGTCAGACGCCTTAACCACTGAGCCACCAGACTGCTCAGTGTGGCGGTAAAATAATGTTTCAATGGGCGGCAATCTTTTAGTTTTTTTTCCACAGTTCGGAAAATTCGACGTAAAGGTTTATTAAAATGTGTTTTGCAATACCGCTAGCGGAAAGGTAATTATGAAATGTAGTCGGTTGGATCCTGCAAGACTTGGACTACGACATTCAACTGGATAATCTCAGAAAATCACACTGGCTTGTGCCCAAAGGCAGTATTCCTTCCGTTTTTTAGGCTTTCTTGTCGAAGACAACATATGTGAGTTGGATAAACTTACCGTAATTCTGAAACTGTCATCCGAGCCGCAGCGTGTTTACCATTCAATTATTACTGACCTTGAAACAGATGTAAAATAATAGCAATCCATCGACATCACAGAACAGTCATCGTATTACAAAGCTCAAATGCATCAATGACCATCCTGTATGGGTTGATAAACGAAAACACTAAAAATAAATTTTTCTAATAGCTTAACTTCCAAAAGTGTGCTCGCGGTTTCTGAATCCAGTCTTCCACGAACCAGTTTCACCACCACAAAGTACATCCAGCTGATTTTACGCCTCGTCGACGTCGAGGTCATTAGCGGTGGGAGAGGATTGACAACAAGGAGCGGGAAGAAATTCGGCCATGAACTTTTCAAGGAATCAACTGGGTAGCCTATTAGCCTGGAGCTATTTAGGGAAACCATGGAAAATAGAAATCTGGATCTGAACCAGAATCCTGCCGAATGTCAGGTCAAAACGTTAAATTCGTTGTGGATAATTCTTTGTGAGCCGTGATTGTTTTCTTTTTTAAAAATACATTGTTTGTTAATGCTGTTCTACTTTTAATATTTTCCATTCTCGCTCATGTGTCCTAATCTTGTATCCTATATAATAAAATAATGTTACTTTACAACAGGTATAAGTACAGAACCTTGATTGAAGCATCGGATTCTCTCCAGACACTAACAGCCAAAACACTACGCACTGGATCTGGGGTGAAATGGACCCAAGAAAGAAAAGGCAACCACAGAGCAAGGATGAAAGATTATTGGGCTAAAAGGAAAGTTCACCAGAGTTAAGAACCACGTGGCCCATAGAGGCCAAAACGAAAAGAAAAATAATGTTACTACTTCTACTCTTGTGCACACGTCATTTGATATTTGCTCTCTTGTGATTATTTTCTACTTAATTTTTTTAGTGTTGTTACAGTAATTTACATCTGATATATTTACTTTGATCCCGTAAATCAAGCATGGTGGATGAACGGTCATCGTTCGGACCAAGCATTTGGGAAAGAGCGTATTTGAACACGATTCCGCCAGTCAGTTTTCGGCTGTCAATGGTTTCCAAAAATCACTTCGGGCAAATACTGAGATGGTCACTTCGGAGGGACCATTATCGAATTTCGGCTCTAATGACCTTGACATCGACAAGCCATAAAGATCTAGCCAATATATATATATATATAAACTTCTAGAGTACAGAATATATATATATATATATATATCCCTTGCGAAAATAGTAACGGGTATGCGGAGAAATACACTGACTGACAAAAAAAACCTGAAGCGCCCAGAAGGGAAGAGGAAACAAAATGAACTTCACGGGTTAAGAGAGTATTTGAAGTTATTTCAGTTATTACAAAATCGAGTCAAATTTGCAAAGAACATGGCAGTATGAGCCCACTTATCACTATGACGTTGTAGCCTCTTTGGTCTGGATGCATTTATTATTCTCGAATCATATACACCAAATACACAGTTAAATACATTCTACAAAGTAACAGCTTTAAACACATTTTGCCCAGTACCTCGCAACCTCAAGTGCATTCGGTGTTGCTCGATACAGTCCATCTTTGTTGCAGGATGAGGGGCACATAGAGCACTCGAGCATATGGTTTATCGTTTGGTCCTCACCACATTCGCACTTAATACTGGTAACATCAGTATAACCCCATTTCACTGGATTTACCTTGGACTTGCCCACTCCTGTACGCAATCGATTTATGGACCACCAGATGTTTCAGTCCTCTGCATGACCAGGTGGCAAGCGCTCTGCAACTATCAGTGATCCCGAGATGTTAGGGACCTTCATTTTTCACAACTGCACTTTTGCCTTTTCAGGTGACCCAATTAGTTCCCGCGATGTTCTCAGGAAGCTTTTCCTGCACTTGAGTCTCTGGGCTGGTGGTGTATGGCCGTGTAGTGGGTGAGCCCTTTCGCGTTCTACTTTTTTCTTCTCCTTGTTAGCAGCCATTTCTATCCGAATACTGGGTGGTGCAATCCCCGAAAGCTGGTAAAGCCTGTCAACTGCGGTAGGTTTTAGGCAGCCTGTCACTAGTCTACAGGTATTATTGAGGGCTACATCCACCTGTTTGGTGTGAGATGATGAATACCAAACTGGATTTGCATATTCTGCAACAAAGTAACAAAGGGCCATTGCTGATGTACGTATAGTTTGTGGTCGACTGCCCCACTGTGATTCAACTAGTTTGCGCAGTAAGTTGTTTCTTGTAGAGATATTCTTTTTGCAATTCATGCAGTGCTTCTTATATGTGAGGGTTCTGTCGAGTGTCACTCCCAGATATTTTGGGGTGTTACATGTCTGCAGCTCGATACCTGACCACATTACTTTCAACTTACGCTGAGCTTTCCTATTTTTTAAGTGAAAAGCACACACTTCAGTTTTTGGTTTGGATGCATGAACTGATTCTAATAGCAAAGCTGTCATGAAGCCGTTGAGGCAAGCTGGCCCACAACTGTGGTAACTGGTCCTTGATATCCTGGATACTGGCACTAGGATGGAGTTGACGTCCGAGCTGGTCCCAGCATGTTCTATTTGGGGCAGATCTGGAGATCTTGCTGGCCACGGGAGTACATCAATATCAGGCAGACAGTTCATAAACACACGTGCCGTGTGAAGACTATAACGATATATATTGTTATAACTTGGTATCTCATGTTCTGTAAAGATAGATTCCACCGTGAGTAGTTTGTAATTTAGCTACTGAATTGTTGAAGATGGTAGAATACTATTTTCAATGTTAGCAGTTGGTAATACTGCCTCAGTGGTGGGAGACGCAAGATATATCGGCTAGTGTGTGTGTGATGTGATAATGTTCGCAGGACGTTCCGATTGTTAGCATTAACGCCCCTGAGACCTAACTGACAAAAAATGGTTGTATATTTGTTCTTGTGATTTTGAAATAGTGTTTACCGTAGAGTTAATATTGTAAAAGCTTAAGAATAAACTGACTACGAAATATACCTAGTGAATAGTATTGAAAGTGGATTTTTCAATCTGTTCCCATCAGCAACTGAAATTTCGTGTTTTACTATTAAATTTCCTGTAACGTGGGCTACCATCAAAGATATCACGGCCAAATGGTTTATCAAAATATACGTCGGGCTCTCCCTAATGGAAATATGTCGAGGAGCTTGCAAATAGCTCAGCGAATATCGTCTGGACCCGATGACACTCCACACTATGACCCAATGGTTAACACCACTGTGCCTCTCTAAAACATTGCAACAATGGAACCTCTTCCCAGATTGCCGCCTTACTCTCCGATTATTGTCATCCGAGGTTGTACAGAACAATGTGACGCCGTTCATCGGCAGTACATGCTTTTGGGTCACGGCATCACTCCAAATGTAGCCGACTTTGTTGT
Source organism: Vandiemenella viatica (assembly GCA_031002005.1). Classification (NCBI taxonomy): domain Eukaryota; kingdom Metazoa; phylum Arthropoda; class Insecta; order Orthoptera; family Morabidae; genus Vandiemenella; species Vandiemenella viatica. Next base: position 276,155,064 of record JARYHS010011408.1, read on the forward strand.
GGTGTTAACGGCAGTCTACGCACGGGACGGAAATTCCCTGGTTCTGGGATGAGACAGAATGTTGCAGTGAGTCCTTTACCTGTCTCGGATGTCAGGTGCAGACGTGAATGGATTACGGCGTGCTTGGTGCACAATATGCTGATTCTCCTTTTTAGTTGTCGACCGGAACCTTGACGACGAGTATGCCTGCCCTCACTTTCCAATAAAGTCCAACATTGGACAACTGTCACATCCGGATGCTCCACAAATGTGGATATTGCACGATTTGACCAGCCGCCACAATGAGGCTCCTTTAAAATTTTGTCAGGTGCTGATAGCGTTGTCCCTCACGGGTATGTGACATCGCCCTGTCCTTCTGTCCTTCACTGTGATCACTCATCATCTGACGATATACCTGGCCTGACAACACTAACGCACTCTGGGAGGCTGTTCTAGTAGAATTGCAACTCTAAGCATTTACATACCCGGAAATGTTGTGCAGGTATACGAAGTTCCATTAACATGATGTCTTCTGTGTGTTTCAATTTTTTGTCGACAAGTGACATGATGTTCTGAAAACCATAGTGTTACCAACTAATGGTTATATACTACTGTATTTGCTACTTAATACCCTCGGTATTTTGAACCAAATTTTGAGAAGCCCTCGTTGGTTCTTATGTTTGTAAATACTTTCCAAAACATTATGCACGATACCAGCATTTGTAAGTAATTTTATGCCAGCTTCCATTTATATCACAAAAGGACTTATTTTCTTTCAGTTTATAGGGTACAAGAATAAAACTATCGCAGATTTAAATGAAGCAAAAACTATTTTAGTTTGGTCTTAAAACTGTTGTGGTATTTCTTGTGGCTAGATTATGAATAAAGAAATTGTAAAATGCTACGTGTAATTTTCCTTGGTACTATATATTTGTTCAAAGTGCCAACACTGAGGCACATTGAGGGCAAAGTGTTCTATATTTTATAGCACCAAAGGAAATAAAGACTTTTTTAATTATTTTTTTGTGACACTTGGACGAAACCAGCGCACCGTAATTCAGATTAACACCATTGTTTTTATCCTTCATTCCAAGAATTTCGTTAGGAAAGTGTAGGACAGCAAGAGATGAACCCAAGGTCATGGCCAAAATTCCTTCTGGTTCTTTGCCCTCGGTGGCTTCCCCTCTCTATTGACCTTGACATCGACGACGACATGTGTAAAGCCATAAGTAAAAAACCTTAATGAAAACCACCCATGCCCTAAGTCGGATTCGAACCAAGTGTTAACATCTCGTGAAGCTCTTCCGCTACCTGGAACAGCAAAATAGGGAATCACTATAGTTTCGTAGCATTGTAGGTATATCTAGATTACTAAACCGACTTCTGCACGATCTCTGTGGGCTAATAATTCTCAGAGCATTTTTCTGTCGCTAAAGACATTAAATGCTTGCATGGAGTTTCTTCAGAATAATATGCAATAATGTAAAGAGAAAGAAAAATGTGCAAAATATATCAATTTTATTGTTTACGCATCAGACATTTTGTTTGTTATTTTAAATGAGAAAGTTGTACAAATGTCGAATGTTTTAGTTAAGGTTTAATTTATTATCTTTATTTACTCCTAGGAAACTTCTGCAACTGATTGTGATGAATGTTTGTTTTACACACTTCACAACAAAGTTGTTTCAGTTTTTTGTCATAAACGATATTAATTCTATTTATTTTTTTACTTAAGTAATAATTTATTTTTACCACCGAGGTAGCTGTTTATTTTCATTAATCCATTTTCTGTGTCTTAGAAATTTTTGATGAAACCTAGAAATTTCCACTGTGCACTGCTGGTGAGAGTAGGTCATTTCCTAACCACTGAGGGCGTGGTATCACCTCCCAACAGAAAACATGAGTCCTCATGCAGATTGTTAAAAGATTGCAAGGCGAACGTATAAAAACCTAAGGCTCCTTTTAGCAACATTTTTGTATGTGTTAAGTAACTTAAAATACTGTTATCATATGCTTCATAGAGTATACAAAGCATATAACTAATGGTCCTGTATATTTGATTTAACATAAATGCAAGATGCTACGTTTTTCTTATGACATGGTCTTGATAGCAAACCAGGATGAGTATATTGAGAAGTTACTGAATACCATTAACAAAATACTGAAAGAAGAGCTTGGACTAAATATAAATCAAAGCAAGAAAAAATTGATGAAATGTAGCAGAAATGATACCAATAGCAGTAGTTTAATCATAAAAATAGGATCAGATACGATGGAAGAAGTAAGTGAATTCTGCTACTTGGGAAGTAAAATTACAACTGATGGCCGAAGCAGGAGTGATGGTAAAAGCAGAATAGCAATAGCAAAAAGAGCCTTCAAGCAAAAGAGGAATCTTTTAGTTTCAAATATTGATCTAGTACATACAGTAGAAAGAACTTTTTAAAACTCTATGTGTGGAGCACAGCACTTTACTGTAGCAAGCATGGGCGTTAGTAATACCAGAAAGAAGTAAAATTGAAGCACTTGAAATGTGGTGCTACAGAAGGATGCAGAAAATTAAGTGGACGGATAAAATACGAAATGAACGAGTTTTTGAAATGATGGGTGAGGAAAATAGTTTGTGGAAGAGTCTTACAGAAAGAAGAGACAGGGTGGCACGTCATATTTTGAGACATGCAGGATTGGTTAAGTTGTCAGTGGAGGGAACAGTCGAAGAAAAGAATTGCAGAGAATATAGAGATTAGAATATATGAAGCACATAATTGAGGACATGGGTTGTAAGGAGTATCTTGTGATGAAAAGGTTATAACAAGATTGGGAGGGATGGAGGATTGCATCAAACCAGTCGAAGGCTGATGACAAAGAGCGCCAAGCGTCATGAAGTATTAGCACACTGTCTTCACTAAGTTATTGTTCTTTAAAATCACAAATTCCTACCTGACTTCTCTTCTCTCCACAGCAGCCTTATGTTTCTCACATTTGAATTCGTGCCGATGTTGACGACATGGCAAACTACGGCGGATTGGGCACTCCTGTTTTTCTTGCAGTGGCGAATATGTTGTTTGAGTTTATCAGTTACGGTGCGACCCGTCTCACTGGTGTAAACAGCGTCACAACTGCAGGGAATTTCATAATCACTCGCAAGCTGGTTTGAGTGTTTACGGTCTTTCACCCCAGTCAGTTTGCCTTACGGTGGGGTTACACGCTCTAGTCAGTTTGTTCAAATGAACTGAATGAAGTGTTGCGGTTCACACGTTCAGTTTGGCTTGCACAATTGCGACGTGAGAAACCCTGAAAATTGTAGTTTTATGTGTTCAAAATTGAGATTTTTGACGAAGAACTAATTCTTCCCACGGCTGCAGTTTGCTTTATATATAAAGATCCAATTGCTAAAAAGGGATTTATTTTCTCATACCAATTTAATAGCTGAATTATGCAGTGAGCCCGACGATTTTCACTTCTATTTGATTTTATACGCCTTGGAATTTCCTAATCCATTAAAAAGTCCAGCACTCTATTTCTGTTGAGCTCTGGGTCCATGGTTTCCAATTTGTTTACTAATATGCATGATATTTAGCATTGAGGTTACTGTATTCTTTACTCTTAACTTTCCACAAATAAGGAAACGACTTGTATTGTTCAATTAATTCAACGAAAAATTTCTTTTCTTCGGACATTTACACAAACCAGTTAGTGCAAATGGTTTGAACGTGTAAACCACCTTTCTAAACCGTTGGCACCTCCACCCGCTTCACTTCAACAATTTCAATGTACACGTTGTATTATTATTATTAATTTTAATTGTGATGGAGCTAACACTCCAATGGCAATTCCCATTCCCTCAGTCATCCATTAACCCCTTTGTATACCATTATATCATCCTCAAAATAGGTTTGTAGGATTAATAAAAGCTGCTGCGAATAGAGCCATCCCGCGAGGCTTCAGAAAAGACTATATTCCAGGATGGAGCGAGGAGTCAAGCAGACTTAGAGAAGAATTTGATGAAAGCAGCTCTCATGAGAAGGCAACAGAACTGCTGCAATCACTTGACAATGCTAGAAGAGATAAATGGATAAAAACTCTTAAAAATCTTAACTTTACCCATTCCAGTAGAAAAGCCTGATCTCTTATTCGTAAATTAGGTCCAACATCAATACCCTCAAGGACACACTCATCCATTAATGTGGAATCAATAGCAAATCACATTGTATATAATTCTAGAACAAAAAAGGACAAGCAGTTCACTAGATGGGTCAAATCTGAGCTTAAACGTCTAAAGCGCGAAACTCAACCACATTCTATATACTCCCATCGAGAGGTTCAGGAAGGTTTAAAGACCCTTCGAAATGGTAAAGCTGCAGGATTAGATGGGATTTGTCCAGAACTATTGAAAAACTGTGGACCAGCTACATCTCGTTGGCTTGCCTCATTCTTCAGTTCCATACTACAATCTGGAAGACTTCCTCAGATCTTCAAGCGAACAAAAATCATTGCTTTACTCAAACTAGGAAAATATTCAACTTTCCCACAAAGTTAACATCCAATAGCCTTACTCAGTGTCACTTACAAAGGCTTATATTGAACAGAATAGCTCCGGCAATTGAAGCTCTGATCCCTGTTGAACGAGCTGGATTCCATCCCAGTCGGGACTGTAGTGATCAGGTCCTGTCTCTTACCACCTACTTGAAGCAGGTTATCAGAAGAAAATGAAGAACGTATCTGTATTCCTAGATCTTTCGGCAGCATATGATACAGTTTGGAGTGAGGGTCTCCTTCTCAAACTGATCAAAGCAGTTTCTTGTATAAAGATAATTTCTTTACTGGAAAACATGTAACCGCCTGTTCCAGGTGCACACTGAGTTCAGCAGGAGCAGATTTCACAAGCTAAATAATGGTCTACCACAAGGCTCGGTTCTCTCCCCTATACTTTTCAATTTATATACTCATGACCTGCCAGACACGGTCTCTCGCAAATTTGTATATGCTGATGACATCAATCTTACAGTGCAAAGAACTAACTTTGTGGAGGCTGAAGAAATTCTGACTCATGACCTTCAGGAATTGGATTCCTACTTTCGAAGGTGGCTCCTTCAACCCAGTCCACAGAAAACAGAAATATCTACATTCCATCTTAGCAACAAACAAATGAACTACCAGCCAAATACGTATATTGTTAAGAGACCAAATGCTGAAGTATAACAGTACCCCAGAATACCTGGGTGTGAAATTAGGCAGGTCCCTAACCTACAAAGGGCACCTTCAGAATACAGCTGCCAAGCTTAAAATCCGGAACCACTTACTTCAACGACTGGCAGGAAATTCATGGGGAGCTGTTGCCCATACATTAAGAACAACAGCCCTAGCCTTGGTTTACTGCACAGCTGAATACTGCTCCAGCATATGGCTTAATAGCTCTCACACCAACTTGGTGGACGTTCAGCTTCGCCATACAATGCGCATTATAATTGGCTCGCTTCTGTCAACACCTATTCAGTGGCTGCCGGTGCTCAACGCCTCATATCAGAAGGCAAAAGGTTCTAATAATGGTCGAGAATTCTGACCAATGAGGCTCTTCCCATCCATGGAGATGTTAGGGAATACAAAACACGGCTGAAGTCACGTCGCCCTGCATGGAAGACTGCTGTCAGTCTAACATCTAACTACTTCAGCTCTACAGATAGCTAGGCAGCGGAATGGGTATCGTCAACACCACAGGGCTTAGTGCAAATTGCCAATCCCTGCTCAAAACTACCAGGTTTCAACTTACCGCGGTCAATTTGGTGTAAACTAAATCGGATTAGATGTGGTACAGGAAGAACTGCTTCAACCCTCCACACCTGGGGCTTGGCAGGTTCTCCGTACTGTGACTGCGGTGAGGTTATACAAACTGTGTCGCACATTGTGCAGGACTTTCCACTGCGTGCCTTTCCTGGTAGTCTGGAAGACTAAAATTTGACTACGCCGAAGGCGGTGGCCTGGTTGGAGCGCCTCGACGTCACGTTGTAATGATTGCGACTGGAGATCCTGTCTCAGTGGCCGGCTGCGGGCATTGTACGCTAACTATGTGTATATATGTGTGTTTAGATTGTTCATTATAGTATAATTATAGTGTAATTGAATTGTGTAAATGTCTTGTAGCATCATACGCAAAATAAAAATAATAAAATCCTCAAAATACCAAGATTCTGATCGTAACCCATCAACACAGCAAGAAAAAATAAAGTGTGGAAATACTGTTCATTGTTCTAATGCGATATTACCCAGATGACTAAGATATTCTTAACAAGGAGGTTAATTTTTTTTAAAGTTTCTGTTCGTTGTTGTTTATTGATTGTTTCCTATGTTATACATCAATGACCTTCCTGGAAATTTATCCGACAAAGTTAAGAGTGTTTTATTTGCAGATGACACTAACCTGACTGTACGTAAAACACCAAACAGTACTATAGAATTTAATGTAAATGAAGTACTTAGAGTAGTAGCAAATTGGTTTAAGGCAAATTCATTAAAATTAAATTTGAAAAAACACATTATATTAGGTTTAAAACAAAAAACTATGCACAGCCAGATATATTTATAAACTATAAAAACAACACAATCTTAGAAACAGAGAGTATAAAATTTCTTGATATTAAAATAGATCAGAAACTCTGTTGGTATGATCATATCACTACACTACTGACAAAGTTAAGTAGTGCCACCTTCGCAATACGAACACTTTCTCTAACAGCAGATCTAGAATTAATGAAACAGGTGTACTCCTCATATTTTCATTCAGTAATGTCATATGGCATAATTTTTTGGGGAAACTCTTCACAAAGTAAAAAAGTTTTCATAGCGCAGAAAAGAGCTATTAGGTTTCTGTGTAGGGTAAAACCAAGAACTTCTTGCAGACAACTATTTAAGAAACTCAATATTCTTACAATGTATTCTCAGTATATATATTCTCTCATGAGCTTTGTCATAGAAAATTTTAACCTGTTTACACCTAATTCACAGGTACACAGTTTCAATACAAGAAACAGAAATAACTTGCATAAAACACAAACATCTCTGTCATTAGTACAAAGAGGAGTTAATTATTCTGGGATACATCTGTTTAATAAACTACCTAATCGTATAAAACAGCTTTCAGATAATAAAGATGTATTTAAACAAAAACTTAGAGATTATCTTATTGGCAACTCCTTCTACTGCATTCAAGAATTTGAAGAAAATAATTAATTGTACTCATTATGACATTTGCAAAACTCAGTTGCAAAAATGTATGTTTATTATTATTTCTTGTATTTGTAAAATATGTATGTATATATATTTACTATGATATGACTCATATTATGTGTATATGTATCAACAATGACATGTTTCACATCCCAGAGGTACTTCCTCAGCAGGGATCCATGGAACAAGATTGATAAATAAATAAATAAATAAATAAATATCAAACATCTATAACGATTTTTGAGATACGTTGCAGTACATTTATTAATACATGAAGTGGGGGGGCGGGCGGGGTTAATGTATGAGAACCGAATGCAGAGGAAGACTGCTTTTCGGAAAAACTTTCGACACAAGAACAGTCAGAACAAAAGTAAAACATTAAATCAAAACACAGGACTATTAAAAGATAATCATGTTTCCTTACAAGATTTGTAAATAAAATGTAATTTTTAAAACCAGAAAGAGTTTACTTGTCGTATAAATAGGAAGCAGGAAGTAGGAAAGTGAAAATATAAACTAATTTTATAATGAGATTACTGTTATAAAAATTAATGCATTTCATACAGACAAAACAAATCCTATGTTTATTAAATTAAGATCAGTCTTTTATGAAATGTGTATTTATAACACTGCTATAACGCAGCTTATCAAATAAATACAAAGATTTTTTATCTTTCTAACTTACATAATATTTTTGACATATGGTATCAAGCAGGTACATTTTCGTTATATTCAAACGAATAGATCATACTGATATTTAACACTTAATACTTCAACTGAGATGTTGTAGGCTGTTAAAACTATTCACATGTCACTTTGCCTAACCTACGAAACACAACAATATTAACTTATGATGCTATAATGAAATATTTTCTTATTTGGTGAATAAGAGTAGTTGATACTATAAACAATATACGATAATTTTTCTCCATTGACGTAGGCTTTGATAATCCCACTTAAAAAGTTTAACTTGAAAAATATTTATCTACAGGGTGTCTTAAAAAAAATTACATAATTTGGGGTCAGACTGCTCACACCAAGACAGTGAAAAAAAATTCCATATACGAAAGGGTACCCAAAAATAACCGGAATAGCATTGCCGTGGGCGGAGCTTGTGTAGTACGCTTTTCTGCCGCTAGGCAACTCATTGTCAATTCAGTGCCGCCTGTGTTGTCGACCTGGTTAGTTTTGTTAATCTGCAGCGATTGTTTTTGTTAGCGCTGTTTTGTTATTGTTTGCTTTTTGATGATGACAGGTTTAAGTGAACAACGAGCAGCTGTGAAATGTTGTTTTCTACTCAGTAAAAATGCTACTGGAACTGTTTTAATGTTTAAAATAGCTTAAAAAGATAACACTAAGGGAAAAAATCAAGTATACGAGTGGTTCGCTAGGTTTAAAAATGGCGAATTGTCAATTGATGACAAACCTCGTTCTGGACGTCCTTCAACTGCCCGAATGTTGAAAAAATTCGAGAGCTTGTGATTTCAGACTGTTGATAGACAATTGTTCAACAGTCACAGATTTGTGGGTTGTCTTGGAGCTCGGTTCAGCGAATTTTAACAGAAGATTTGGGAATGAAAAGGGTTGCTGCCAAGTTTGTTCCTCGGGCTCTGGTAATAAAAAAAAAAGGCGAGTTGAAACATGTCGTACTTTAAAAAAAACCGCTTGAAATTGATCCAGATTTTCTATCAAAGGTCATTACTGGTGATGAGTCATGGTGCTATGGTTACTATCCAGAAAAAAAAGCAACAGTCAAGCTAGTGGAAGACGTCATTGTCACACCATCCAAAAAAAGTCGTCAAGTCAAATCAGACATCAAAACAATTCTCATTTGCATTTTTTATGCCATGGGCGAAGTTCATTCAGAGTTTGTTCCACCACTTCAGACCGTCAATCAAACCTTTTATTTGGAAGTTTTAAGAAGATTACACAACTGTGTTCGTCAAAAATGACCCGATTTGTGGCAGACAGGAGACTGATTCTTCCACCATGACAATGCACCTGCACACACAGCTGTGTCCGTTAGCCAGTTTTTGGCTAAAAGTGGCATTGATCCGCTGCCCCACGCACCTTACTAGCCTGCCCTGGCTCCGTGCGACTTTTTCTTATTTCCTCGCATGAAAAGGGGCATGAAAGGACACCGATTTGACAACATTGAAGGGGTCAAGAAAAAACGACGGAGGAGCTGTTAGCTATTTCTAAATGTTCCGAACAGTGTAAGCACCGGTGGGACAACTGTATTAGTTGTTATGGAGAGTATTTTGAAGAGGATAAGGTTGTTTTTTAACAATTGTAAATATGTAGATTTTAAAAATTAATTCCTTTTTTTTCTTGGTCCACCCTCGCATATGTAAGTGGCTGCGATAAGTTTTTTTTTTATTAAGTGTAACAGGTTTACGTTTTGTGTGTAGTGTATGAGAATGGAAGAAAGCTAATAAGCAAGAAGTCGGATGTTCAGACTCCCTTAGTCAAGACAAATTGAACACCCCATTTAGTGTCTGAATAGTAACTGTCAGTGCATTGTAAGCCAAACGCTGTGTATAGATGTCTGTGATTTAACGCAAACCTTTGTTGATTGCGAGTTATTCCCCAAATATTATTGTAAACTACTGGCCCAGGATCGGATGATGAGAATCTCTTTCACCACTGAGACTTGAATCAGCTCGCAGGAGCAAACGAAAATTACAATGGCTAATGTTGTAAATCTAAGCAACGAGGCGGATGAGATCAAAATAAATTAGACCCAAGAACAATGGAGCACCACCCCCCAAGTAACAAGTAGACACGGGTATCCTTCAATGGAGATATTTCCGAGACGCCTACAGGGGTCATGACCGGACAACCAAATTTCGGTTTAACATGGTTTTCTGAAAACATTCGAGACAAATGAAGAGATAGTACCTTCGAAAATTCCTTTCCGCTGCCGGCTCTAACGACCTCGACGTCCACAAGCTAAAGCCGGAAGCAAAGAAAACACACCTACAGTTGCCAGATACGACAAAATGGTATTCATTTATTTTCTCCCGTGTCTTTATATGTTGTACGTATGTTACTCGGATGTGTGCTGAGTGTGTTGTGGGCATGAAGAATTGAAAGAATTCAAGGATATAATCAAGTTTAACTCTCCGTTGCGATGCAAAAATGACCACCCACATTGTCGTATCTTCTTACTCAAGACACGTTGCGGAGAATTTTGGGGTTTAATCCAGGGCATTGATACACGATCTGGTGGCCCTAAGACTAGTGCAACGCAGCCTCTGCTAACTACTGGGTAAGTGCCGTATGTTGAAAATTTCTGCTACTTCTAAGGCTGGAACCCACTAGCCTCATTTCTGCTACTACTGAGGCTGGAACCCACTAGCCTCATTGATGCACCGGAACCCACTAGCCACATTTCCGATACTACTGAGGCTGGAACCCACTAGCCTCATTGATGCGCCGGAAACAACTAGCCACATTTCCGATACTACTGAGGCTGGAACCCACTAGCCTCATTGATGCGCCGGAAACAACTAGCCTCATTTCTGCTCCTACTGAGGCTGGAACCCACTAGCCTAATTGATGCGCCGGAACCCACCAGCCTCATTTCTGCAACTACTGAGGCTGGAACCCACTAGCCTAATTGATGCACCGGAACCCACTAGCCACATTTCCGATACTACTGAGGCTGGAACCCACTAGCCTCATTGATGCGACGGAACCCACCAGCCTCATTTCTGCAACTACTGAGGCTGGAACCCACTAGCCTCATTGATGCGCCGGAACCCACTAGCCTCATTTCCGCTACTGCTGTGACTGGAACCCACTAGCCTCATTGATGCGCCGGAACCAACTAGCCTCATTTCTGTTCCTACTGAGGCTGGAACCCACTAGCCTAATTTGATGCGCCGGAACCCACTAGCCTCATTTCTGCTACTACTGAGGCTGGAATACACTAGCCTCATTGATGCGCCGTACACCAACTTGGGGAAGTGACTGGGTCTGTTCAGTTCCCAACCTTAAACCTTCAGAATTTTGGCTATGGAATGACATCAGCAGTTAGGTAATGTCACACATAGCACTACCGTTAACACAAATTTCTGTACATAGGAGCAAATAAAGAATTAAAAGTTATTGCCAAAACCATTTTCTCTGAGCCGAAAGTCGAAGAATGTGAAACAAAGAACGGAATCGACACGGAGTTGTTCACAGAAAACTGGGGAAAATCTCAGGAGATATTTGCGGTAGACACTGTGTGCTGCATAAACTTTTTATACCGCTTTCTTTAACATAAACCATTATTAATTTTTTTATTTGCTGTCATCAGCCTTTCGACTGCTTTTATGCAATCCTCCATCCCTTCCTATCTTGTGATAACCTCTTCATGTTTACATATCCCTTACAACCTACGATCTCAATTATTTGGTTCATATATTCTAATCTCTGCTGCCTTCCTCTACAGTTCTTACCTTCTACTATTCCCTCCATTAACAAATTAACCAATCCATCATGTCTCGAAATATGACCTACCAGCCTGTCTCTTCTTTCTGTAAGCTTCTTCAGAAACTTCTTTCCTCACCCATTATTTCCAAAACTTGTTCATTTGGTACTCTGTATGTTCATTTAAATTTCAGAATTCTTCTGCAGCACCACATTTCAAATACTTCAATTTTCTTTCTTTCTGGTATTCCTAAAGTCCATGTTTCGCTACCATAAAGTGCTATGTTCCACACATAGAGTTTTAAAAAGTTCTTTCTAATTTCTAGATCAATGTTTGAAACTAAAAGACTTCTCTTTTTCATGAAGGCTCTTTCTGCTAGTGCTATTCTGTTTTTAACATCATTCCTGCTTCGGCCATCGGTTGTAATTTTGCTTCCCAAGTAGTAAAATTCACTTACTTCTCCTATTGCATCTGATCCTATTTTTATATTTAACCTACTGTGATTGGTATCATTTCTACTACATTTCATCACTTTTTTCTTGATTTGATTTATATTCAGTTCAAAAACTTATTTTAGTATTTTGTTCATGCCATTCAGTAACTTCTCAATATCCTCAGCCCGTTCTGCTAACAAGGCAATGTTATCAGCAAATCGCAGCATACTGATTTTTCTCCCCGAAAGCACCTTGATGCTCTGTTTAAAGGCAATCAAACTAATAGTTTCACTGATTAAAAAATAAAAACTAGAGTGGCCACAAATGGGACCTTTAAGAAGATGAACATTTGTACGTATTGTGTCTGATCATCCTATTGATCAGTTTGTTGCGGTAACTTTTCCACCAGTGAAGGCATCCCATCCGATGGCTCTATGGACTGTGAAGAGCCAGGTGTTAGTACCGCCGCACCAGGTCGAGGACGAGGTCGTTTACGAGCGGTCTCACGTCCTTGGCGATGAGGAAGTCGACGTGAGTGAAGTTGTCGTAAGGCACGCGGAACATGCCGATCCTCCGGGGCAGCCTCTTGTAGAACCGCTGCGCCTCCTGCAACAACGACGGAACAAGCTGCAGCCATTGCCAACATTTGCGGTCAAAATTATTTAAACAACTATCATCCTATTGACGGATCAGGTCTATGTTCACCTGCAAGGACACAAACTTCTTTCACAGATGAGATATATCTGGATAGAAGTCATTGAAAGCCCTTTGCATCAGGAAATAGTGCTATGAAAAAAATAATCTACACTAGTGTGGTATGAAAACTCTCAGGCTTGATCGTGTATCGCTATGCCAATTATTGTAAATAGTAAATATAATCAATTTTTCAGAATCCATCAGGAGATTTTTATTTCTAAGAGTTTTTTTTGTTATTGGCATTCGGCTACTGGGCCATACAGCCAGCTCAATGTGATTTGTTGCTATCAAGTATTGACACAACGACACTACAACACGGACAAGACATTCACAGACACAACACTAAACACCCATGCCCTCGGCCGGACTTGAACCGGCGACCTTCGGTACTTTCTAAGAGTTAATGCTTTGTAAAGTGTCGATAACAACACTATTCATGGTCTACGATACGGACTTTTCAAAGCACAATCATAGACAACAGCAGTTCTGATTTTTAACCAGATCTGGAGCAGTGTAACCTTAAAATCAAAACATGGTACTTTATGAACAACTGGTACAGAGAATTGTCAGTGAAAATATCATTTTGTCTCATCAAATGCTACTAAACGATCAATATCACAGTTTTGGCATAAACTAATGAACGACATTAAAAATCAATAGATTCCAGTCGAATAGAGTGTAATTCGTAATATTCGCTCAGTAGAAATGTAAGAAAATATAATTAAAGAATAGCCAAGTTCAACAAAATTGTTCAAAAACAGAACGGATTTTAACTAAGGATATAAAATTGTAGAAGTAGTTAAATAAATGCAGAAATATACATCAATGTATACAAACCACTACTTGAACATTTAAAGACGAAATAAAAATGAAACAAAATAAAATGGAAAATAAAATAAACGAAGGAATAAATATGTGGAGGCACGACTGAGGTAGTGGAATACATTCGTGATTTTAAATACATGTTTATAATTCCACTCGTGATTTAGGAGAATCGTAGAACACGGCAAATTCCTAGACGACTGAGGAGATAGGAGTCTGAATGGACACTGCTGGAACTTACATTCCGAATCAGAGAATTCTATCGTCTGCATTCGAGATTTCTTTGGACTGTCAATGTATCATCAGGTTACTTAGTGATTGTAGAATTTATTAATCTGCAGCAATCGATTACTTTTCAGATTATAATGCAGACCCACCCTTGGCTACGAAACATATGAAATAGTTATTACACAATGTGGAGAACAGGCAGCATTAATGTTAATATTCTTTATTCCTAATATACATATCGTAAATGTTACTGGAACTGAATTAGTGCACTAACGGTGAGAGCGGCAACGTGGTGAGAGGTGGATTGGAGTCCGCTGCCTGATTTGTACACGTTAAGCTTGATTTTTGTACGAAGCGTTTACCACAAACGAGATATCTATTAATAGTACGAAACCCTAAAGCTAACTTCCCACCATCCGCACATTTGAGGGCCGGGCCGATCCAGCTACCAAGGAGCAGGCCGTGGGAAGGGTCCCCCCTGTGCTTGCACCCAGTTGGTAAACATCAGAGGCCCGTGTAGTTGAAACGACACTAGGCGCGGCCTACAAAACCACGCGCCGTGGGGACGCACGTTAACTGCGCGAGGCTCTACCCGGTCTGATTGTGGATAGTGTCTCACCTGGAACCTGACGGCGTCGTCGTTGTCTGCGTAGAGAACTGCGACCGGTGTCTGCGAGAAGAAGCGCAGGTCGAACGCGGGCGGCTGGCTCTGGTTGTACCGACGCAGGTTGCCCTCGGCACCCAGATCAAACGCCTGGAACCTGCCTGCGGACACAAGAGTGGTACTCAGACAACTTCTTTCAACACATTGTAGCTTTAATTCTTGCTCCTTACAGAGAGAAGAAGACTTACTAATACACCTTACAACAAACAAAACTTTTTTTTAACTTACTGCTTTACTTTCCGTCGACATCAAGGTAATTAGAAGTGGGAGAGGAATGAGGATAAGGAACAGGAAGGAAATTCGGCCATGGCCTTTTGAAGAAAGCATCCCGGCATTCGCCTAGGGTGATTTGGGAAAACCATGGAAAACCCAAATCTGGCAAACAAAACTGATATCATTTTGTCCTAAAGCACATTTAATGTTACTTTTAATGCATAGATCGAGAGAAAGCTGGTTAAATTTTCATATTTCCTCATTTTCCTTTATTTTGTTGCCGAACTGACTGTGCTATTTACAGCTAAGGCCATTAAAGGTAACCGATTTTAAGGGACTAGAGCCAGTTTTATCTCTTTTGCGCTAGTTTTTACTTTGTTGTTATCTTTATGAAATGATCATTTCTCACGCAAATTATCCCAGCACTCACATAAAAAAGAAACAAGCCACCTGAGTATCGTGATACTAAGTTTCGACGTGGCATTTAGGAAAATGTGTACTTGATTCCCTCTTCTGCTGTATAGAATTTTGTATGCCGCGGTTTTCCGAGATCACCCTAGGCAAATGTTGTATATCACCTTCAAAATGTGATACTTTCCTGCAGTTCTGTCACAACTGTAATGACTTGATCAATGACAAAGCAAATAAAAACGGAAAACGGTCATCTTGATTGCTGGTATGAAGGCAATGGCAGGATTTAAATTCGCGCCTTTTATCCATAATGTTACGGTTTATATTTATCTGCATTTTGCTTATTAGTTGTAAAATTATTTCCAATATATCTGGCACTAAAATTCTAGTCAAATGATAATGGGCGTGTTTCGTTTGTTAAAGTTTGGAGAATTCTTCTATTGTGCAGTTTTAACAGGACCCATTTGTCAAAGTTTCATTTATAAGTAAATAAAACGTTTTCTGTAAATTCTTTGTAGTTTTTTGTTTGTTTTGAAGATAAGAGTGTTTTACAAATCTTAGACATTTTAATTGTTGTTCAACCTCATCTCACGAAACAGTGTAATTAAGTTTACGCTAACTTTTTTTTTTTTTTTTTTTTTTTTTTTTTTTTTTTTTTTTTTTTTTTTTTTTTTTTTTTTTTTTTTAAATGGCATTTGGCATCGAAGGCCATCCAGCCAGCTCGATGTAATTTTCAGTGTATAAGTCATCATCCAGTATATATTGTATTTTCCAATGTATGGACGTCACAGGACGGACAGGACATTCACACAGACACACAACACTTAAACATCCATGCCCGTGGCCGGATTCGAACCGGCGGCCTTCGGCACGCGGTTACGCTAACTTGTGCTAGATTATTCTGTTTGTCGAACATATATGACTAAGAAATGCAACCCAAAATCTATAATCAAGAAGATATCTCGACCAAAGACGTCAAACTCTTTTGGTCTAATAGAGCACGTGGTTTAATCACGCAATCACTATCACACAAAGCGGCAAGAATATCAGCAGAATCCAAAAGCTAAATGAAAATTAATACTTTGGTAGGTTCCTTATCTTGCCGACAGTATGATTTGTAG
Source organism: Vandiemenella viatica (assembly GCA_031002005.1). Classification (NCBI taxonomy): domain Eukaryota; kingdom Metazoa; phylum Arthropoda; class Insecta; order Orthoptera; family Morabidae; genus Vandiemenella; species Vandiemenella viatica. The sequence continues at coordinate 276,171,273 of JARYHS010011408.1, forward strand.
TAATTAGATTTGTAAATCAAATGCAATAATAAGGTATATTATCGAATAAGTCATTCTTGAAGTCACTGTCTCATTGTTTCCTTTAACTGAGAAAATAAACCATCAAAAACAAAACCCATATACCAGAAGCAAACAGAAATTCAGTGCTAGGAGATTTCCCAGAATGAGACCAGGAATGGATTTCCTAATTCTTATATCCAAACTCAAGGCGCAGAATCTCCTTTAGAAACCGTGAAATAAGTTAATTTTTTTTTTTACGAAAAATCGTTGCTGCCTTCCACAGTATCGAAATCACTACAACGCACTTTGGTCCATCAACTTAGCTGTCTGAGGTAACTGGGTCTAGAAACTTCCTTTATGCTGTAGTTTCCCGGCAGGGAGACGAGATAAAGTTACACAATTCTTAATCACAAGAGTTTGGAACCTGGATAAATGGTAATATAGTAAATGCAAGAAATTTTCTTGGTTTGGATTCTTCCTGAGATTGGGGCGTTAAAATTAAGGTTTTCTTGATGTCTTCAACCTATGTAGCACCCCGAGCTGTCTTAATTCGGCCCGGGCGGCACCCTGGTTTCACCAACTCTCATGTTCATTTTCCAACAATGACCAATGTTTAACACGGGCACTGCATAGTTCTTTTCACTTGAGTATACGCTTACTAGCCACAGAGAAAAAGTGGAAAATCTTAAATTTATCCCATTGTATCTGCAATAAAAAATTGCGTTTAACTATATTCGATGTGCAGGCCTACGTGTTGCGTAATGCTAAAGAGGTGTCAGTTTTTTTTGGCATTTAGTATTTAGAGTTTAGCCAGAGAACTTGAATTCTAGCAGTTGCAAACGATGGTTTCGAGAGTTTAATGAAGCGGTTTATCTACCTATTCGATTAGAGAAAAGATTATACTTCTACTAAAACTGTTTAATGAACAAAAAAGATTCATAAAAAAATAAATCAAAAAAGAAAATGGGGAAATAAAAATGAAAAATCTAATAAAACTAATACAATTACAAACAAAAATCACATATTTTCCTAGTTTAAAGCTTCTTAGATAAACAGGTAAACCGCTGTCAAGCAAAGGATGTCAATGAAAAGGCACAAGGCAACATTTTATTTACAGCAAGCGTTATTGATAGTTAAATGAAGTAGGGTGCTACATCGTAGATCACTGGATGTAGAAACTTACCAGCCTTGCTGTTCTGCACGAAATGAAGAACAGTGTTGATGGAAGTTCCCGACAGGATGTGCGTCAGGATGAAGGGCATCCGCTCCTGGAACATCGAACAGGCAACAGCTATTATTACACGCTTCTGACAAATAACGCCATCTCCCCAGTACCTCTCTTTAGCAGTACAAAATGATTACATTTTATTCAGCCTCTGAAGATCAATAATTCTCCAAAGGCTACAGTACAAAACGCAAAAAAAATAATCTTTTTTTATGGGTTTTTGCCTTGTCGAAATCAATATAGGTGGTAGGACTGGAGAACAGGACCGGGAGGGAATTCCGCTATAGTCTTTTGGAGGAACAATCCCGACATTGCTGGAAACCAATGACAACCAAATCAAAATGATTGGATGGTGATTTGAACCCGCGTACTCCCGAATGCAAAGCCAGATCGTTACCGCTCAACATACGTGCTAGGTACGGATAACCCACGTTGCTTCCAATTATGAATTGAATGTCAATGACTCTGTATCTTTCACAGGGTAAAGATCAGTTTCGATTTTTTTTTACTTAGGGCTTTACGCCTCGTCGACGGCTAAGGTCATTAGAGGCGGGATGGGACTGGGGACAAGGAACGGGAAGGAATTCAGCCATGGCCTTTTTGAAGGACTCATTCCGGCATTCGCCTGGAGTCATTTGGGGAAACCATGGAAAACCCAAATCTGGATGCCCGGTCGGGGATTCGAACCTGCGTCCTCCCGAATTCGAGGCCAGAACGTTAACCTTTCACCCACCACGCTCGGTGTCAGTTTCGAAGCATACATTCTATTACATCAATAATTCTCACTTCATCATGCTTACTTTATCTATATTCTTCTATAAAACGAATCCCGTTTAAATCTGTTAAAAAAAAAAATCTACTTAGCAGAGTTCGATGGAGTTTTTCACCATTTTGAAGCTTAGAATCTGAATTGAATCGTTTGTTATGCTTCAACGTAACGCTGGAACAGTAAGTGAAATTCCGTACCACAACGTTAAATACCAAAGATGAAACACAAATTAGAGGTTAATATGTCATACTTTGTAAAACATATTAACCGTATTATGGCATGTACTGATTTCTTGCTGCTTACCTAGAATCTGTGGTATTTCTCATATTGCTACGTGAACTACTGCCGTAGCAGGAAATAAAAGTGTGAATGTAATCTCAAATTATTTAGCGTCATGTATCACTTTTTTTTTTGCTTCTGGCTTTACGCATCGTCGTCTTTGAGATAATTAGAGGCAGGAAATGGTAAGGAATTCAGCCAAAGCATTCAGGCACTTGCCGGGAGTGATTTAGGGAATCCATTGATAACCCAAATGTGTATGGTCTGACGGGAATTCAAAACCGTGTCCTCCCGAATGCGAGGTCAGAGCGTTACCGCTCACCTTCAAGTTCGTTAATTGGGTTTCGGGCAGCAGATTAATTATCGCATGCCTTGATTAAATCTTAAATACCTGCAGTGTGTGTGTATGGAGTGAGGACATATGTCCCTGTTGAAGATTTGTCCTTCTTATCAGGATGTATTTTTACTATATTTTTTTATCTATATCGAATCATATTTATAGATGAAGTGACGGAGGAAAAAACATGTGTTATAGTTCGAATATTAAGAAATATCTTGGGTTCTTATGGAGTAAGCAGTGAGGTTTCAAGAAGGGTATGGCCTTTGGTAGTAAGTATAGTAACTATTATAATTAATGAATCATTGAAACAAAGAATGTTGCCAAAGGAATTAAAAACATCTATTATAGCACCAGTTCCTAAAGTAAAGGGTAGTTCAAAGTGTGTAGATCTTAGGCCAATAAATAATTTATCATGGATAGAAAAACTTATTGAAACAATAGCTTATGAGACTTTACTAAGTTTTACAAAGGAACATGATCTCATAACTGAATACCAATCGGGATTTAGGGAACAGCATAGAACAGAGGCAGCAATTCAGTTGGTTGTAGAAAATTGGTTAGAGGCAATAGATAAGGGAGAGGGAGTAATAGCAGTATTTTTGGACTTTAGACGAGCATTTGAAACTGTAAACAGGGAATTGCTGTTACAAAAATAAAAAATAAATATGTATAACATCACCGGGGAGGTTTATGCTTGGTTAGAAAATTATTTAACAATGAGGTATCAGAGGGTTAAATTCAATAAGGTTCTATCAGAAGAAAGAGAAGTGAAACATGTAGTCCCCCAAGGTAGTAAACTGGGTCCCTTATTATTTATATTGTATATAAACGATCTGGCAGAAGTAGTAAAGAATTGTAAAGTTCACATGTTTGCAGATGACACACTAATTTATTATTTTGTTTTGAGGACAATCTAGAAAAAAATGATACAGGTAATTAATAAAGAGTTAAAATTCCTGTTGTGATTAATTAAGTGGGTTCAAAATTATAAATATCTTGGTGTAGTCATTGATAATAAACTTAAGTTTGTAGATTATATAAATAAAAAAGTATCAAAAACGGTAAATTTAATATACAAATTAAGAAAAGTGTTATCTAAACCAGGAAAACAGCTATTGTTTAAAGCAATTGTTCAGCCTCACATAAGACACTGCTCCACAGTATTAATCATGGCAAACAAAAGAGAAATTATGAAATTGCAAAATAATTTTAATAAGGTAATGAGGGATGTTCTAAATAAAAGACGAACTGAAAATGCAGTAATATGCTTAAGAACTTAGGACATTTACATATTGAAAAGGAAATAATTAGAGATGTACTGACTTTTGTATATATGTTGGAAAGTAGATTATTACCAAGATATATGACTAGATTAGTACAAAAGAATAATTATGTAGGCCTACATAATTATAAGACAAGGCAGGCAAACCATTTCCATTCGCCTTTTAATAAAAGTAGTAAAACACAGAAAACACTGTTGCACAAAGATTTAAAAATATTTAACAAATTACCTGGTGAAATAAAAAGGACCAGAACTGTTGCAAGTTTTAGAGAAAAATTGGATAAATGGTTAGAGGATAGAGATTGTAATATTTTCTTGTGAAGGATTCATTAAAATTAACACCTTGTTTGTTTTTTTTTTCTCTTTTATTTTTAATATGATGTATGAATTGTAATTATATATATATATATATATATATATATATATATAGGCTGTTTGAAAATAAATAAACAAATATTGTTTTTTCTAGAAAAAATTATAAACTGAAATGAACCCGCCAGTGTGGCTGAGCGCATTAAGGCGCACCACAGTGGATGGAGGAGGTACAACGGGACCTGGTGCGAGTCCTCGTCCCCGCATACCGACCGTCCTGATTGCGGTTTTCATCTGGGCCTGTGGTAGTCAACCTGGTCCCTTCCAGCTTTCATGATGGGCTGTAGTGCACTGAAGAACTTTCCTTTATTAATTTAAACGATCTTTTAAAAAAGTTTCAAGAGATGGCAAATTGCAGCTTCAAGGAGCTAATAAAACTCTAATAGGTTGCCTAAGTACTGTGTTACTATTTATTGAAAAACTTGAACTACTTTATTATAATCTAATGAATTTCCTCAGTTTCCTGAATTGTTATCTATAAAATATAATGTAACTCCAGAGGATATTAACAGATTTAGTAACCACCTCAACGAAATTAAATAACGACATGGAAAAACGTTTTCAAGATATATTGTCATTGAAAGTGAATAACCGAATTAAAAATCCTTTTACCGCAAATATTTAAGAGGCTGATACAACTTGCCAAGAAGAACTGTTAGGAGTCAGACATGATGAAGCAAGTAAACATAAATTTGATAGTGGTGGAAATGAAAACTTGCAAAATAAAAAAAATCTGTCTTACATTCAAATAATTGGTAAATGATAATCAGTTTCTTCATACCGTTCATACCGAACGTGGTGGGTGAAAGGTTAACGTACTGGCCTCGCATTTGGGAGGACGCCGGTTCGAATCCCAGTCCGGGCATCCAGATTTGGGTTTTCCATGGTTTCCCAAAATCACTCCAAGCGAATGCCGGGATGCTTCCTTCAAAAAGGCCATGGCCGAATTCCTTCCCGTTCCTTGTCCCCAGTCCCATCCCGCCCCTAATGACCTCGACGTCGACGAGACGTAAAGCCATACTAAAAAAAATGCCGTTCATTATCCCATATCTTGTGTATTCAGCATTTAATGCTGTTGATTATCTTATGACCGAAGGAAGAAACCGTCTGAATATTTTCGAAAAAGGAAACCTTAAAAAATTGAACCAAATATTTAGTTTCGCAGCCTCAGGGATCTCATTAACAATTTAAATAACTAAATGCAATTTCACTAGATTTCATGCTTTTGTATGTGCAAGGTATAAATAAAAAATAGATTTAACTACAGTTAGTTCTTTTATAAAGATTTATTCTGTCAAACTTAGCGAAAGTCCGACATAAAATATTTGGTAAAAAAGGTAGAGGCAGTGGGTTTTCACAGCTTTCAAGCCATATTCCCGAAGGATTAGCGGAGGTAGAACTCCACATTCTTAGGCACTAGAGTGGAAGTGCTGTGATCGGCGACACGGTCCGGCCATTTATTCTTTACCTTCCCGCGGAGTATCCTCCACGGTACTCATTGGATAGCGGGCTGAGTGGGGCTATAGGGCTGTTCCGGACGTTCAGCTTCGAGGAAAGATCCTCGGACTCGTCGAGGATCGAACCCCGAGCTTCCGGGCCTTAGTCTGCCGCTCTACCGCCAGAGCTACGCGGCCGCCAAAATATTTGGTAAGTGATTATTATTATATGCGTTAATTTATATTAACTTTGCTTTGTAAATGTTATAAAGTAAAATTACTTCCCTCCTTTGTAAACCAGTATTACTACTGGAACCCGTGTGGGTGGTTAGGAAATTTTTACTAGTAACAGAGACACAAAAGTTGGCTTTAGATACAATAAGGTTGACTACCTCGGATCTAGGTGAATGGTGGGTAGGTTCCCAATCTCTGCCCCTAAACTACACATTTCACAAACAAAAATACACTCATCGTACAGAAAACAAAGTTACACGTTTCGTTGACAGACGGCAATACAAATATTGTGTAATCGTAAGTTATCCCGGCGGATCTGATGTTTGAAGATCTCTCGGGCGTGCAGCCGGGTCATTTGGTCGTAGATGTACATCTACGACCAAATGACCCGGCTGCACGCCCGAGAGATCTTCAAACAATACAAATATTCCTCCTGTAGGTTAAATATTCCAGGATTCATAAATCCGGTTCAAATTCGGATAAGACACGAGTCCTTCCCCTCCCCCCCCCCCCCCCCAACGACTCAAACTAACCTCTTGTGGCCCTATTGAAAGAAAAATAAATAAAATTTGTTAATCATTCAGTTATTTTAAGAAAACGATTAATTGCAGAAAGTTCGTTATTATTTGCCAGTAATCTTTAGGGAGCTTCCTATCGCTGTAAATTTTAAAAGAATCGCGGGATCAATAGTTTCGGAAATAAGGGGAGAGGGAGGTATTATAAGTACAGTATGACGTGGAATGCGAACAGCATAACGTCCTGGCATAGCTCTTATGATTGAGCAGAACTCTGAAAAATTTCTGGTCCCGCCGGTTTTGTGCTCAGAACCCCAATCATAACGATGGAATTTCCTTGACATCTCAGTTTTATCAGTCTTGTTGTATGATTCCGATTTCATTACGTTGTAAAATAGTGTATCTAAGCTGTTTGCGTCAATAGCCTACGATATTACTCCGTTATTGCGTAAATATTTTCTACGAATTTGTTATTCAAGGAAAGGGGATGAGTTTATGCCACGACAACAACTTTCACTTTACACAGATAACAGGAAAAATCTAGTTAACAAAATAATAGCAACAAATTGGAAGCAATAACTATAGTTTAGCGTGTTGTTAGTCGTAGCAAATGTGTTTTATGTGTAAACACATTAGTCTCCTATGAATAGAAGGATTAAGGGATAAGTCAGGATAGTTCATAATGAGCTGTTATACAACTGCGTATTTACATCACCCTGGTGGTACTTTTGATAAGGTTCATTTTGGACTTTTCACTTCTATTGATCGGAGTCGAATAATATTTTCAATACAGGTAGAACGAATGTGATGATTGCTGTGTGGTAAACAAAGCCTACAATGTTATCCTCCCTGCTGGGCAGTTACATTAGGACCTATAACCCTCATCGCTCATCCAGATTTAAAGTTTCCATGCTGTCAAAAAATTATCAAAGGCGCATTGCAGACCAAGCGTGGTCGGTGAGCGCTAACCATCCAAATTTCGATTTTTCATGTTTTACCAAAATCACTCTAGACGAATACCGCGATTGTTCCTTCATGAGACCATGGCTGAATTCCTTCCCGTTCCTTGCCCCCAGTCCTTTGCCACTCCTAATTAACTCGACGTCGACGAGGCGTAAAGCCAGAAGCGAAAAGAAAAAGAAAAAAACTGAATTGCAGAGGAATTCCTTAATATGTGTTTTGATTGATATCGTTCTTGTATTCTACTCCCGTCTGTAACGAGTCGCGAAATTTCCAGGCGCGTGTGGATTAAGAGAAGGCGTTTCTTAATTTATCAGAGATGTTATGTTGCCTTTTGTGAATGGAATTTTGCTTTACAGATCACAAAGCATTTGGAAGAATTATTAATTATTTGCCCACAATGTTTTTACGCACTTTAACTCACACATTTACGTTACCACCTGAAATGCCAACAACACTACAAGAATTATAAAATTCATGCCATAGGCCGGATTCGAACTGGAATCCGGTGCGCTAGTCCAAGACCGACCTGGAAACCAATGGAAGATTCATGCCACCCAGACAACTTGTAAACGATCCATTTTTTTGTGGCAAGTGTTCTGAAGATTCGGAACAAATATTTCTCATGATCGTGCATTCTGCAGTGGTTTTCCATCCTTGAAGAAGTCAACAAAGTAAACCTAGCTTTTAAGATCAAATAATTATTTATTAGAGAACGGATATCTTCGCAGAGTTTCGATTAGTTAAAACTTTTAAACTTCACTGTCACAGATTTATTAAGGTCGTACAGAAATTCAAATTAAGGAAGAGAAACCAAGTTTCATGGGTCGAAGGATTAAATTAAGCCTCGCTCCGGAAAAAAGCTTACCAAAACCTGGCCTTCAATACATAGGCCGTATTGCGAATAGTGATTTCGGCGAGTTCTAACAAATTTCACCGTTCAATTAGTGGAGTCTGTCAAAAACTTTCAGCATCACAGGAAACTTCCCGCTGTGCGTGTGCGCAGGAGAATTAGTTATGCATACATTTCTTTTTCCCCGCCATTGGTAAACATGTAAATCCGCAAGTAAAGTCAACGCATGTCAGATACTAATTTGCTACGGAATTGCACTTCTAGCCCATTTTTCCATACTTTTCAACCTTTTCATTACCACTTATTAAAAATCTTTCAATGCGATATGATTTGGTTCCGTACAAAGGTGTCCCAGATTTTTGTTTGAATTCGAATGTCTATGGGAAAAATGTATCCAGGAGGACGTCGGTTCGAATCGCCGTCCGGGCATCCAGATTCGGGTTTTCCGTGGTTTCCCCAAATCACTCCAGGCGAATGCCGGGATGGTTCCTTCAAAAGACCAAGGCCGAATTCCTTCCCGTTCCTTGTTCCCAGTCCCATCCCGCCTCTAATGACCTCGACGTCGACGAGGCGTAAAGCCAGAAGTAAAAAAAAAAATTAAAATAAATAAATACAGGAAATAAAAAGAAATCTATGGGAAAACAAGATAAGTCGTCAACATAATATTGTGAAATATTGCTGGCTGAGAGATGCGATACCTTTTCAAAAATTTTCCACTACTACGGTAGTGAAAAACTTAAAAAAACCAGTATGGTTGTCGTATTACTAATTAAAGGCCCAACTTATTTTATTATTGTTATTATTGTTTGGTTTATTATTATATCACATTGCTCTGGGACATACAAGAGTAATATCGAATGACAGATCGGTATCGCTGGACTGATTTGGAAAATTGAATCTTTGCTAATGTATTCTAATAAGTTCCGTGATGCACACTGGTGTAGTGACAACTTATCCTGACAGAACTGTACGGCTATAAAGTTTTTTATGTTCACAGTATGTGGAATTATAATTACATTGCGCCAAGTTAAACTAATTCACAGTGCCGTGTCGGCGAAACAAAACCCGTGGTTGGTGGAGAAACGAGTGGATTATCAAATATGGTGGACTAGTGTTGCCACTATATATAAAGTGATTCAAGAAAACTGTTTCTTTTACGTGTTGAACTGAAATTAATGTGACTAGTTGGTATAAATATGTCTCATTTTTTGGCCAAAGGATCTGCAATCTTCGGATAATTATAATTGCCGGTGTTGTAATTGAAGTTATTGTAAAATATCAGTCGGTGGTTGGGACAGTTCTGTACCTATTGGTTCATTAAAGTGTGTGGATAAAATAAAATAAAACATATTTTTATTTCAGTAACCGTCTGACTAAGGCGACCATGTTTTATAAGAATCAGTAGAAATAGAAGTTCCGACTGCCAGGTAATAATATCATACGCCAGCGGTTCCCAACCTATAGGTCGCGACCCACTGGTGGGTCGCGGCGTGTCTTTTGGTGGGTCGCGGAACAATCGAGGTTTTTGCCACAAAAATATATCTTTTATTTCATTTATTTAAAAAATATAACACGATATTTTACAAGTGCAATAATCATGAAAGCTATTAGCTTAAATTAATACTTTGTGAGAAAAAAAGTTTTCTTAAACAGTCAGCCTGTATTATGCAATAACCTCGTTGTGAAACAGAGCAGCGGCAGCAATTGCGCGATCGTTATGGCAACCCCTGAACACCCCCTTCCCTGCCCCGTTTTAGAGCGGAGATGGTTCGCATACCACCCGCAATTTTACATTGTCATTTTCTTGTTTATTCTTGAATCGAAACCAAAGTCTTTGATCGAAACAGTCTTTCTCTGCTTGTTGGAGTGAGTTATTATTTGCGTTTTGTTTTGATTGAGAGTAGATTTAATGTGATTGTGGAAAGTTGGTTGAGGACTGGTTCGTGCCGTAAAAGAGACTATTCAAATGGTGATGAAACTTCAACCTCCGCGTCTGGTAATAATAGGTTTGAAAATGTTACTGAAACACAACCAAGTACGAGTATTTGTAATTACAATGCAGGCAGTGCGAAATCGGGTCTGCAGGTGGTTTACACCAAAAATCGACTTGGCAGATCAGTTGTATTTTAAGATGCTGATCGAGTTACTTCTAATCGTGGAATTTTAGCTGTCAACTTGAAGAGGCCTGTGGAGCCACCTCCCAGTCTATAATATCTTTGTTGTTTTATGTATTATTAATTCTTGTTTTTGTCGATATTATATCCATTGTACGAAAATTTGCTTTTTCGTAGGATAGGATAGTAGATAGAGTACCGATGTCATACAACAGTTCCCATTCTGATATTATATAGACTCTCATATTAGGAGGGTCGCGAAATTTTTTTTACTTAAAAGTGGGTCGTGTACCAATAAAGGTTGGGAACCGCTGTCATACGCCATTCGGTGTGATGTCGAAATGTTTCAAGATGGCAGCGTATTTATTACTACTATTTTAGTTAAGGAATATTGAAAACAGAAAATATTTCTACACGGTCTACACTATTGTCTAGTACGGCAATATTTTAACGCGTTGAAGTTAGTTTTCAGGTGCCAGAACTCGTATTACATCCACAGCGACTGAAATCACGTTCGTAATGCGGCAGAGGTGACACACCCACCGACGAGCCGTACAAGCCCCTGGGTCAGCGGGACTCCCGCCAATGTCGTCGGCTGTGTCGTAACCGCAGATCGTTTGACCTGCTCAGTGTCAACGCTATGTGACGAGAAGCGTATCACCCAGTTCCTGATGACGTCGGTCGTTAATGACCGCCCGAGACGCTACCTGCCAGTCGTCACGTCTCTCCCAGACAAGTGTTGTCGACCCTGACTCACCGTCTGACACCTGGAATTTAGGTCAAACATTTTCACAAAAATAATGTACCACACCGAATCATATTCAGATTGATTCTCAGGTACACTCTCGGCATTTAAAGAGTGGCTTACAGCGTTGCTACTTCCCATACAACACTCGACCAGTTTAGGTTCATAAAAAGTCATTTGATTACCTGCTACAATTTTAATGAGGTTTTCCATTTTCATACCGAGCGTGGTGGGTGAGCGGTTAACGCTTTGGCCTTGCATTCGAATCCTCGTCCGGGCATCCAGATTTGGGTTTTCCATGGTTTCCCCAAATCGCTCCAGGCGAATACGCGGATGCTTCCTTCAAAATACTACGGCCGAATTCCTTCCCGTTCCTTGTCCCCACTCTCATCCCGCCTCTAATGACCTCGACGTTGATGAGGCGTGAAGCCATAAGCATAAAAAAAAAGAAACATATCGAGCGTGGTGGGTGAGCGGTTAACGTTCTGGCCTCGCATTCGAATCCCTGTCTGGGCATCCACATTTGGGTTTTCCATGGTTTTCCCAAATGATTCCAGGCAAATGCCGGGATGCTTCCTTCAAAAGGCCATGGCCGAATTCCTTCCCGTTCCGTGTCCCCAGTCCCATCCCGGCTCTAATGACCACAACCTCGACGAATCGTAAGGCCGTAAGTATATAAAAATGTTCATTTTCATTTACGCTATTCTGCTATTATTATTTCCTGTAAGATACCACATCCGAGGCAACCGGATTTTATTCTCCGCCGTCTAGAGGTAAATGCAATCAGCGAACTTCAGATTCCAATTTATAGCGAAATGAGACTTTGATTCTGAAGTCGCTAAAACAATTAGACCGTGTTTTGTGCTCAGTACTTTGTTTGCTGGTTCGGTCCTCCGTGGAATAAGGAATTTTCTCAATTCGTGATTTGTCGAGAAGAGAAATGAGAGATGGTGGAGCTCAATTTTTACATGCTTTATATTAGCTTGACGTGTATGTATGTATGTATGTATAAATGTAACGGAATATTTCAATTCAATTTTCACCCATTGTGATATGCCCTAATTGATTGAAATTTTGCGCACATATCAAGAACCGCTGACTATACAATATTTTTATTGCACCGTTCTGCTATTCACGTTACTTTGACAGTAACAATGGACAAGTAACGGAATCTTTCAATTCAATTTTCACCCACTTCCATATTTCCGAATTGTTTGAAATTTTGCTCACGTATTAAGAACTGGTGAAAATACAATAATTTCATATCTATGTCCTGATATTCTAATTACTTTGACAGCAACAATAGAAACCCGTTTGAATTCAAGGAATATTTCATTTGAATGTTCACCCATTTCCTGACGTCCGGTTTGTTTGTAACGTAAAAAGATGTCCTGAAATTCCCATTGTGATGTAAAAAGTTAAAAATAAAATTATAGTTTAAAAAACTAAAATACACGCTTTTGTAGCAATGTGAAGTAAAAGGTTAAAAATAATCTTTAAATTAAAAAATTTTGTTCAACAGCGTTGTGATGTCCCACGATTCAGTGTAACTTTTTTGAATAAGCTTAAAATGAGAGTAAAGTCACTGATTAAAAAGTTTAATGAAAAAAAAAGAGTGGGGTGCTCTCGTACATAAAGACTCTTCCTTTACGAACAGCTAGCGATAAAAATTTTAAGATTACTGATATCTAGCACCCCACACTTTTTTTTTTACATTACAGTTAACTTTTTAATCAGTGACTTCATTCTTATTATAAGCTTATTCAAAAAAGTTACACTAAATTGTTGGACATCACAACGCTGTTGAACAAAATTTTTATATTTAATGATTATTTTTAACCTTTTATTTCACGTTGCTACGAAAGGGTGCATTTGAGTTTCTTAAAGTATAACTGTATTTTTTATCACTATCTTGTGTACCAGAGGCATAAGTTAAATGCTAAATCTATTCACGGCGCTTATGAAGTGAGGTATACGAAATCGTTTATGGTGATTCGACCGTCGTATGGTGGTCTATACCTGGAAGCCCTCCTTGGTGTTGCGAAAAGTACACTAGAACGAGCTAGCAGCAGGTTTCTCACTATTGCTTTTGCCTCAACTCATACCAAGCCCTGAAGGAGAGTGGTAACTTTAATCCAGGCAATTGGCTAGCTCTGGTTGACATCTGAGTCCAGCCATCCAGTTTTTGGTTTTTTAATAGTTTCTTGAAATCACTCCTGGCGATTGCTGCTTTGGTTCTCTCAAAAGTCCATGGCAAAATTCTTCCCAGTTTTTTCCCCCGACCCTCTCTCGTCTCTAATGACCTCGATGTTGACGAGGTGTGAAGCCGAAGCAAAAATAAATAGATAAACAAAACTCACTATACTCATCTGCACACATACAGGAACTCCTTTAAACGGTGATAAGTACTGTATTAGGGATCCGCGCTCAAGAAATTCATCGTTCAAGAAACCAAATAGAACACGGCAGTGCGCACAGCAACTTGTAAGTCACGTGGACCGCTCCACTGCGTTGGTATAGTGCATCACGTGTGCACACCATGTGTTGCCAGAGGTCATCATCGCGATGTTGTGCGACCCAAACGACCGGACCTGAGTATAACGGTAACTTCAATAACAGTGCACTCACGCATTTTTGACATCTGACTTAGACTTTCACGGACAAACACAACATTCCTCTTGCTCATTATGCTCTCTGGGCTGGAAAAGTAGATCACTGTATTCTTTTTTGGCTGTTCTATAATCTCAAAAAGCCGCTCAAATGAACCGCGTTAGGTGAAGAAATGCCAGCTGCACTTACTTGCTAAGTAACTCTTCCTAAAATCCCTCCAGTAACCCCAAGGTTTCCTTGAGAGGAACTGTTTTGTCTGCTGCTAAAATATACAGGACACATTGTCTTCAATGCAGGAGGCAGAAAATTTGTTGTTGCTGGTGTAATATACACCGAAGCATTGCTCAGCGCCCACTACACCAAAAAGAAATGTTAATAGTATGGCATTATGGACAAGGAGTTGCTAATAACTAGAGACCGAATTATATGCATTAGCATATTAAGCCCATTTTCACCGGTTATTGCATATTTTATCTAAAAACAAGCGATGATGCATATTTTCGCTACGTTTACAATATTTTTCGGTAGTGTACGTAGTTAATAAAGAAAATCTTACGTTGTACCCCACAAAACTTACTAGCAGCACAGATCTCAACCATGTTTGGGAATGTAAATAAACTGATTTCATCAACAAAGCATTTCTTAAGGCACGTTCTCGTAAAAATGCCTATAAAAAATTTGCCAAATGTACCTTTTCGTCCGGAACCAGTGGTAACTCGATGGGCGAAGTGGGTTGAAGCTGTACTGTTTTTTTTTAAAAAAAAAAAAAACATTTCAAGGCCATTGAAAATGTAGTAAACGATAGTTGAGAGGCTATGACAGTTTGTCAGTACAAGGAATCATTTAACAATTCAAGTATTAAAACCATAGCTGTGATTAGCGCCCGTTTTTCCCATATGCCTTCGAGTATTAAAAAGCTTGAAACTGAATTTATTCAGTTAATCAATAAAATCCGCATTGCCAGAGGTATACTTGTGTAAATTTAGAGTGAAGATTGAAAATATTTTGAACAATAACCCAGGTTTTAAAATTTTTTTGTCAAATTGATGGTTTTAGTAATGGGACGGGTGAACTTTTTTCCGGAAACAATGACTGCTAACACAGCACCCAATTTCAAATACTGCCTAGTTTTATGAGAGAATATGGAACGGTCCATATCCACTTATAAAAATATTTAGAGGGATCGAAGAAACAATCTTACTATTAAATATTTGGAACAGTTTAAGTTTAAAAAATTAAAAAAAAAAGATTAAATAATTGTTAATTATCGAATTTACAAATATGTTATTCAACTACTTACTAACTGCATGCTTATTTTGAAATACAAAATCTAAAAATTACTATTTTATACTATATATAATGTTGCATATTTTGACACTTTTTGACAATTGTCATGCATATTTTAAGCATTTTTCTTGCACATTTGGATGCATATTTCCAGATTTTTGTGTTGCATATAATCCGGTCTCTACTAATTGTAAAGCATCTGTTACGGCTCAATTTGAGCCACCGATGGTACGCGCTTAGAGGATCTGTGTTTCTGACGTTCGATCTTGACATGAAAGTCAGAGTGATCTGAAAGCAGTAGACCTTTACCCTGAGACACGTGGCTCTTATTTCCTACGAGATTTTGCATACAATCAAAATGTCAGTAGGGTGCCCTGGTTCTGCTAGCCACATGTATGGTAATGTGTGACGTAAAGAGCACTTTGATGGCTCCGTGATAAGTTGGGTGACAAGAGACCAACTCTCCTTCACCTCACGTAAAGCTGTATTGTTCGCATGGTACATGTTAGAACACTTCCGTACTTTTTATTCCACGTAAAACAGTAATTTCCCTTAATTCCGCTTTAGTTAAGAAACTCTATCACCAGGTTATAGAACACCACATGGGATTATAATTGCAGGTATAAGATAAAAAAATTCTGTCGTCTCCATCAACGCAGCTTTGCCAAATGAAAAAGATGGCTATAGCAGTGGTGAAACCGATTTTTGTCTGACTAGTTTTGGTAGGGCAAGTCATTGATGATTGTAGCAACTAAAAATCCCTGTTCTTACGTAGTTAATATGACGATGAAGTTTGAATTTCAGAAAAAGTACGCTCAAAGTCAAAGGAAGACTATATAGCATATTTTATAATTTTCTGATGTTCTAGGCCGAGAACTTCTCAGTCTACCTCTGTATGTAAAGGAGTCATATATTGATAAGCTAGAATAAATTGAGAATGAATTAAAAACCGAAATGTGATTTCTAATACGTGTCCTCTAGAATTTTAGGCTTAAATTTTAACGCTCAATTATTTCCAGATCCATTAACAGCTGAATGATAAATTTCTATCAAGAGAAGTAATGAAAACGTAAATTTTTTGTGCAGTTCATGGTATCCAAGGCGCAGTCGTTACCATGGAAGGTGTATCCTTTCTACAGCACATGGGGGAAAATTTTGACTGGGGTAGTTTCCTGCTGCTTGTGTGTTAATTGTAATGCCTTGTCCGTGTTATGCATGAAAAATAAACGAAGGGAGGGGGGGGAGCATGGCGCGTACTTTTCCGAAGGACACCCTAAAGGTAGGCTACCATTAAGGCCTACTATTGCCAAGGACGCTAAGGGATCCACCTAACACACGAGTTGCCATCAATAGGGTGGTACAAGTATCAGATGGTTCAAAAAAAATTAAAAAGAAATCTTGAAATGAACCACAAGTGTGACCTGAGAAAGGTCTTAGAAATACTGCTATGAAACAGTATGTAACATACCAAAATAACTTTTCAGAAATGCGAAGAAAGATGTTTTATGAAACTTAAATATTAATTGTATTACGTCTTTCAAATTATATTTAACTATTCGCGTAGCATTTCTTGCAAGAACAGCTCAGAAATGTAAGCAATTAGTTTTCTTTATCTGCTATACAGTATAACGATGATTCGAGAAGTCATAATAATAAATTAACGGAAGCAAACAAATAAGGCTTAGTACCAATAGCTCAAACCTGTGTAAGATATAGTAGTTCCTTGGCTTTAAAGGCTTTATTGCTATGAATCCTTTGTAGGCAGTTTAGCTATTCGCTTTTCAAAATACCTGTTGCTGAAGACGAATGAAAAGATACGAGAGTTTGCTAGTGAGTTCTGTTCATCCTGTTTACCTGTAACCTAATTATCTCGAGAACCCGGCTGGCATTTCCTAACGTCGGAGATAGCGCAATGTTTTTGTGTGAGGCGTTCAGTAACCACTGATGTCGCGTCATAATTACGCCAAAGACATCCGAGTTCATAACACTGGAGTGACTTCTCCTGATAACCGGGTATTAACACGTAGATGATTGAGTTACGGCACTTTTAAAACAAATTGCTTTGGTGTGCATCTGATTTTTAAATCCTTCTGGATGAACAGCTTAACTTAAAATACATTCCTACCGTGATAGGCATACACAAAAAGGTTGCAAGTTAGATAATACCCCATGACAATTCCGAGATTCAAGGGTTAGATTAGCGAGAAAAGTTTTGAAGCAGAATTTCCCTCATCAAGGAAAGTCGCTTTGGCAGATACCCCAGATAATCATAATACTGATTTGTTGCAGAATTATATTATTTTGTCAGTGGAAAACTAGAGACCTTTGGAACTACAAAAAGGACTAGATTTCTAAAGTGCAGAACGATAGATTTGGCATCGTTGGACTCACTACTAGGAAACTTCTAGTAGTTGTTGTAGGATGACGATTATAACACATGTTCATTCGTTTTTTTCCTATCTCCTCCGGAAGTGTTAAAAATATTTCACCGAGTCATGGAGATTCAGATAATTGTATCTTCGCTCCGGCTCTCAAATTATGAAGTAAAGGCAGCTTGTTGGCGCAACTCCTCTATAAATTTGTTTCTCCACGTCTGTAATTATTTCCATATTTATTCATTTCAAGTTGTTTCCTTTAAATTAAAAATGGTGAGATAGATACAATCCTATAATTATTCATTATCGATTATGTATGAAGTGATTTTTAAATAACATGCTTATCATATTCCATTCAAAGATGAAGGAGGAAAGATAAACTGAAACCGTCTAAGGAGCTAATTTCTCAAGTAATGAACAGCTCTTTCTGTAACCATTATTCACGCTTTATATGTGATTTTTGAACACTTGTTGCTGGAGTGTCTTATGCGATTTTTAAAGCGCGGTTGGAGTTGTATAATTTCTTCAGCGATAAGTAGCTGTTTTTAAAACTTGTATTTATTGACTTTTCTAAAACAGGACATTTACGAAACAGTTTCATCGAACAAAAAAATTTGAAGCAAGAATAATAGGCGCACTCGCATATATTTTTGTGTATTATATATAACAACTTTAGAAAACCGATTGATTCATTTGTTGTTCTGATAGATCGAGTCCGAAGCCTCTTCTAATCTAGATGTTTCTTCTGGTGTTCCTCAAGGCAGTAGTACCGAGGTGGTGGGTGAACGGTTAACGCTCTTGCCTCGCATTCGGGAGGACGCGGGTACGAATGCCCCGTCCGGGCATCCAGATTTGGGTTTTCCATGGTTTGCCCAAATCATGGAATGCCGGGATATTTCCTTCAAAAATGCCATGGCCAAATTCCTTCCCGTTCCTTGTCCCCAGTCCCATCCCGCCTCTAATGATCTTAGCCGTCGACGAGGCGTACAGCAATAACTAAAAAAAAGTCAAGGCAGTATAATAAGACCACTCCTTTTCCTAATTTTTATAAACGATCTCGGTGGCAACGTTAATAGCAGGTTGTTATTGTTTGCTGATGATTCAATTATCTATAGGGAAGTGAGGTGCTCTGACGATTGCTTAGAAATTCAACGCGACCTGGATGTTATTTCGGAATGGTGCCACAGATGGCTACTTACACTTAACAGCAAAAAGTGCAAGGCAATGCGAACAAGTAAGAAAAAGAATCCGATTTTCACCACTACAAAGTAAAAAATTCACTTGTTGACACGGTTGATTTCCTGAAGTATTTTGGTGTAACAGTACAAAGCAACATTAAATGGCACTTGCACATAACTTCCGTCGTAGGAAAAGCTAATACTAGATTACGATAGGTCATATGTCGTTTATTGAAGAACTGTAACGCTCATACAAAGGAAATAGCGCACAAAACTCTCGTGCGTCTACATTTGGATTACTGTTGCGCAGTTTTGGATCCGTATCGCAAAGGATTGATTGACGCATTAGAGAAAGTACATAGGACAGCCACTCGATTCGTGACTGCTAGTTACAGTCCTTACGTAAGTGTCACAGAATTGATTCGTGGGTTGGGCTGGGATTCTGTGTCAGACTGACAACGTCGTTTTCGTTTGAATTCAGTGGCGAATATCCGAAATTCTTTGACTTACGAGTACAATGTAATACTTCTTCCTCCAACCTGTTTAGGTCGCAATGACAAGCGAGATAAAATTAGGGAAATAGATGATGCTTTTGTGTACTCTTTCTTTCCTCGTTCTATTCTGAATTGCAATGCACAGAATTAGGATTGGTGCTTAACACCCTCTGCCATCCAAAATATTTGTGAATTTCAGAGTATGGATGTAGGTACAGAAGAAAATAGTGTATAGAGGGATACAGTATACGTGGCCACCAAGGCGTAGGTTGTTACCTCTATTGTGGTGTTTTTCTGTTGATTTTCCGAACATGGTTGGTATGATTGTATATGTTGATAAGTGTGTTTAAATACAGTAGTATTTTCTTGTTCATGTTGTGCATTAAAGGTGAAAGAAGGAATGCACTAAAACACGTAACTGGTGCATTCAGGCCTGCTCTTCCAAAACACTTCACGGGAGCCGCCAAGTTTAACATGTGAATCCGACTGATGAATAACCATCGACTACATCGCATGCCTCCACTCCTTACGCACTTTTGGAGGTTTCAGATTTTATCTAGGATTTTAGTTCACAATCTGCTGATTATGAATTGCTCCCCACCATGTCCCCCACCTTGTTGTCCAATTACCTTCCGCTTAAATTTCCTCCACCATCGGAGCTGGAACGAGATAACATTGCACTAAATACCAAGGATAATCGCAATTCCTTAGCGACTAATGGTCATAAGGAGATCCACTGCATATGCAGATTTCTAATTCACTCCAAATGAATACCGTGACTGTTCGCTGAAAGGAAGTAGCTAGAGTATCTCAAAAACTAATATGTATATTGATTAATTCCTGAATAACAACAGCGTAAAAACAGAACGCGCTGGGTGAGCGGTAACGTTCCGGAGTTTACGGTTTCCAATATCACCGAGCGTGGTGGTGTAACGGCTAGCGTTCTGGCCTCACATTCGGGAGGACGGCGGTTCGAGTCCCCGTCCGGGCATCCAGATTTGGGTTTTCCATGGTTTCCCCAAATCACTCCAGGTGAATGCCGGGATGCTTCCTTCAAAAGGCCATGGCTGAATTCCTTCCCATTCCTTGCCCCCCATCCTTTCCCGTCTCTAAAGACCTAGTTGTTATAGGAGACGTTAAGCAGTTAAAAAAAAAGTTTCCAATATCCATCCTGCCATCCAGATTTGGGGTTTCTATAGTTTTCTCAAATCACTCCAGTCGAACGCCGGGGTTGTTCCACCAAAAGGACATGGCCGAAAACCTTCCCGTTCTGTGCTCCCAGTTCTTTCCCACCTCTAATGAGACGTAAAGCTATAAGCAAAAACATAATTTAAAAAAATTCTGTTTGACAGATTCCTTCAACCGTACCGCACTATAGATATTTTGTGTTTTAAATTACAGGTATTAATCTGAAATGAAGTTTTTAAAGTCAGTAAAAGGATATTCCCTAAATGATAGGAGGAGGAATGAGGAAATAAGGGAACTACTGAATATCTCCCCGCTAAATGATAGAATTACCCAAAAAAGAGACAATTGGAAGAACCACGTTCTAAGGATCGGACATGATAGATTTCTTAAGCTTGCCCTGGAGTACCATCCCACAGGTAGAAGGGAAGTTTGAAGACCTAGGAAGAGATGGTGGGAAGAATGAGGTCGGAACAGGCTTTTGGCCTATCCAAGAAGAGGAAGTAAGTATTAAATAACAACAATATTACACAGCAGAGTACTCAGGAAGAATTGTCCAGGTGAAATGACATCTTACGATTCCTCAACTTTCAATATGTGTTGCAACATGTGGGAGTTTTATAGACCTTGCACCATAGGTAAGAAATAGTGGTGAAATATGCTTCCAACTCATTGCGACACTTGTGCAGTTATAACTTTATGTATAAATCCCGAAAACTGTAATCATATACAACGAAGTGGGTTATCCTGGTTAGTACGGCTTTCGTACAACGGATATCCTGTAATAGCCATAGCTCTGCATATCGTGGAAAGTCTTCATCATCTTTATATTACCGTTAGTTAAATGTACTGACTAGGGGAACCTTTGATCTCAAACGCTCGGAACCGCACTAAAACTTGCTTAATAACAAGCGATCATAAACAAAACAATGGTGTGTGATTTCCATGCAAAACATTGCATTCTATCTCAAGCAACATTTTAATAGAGAGTAACAAGTTATCAATACCATATTAAGGAAATTATACTTAATTCAATGACGTCAGTGTATCGTTACATTTTCAATCAACAGTACCAAAAACTAGCTGCTTAAAGTACTTAATATAGCACAAAACAGGCATATACAGCAGTATCACACACCTGATAGTGCTTATATTAGTCCTCAAAGTGCAGATGCGGGATTTCGATGAATTGGTTAAAACAAAGTGGAAGAGAACAAAGTGCACGTTATCACATTCCAAATCACTTCCGCATTCACGCAGTCCAATATCAAAAGCCACACTAATTACATTTTGGTATATCAATGTCATAACGTGACTTTCACCAAGCATATTGCGGCATAGGCTTATACGCAGGTGCAGCAACTTAATTGTAGTGAAGTTTCATGATGAAATAACGATCATGTATCTTCTCTTGTGGTTTGGCACATTGTAGTCTTACAAAATCAGTATGTTGCTTGAGGTAGAATGCAACGTTTTGGATTCGTGCAGTTCCGAGCGTTCGAGGTCAAAGTGTATGATACCTTGTGGGAATCTCCGATACTGCACAGAAAAGGATTCTACATCAGTTATTTGAAACGTGATACACGTACCGTTGGTAGCTGTGCCAGGTCCCTGCCTATGATGAGGGAGAACAGCTCGACGCAGCTGGGGTGGGTGGGGGTGGCAGTGGAGCAGAAGCCTTCCCACAGCAGAGACATTGCTGCTGAGCGAGGCATTATCTCGTGGCGGCCCAGCTGCGACAGAATGCCCTGTAACAAGGACACCCACAGCTGCTGCATCTGTCAATATACAATGCTACACGTCGATAACGCCGTGACGTGCCAGGCAATTACGTATTATAGTAAACTATTCTCAAGTCCCGTCAAAAATGACGGGTTTACGGAGTGTTCTGGCAAATAATTTCTTTTTAGTTACTTACCTAAATAGAATTGTTATAAAATATAGTTCAATGTGCTGTAATTTCTCGTCCCTTGTGATGTAGCAAAAAGTTTCGGTTGTCAACTAGGTCCAGGTGGCGTTTCATCTTAACCACAATATCCGCTAATATTGCCGCTAGAAAATCAAAGCTTCAATCACATGCGAATTGATATATTTCCTGTATGGCATTTCAATATAAACTTGATCCAAATTCTTCACGTGTTATTACATCTTTTTATTATCTGTGATGAAGATCGATGTTTTAACGGATGATACAGCTTACATGCGGTTGAAATAATGACCCCAGTGAAAACGAAGGATACTAAAAATAAATCTTAACAACTTACGTTATGTCACGTTATATTAGTTTTAGCCCGCATAGATCGCAATCAATTTGGAACTTTTTTCATTCAAACAAAGTAATGATTTCATTTAAAAAAATAAAGTGATAATTAATATGAGATACATTAAACGAGATAAATACTTTTATTTTAGTGTTCTGGCAATTCATTTCTTGTTTAAAGAAATACAAAAAATAAAGCATAATGTAATTCCTACTGTCTTACGCTATAACAAAAGGTTTCTGTTGGTAACCCGGTCCAGGTTGCATTTACATGCTACTAACTTGCTGCTAGAGAAACAATACTTCAAATACACGCATATTAATACACGTAATGTAACACATTTTAGTGGCAATAATGCATCGCGATATAAACTAAATAAAAAATCTTCACGGGTTTTTACATATGCCTTTCATGTTATCAGTGATTCAGATCGATATTAAAACGGTTGAATGGCTAATGAATTTACCTACGGTTGAAACATGTCATCAGTAAAAGCAAAGGAAATAAAACAAAAATCTTAAGAACTTACGTCATGCCAGGTAATATTAGATTTAATTCTGTCTAGGTTGTATAGATTGCGTTCATTATGGAACAGCTTCCGTTTAAACGAAGTAATGATTTAAGTAACAGGACAATAATGAAAACAATTTAAATTATTTTTTAGAAATAATTTACTTATACCCTCTTTAAAGTCAAAAAGCCGGTTATAACAACAATCTAACCATTGCTACACGAAAATTAAAAGTTTCTCTCTTACATATCTATGGCCAAAGATTTCAACGAATACTTTCACATCGAACGAATATTTAAAAGACGAAAAGTGTGGCGTCATAGCTCGACGTCTTAGAGTGACGTCATGGCATGAAATATTACGTCACAGGTGACCAAAACTTGCGTTTTATAAGTATAGACAAACCGTTTAAATACAAGATAAATTATTAAATTAATCTGAATTGAAAAGATATAAGTGTAATGGTAAATAAAAAAAAAAATGCAAATCTGAAGAGCGTTAAGGGATATTTCAGTTCTTGAAATTTCATTGATTTCTGACACAGAGCAATGAGTAAGGGTGTTGTAACATGAATGTTGGATCGTGCTTCCCGTGCAACGCTACCATACCAATAATAAATACTATAGTACTGTCTCGGTAGTATGGTGGACATGTCCATCCCTTGTTGTAAGTAGTGAGATGGAAAATTCCCGGTTAGTAACATGTGATGCCCATCTAATTCAAAGATCGGTAAACTACAACCCGCAGGCCAAATCCGACCAGCGGATTTCTTTCTTCATATTATTACAAATTTGCATAAAAGTCAATCAAAAATGTTTTTATTTGTTTCTAAGTATCAACAGTAACGTGTATAAATATTAAGTATGTAAAAAAATCACTTTTTAATACAAAAAAAAAATTGTATGTGAGATTTCGCCCCCTCCGTACCAATAATGTCGAGAGCTGCGAGATTTTTCTGCACCACTATTGGTTAAGAACTGTACATACGAACCTGCTCCACCATGCTGGTGACCTAACGCACTTTCAAAATAATTCAGCCGACAGATCTCTAAATAGCTAACTGCAGGCTTGGTTGAAAGCACAGAAAAGGTTTTTAGGATCGTACTGTTTTTATTACTAACTTCGATGGAGCTGGAGTTCCTGTAGCATTTTAATATCCAGACAGGTATCCATATGACTTTCACATACTCACAACTCTGATATTAACTCCTGTTCTTCCAGTCATTCCCAGTCTCGTTCCTTTACCCCATCCGACACCAAATGTTACCAAATTGTCGACCTTTGGTTTTAATACATTATAATAATTAAATCGCCAAACACACTGGGGCACTTTTTTTTTTTAACTGCTAACGGAAAATGTCCAAATATTAAAACTATCTCATCTCTAGATAGCGCAATTGGGAAACAATATACGAAATTTGTTGCAATGATAATTATGTAACAGAATTTCTGGTGTTAATATGACTTTGGTGTCCATCACATTGGTTGGGGTGGTTGCGGCGTCACCATGATGTGTTGTCCCTAACAACGATTTAGCTGGTTCGAACCGTGGTGATGGAAGAAATTTTTACCATCAGGACTTGGTTGTCATGGTACACTAGATGTTTATACGCTATTCTGAATCATCAGATTGCATATAAAAGTCATGGCTTAAACAATAAACCTCACTGCATTGCAGATGGTGTGATGGGAGATGACGCTGTGGATGATGATATCTTCGTCAGATGGGGATATGAAACAAGGAATCTTTCGGAAAAGTAGGCCTGAATGGGTCGGCACCTCACATCATTCTCCCCCTTTGCATGCGTTGTCTCTCTACACTGATCGTGTACAATGATTCACACATACAGTGATGCAATAGAGTCTCGCTTAACCAACTTTCGCTTATCCGACATTCCGTGTTATGCGACTCGCAATACACATACACTGTAAATCTGTTTGCAAAATCGTGGAAAAGTCTGTTACGTGAGGAGACAGATATTCTGACATTGAAGAAATTAACACGGATAACATGGACAGTACAAGTATGTTGCCTTTGTTGAAACAAATCCCTGGATGTGTAGATGCAACTGATGAGGACCCTAATGAGTGGATTGCCCTTGATGCTGTATGAAGTCACTGACGAAGACATTGTCAGCATTGTTAACAATAGTAACAGGAAACAGAAGAGGAAGAGGAAGAAAACAAAGTTGATAAAGATGGTGCCAAAATAACACACAATGAAGTTTTCAAAGCCCTTGAAACAGCCCTGAAATACATGGAGCAACAAGAAGAAACTTCCAGCACTGAAGTGTTATTTCTACAGAGAATGCGTGACATGGCGGCGAGAAAAAGACACTCGGCAGGCAAGCAAAAGTCTATTACAAACTTTTTGTAAACAAAATTGAATATATATCAACCTCTTTTTATGGTTTTTAATTGTATTGCACAATGGAAGTAATTACTGTACCGTATCAGCTTTATCAATAATAAGACACCAGCAATCATTTAGGATATTGTTGTTTCTTTTCTCCCTATCAACCGACATTCCAGGTAATCCGACATTCCCGCGGCCCGTTTGCGTCGGACAAGCGAGACTCTACTGTACTTGGTCCCGAAAATTAGTTCATCTTCCCTGGATATTAACGCAAAGATGGGGTGTAACATACTACCTGGTGATAACGTACTCCCGGGTATGACACGCGGTTTGACTTTGAATATGAATTTGGCAAAGAACAAGAACGTTTAGAAACATCATGCCTGAAATATTCAAAACTGGTTTGGGGGCTCCTTTGCTAAAAACTACTATAAATCTACCATTACAACTGTAAAATAAATCCATGTCGTAAATAATAAAAGCAAATCATACTAATTATAATTTATTTAAATGTGGAATTATGGGCTGTTAACGTCGTAGTCGTTCAGGACGATCTGATCTTCGTGATCTCTCAGTATTTTGAATCTGATGGTTCCTGTAATTGGCTTATCCCTTCCGCATTCCACCGACTCGTCCTCCACCGCTCTGTCAACAGGTATCACGTGGACTGGCGCCTCTCCTCATCGACCCTGCGCGTCCTTCGACCAGATAACACTCTCCGAGCCACTCGTCACGTTCTGTTGCGAGAGCGACGCTCGACCTTTAACGAGCATTCACACCATGAAGGTCAAAGTGGACTCCTACAACATATCGCAGTTATTATCTAATATCTTAGTTATCCTGTAACTACTGTCTCAGGTCGTCTTATTTGAGGTTTTTAAGCTAGCTCAACACACAACAGAGATCGTTAACCTCTAAAACCTCGTTCCGACATTGTCACTTCTAAACTTCTATAGGCCCGTTAGGGGATATTTGGACGGGGGTAAACCTGTAAGCTCGCGACTTTCCGTCACCGACATGCTATAACGTGTCGCGCGTATAATATACGCCTTGGACGCTTTTTGGGTGGATAAAATCATGAATTCGCGTCACCAACATGCTATAATAGCAGTATATCTGTCGCTTATAAATATGACGTGATGCCTTGGACAACAGTGAAAGTATAGATTATTCTTGTACCCAATATATAAAAATGAATGTTTGTTTGTTTGTTTCTTGCCAATATTCTTCATACAAACACACAGTTTTTATCCGATTTTGATAGAACTTTGCATACGTATACTTTTAAAAAAATATGAAAACGCTGTTTAGGTTTGATTTACAAAAACGTAATCCCTCTCCTCCTTTTCCCCCTCACCTTGATTTCAGTCAACGTTGTTCAAACAAACCCACAGTTTTATCTGATTTTGATAGTATTTAGCATACGTATGGTGCGAAACAAGGTGGTCTTGTAGCTCAGTGGTTAAAGCGCTTATACTTCCGAAAGTTTCTCTCTCCGGTCGCGGCTTCAAATACGTGGTGAACAGGAGTTTTAGGAGTTGTATTTGGTTATATGAGCTACGCCGGGACGCTCCGTGGTTCTAACTCCACGCTAAACTGTATGCCCATCAGGAAAGGAATTGGCCTTCCTGACTCTGACACTGGGGCATCGCTCTGCCATCATATTATTACTGTAAATACGAATTCTCATCCACCAGTAGTTCGTGCTCAGATCTACCAGCAAACGCATACTTTATGGCTTCATAGCTTTTCGCTATGGTTGTGTTGATGCGCTGTAAAGCTTTTAAATGAATTGCCGAGAGCAACCTGGTGGTTCGGTGGTTAAAATGTCTGAGTGGAGATCAAAAGCCGTCCGGTTTGAATCCCTGTTTCAACGTAGATTTTCAAAGGCCCTTAACCTGACCCTCATCGTTGGCATAGCTTGTTGTGTTGTGTAAAGTATACCAAATCTCTAGCATCCTTTTTTTTTTTTTTTTTTTTTTTTAAATAATGGCCTTCGGTCATTGCGACCATTTAGCCAGCTCCAATTTGTTTTTGTACAGGATATTGTATCAGGCTCTAATCATGATATCGTTGACACTACAGTCAGGACAGCACAAGACGAACACAACACTTAATTAAAACCACCCATGCCCGCGGTCGGACTCGAACCGGCGGCCCTTGCAATGCGAAGCCAGCGCGCTAGCCACTACACTGCCAGGGTCGGCCTAGCATCCCTTAAGCTGTAGGTCCTTTAGTCCAGAAGATTACCGGATTAGATAAGGTTAAATAAGGAGGAAAAGAACTGGATACCCAACCTCCAATACCAGGTCAAATATACCTCTTTCGGGAGGATCCAACCAACCTTCGGGTTGAAAACCAAGCTTAGATTTCTATCATAATACCTAGTAGTGACAATTTTGTACGGTATTGCACCACATTTGTTAAGAAACATTTAATTCGTATTGAAGTCGAAATGTTTCTTAACAACTGACTTATCTGTTTATCTCATGTAATTTTATTTCACTTACGAACTGCATTCTAAACTTGCCCTTATGATTTTTTTTCAACGTACGTCATAGAAAACAATTTCAGTTAAAATTCGTTCCTGAATACCTTCAACCCAATTTTTTTCAGAGTTTTTAGTCATATGGCTGGAATGTTATAAAGAAGCTTTAACGACTATGGGAGCGTACACACGCGAAATTAACAAAAAACATTATAAAAATACCCAGAAAAAAATTTATTAGGTATTTGAATTTCTGTTCAACGCACAATCGATGTTGTGCCAGAAAACAAACCCCTAAGTTAACTAAAAAAATTTTTAAGTGTTTTTATTTCGATCGGAATAACACATCTTGCTGTGAAATATATCTCAAACGTTGCTAGGGCGAAGAATTGAGAGCCTGTGACGTACGGATGCAGGAAGGGAAAAACAAAAATGGCTGTATGGAAGTGACGGTACGTATCTAGAAATACATCCGCAACAAAGAACAATTTACCTTGATTGAAACCATATATTTCATGCGCCATAGTTGGGGGGCATCCTTAAATTACGTGATGTTTTTTTCCGGATATTCGGACCCCCCCCCCCTCGTGAAATTTGGTCCAACCCCTCCCCCCCTCCCTCTGGTGAGATCTGGTCCGTGAGACCCCTCCCCCTAGAAATCCCCGTGTCAACTTTTTGTTTTTTAGGTTTCACCCACACTTTTAGCCGAAATACCCCCCTAAAATCGGCCTTCGCGTGTTTTGTATAGCTCTAGAGTCCAACAAAAATTTCAAAAACCTCACGTGAGATTTCCGTTGACCCCGCCCTCCCCCTTCGTGAGATTTCACCGGATCCCCCCTCCCCTATTTCACCTCACGTAATTTATGGACGCCCCCTTGACACCAGATCTAGGAAGCACTGTAAATGATAAAGACTAGTTGCTTGAAATAGAATCTGGAAGCTTCTCATCATTCATGAACACTGTAGACGGGGGTGTTGAATATTTCTATCTGCTGTTGATTTAGCTATCAAGATTATCGGTCAACTTTTAACCTCGTATTTCAGCTCTGGCATTAATTCTAAGGTGGCACCATTTTTTGAAGTGAAAACTACTTTAGGCCCGTTTGAAGATTTTTGAATGGTAATATCTTATGAGTTCGCGTCACCAACATGCTGTAATAGCAGTATATCCGTAGCTACAAGTATGACGTGTTGCACTTGGAGAGCAGTGAAAGTATAGATTATATTTGTATACGATGTATATACCTACTCGCGTGCGCGCAGCTACCTGTGTACACAAAAGCATTGTATATACTGTACCTGATTGTAAGATATATTATCACGCGTTCTCAGTCCTCGCGAAAGGTTATACGTTGTAGCTATAATATCGTATCTAAATAAAGTTTTTTGACTATCTTGACTACAATTTTTATTTTTTTCTAATATACCAGCGTTAATGATTCGAATTAGATCTTATAAGTTCGCAGCCATCGACAGTCCCCGTGGGTGAACCCTAATGACCTGTAGCCTAGAATGGAAGGTTACTGGGTCGAATCCACAATCTGAGAAACCTTTTTGAAGAGAATTTTTTAGGCGCGTTGGGCGATTTTTTATGGGCAAAATGTTACGATTTCGCGTCACAGGTGTGTTTTTTTATTTATTTATTTTATTTGTACTATCTTGGCTATAATTTTTATTATTATATCATTTTACGAAATTATTTTTTCTTACTTCAGATACCATAAGCCTATTGTATCCTTTTCAAAATATAATGAAATGATTGATAGTACGATTAACTTAAGTACTTACATACTGTTGAAATTAATGATAGTGATGACACATACAATTAAAATAATGTTGAAAATCACGTTCATTGAAATTCATGTAAATAAAAATACTATGTATAAATAATATATATGTATATTAATTGTTCTGCCAATTAAGTTGTATTTATATTTTGAACTGGGCATGCGCAGCCCATCATATGTTTTGATTAATAAATAAACCATATTAAAATGTATATGATTGTTGCTTTGCGTGCCTATAGATGTGGAAAACAGACTAATGTTAATGATTTTAATTTACAAATTATGAAATTTTAACTTTTGATATTACAATTAATTCGAAAATCCAGAAAAAAGCACTGTTATTTCATACTTTTAGTTTTTCACTTTCGTCGGCAGTCCACAATGATTTCCTTTCTTTTAAATTTCGGGTGTATAATCTAACTGAAACCTCGTGATGACGCCGATTGTTTTGTGCTGTTCAGTCAAGTCCTGGCACGAACCATGAGTTTAGTTTGAGAAGGCATAGTTGAGGTGAATTTACATATCTTCCCATTAACATACACAGTTAAATTCTGAATCTCAAAAAGTAGCCCTTAAAAATAAATTCATTACTTGCCGTTCCAGTAACTATTCCTGAATTACAATGAAAATACGACGTTAAGATGTATATTTTTCTTTTATTGCGTAGCAAATAATCTGTGGTTAGTGCTGATACTTTTGATAACAGGAAGTTGCTGAATTTTCAAGGAGTAAAGCAAAGAGTTGTTTCTCTAATAATAATAATTATTATTATTATCGTATGCCAAGTACAACAAAAGACATGTACAATCAAATAGCTATATCTATAAATTCAAGCCATCTTCTGGCAGCTGGTCCAGCTTGATGCAGTGTGAGGAGGCCTCCAGATAGTCTTCTTGCTGGACAGTCCATCACAATGTGGTCAGCAGTTTGTATACCACCACAGTCACACAACGCATCTTCACGGAGACCCCATTTATGCAATGTTGAATTACACACTCCGTGACCTGTGCGAAATCTGTTCAATCGACACCAAAGACGCTTAGGTAAATCAAACCCTGGAACACAGGTTGCCGGATCTTTTATAAGCTCACAATTGTGTGGGCTGTTGGCTTCCCACTCCTATCTCCACCCTTCATACAAGTTGTAATGTCTGAGATTGGCTGCTTCCATGTAGGCAGGTCTCCTTGATTTTAGTCGTGTGCGAGGAAGGTGAAGAAGGTCGTCATGCTGAGGAATCATGTTGTTTTCGGCCACTCCTTCCGATTCTCTAAGCAATATCGATTTTCTCCTCAAATGTGGTGGAGGAATCTTGGAAAGTACAGGCAGTCAGGATACTAGCATAGACCTAATGACACCACTCACTGTTCTCATAGCAGTGTTAAGCTGGGTGTCAACTTTGGCAGTATGAGCACTACCAAGCCATGTGGAGCAACAGTATTCCGCTGGGGAGAATGCCAAACCAATGATTGCTCCTCGAAGAACTTGGGAGCCTGCACCCCATGACGTACCAGCCAGTTTCTTAACAAGGTTCACACGAGTCTTCACTTTCCTTGCAGTGTTAGATAAAAGCTGATGAAAAGTGAGGGCTCGATCCAAGGTAACCTCCAGATATTCGGGGTGGTCTTTGTGTTCTACTCTTCCAAGGGGTCGGAAAGTTGGTCTTATTCTGACGTAGGCGAACTGGTTTGAAAGATGGAAGCAACGAGACACTGTCTTTGTCAGATTTGGTTTTAGTCTCCACTTAGAGAAGAATGCGTAGAGCTGGTTAAGACTCTCAGAGAGTCTATCTTCACAAATCTGGAAGTTTCTATCCTGGAAAGAAATTGCCAGGTCATCATCATACTGAAATTCCCAGCAATTTAGTTGATGTGTGTCCGCAATATATAAATTAAAAAGCACAGGTGCCAGCACCGAACCGTGAGGCAGCCCATTGTTGAGAATAATGACGTTGTGCGATGGAGAACACTACGATTTTTGAGAAGTATGCAGTAGAAACGATAACCTGCAATTTCTTTAAATAAACAGTTATTTCAACTAAGATTAATGATTTAACATTTCACAACAATAAGTTTTTCTATTATAGACTTTTTTTTACTTATGGCTTTACGCCTCGTCGAAGTCGAGAGGCGCGATTGGACGGGGGGCAAGGAACGGGAAGGAATTTGGCCATGGTGTTTTTGAAGGAAGCATCTCACGATTCGTCTGGAGATATTTTGGAAAACCATGGAAAACCCAAATCTGGATACCCGGACATGGATTCGGATCCGCGTCCTTTCGAATGCGAGGCCAGAACGTTAACCACTCACACACCACGCAGTTGCATTAACGAATTAGTGGTGCTTTATTTATGCAATGAGTCTTCCAACGTAACCAGAATTAGATGTATTAAAAAAAAAAAAAAAAAAAAAAAAAAAACTATTTTTCAGAGCCCACTTCTTGGATAACATGAGTGGTGACAACCTAGGCACGCACCGCTAGCTCGTTGGGCGCGGCGACCAGCAAGTAGCCGAGGGGTCTGTGAGGCGGCGCCAGGTAGACGCCTGGAGCGAGCAGGACGGCGGCCCGCACGGCAGGCGAGAAGGGCAGCGACGCCGGCGTCGACAACATGACGGACAGCGCCGCGGCGGCCATGGAGTGCCCCACCAGCAGCGGCGCCGCCGGCCACGGCGACATGCGCCGCACGGCGTCCAGCATCGCCGGCAGGTCGAACTGGCCCATCTCCTGCCAGCTGCACAACAGCCAAGCCCATAAGCAACACTAACAATCTACGTCCTCCATTACCTGCCCTATGTACTCAAGTATTTCTTTACATCTATATTCATACCCTTCAATTGTTCTCCCTGTTACCAAATTCAAAAGGTAACCTATCATCGATGGCTTTTTTTTTATTATTTTAAATCATCATTCGTTATTTATCTCTCCAGCTAAGAGAGCGTTCACGAACTACGTGGCTCGGTCCAGGGGGGGGGGGGGGGAGGGGTTGGCTGGATGACTACGCTGAGCTACTTTGGAGGAGCTGGGTGGGGGTACCGTGCCAGGTAACGTAGCTTTCCTTTCATAACATTTTTATTTCCCTCAGTTAATTTTGTCCGGATGTAATTTTAGATAGTCTGACGAGAGAAAACAATACAAATGTCTTCTGGAATCAAAGGGGAAAAAAAGCTACGTGCTACTTGGGGGGAGGGGGTAGAAGTAAAAGCCACGTGGGGGGAGGGGGAGTTCACAGGAGGCCAAAATGGAGCTACGTGGTTTATGCACGCTCCCTTCTGTATCACCACATCTCAAATTTCCTTTTTTTTTTTTTTTTTTTTTTTTTTTTTTTTTTTTTTTTTTTTTTTTTTTTGGACAATCCCTGTATACTAAGGACACTATATCTTGATCGGTTTGTGATACTAAACCTTTAAGACATATGTTTTTTTCCTACGCATTTCTGGTGATATACTTGCATGATAAAAAAAAAATCTATATTGGTCACACGAGTTTTGCTTGTATTATAAATCATGTTGTCCTCAAGCTTTATTTAAAAGCCACGCAAATCAAAAATATTCCTATACACAAATTAAATACACTAGTAATGTCTAATTAATCAATTCTAACGCGTTCCTTTATTTATTTTTTTGAAGGGGGGAGGGAGTTGGCTTTATGCATCATCGACAGCTAGGTTATTAGAGTCGGTAAGTGGTTGTTGACAAACGACTGAAACGAAATCTATCATGGCCTTTATCAAGGATGCACTCAACT
The DNA here is from genome assembly GCA_031002005.1 of Vandiemenella viatica. NCBI lineage: Eukaryota > Metazoa > Arthropoda > Insecta > Orthoptera > Morabidae > Vandiemenella > Vandiemenella viatica. The sequence goes on from JARYHS010011408.1 coordinate 276,204,670, forward strand.
GAAGTGACTGATTCCGGGAAACAATTGAATATCGAAATCTGGACGGAAGGATTGGGCATTGAATCAGGATCCTTGTAGGCTGCTGCTGTGGCAATCCTAGTGATTGTTCGATAAGTTCCAATGTTTTTCCAATGTCGCGTAAGTTTTTACCGGGGTTGGTTGCTTTAAGAATCGGCGTCTGCTAGGAGCCACTAACGTATTTGTCGGAGGTTAATAACAAGGGAGCTGAGAGTTACGAAAATCAGCCATTAGCTTCCACTGGTGAAAGTTATTGTCTTCTACCGCTGGGTTACTGTCTGATCACATGAACTTAATCTGCGTCATATTTCGTATGGTGCACCTTCATCATAATTACCGCATAGTCAAATTTAAAGTTGATTTAATTTTTTGATGCAGCAGCAATAAAGAATCACTTTGCATGTTACCATGTTTTTCACTGGCTCTGCCTTCTTGCCTAACAATAGTCGTAAGTGTTCAAAATTCTAAACAAAGTAGGACAACAAGTCTGCGGAATGCAGTTACTACTTTACATAGAGTTTTTATCCTCTTTTCACAAGATCATATTGGTTATTGTAACATTAATATCAGATTTTCTAAAAAAAAAAAAAAAAAAAAGAGAGAGAGAGAGAAAAAAGTTATCCATGGCTTCTGTCTGGGTTCGTTTATATGAATCTCGGACAAACCAAATAACACTTTTCTTAGTATTGTAACAACATTGTTTAATGTGTTTCTGAACGTTCTGTAACAGTAGGTGATACTTTTAGAATGGGACAATTGATTTTATAGCACTAATAGGGAAAAATATGACTAATAAACAAGGGTTCAAGAAACATATACCTTTTAATCAACTGTCTTCCAGTGTTTGTATAAATTACATCTTCAGTCATTAACATTCTTTGCGAAAGACTGGCAACTGAGAGGAAACGTTGAAGAATAAATTTTAAGTTGGACAATTCATATACTACCTACGACTAGAACTCAAACTAAACCAACAGTTTTGCAAATTCGATATAGTAATCAAGTAGCACTCTGAACTGACCTGCATCATGGTATGGGAATCCAAAAAGATAACTAAATTTCTTCGAAACTAACCTGAATTTCCAGAATGCTGCTTCATTGGGCGACAATGTTTCGTGTTTTCTGGAGTAGAAATTTCCTCTGAAGTTGCCAAGGAAAACGTCATATCCATCGTCTGCCATCAAGTATCCTGGAAAATACGAAAGAGATCGTATGAGATATATGTGATTGAAAAGGCGATGGTGAGATTACCATCATTGCTCTTTGTTCTATATCTGAAATGGAATTTGCTGTGGTTTGCGTTTAAGGTAATTACCATAGAATACAATCAGGAGCAGATATGGTTAAGGAACTGGATTGGGCGTTATATGGAAGACAAGAAGAGTGGAAAGAGGCTACTGGGACTGTGTCACACATACATTGCAAGATGAAATAGGAATAGAAGATGGAAGGGAAGACACTAAAACTTCATTTCAAACACAAGAGGGTTAAAAAAATTTAATTTTCACGTAATGATTGGAGTGAATATTGAGGGATAAACAGGAAAAGTTGGAGAACCCTTCAAGCTTCATTTACGATCACCTGTAGTAGTTTCGAATGGAAACAGATCCACTCGTAACAAACTCAATCTAAATGGGTAGAGAACTACCATGATATAGCACTGTTGTCACATTTTGGAAATGAAAGTTTGTATCGGTTACAACTTAAACAATAAATCCAGCGAAGACACAGGTGAACTACCCGTAAGACAACACACGAATTTACATATTTCCTCCAGCAACAAAACATTTTACATGGAGCTGACCAGCTTTGACTATCATCATACAATCGCAGTATTCAAGGCAGTAAAGTGCAGTTCAGTCAAGTGAAAAGACAGATCTGTTCAGCTTCAAAAATTCACAACGATTCGCATTTGTTTCTGGAGAGGAATATCTGCTGTTTTACTCTTAGATCTTTAGGCCTCGTTCACGCCGAGGTCATTAGAGGCGGAGAGGAATTTAGGGCAAGTACCCAAAAGGAATCCGGCACCGACCTTTCGAAGGAACCATGCATTCGGCTGGAGTGATTTCCGTAAACCGTGGAAAATCAAAATCTGGATGGCTGGACCTGGGATTGAACTCGCGTCCACTCGAATATCAGGACCGAGTGAAATAGCCGACTTTGTAATACTAACAAGGGCATTGGATTTCGACAAATCATCAACAACGTTGAAACATTTTCGATAGTAACTTAAGAGCAACAAATATAACATTAATCTACGTATATTCTATTGGAAATTTATTCCAGTCCCTCACACCCTTTCGTATAAAAGAAAATTTTCCCACACCCTTATGACTGAAATCAAGTGCCAGCTTGTGGTCATGGTCAACCTTACCCTTCCAAGCACCTCTCTTAATTTTCCCACCAGTATCTTTCCATGTTTCATCACCAGTATAGGCTTCGTACACTCCCATAATTCTCTTCACCCTCCTAATCTCCAATGAATCCCACTTCATCTCCTTTATCATATTAGTTACCGATTGTGTTCAGCGGTAATTTATAAAGACAGATCTTTCAGCCATCCTCTGCACCCCCTCCAACTACTATATTTGATACCCAAAATGTGGATCCGAAACTACACCACCATATTCCAGCAGTTGTCTGACCAAAGTTTTGTACCCCAATTCCTTTACTTCTCTAGTGTATCCCCTCATCACTCCTTCCAACACGTGCAGTATTTCGAATCTTTTCCCTACTACCTGTCGAATGTGTCCTGCCCAGTTAAGTTTGCTATCAAATGTTATGCCAAGGTATTTACATTTCGAGTCTTCAGTAAATAGCTCCTTCCCCACTTTATAATCATAATCAACCTTTAGCTTTTTATCTGTGTACCTTATAAGCTGGCTTGCATTTATCTTCATCCCATGTTTACTCACCCAGCCAGTTATCCTATCTAGATCACCCTGCAGTTGTTTTAATCCCTTTACATAACATCATATCATCTGCAAATAATCTAACTTCTGACAATAAACCATTAGCACGATCATTCATTATAATAGCAATGGTCCCAACATACCCCAGTGGGACTCCCATATTCACTCCTACTTCTTTTGATACTTTTTGCTTTCTACCTTTTAGGAATTCTTCTACCCGGCAAATCACCTTTTAATCAACTCCAATAGTTATATGTCTGTAAGCTGTGTATGTCCCTCCCTATATTCAGGCATTTCACAATAATTACAGAACTAATTTCGACAGCGTATATAGTTTCAAACCCTATCATCTAAGTTAAAATCTATGGTAGATTATGACTCTAAGTGATGGTGCAAGAAATAGTAATTTGTTCGCACCAAAACCAGAGAGACGTCACTGATTAGACTCAGATCAACACTCCATTAGCAGTGGCGTAGCTAGGTCAACAAGGGCCCCGGTACAAAAAAATTATTTTGGCCCTCAGGCCAGATGGGCGACCTTTTTTTTTGCTTTGTGTTGGTGGTAGGAGCCTCCTGAGCTGAGGCTGGGGGCCCCTGAGCAGTGGTTGGGGACCCCCCTGAGCAGTGAGGGTCTCTTAGTGAGGGGGCTCCCTGTGTCTTAGGGGCCCCTTTAGACGACTGTAGAGCTAAAAAATAAAGTTCAACAGTTTGCCGTGAAGGCCCGTGGGCCCTCTGAACTGGCCTCCAGAGGTGCGCTTGGGGCCACTTGAGCGTAGGGGCCCCGGTGCACTGCACCGCCTAGCCCCATAGTAGGTACGCCCCCGTCCATTAGAGGGTAGTCTATTAATTACATGAGGTGAAACAAGGGGAGGTGGGTTTGACACAAATATCACGTCATCTTTTTAATCCCCTGAAGGACAAAAAAAAGGTCTACAAACGACGTCAATCCCAACGTTTGGGCAGGAGGGGGTCAAATCGCTCTTGAAAAACAGGAGAACTAAAAAAAAAATATCACCACGGGGGGCTGGGGAGGTCCAGATTTTTGAAAAAACACCTCACGTAATTAATGGACGCCCCCTTTCGAGATACCCACCAAAGATAACGTTACAATGTAGATAAACATTCGACCCTTTGGATTGTATTAATATTGTTTTTCAAGTACGTAAGTTTGGTTACTTATTTCTTCTTTTGACTGAAGTATACTACTTTAGAATACTTTAATCTAACCGCTACGTAAAAGATTAACACTCCCGTAGTCGCAACAAAATTGTGGAATTTAATTTATGGCATAGGCTACAAAGATGCTGCATTATTCAGTAAGCGTTTACCCATAGCTTCTAGTAGAAAAATAAAAGGCAAACGCATTATTACGCAAACCAAGATCCGCGCGGGTGAAGTGGCTTAAAAATGCTTTTTATTGACATATAATTTAAATTATAGTTATACAATTATTAGAAATAATAGAAAGGATGATGGAAAAAAATAGCGTCACTGTTCGCTTGGCTACATCACATTCCATTTAGTGAGCATCTACTTACTTCATACGTAAGCTGCTACGAAACCTTTGGGACGTGATATCCTGTAGAGCTGTAGCAAACTGTTTGTATTCGTTATGGAATAACGAATACATCGCCTGACTCGAAGTAGCGAAACGTATCTCACAATTTCATTTCGTTACTGGCATTCGTCGTGTGGATATCAGTACTGAAACGGCTCGCCCAGCAACTAAGCGAATCTGAATGAGAGATTGAACATTCGAACATCGTGGGTTCATTATAGATTTGAATTCGTTTCGTTACAAAAGAAAATATGTAAGTACAAACACGTTGTGGGTATATTATTTTAATTTAATTATATTATTTACTGTTGACGTTCTTAACGAGGTAAGTACGAGTAATTTTGACATTACAAAGATTTATTTTGTAATTTTTGCTTTTGTTTAACATTCAAATTTACAGACCATATTTTGTAAATAAAAATTTTTAAGATGGTTATAGCTTTTTTTTTATTGATCATACATTGGTGAGATTTTATTAGTTTCAAACATTTATGAAATGCCCTTATTCTAAAACGCGGTATTCTAACTTCTATTTTATTTCACAGTGCAAATTTTACCTAAACTTACTTCACTAAATGAAGACTTTACTTAAACTTTACAAAGTACGAATGAAGTCATCTATTAAAATGTACGTGATGCGATTCGATGCGATGCTTCATACTAGTGTTAGATTGTGTCAAAAGTAACGAGTAATGAAAAGATATGATAGTAACGAAGTCGTCCCGTACGCGGCGCGACTCATTACAGTGCTTCATGCTAGCGCTCGATTGCACCAAAAGTAACGAGTAACGATTCGATAGTAACGCGTACTGAATGGTATAGTAACGAATACATACGAGTACACAATTTCTAGTTACTTTTACAGCTCTAATGTCTAGGAGTAAGCCCCATAACATAAAATCACTTCACAGGGGATACTACCATATAACATTTATGTCACCGAGCGTGGTGGGTGAACAGTTAACGTTCTGGCCTCGCATTTGGGAGGACGCGGGTTTGAATCCCCGTCCGGGCATCCAGATTTGGGATTTCCATGGTGTCCCCGAATCACTCCAGGCGAAAGCCGGGATGCTTCCTTCAAAAAGTCCATGGCAGAATTCCTTCCCGTTCCTTGTCCCCAGTCCCATCCCGCCTCTAATGACCTTAGCCGTCGACGAGGCGTAAAGCAATAAGTAAAAAATAAAATAAATAAATAAATAAAATTTGTGTCATCGAAATGGATGACTACCAAGTAAGCCAGGTAGCTTGTCAGTGGACGAGGTTTGTACGTATTGCAGCTCACCTAAGGATTTCCCGGGACCAGCTAGAAGCCAGTTATCGGAGGCGCCGAGGATTCCGTGCATCAGCAGGATGGGTCCCCTGCGGAAGGTTCCAGGTCGTGGGGGCAGGCGGTGCATTGTCAGCAAGTAGCCGTCAGCTGTCCGCACCAAGTGGCGCTCGCATCGGTAACCAGCTGACCTCGCCAACTGCGTCTGAAACAGTTCAGTTACACCACTCCCTGCATCATCGAGAACAACGACATACGATTCAAGCTGGGCGAGGTGTACTGTCAACAAAAGTTGTGTAGCAAAATAGTATTCCTGAAAAATTGTTATTGCTCAAGAACAGCTTAAATGAAAGGAGAGGTTGTGGTATCATTGTAAATATTACGATTTCTTTCATGATTTCCAATAAACCAAAACTTTCCCCGCCGTTTGTATATCCAGTGACATCAGGTCAAATGTAGCTCTGACAACGGCTAATCAGGGTATGGCGTTAGTTTCAGCGTAGTACATCTCAATACACAATATGACCCGGGATTTCGGTTTCACAAAAATAGTCTACAAACTTCTCAGTAACAGTCAATTTTTTTTTTTTAATGGCATTTGGCAACGGAGGCCATACAGCCAGCTCATTGTAATTATTACATCTTTCAGTGTATATGTCGTCATCCATTATATATATTGTATTTTTCCTATGTATGGACGCCACAGGACGGACAGGACATTAACACAGACACACAACACTTAAACATCCATGCCCGCGGCCGGATTCGAACCAGCGACCTTCGGCACGCGGAGCTAGCACTCTAGCCCCTACGCTACCGAGGCCGGCAAATAGGCAATTCTTCGCCAGCTTTCACAATTCAAAAAGCCGTCCACGCAAACCGAAAAATGGACTTCCTCAAGGAAGTGTTCTTGCCCCAGCTTTATTTAACCAATGATCAACCCCTGGACAGCCATTACAAGTCCTTTATCTACGCTGATGATCTTGCCCTAGCTGCTCAACATGTGACTTTTGAAGTCGTCGAGAGTAGACTTACAACAGCTCTTGAATCCCTTGGAACTTACTATAAGCATAATGACCTCAAGCCAAATTAAAAAAAAAAACTGAAGTCTGTCTGTTTCACTTGCGCAATAAATGCGCTAAGCGAAAGCTGAATGTGACCTAAAATGGATCGACTCTGCTGCTGCACAGTATAAACTCAAAATACCTCGGCGTAACTGTTGGTAGAGGTCTCACTTTTAAAAGCCACTGTCGCATTGTCGAGATTAAAGTATCATGAAGCAACAATATCTTAAGCAAGTTGACTGGATCTAGCTGGGGAGCTAACCCAAGCGTCATCCACACCTCTGACTTACCATTAGGCTACTCCGTACCAGCGTATGCATATCCTGTGTGGCAAAAATCAAGTCATGCTAAGACAGTAGACGCGCTCCACAGAACATGCCGGCTCATCACAGGTTGCATCAGACCATCGCCTGTGGGGAAGTGGAGATACTAGCTGGCATCGCCGGGAAGTTGCCACCAGCGTGGCAAGGCTTAGAATGAACGAAGACGCCCAACACTCTCTACACGGTTATACACCAGCGCCATCGAGAGGAAAGTCCCGATCAAGCTTCCTGCGGACTTCAAAGCCACTAAATGGAGCACCAAGCTGTGAAAGAATATTGGCTTGGGAGAAGAAAGTGCAACATGATTTCGAGTGGATCAAGCCAAAAGAGGGTCTACCACCTGGGTCTGAACAACCATGGCCCATATGGAAGTCGTTAAACATGCTCCGAGTTGGAGTTGGTCGTTCCAAAGATACTCTTGCCACATGGGGATACCTGTGAGAACAGCCAGATACCACATGTTAGTGCGGGGAGAGAGAAACCATGGTACATCTGCTGTCTTGTCCACAAATCGGAATGAATGTATCCCAATTTGACCTAAAATCAGCTACTGACAAAGCAATCGCATTGGCGGAAAAACTACCTCATATTTGTGCTCTCATCGATACGAGAAGAAGAGGAAGAAGAAGTCATCTCAGTGACAGTCGTTTTAGTACATTATACTGTATAATAAAAGGTCACTGCATTCTTAATGCTGACGTCGCTCGCTCCGTCTTCGTTATCGGTCAAATGCGCTTGCAGATGTTACTTGAAAATCGAGACTATGAGCATTATTCTATTTAGTTAAGAAAGCGGGGAAAAAAATGGCCAGAATACTGAATCCACATTTAAATTACTAGTTGTTCTATGTTTATTTATACTCAGTCAATATACGAGGGAGTACCCAAAAAAAAAGGTGGAATTACTTTTAGAAAGCTATATATGTTCAAATGTTTTACAAAACAACCTTATCCCCTTCAAAATAGTCTCCATTTCAACTAATACATTTGTCCCACCGGTGCTTCATCTGTTCGAAACATTATAAATGGCTGACAACTCCTCCCTCATTTTTTTCTTGACCTCTTCAATGTTGTCAAATCGGTTTTCTTTCTTGCCCCTTTTCATGCGTCAAAATAAGAAAAAGTCGCATGAAGCCAGGTAAGGTGAGTAATGTGCTTGGGGCAACGGAACCGTGCCATTTTTAGCCAAAAACTTCTCACAAGAGACAGGTTTGTGTGCAGTTGCATCGTCGTGGTGGAAGAACCAATCTCCTGTCTGTCAGAAATCGGGGCTGTTTTTGACGACCATTGTTGCGTAATCTTCTTAAAACTACCAAATAAAAAGTTAGATTGACGGTCTGATGTGGGAGAACAAACAATGAATGAAGTACGCCCTCGGCATCAAAAAAGCAAATGAACATTGTTTTGATATTTGACTTGACGACATTTTTTTGGATGGTGTGACAATGACGTCTTCCACTGGCTTGACTATTGCTTTGTCTCTTGGTCGTAATCATAGCACGATGACTCATCACCGATAATGACCTTTGACAGAAAATCTGGATGAATTTCGAGCTGTTGTTTCAAAGCACGATATGTTTCAACTCGACGTCCTTTTTGATTGCCAGTCAGATCCCCAGGATAAATTTGGCTGCAACACTTTTCATTCCCAAATCATCGGTTAAAATTCGCTGAACTGAGCTCCAAGATAAACCACTGCTCTCTGACAGTTGATCAATGGTCTGTCGACAGTCTGAGAGCAGAAGCTCTCGAATTTTTTCAACATTTTCGTCGATTCGGGCAGTTGATGAACATCCAGAACGAAGTTTGTCATCAATCGACATGTAGCAATTTTTAAACCGAGTGAACCACTCGTACACTTGAGTTTTTCCCATAGCGTCATCTTTGTAAGCTTTTTTCAACATTAAAATAGTTTCAACAGCAATTTTAATGAGTCGAAAACAAACAGCTGCACGTATTTCACTTAAACTTTCCATCATTAAAAACGATACAATTACAAAACAACGCTAGCAAAAACAATTACTGCAGATTAACAGAACAAGCCAGGTCAACAACACAGGCGGCACTGAATGACAATGAGTTGCGCCATAAACGCCTAGTGGCAGAAACGCGTACTACACAAGCTCCTACCACGGCAATGCTATCATGGAGAAAGGAAATATATGGAGGAGAAGTGACGTTAAATTGGTAAAGCAGGCTCGCGCATGCGCAGTGGCGGCAGCGGCGATATTGCGCTTCCAAACAATTGCTATGTTCCCAGTATATCCCGAAAACTAAGCAAGATATCGAAAAATTTTATTCTTTATTTTCGATTTTTCTCGTCGTGTTACATAAGAATCGATCATTAAATTTGACTTTTGCGAAATGTTTCTTCTCCATTTCAACTCAAGACACCTCACTTTTGATACAGTATATCTCTAGAACTAGGTGAGATATGGAAAAATTTTATTATTTATTTTTCATTTGTCTCGTCTTTTTAAATAAGAATCCATCATCAAATTTGACTTTGACCAATTTTTTCTTCTGAATTTCAACCAAACCCATTTCACATTTGGGACAGAATATCTCGAAAACTAAGCAGGATATCAAAACATTTTATTCTTAATTTTTTATTTGTCAAATCGAGTTACATAATAATCCATCACCAGATTGCGGCGTCACGTTTATCCTAGAGTGCGATTGAGGTTTTTGTACATATTCCCCGTGTCTGTATGGAAGCGGCCATGCCCCCTCCACTCCGGCCATGCCCCCCACTCCTCCTCCGCCCGGCTTCACTTCATTGCGTGGTGAAGGTCTCTTGCGTCGTCTCCATATATTTCCTTCCTCCATGAATGCTATTCCTGTTATTTTTGGGTACCCCCTCGTAGATGTTGTTGTTGTTGTTGTGGTCTTTTTTTTTAATCTCTCTGCCCAGAGATATTGCTGTTTCAGTAAACCAAGGAATATGTACCACATTACATCATTTCCAATATTTTGAGTGTTATTTAATAACAATTGTATTTAGTTAACCAACTGCCAGAACACTGCGTTCAAGCTGTTATTTTCGACGGCCTTAAAAGATATTTATATTCGATGTAGATCTGTTCGCTATATACTCTGTCACCGTTTTACGCTGGTATCTGTCACTCTTTTGGTAAGCTCGAAAAAATAAATTGCATGAACTATGCGTTCATCCCATGGATAATAAAAATTGTGAGTTAGACTAGTGAGGGGTAACACTCTGGTCTAGCATTCGGGAGGATCCAGGTTCAAATTCCTGTCCTATCATGGAAGTTTTGGTTTTTCATGGATTACCGAAATCACTTCAGTCGAATGCCGGGATGGCTCCTTCAAAAGGTCATTGCACATTTTCTTCCGGTTGATCGTTCTCTGTTCTCTCACGCCTTTAATGAACTCAATGTCGGCGAGACGCAAAGCCGTTAAAGTAAAGGATGGAATAGGCCCCTAAAAGTGGATAAATCAGAAATGATCAGTGGCATGGGGATGCAGAAGGCACTAAAAGTCAGTATATTAAAGACCCAAAGAGTATCCCGAGATTATGGAATACTATCAAGTTGCGTATGTAATGATATTTTATTCCTGGCTAAAATACTCCGGAAGCACAATAATCGCCCGGTTGGATTCCCTAGTGGAGAGAGCTCAGGGAAGACTCAATAGAAATCTTCTCGGAGTGTGGGATGTTAGAAGTCTAGAGTAGCTAGATCAGATAACTTAAGAAGGGGTTATGGGACCACTGGAGTTATTCTTTGTTGGGATTAGTGACGTTAACTGGAATGATGCACATGATTCTTGGTCTAGGGAAGGATAGAATAATAAACACACAAGCTGTCATTGAAATTACTGATGTTTAATGTATAATGAGTAGGGAAACCGGTGAGTTCTTGAGAAGAGTTTAGCATCAGGATTGTTTTTATGAGGTCAGAAACTAAGCCAACGCCGATAACATCAGTACCAGTGTTTATGTGCAAGAGGATGGCGACGAAATATAGAAATATACAGTGAAATTTAAAAATTAATCCAATATGTGAAGGGGAAATTAAGTCTAATAATCTTGGCAGATTGGAATGCAATAGTGGGAGAAGGAAAATATGGTAATACTGCAGAAAGGTTTTTTCTAGCGAAAGAAATGTGCAAGGGAACAGGTTAGGTTTTTGCGAGGTATATAAAATAAATATTTAAGAACATTGCACGAATTATATACACCTGGAAACGTCCAGCGGATGCAGGAAGATTATATCATGGTTAAACAGAGATTCAGCAACCAAGTCGTAAATTGTGAAGCATACCTGGGAGTTGATGTAGACTCTGACCACAATCTGATAGATATGAAAGTGCAGGCTCATGTTCAAGATGATAAAGAAACACGCGGAACACACATGAAGCGAACAAACTGAAAAATCTAACATGATAGAAATTATTCGGAAATTAATTCAATACAGGACGAATGGAATCCACTGAAGAGAATTGGTAAACAAACATTAGGATTTTGGAAAGAAGCTTGCCGAAAACCTTTGATCACAGGAGAAACTTTGGAGTTAAAGCATCACAGGAGAAAATGCTCAGGATGAAGCAGGATGAGAGCGCTACAGTTACGTAAGAAATAAAGTCAAAAGGGAATTTGAGAAAGCAGAAGCAAAGTATGAAGAAGTGAAAAAGGGAATTATCGTTGGTAAAGTAATTGCTGCCTACATCAGGGCCAAATAGAATTTCGGGGAAATGAAGAATATATAAACATTAAAAGTGTTAGTGGGAAACCTATTTTAAGCTCAGAAGATATAGCTAACCAATGGAAGGAATATACAGATAAACTTTATGACGGTGATGAACAACTTTGTGGTGGAAAGAGAATACCTATAATGTGGATATCGATGATTTATGAAATCCTGTTATTACAACAGAATTTGACAGAGTTTTTTAAAGATCCTAACTTACGCAATAGACATTGATGAGATTCCAATAGAACTTACAAAAGTCTTTAGTTGGTAAACGATTCCAGGGATTTACTGAGCGAGGTGGTGTAACGGCTAGCATTCTGGCCTCGCATTCGGGAGGACGGCGGTTCGAATCCCCGTCCGGGCATCTAGATTTGGGTTTTCCATGGTTTCGCAAATCGCTCCAGGCAAATGCCGGGTTGCTTCCTTCAAAAGGCCATGGCCGAATTCCATTCCTTGCCCCCCATCCTTTCCCGTCTCTAAAGACCTCGCTGTTAGAGAGACGTTAAGCTGATTAAAAAAAAAATCCAGGGATTTACTTTTTAATTGAATATTTATTCGAGTAAAAAACAGACAAAATAATACGAATATTTAAAGCTGTGATTGATGATAGTGTTAATATTACAGCGAATTTGATAGCAATTGGTCGGATAAACTTTAACCTACAATAACTGCAAATTATATTTCGCATTACGCTTCTGTTCAGCATTATGAGGCTTGGAAGGCTATTGGTAGAAGAATTAAGAGTAGTGCATGGATGGAAAAGTTGACCATGACCACAAACTGGCACTCGATTTCAGGCACAAGGGTGTGGAAAATCCTTTTTTGGTAAGGAAGGCAGGGATTTGGAATAAATTACCAAAGAGTGTGATAAAGAATTTCACTGAAACACTGAAAGATCTTAATATTAGAAAGTGGGGAAGTTATGCTCAAAGAATTTAAGATAAAAATTAATGGATGAATAGTAAACTTTCCAGCGGAGCCTGCTCTCCATAACAATTTAATTAAATTAAAAACTAGCTGACCCGTGCGAATATTTCACACTGCATCGTGACCAGTCACTGAATGGTAATATAACAATGTGAAAATAAGTAAATGCAGGTATGAATGGAGGGTATTTTATTTTGTAATTAATGAAAAATGTCGTTATCATTATATACCTTACGTTTAATTGTAAAACGTAGATATTGGCTTTGTCTGATGTGATTTTTTTTTTCAAACTTTTTTATTTTACAAAACTTCTTAGATAACAACGTTAGCAGTTATAATGTGATCATCGTTTACTTTTTGACCATTTGTCTTTAGCACAAACATAAATATCTCTGAATCTAAGAACGCGTGAAAAAGTCACGTAAAGCCATGCAAGAAAACAAGTTCTGGTCAATACAGTCCGGCCTTTTGAAACGCTTTATTAATGCTCATAACGAAGGGTAGTTTTAATGGAAATTGCTTTTTATCATTTGGAAAGGCACGGTTAGGTCAGTAGGTGTGAGGTTAATGTGGGGTATGAGCATAGTTTTATCGGAGTGAATGAATTTTGCAGTGATGATGCACTCGCCTAAGTAAGTTACAACTAATCTTGCATCATTAATTAACCCCTGATTTTCGTTAAGATTTCTAACTAACGTAATCATATTTGTATGACAGATTATACTTGCGAATAGAATGTAAACAACTCCTACCAATAGCTGTCATATAAGTTAAACTGTCAATAGATGACGCCTTCCACACTTTTTAAAGAATGTAAACAGCTCCAACCGACAGCTGTCATGCATGTCAGTAAAACAAATAGTCAACAGATGGCATTTAAAAAAAAAAAAAAAAAAAATAAAAACTCTTTTGAGAAATAGTATATACTATGATAAAATGTCTTTCAACCTAATTACATTACATTTCATTGCATCTCTCAAGCTTTAGTTTAATACGACCGTATGTAGTAGTACTGCCTAAGAACTGTACTCAAAACAATTTTCTTTTTTTTCCCTTTTGAATTTGGTATTAGTATGAAATAGATTAACTGCCTCCTTCAATCATAGTCCAGTAATGATATATTTCAGTTAGTTTCTTAACAGTAATTTGGATTTAACAGCGTATTTTCGTGTACAGCCAAGTGTGATACAAACGCGCAAAATGATCGCAATGTTCTTCCCTATGGACTAGACGATATATTGGGCCAGTACAGAAGACAGGCGCTTTCTCTTGTGCTGAGGCCGTTTTGATCGCTGCGCTGCTAAGTACAGTGTTATAAACACGGTTGGCAGATAGCAGCACTGAACAGCAACAAAAACACGTTTCATTTCTTCGCTGCCGCAAACTGCTCTGTTTCTATTTCTTTCAATTGTATAACTCTAATTTTTATTAGCAGAGAAGAACATTATTCCTACATTAACGACTTCTGGACTCAAAAACAGTTGTTAGCGATTTATTAATAAACTAGCGGTTGGCCGCAACATCGCGGAGAGTGCTAATGTGCGAGACCTCTCTTAAACCAACAACCACTGTGGCTTTTTTTTGTTGGCGTCATCAGTCTTTCGACTGGTTTGATGCAATCCTCCATCCCTTCCTATCTAGTGCTAACCTCTTCATCTCAACATACCCCTTACAACCCACGTCTTCAATTATCTGCTTCATATATTCTAATCTCTGTCTTCCTCTACAGTTCTTACCTTCGACTGTTCCCTCCACCAACAAATTAACCAATCCAGCATGTCTCTAAATATGACCTACCAGCCTGTCTCTTCTTTCTGTAAGCTTCTTCCACAAACTTCTTTCCTCACCCATCAAAAACTCGTTCATTTCTTACTTTATCTGTCCTCTTAATTTTCAGCATTTTTCTGTAGCACCACATTTCAAATACTTCAATTTTCTTCTCTCCGGTATGTGCTCCACATTTAGAGTTTTAAAAAGTTTTTTCTAATTCCTAGATCAATATTTGAAACTAAAAGATTTCTCTTTTTCATGAAGGCTCTTTTTGCTAGTGCTATTCTGCTCAAATTCTTTTTGCATCAAGTGTCTCAAAAACAAACAATAACGTCATTCCTCCTAATAATACGATGGGACATTTCGACTCCTGGAAGCAATTAATATTATTTTGCGGACTTCTTTACATTATATTTCTCAGTTCTTCAAGACTCTCTAAGTAACTGAATTCACTTAATTCTCCTATTACATCAGAGTCATATTTTATATTTAATCTATTCTATACTATTATAAATCTGTAAGCAAGCTGCGTTTGTAGTGAGGCTTGATCTCTAATAACGCAAAAACTACCGCATCAATTTGCATGGTGTTTCCAAATTTTTAAAGCTAATGTTGCTGATCAACATCTGCAGAAGTAGCTAACGACTAATATGTACCATGGGAAGAAGCAAGTCAGTAAAAAACTTCAGAAATGTGAAACTGTAGACCACAGATAATTATACACATTCAGACGGTCACTCCTTTCATAAAGAGACCTGATAAAATTTAGGATTTCCCTTTTTTTTTACTTCTGCGATTCATTTTTCTGGACCGCAGTACTTCAAAATAAAAAGAATACGTGAATCAAGTATAATCAGCATTTACTTGAATCGTAACAGGTCTGTTGAATTACGAAAAAGTTATATTACTAATATTGAAGACATGTATTGTCTCTGGTAGACTGTTATACAGTTTGTCTCTGGAACAAAATTGCTACGTGAACGCTGTACAATACAGCCACAATAAGCCAATACTTAATACGAAATTCAGTTTTTTCTCGAAGAGCGATGTCTGAAAAACAGCTATTATAAATATCAGCAAGTAATAAAACATACTTCTTTAATAATGACTTGTGCGGAATTGCACATATTTGGAAGTACTTTATTCGATTAATATGTCTCGTGGCTATAACGTGCAAATATAACTAGGCATCCGAAAATTCAGGTACATGCGACTCAAATAATTACATAGAAAATACGGATATATTGAAAGAAACTCAAATAAAAAATTTTCATATCCTAATGATACACCGCGTAAATTATAAAGCTAAAAGCATCGTCCCTTTGGCCTATAACAAAGCATATCAGCTGTCATCACTGTCCAGGTTGCATTTCAATCGATTTACAACTTGCGATAATTTTGCCACTCAGAAATAATTGCTTGAGTTACATGCACATTAGTACATATACTGTACCGTGATCCATTTTGACATTTTTGAATTAATTATATCTGACTGAAATAATGACAATAATGATACGACGATTTGAAACCAAGATTAACTCCAATTCACGTAAATTTCTATTTTAAAGCAGGAATAATTGATGGTGTATCAACATAAAATAAAAAGCAATATCCAAACAGCAAAAAATAAATAAATCAGAAAAAATTGAGATGCTGTGATTATTGGTAACGAATTTTTATTTCAAATATAACTAGGCATCCTAAAATTCTTTTCTACACCGCGTAAATTTTAAAACTAAACCCGTTATGCTTGATGCTAAACAAAACGAGTCAATTGTCATCTGGTCCAGGCTGTTGTTTCGCCAGGTACTTACATGCGACTGAAATAATTACATAGAAAATACGGCTATATTGAAAGAAACTTAAATTAAAAATGTTTCATATCCTAATGCTACACCGTGTAGATTATAAAGCTGCAGGCATCGTCTCTTAGGCCTATAACAAAGCATCATATCAGCTGTCAGGTTGCATTTCAAGCGATTCACAACTTGCCATAATGTTGCCACTCAGAAATAATTGTTTCAGTTACATGCACGTTACTACATAAACTGTACCATGATCACATCTCGACATTTTTGGATTAATTATATCTGACTGAAATAATGACAGTAATGATACGACGATTTGAAATCAAGAGTAGCTCCAATTCACGTAAATTTCTATTTTATAGCAGGAATAATTGATGGTGTATCAACATAAAATAAAACCAATATCCAAACAACAAAAAATAAAAAACAACAAAAAATAAATAAATCAGAAAAATTGAGATGCTGCGATTATTGGTAACGAATTTTTATATTTCAGCACACTTCCAAGAGGACTACGTCGTAGATTACTGCTATATTAACATAAATTTATGGCACCGCGGTTATGTTGCAATCCTCGGTATCCACATTTAAAAATAAACTTTTTTTAGTTAAGTATCATGGAAACAATATTTTTCATTATATCCACAGATACATCCTTAACAAAGCTTATACCTAGCTATATAATCCCAGGCAAAGTTTACACATAAAATCGCCAAAAAAATTACACATAATGATTATAATATCAGCTTTCTTATCGTTACAACTGTTATATATCCATTTAAATTTTCGGTACCACGGTTAACGTGGAATCCTCCATAACAGCATTTAAAAATATTATGTTTTAGCTGAGTTAAGTATTGCTTTCAGAAATAATATTATTTATTACTACCACAGATATTCTATACTGTAACCAATTTTATGCTCATCTATATACTCGCAGCCAAAGTTCACGCATAGTGATAATTGCAGCTGTGAAAACGTTTTAATTGTTAGTGCTGTGAGTTGGGTAAGTATAAAAGTTTATGATATGCCCTTGCGAAAGAGATCTAATCTGTCGGGGTCAACTTCTGCAGCTAAAAGATGTCGCCGAAATCGGCTAAATGAGAGTGAAATAGACCGACAACATCGTCTGCAACGTCAAAGAGAACGAGATGAAATAGCTAGAGCAAATGAAAGTAACCTGCACCGAGAAAAGCGATTGACCTATAACCGGGTTCTATACGCTAAATCCATAGCTTCTGAAAGCGCACAGAAGAAAGAATGTCGTTTGAACCGTGAAAGCCTTTCTAAACAATAAATGTTTATACTTCGCACAATAATTACAACCACGAATTACTACTGTTAATTTTTCAGGAACCTTTTCTACTATTGAATCAATTGCATCACGTTAAAATATGAATAAAACAACTCTCTAACATCAGTATGAAAACCGACCTAACGTATTAACCGAAACAAACGAAACTATTCAGAATACATTAACAGTTCATGCCTTTCCACGTTAATGTCTGATAAGAGAATAAAATCGGTAAATAATTTCTACACCTGCCAAGGCACGCGCGCTTGAAGCAGCGGGCAAATGCTAGTCTATTATAATTTTGTTACATTAGTGTCTGGCTTTGGTTTATAAGAAATCCAAATCCTGTCTTCAGTATTTTATTGATGCCATCGAGTAATTTCTCAATATCGCCATTCTGTTCTGCTAACAGTATAATGTAATCGTCAAATCGCAAAATACTGATTGCTTCTCCTTTATCACGTATGCCACATTTATTTACGTAGCAGTATGCAAATATTGTCAGTCATTAACTGAGATGAGTACTAAAAATTACTTAAGCGTTTACCTCTTGCACTAATTTTATTAACGTTTCACCAATTTAGCTGCAACCATTCCCAAACCGTATTGCAAGTGGGAATATAAACATACGTAGAATATGGTAACATGCGTTGACCAATCCTGTATTGGTTGTTATTGCATGGAAGCCACTTAGAACTCAGTATAATGTATAGGATAAAAAATGACTGAGGATAAGAAGTATTCTTATTGTTCATAAGACACGTTTATTAGTGTGGACATAAGATGGTGTTTCTTCCTTCGCCAGTTCGAAATGACGTTTCCATGGCCTATACAGAGAGAACAATTAATAAAATTCAAAATCTTCTTGGAATAGCAGTACTGAACGCTTAAGCTGAGGTTGCGATCTCTCAGCAAGCTATTCCCATGCTAGGATGACTCATCGTTGTAATGAAGGACTCTCTCCTTCCGGTATTGGTCTGGGAGATACTGTTTAGCAGTAATGATACCTTAATGTCTAAGATACGCAAGAACAGAAACGGGAACGTGAGTACGTGCAATGAGTTCAACGCACCGGCACGTTGTTATTTTCCAGTCCAACAGAAATCAATACTTCAAATAGAGGATATGACGAAGGTCTAAAAATCCTCAACCACACATTATTCTATACTTTAGTTTACTTTAGAATCCAAAAAAGATTTACGAAATGTCGTTATTCGTAGGCTGTGATAATAAACAATTTTCCTACGAAATTTGATGTCTCATAATTTGCTGCTACCGTAACCACCTATGATCGATACTAGAAATTTTAAGACTATCATTGTATGAAGCAACAGAAACACCATTTTAATTAGATGAGTTCGCAAAATCTAATTTCCTTTCCGTCTTTTAGTATTAAGACTCATGCGTTACTGATTATAATTAAAAACATGGTTCTTTTTGAGGTGTTTAAACTGTTTAATACCTAAAAATTTTGCTGGTCTTCTGGAGAAGATTGATGAGTAAAGATCTGGAATCTAGTGATACAATAAGAAATTGTAACTTTCATGATCTCGTGTAAAGTGAAAATGACGCAGTAATTTCCTAAGGATATAGCGCTTATACTTCGTTAATAACATCGTTCAGGTTCAGTATTTACGCCAACAGATGAGCGGAACGCTCTGGCCTTGTATTCAGGAGGAGGTGGGTATGCGGATTTGAATTCCCGCCTTAAAAAAAAAAATTGATGCTATGCAGAAAATTCAGTGATTGAATAAAATTTCTAATCGGAATCTTGGTTTTATTATTATTATCATTACTTTCGATATGACATGTCAAAAGAGAAATCTTTTAGTTTCAAATATTGATTTAGGACTTTTCAAAACTCTAGGTGTGGAACACCGTACTTTATGGCAGCGAAGCATGGACTTTAGGAATACCAGCCAGAAGGAAAATTGAAACATTTTAAATGTGGTGCTACAGAAGGATGCTAAAATTAAGTGGACGGATAAAGTACGAAACGAACGATTTTTGGAAATGATGGGCGAGGAAAGAAGTTTGTGGAAGAATCTTACAGAAAGAAGAGACAAGATGGTAGATCATATTTTGAGACATGCAGGATTGGTTAATTTGTTAGTGGAGGGAACAGTCTAAGGTAAAAACTGCAGAGGAAGACAGAGATTAGAATACATGAAGCATATAATTGAGGACGTGGGTTGTAAGGGGTATGTAGAGAGGCTAGCGCAAAACAGAAAGGGATGGAGGATTACATCGAACCAGTCGAGATACTGATTACTACAACAACAAAAGGCATTTCATTGTGTATGAAACCTAGGTGACTCAAGCCACACTGGTTTGATCTGCTTGACACGACAGTTATCGCTGTGTGACGACACAGTCTACTATCACCTTGGTCTTTCGCTCCTTTTATCCGAACCTTGCTTCGTAAAAATTTTAAACTAGATAATTTCTGGCAATTAAGGAATGTAAAACTGAGCCAAATAAAACTTCCACCAGATGATAAAATTTTCACCAGAAGATGGCGACAGTGATTGTGATCGCCGAGATATCCTTAACACAGTTAGTTACCCGGTAGCATTTCATAAATTCTCTACTCCGAGAGAAACTGCGTTCTTATGTGAAACCTCCACATTTTGTGAGAAATTTTTCTACTCTAAGTATTAGTATTATATATTGGGCACAAGTGGTATAAGGATTTTGGCATAATCTGCGCCATTTTCAAGAACTTAGCAGTGCATGGATTCCTTTTGATTTCCCAAAACTTCATACGCTCCTCTTCACCAGAACGAAACGTTTTTTCTCCCACCGAACCTAAAAGGTGAGCGGTAACACTCTAGCCTGGCAATCGGGAGGGAAAAATGAAATCCTTTTCTCCCATTGCGTCCTTGAGTGGTCAAACTGTATGGAAATAAGTTGGGGAAAGTTCTGCTGAGACACTTAAAATGCAGATCAGTGAATGTTGCAATCCTTGCACTGTCATTTTGCAAAATTAAACTTATAGATAGGAACCATGTAGGTCTGATACGATTCCAGGACGAAGATAATGTATCAGGAGATCTGAGAGCGATCCATTGGTGTAAGGAGTCCGTCTAGTTTTGTATCGTTTCCAAGTCCTTTTATTCCCATAATTCGGTTAACATAACCTTTCCTGTCGAAGGATGTATTCGAAACTTCTTCAGTTTTTTGTTTTGTTTTATTATTATTATTATACATGGCGGCATTCCTGAATCACTGTGTTCATTTGTTGTAGGTGGAAGTGAAACCCAATTTTGTTCCTAATATCTATTGTTACGAGCAAGTCATCGCCAGCAGTAATTACTACCACACATCAACACGTCACTACCGCAGTACTCATCCTGTAGACACTTTGAGCACATCATGCACAATGTGGTGTGTTTAGTCATGAATAATAATGGAACATTATGCTGTTTCCTTTAATGTCACTTGGCTGTGTTTCACTGCTGCAGTGTTCACTGAAGTCAAAATTCAATGTGTGTGACATACATCCTCCACTGAAGTCACTCCTTTTAGAACCTACCTATTAGTAGACTAGCTGCCATGGCAAGCATGAATCGTCATACTGAATCTTCATTCGTCCATAGGATTCGCAATTTTAATAAAAGAACAGAGTTCATCAATAGTGCAAATCTCCAGTGGAACATGCGTCTTTATACTGGGGCTGTGGCAGTGTGCATACATCTGCACTATGCTTCCATCCATAATAGAAGCTCCTTCATACTGTTTGTTGTATGCTTGTACCAACTTACGGGATAATGGTGAAAAATTTCGAATTTTATTACAAATTTGAGGTTTTAATTTGACTCATCCTTGTATTACTGATTAACGACCTTTCGTGAACAGAGTTAGATACATAGTAATGGTTCGTCTCCTCATCAGATTTACTGTCTCATCCTTCAATCTTAAGCCGCATTCCCACGCCGCGTGGTTTGGCAGTACGCGCCTTTCATCTTTTACCGGCTGGCGGTGGGTTGAGGCGCGTCGTCCCTTCTAGCATATGCGACAAAGATGAAAGGTGTCCACAACCAGGCGCCGAGGGACGCGCCGTGGGAACGAACATTTACTGTGCACGTTCAGGCGCCACATACTGTGTTGTATTTTACTTTCTTCGGACTTCGTATTTCTTTATAGCTTTATGTTTTCGGTCGCCAAGGATAAAAACCCAGTTTTAATTCGTTTAGAACTTGAATTTCAAGATTTGTTAACTTAATCTCTTAAATATTTGGATAAAAACAAACTTTCATATCATTCTTTGTCATTT
Organism: Vandiemenella viatica; assembly: GCA_031002005.1. NCBI lineage: Eukaryota > Metazoa > Arthropoda > Insecta > Orthoptera > Morabidae > Vandiemenella > Vandiemenella viatica. Next base: position 276,226,601 of record JARYHS010011408.1, read on the forward strand.
ATTCAAGATTCATTCAAAAGTCAAGTATCCAAAGATATAAGGTCCTTTTTTTAGTAATAACTGGCTGACTAGCATCGACTCGTACATAAACTAACGTTATACCTCACTGACTCGGTGTTTGTTACTCTGTTGTTCCCTTGACAACGAACTCTTCTCAGAATAACTTATAGTCTGTTTTATTTTTTTGGTGGGGGGGGGGGGGGAATTCGTAATGCTACTACCCTCCCCAAGCTTACTATATATTTTGGAAAAATACTATAGTAAACTTTTTTTTCGGGCTTTATGGGGACCTTATATTCTTCTTCACCTTAATAGAACATATGATTACTATATGCGATTTTTTTTACAATTAATCGCAATTGAGACAAAACAGGAGAAACACAAATTTTATGTCCTGTCACGGTCGCCATGTTGTATTTTATTATCGTCGGATTTCGTATTTCTTTATAGCTTTATGTTTACGGTCGCCAGGGTTACAAGTCCCTTTTTAATTCGTTTAGAACTTGAATCCCCAAATTTGTTAACTTAGTCTTTTATATCTGAATAATAACAAACGTTCATACTATTCTTTGTCATTTATTCAGGCTGCATTCAAAATTCAGGTATCCGAAGATATAAGGTCCTTCGTTAACAATAACTGACTGAATAGCATTGATTCATACACACACTAACATTAAACCTCGTTCGCTCGGTGTTTGTTACTCTGTTGTTCCCATGACAACGAAATCTTCTCAGAATAACCTATAGTCTGTTTTATTTTCTTTGGGATTCGTTATGTTACAATTATTTCGGGGAGGTGCAACGGCACCACAATAGAGAACTGGTCTCCGAATAACGGCCTTCCTGATTGCAATTTACAGCAATCATCAAGGCGAAATGCCACCGTATCGTGCTCTCCATTGCAGTTAAATTAAATTAAATGCTGGGAACAGTCCTCAATCTCTCTCCCATAAACTACACATTTCACGAACAAAACTACATTTATCTCACAAGGAACGTAATTAGACGTTTCGCAGACAGATGAAAACACAAATTTCCTTCTACATATGTGGAAAGTAACGGAATACTAACCGATTAATATTTACCTTGTAGTGCATTGTATGACACACTGTGCGGAAGAGGGCAAGAAAGAATAGCCACGTGTAAACCTATTTAGGGCAAAACAATGACGATGATGAGGCATTCTGACATTTGACAGTTAAATCTTTTGACGTTTGTGGGTCTATTTTATTACGACTTTTTACTACTCTTATTGTTAATAACCATACATTTCAATATAGGACATGTATCAACAAGTGCATTATCTGTATACATTTCCTTTTCATATTTTGTGTAGTTTGTAAACAGTATATACTACAGCACGTTGGACTTTACCTTGATAGTTGCATGTGATTTTTATTTTTCACTGTCATTTTCTTTGTTTCTACTAAACAGAAATAAATGTAAATATTGAGACACGTATTGTACAATAGGAGATGACGTGTCCCAGTATCCGCTTTACTACATGGACGGGTTTTTAGAGTTGAAAGCTCGGCAACGTGAATTTGTTCTTCTGGCAGATAGTTGTATGTATAGGAAGGAAATACGCGTCAGTGCGGTTTACCTCGCTTTGTGTCTCTAGGTCGGCCACTGCTCTCTCCCTGTGCGACCTTGGCTGTGCTACTTGCTGCTGACGTAACGCCGCCACCACGCGCCTCTCTGGGTCAATGCCTGGCTGAGCAGCCGCTCTCGCTTTCTGGCACGGGTTCGATTACCGCCGAGGTCGGCCTTACATTTTAGCAGATACGAATCAGGGCAACCCGTACTTCAGAGTGCGCAACAAAGTACTGCTCCATGAGTCATTCTGGCTGTCTAAAGCCTGCAGTGGACTCATTAAATTCTGAAACCTCGGCTCTCTTTTCGAATGGCGAGTTCCTCTCGCCATTCTTATCCATGGATTACGTTATTTCTTCACATTATCAAGCAACTATAGAACTATGAAAGAATGTAGGCTTTCTCGGTGAGTCAGTTGCGTAAAATCTTCTCGAGCTTTCCACCGGGATAGCGCGTCAGTAAAAGTACAAGGCGACGTTTCGGAGCCCGCCTCTAGCTCCATCTTCGGGTGAAGTGATCGGATTTCGGTAAGAGCCTCACGCTTAAGCGTGAGCTCTACCGAAATCCGACTCCTTCGCCGAAGATGGAGCCTAGAGGCAGGGTCCGAAACGTCGCCTTGTACTTTTACGTGACGCGCTATACCCGTGGAAAGACTCGAGAAGATTTTACGCAACTGACTCACCGAGAAAGCCTACATTCTTTCATAGTTCTATAGTTGCTTGATAATGTGAAGAAATAACGTAATCCATGGATAAGAATGGCGAGAGGAACTCGCCATTCGAAAAGAGAGCCGAGGTTTCAGAATTTAATGAGTCCACTGCAGGCTTTAGACAGCCAGAATGACTCATGGAGCAGTACTTTGTTGCGCACTCTGAAGTACGGGTTGCCCTGATTCGTATCTGCTAAAATGTAGGCCGACCTCGGCGGTAATCGAACCCGTGCCAGAAAGCGAGAGCGGCTGCTCAGCCAGGCATTGACCCAGAGAGGCGCGTGGTGGCGGCGTTACGTCAGCAGCAAGTAGCACAGCCAAGGTCGCACAGGGAGAGCAGTGGCCGACCTAGAGACACAAAGCGAGGTAAACCGCACTGACGCGTATTTCCTTCCTATACATACAACTATCTGCCAGAAGAACAAATTCACGTTGCCGAGCTTTCAACTCTAAAAACCCGTCCATGTAGTAAAGCGGATACTGGGACACGTCATCTCCTATTGTACAATACGTGTCTCAAAATTTACATTTATTTCTGTTTAGTAGAAACAAAGAAAATGACAGCGAAAAATAAAAATCACATGCAACTATCAAGGTAAAGTTCAACGTGCTGTAGTATATACTGTTTACAAACTACACAAAATATGAAAAGGAAATGTATACAGATAATGCACTTGTTGATACATGTCCTATATTGAAATGTATGGTTATTAACAATAAGAGTAGTAAAAAGTCGTAATAAAATAGACCCACAAACGTCAAAAGATTTAACTGTCAAATGTCAGAATGCCTCATCATCGTCATTGTTTTGCCCTAAATAGGTTTACACGTGGCTATTCTTTCTTGCCCTCTTCCGCACAGTGTGTCATACCATGCACTACAAGGTAAATATTAATCGGTTAGTATTCCGTTACTTTCCACATATGTAGAAGGAAATTTGTGTTTTCATCTGTCTGCGAAACGTCTAATTACGTTCCTTGTGAGATAAATGTAGTTTTGTTCGTGAAATGTGTAGTTTATGGAGAGAGATTGAGGACTGTTCCCAGCATTTAATTTAATTTAATTGCAATGGAGAGCACGATACGGTGGCATTTCGCCTTGATGATTGCTGTAAATTGCAATCAGGAAGGCCGTTATTCGGAGACCAGTTCTCTATTGTGGTGCCGTTGCACCTCCCCGAAATAATTGTAACATAACGAATCCCAAAGAAAAATAAAACAGACTATAGGTTATTCTGAGAAATGTTCGTTGTCATGGGAACAACAGAGTAACAAACACCGAGCGAACGAGGTTTAATGTTAGTGTGTGTATGAATCAATGCTATTCAGTCAGTTATTGTTAACGAAGGACCTTATCTCTTCGGATACCTGAATTTTGAATGCAGCCTGAATAAATGACAAAGAATAGTATGAACGTTTGTTATTATTCAGATATAAAAGACTAAGTTAACAAATTTGGGGATTCAAGTTCTAAACGAATTAAAAAGGGACTTGTAACCCTGGCGACCGTAAACATAAAGCTATAAAGAAATACGAAATCCGACGATAATAAAATACAACATGGCGACCGTGACAGGACATAAAATTTGTGTTTCTCCTGTTTTGTCTCAATTGCGATTAATTGTAAAAAAAGCATATAGTAATCATATGTTCTATTAAGGTGAAGAAGAATATAAGGTCCCCATAAAGCCCGAAAAAAAAGTTTACTATAGTATTTTTCCAAAATATATAGTAAGCTTGGGGAGGGTAGTAGCATTACGAATTCCCCCCCCCCCCACCAAAAAAATAAAACAGACTATAAGTTATTCTGAGAAGAGTTCGTTGTCAAGGGAACAACAGAGTAACAAACACCGAGTCAGTGAGGTATAACGTTAGTTTATGTACGAGTCGATGCTAGTCAGCCAGTTATTACTAAAAAAAGGACCTTATATCTTTGGATACTTGACTTTTGAATGAATCTTGAATAAATGACAAAGAATGATATGAAAGTTTGTTTTTATCCAAATATTTAAGAGATTAAGTTAACAAATCTTGAAATTCAAGTTCTAAACGAATTAAAACTGGGTTTTTATCCTTGGCGACCGAAAACATAAAGCTATAAAGAAATACGAAGTCCGAAGAAAGTAAAATACAACACAGTATGTGGCGCCTGAACGTGCACAGTAAATGTTCGTTCCCACGGCGCGTCCCTCGGCGCCTGGTTGTGGACACCTTTCATCTTTGTCGCATATGCTAGAAGGGACGACGCGCCTCAACCCACCGCCAGCCAGTAAAAGATGAAAGGCGCGTACTGCCAAACCACGCGGCGTGGGAATGCGGCTTAAGATTGAAGGATGAGACAGTAAATCTGATGAGGAGACGAACCATTACTATGTATCTAACTCTGTTCACGAAAGGTCGTTAATCAGTAATACAAGGATGAGTCAAATTAAAACCTCAAATTTGTAATAAAATTCGAAATTTTTCACCATTATCCCGTAAGTTGGTACAAGCATACAACAAACAGTATGAAGGAGCTTCTATTATGGATGGAAGCATAGTGCAGATGTATGCACACTGCCACAGCCCCAGTATAAAGACGCATGTTCCACTGGAGATTTGCACTATTGATGAACTCTGTTCTTTTATTAAAATTGCGAATCCTATGGACGAATGAAGATTCAGTATGACGATTCATGCTTGCCATGGCAGCTAGTCTACTAATAGGTAGGTTCTAAAAGGAGTGACTTCAGTGGAGGATGTATGTCACACACATTGAATTTTGACTTCAGTGAACACTGCAGCAGTGAAACACAGCCAAGTGACATTAAAGGAAACAGCATAATGTTCCATTATTATTCATGATTAAACACACCACATTGTGCATGATGTGCTCAAAGTGTCTACAGGATGAGTACTGCGGTAGCGACGTGTTGATGTGTGGTAGTAATTACTGCTGGCGATGACTTGCTCGTAACAATAGATATTAGGAACAAAATTGGGTTTCACTTCCACCTACAACAAATGAACACAGTGATTCAGGAATGCCGCCATGTATAATAATAATAATAAAACAAAACAAAAAACTGAAGAAGTTTCGAATACATCCTTCGACAGGAAAGGTTATGTTAACCGAATTATGGGAATAAAAGGACTTGGAAACGATACAAAACTAGACGGACTCCTTACACCAATGGATCGCTCTCAGATCTCCTGATACATTATCTTCGTCCTGGAATCGTATCAGACCTACATGGTTCCTATCTATAAGTTTAATTTTGCAAAATGACAGTGCAAGGATTGCAACATTCACTGATCTGCATTTTAAGTGTCTCAGCAGAACTTTCCCCAACTTATTTCCATACAGTTTGACCACTCAAGGACGCAATGGGAGAAAAGGATTTCATTTTCCCTCCCGATTGCCAGGCTAGAGTGTTACCGCTCACCTTTTAGGTTCGGTGGGAGAAAAAAACGTTTCGTTCTGGTGAAGAGGAGCGTATGAAGTTTTGGGAAATCAAAAGGAATCCATGCACTGCTAAGTTCTTGAAAATGGCGCAGATTATGCCAAAATCCTTATACCACTTGTGCCCAATATATAATACACAGACGGAAAAAAAAAATCCCAACACCAAGAAAAAATTATTGTAGAGTAATGAAATTTGGACAATGCATTTGTCAAGTTAACATGTTTAATTGATTAAATTTTCAAGATCACAGGTTAATTTAAGCTCAAGAAAATGCATTTCAAATGTGAAATACTGTTAAATTAATAGCCGGTGTAACCTCCAGAATTTTGAATGCAAGCCTGCAAACGTGAATGCATTGTGTCATACAGGTTTCGAATGTCACTTTGTGGTATGGAGTTCCATGCTTGTTGTACTTGTGCTGTCAATACTGGGACGGTCAGTGCTGGCTGTGGATGATGCTGGAGTTGTCGTCCAATGATATCCCATACGTGTTCAATTGGAGACAGATCTGGTGATCTCGCAGGCCAAGGTAACATGTCGACACTCTGTAGAGCACGTTGCGAGACAACAGCGGTATGAGGGCGAGCGTTATCCTGTTGAAAAACTCCCCCTTGAATGCTGTTCATGAATGGCAGCACTACAGGTTGAATTACCAGACTGACGTACAAATTTGCAGTCAGTGTGTTTGGTATAACCACAAGAGTGCTCCTGCTGTCATAGGAAATTGCTCCCCAGACCATGACTCCAGGTGTAGGTCCAGTGTGTCTAGGCCGCAGACAGTTTGGTTGCAGGCGTTCCCCTGGCCTCCTTCTGACCAACACTCGGCCATCACTGGCACCAAGGCAGAACCTGCTTTCATCAGAAAACACAACAGATCTCCAGTGTTGGTCAGAAGGAGGCCAGGGGAACGCCTGCAACCAAACTGTCTGCGGCCTAGACACACTGGACCTACACCTGGAGTCATGGTCTGGGGAGCAATTTCCTATGACAGCAGGAGCACTCTTGTGGTTATACCAAACACACTGACTGCAAATTTGTACGTCAGTCTGGTAATTCAACCTGTAGTGCTGCCATTCATGAACAGCATTCAAGGGGGAGTTTTTCAACAGGATAACGCTCGCCCTCATACCGCTGTTGTCTCGCAACGTGCTCTACAGAGTGTCGACATGTTACCTTGGCCTGCGAGATCACCAGATCTGTCTCCAATTGAACACGTATGGGATATCATTGGACGACAACTCCAGCATCATCCACAGCCAGCACTGACCGTCCCAGTATTGACAGCACAGGTACAACAAGCATGGAACTCCATACCACAAAGTGACATTCGAAACCTGTATGACACAATGCATTCACGTTTGCAGTCTGGAGGTTACACCGGCTATTAATTTAACAGTATTTCACATTTGAAATGCATTTTCTTGAGCTTAAATTAACCTGTGATCTTGAAAATTTAATCAATTAAACATGTTAACTTGACAAATGCATTGTCCAAATTTCATTACTCTACAATAATTTTTTCTTGGTGTTGGGATTTTTTTTTCCGTCTGTGTATTATATATTGGGCACAAGTGGTATAAGGATTTTGGCATAATCTGCGCCATTTTCAAGAACTTAGCAGTGCATGGATTCCTTTTGATTTCCCAAAACTTCATACGCTCCTCTTCACCAGAACGAAACGTTTTTTTCTCCCACCGAACCTAAAAGGTGAGCGGTAACACTCTAGCCTGGCAATCGGGAGGGAAAAATGAAATCCTTTTCTCCCATTGCGTCCTTGAGTGGTCAAACTGTATGGAAATAAGTTGGGGAAAGTTCTGCTGAGACACTTAAAATGCAGATCAGTGAATGTTGCAATCCTTGCACTGTCATTTTGCAAAATTAAACTTATAGATAGGAACCATGTAGGTCTGATACGATTCCAGGACGAAGATAATGTATCAGGAGATCTGAGAGCGATCCATTGGTGTAAGGAGTCCGTCTAGTTTTGTATCGTTTCCAAGTCCTTTTATTCCCATAATTCGGTTAACATAACCTTTCCTGTCGAAGGATGTATTCGAAACTTCTTCAGTTTTTTGTTTTGTTTTATTATTATTATTATACATGGCGGCATTCCTGAATCACTGTGTTCATTTGTTGTAGGTGGAAGTGAAACCCAATTTTGTTCCTAATATCTATTGTTACGAGCAAGTCATCGCCAGCAGTAATTACTACCACACATCAACACGTCGCTACCGCAGTACTCATCCTGTAGACACTTTGAGCACATCATGCACAATGTGGTGTGTTTAATCATGAATAATAATGGAACATTATGCTGTTTCCTTTAATGTCACTTGGCTGTGTTTCACTGCTGCAGTGTTCACTGAAGTCAAAATTCAATGTGTGTGACATACATCCTCCACTGAAGTCACTCCTTTTAGAACCTACCTATTAGTAGACTAGCTGCCATGGCAAGCATGAATCGTCATACTGAATCTTCATTCGTCCATAGGATTCGCAATTTTAATAAAAGAACAGAGTTCATCAATAGTGCAAATCTCCAGTGGAACATGCGTCTTTATACTGGGGCTGTGGCAGTGTGCATACATCTGCACTATGCTTCCATCCATAATAGAAGCTCCTTCATACTGTTTGTTGTATGCTTGTACCAACTTACGGGATAATGGTGAAAAATTTCGAATTTTATTACAAATTTGAGGTTTTAATTTGACTCATCCTTGTATTACTGATTAACGACCTTTCGTGAACAGAGTTAGATACATAGTAATGGTTCGTCTCCTCATCAGATTTACTGTCTCATCCTTCAATCTTAAGCCGCATTCCCACGCCGCGTGGTTTGGCAGTACGCGCCTTTCATCTTTTACTGGCTGGCGGTGGGTTGAGGCGCGTCGTCCCTTCTAGCATATGCGACAAAGATGAAAGGTGTCCACAACCAGGCGCCGAGGGACGCGCCGTGGGAACGAACATTTACTGTGCACGTTCAGGCGCCACATACTGTGTTGTATTTTACTTTCTTCGGACTTCGTATTTCTTTATAGCTTTATGTTTTCGGTCGCCAAGGATAAAAACCCAGTTTTAATTCGTTTAGAACTTGAATTTCAAGATTTGTTAACTTAATCTCTTAAATATTTGGATAAAAACAAACTTTCATATCATTCTTTGTCATTTATTCAAGATTCATTCAAAAGTCAAGTATCCAAAGATATAAGGTCCTTTTTTTAGTAATAACTGGCTGACTAGCATCGACTCGTACATAAACTAACGTTATACCTCACTGACTCGGTGTTTGTTACTCTGTTGTTCCCTTGACAACGAACTCTTCTCAGAATAACTTATAGTCTGTTTTATTTTTTGGTGGGGGGGGGGGGAATTCGTAATGCTACTACCCTCCCCAAGCTTACTATATATTTTGGAAAAATACTATAGTAAACTTTTTTTTCGGGCTTTATGGGGACCTTATATTCTTCTTCACCTTAATAGAACATATGATTACTATATGCTATTTTTTTACAATTAATCGCAATTGAGACAAAACAGGAGAAACACAAATTTTATGTCCTGTCACGGTCGCCATGTTGTATTTTATTATCGTCGGATTTCGTATTTCTTTATAGCTTTATGTTTACGGTCGCCAGGGTTACAAGTCCCTTTTTAATTCGTTTAGAACTTGAATCCCCAAATTTGTTAACTTAGTCTTTTATATCTGAATAATAACAAACGTTCATACTATTCTTTGTCATTTATTCAGGCTGCATTCAAAATTCAGGTATCCGAAGATATAAGGTCCTTCGTTAACAATAACTGACTGAATAGCATTGATTCATACACACACTAACATTAAACCTCGTTCGCTCGGTGTTTGTTACTCTGTTGTTCCCATGACAACGAAATCTTCTCAGAATAACCTATAGTCTGTTTTATTTTTCTTTGGGATTCGTTATGTTACAATTATTTCGGGGAGGTGCAACGGCACCACAATAGAGAACTGGTCTCCGAATAACGGCCTTCCTGATTGCAATTTACAGCAATCATCAAGGCGAAATGCCACCGTATCGTGCTCTCCATTGCAATTAAATTAAATTAAATGCTGGGAACAGTCCTCAATCTCTCTCCCATAAACTACACATTTCACGAACAAAACTACATTTATCTCACAAGGAACGTAATTAGACGTTTCGCAGACAGATGAAAACACAAATTTCCTTCTACATATGTGGAAAGTAACGGAATACTAACCGATTAATATTTACCTTGTAGTGCATGGTATGACACACTGTGCGGAAGAGGGCAAGAAAGAATAGCCACGTGTAAACCTATTTAGGGCAAAACAATGACGATGATGAGGCATTCTGACATTTGACAGTTAAATCTTTTGACGTTTGTGGGTCTATTTTATTACGACTTTTTACTACTCTTATTGTTAATAACCATACATTTCAATATAGGACATGTATCAACAAGTGCATTATCTGTATACATTTCCTTTTCATATTTTGTGTAGTTTGTAAACAGTATATACTACAGCACGTTGAACTTTACCTTGATAGTTGCATGTGATTTTTATTTTTCGCTGTCATTTTCTTTGTTTCTACTAAACAGAAATAAATGTAAATTTTGAGACACGTATTGTACAATAGGAGATGACGTGTCCCAGTATCCGCTTTACTACATGGACGGGTTTTAGAGTTGAAAGCTCGGCAACGTGAATTTGTTCTTCTGGCAGATAGTTGTATGTATAGGAAGGAAATACGCGTCAGTGCGGTTTACCTCGCTTTGTGTCTCTAGGTCGGCCACTGCTCTCTCCCTGTGCGACCTTGGCTGTGCTACTTGCTGCTGACGTAACGCCGCCACCACGCGCCTCTCTGGGTCAATGCCTGGCTGAGCAGCCGCTCTCGCTTTCTGGCACGGGTTCGATTACCGCCGAGGTCGGCCTTACATTTTAGCAGATACGAATCAGGGCAACCCGTACTTCAGAGTGCGCAACAAAGTACTGCTCCATGAGTCATTCTGGCTGTCTAAAGCCTGCAGTGGACTCATTAAATTCTGAAACCTCGGCTCTCTTTTCGAATGGCGAGTTCCTCTCGCCATTCTTATCCATGGATTACGTTATTTCTTCACATTATCAAGCAACTATAGAACTATGAAAGAATGTAGGCTTTCTCGGTGAGTCAGTTGCGTAAAATCTTCTCGAGCTTTCCACCGGGATAGCGCGTCAGTAAAAGTACAAGGCGACGTTTCGGAGCCCGCCTCTAGCTCCATCTTCGGGTGAAGTGATGGATTTCGGTAGAGCCTCACCTTTAAGCGTGGACTTTACCGAAATCCGACTCTTCGCCGGAAGATGGAGCCAGAGACAGGGTCCGAAACGTCGCCTTGTACTTTTAGTGACGCGCTATCCCAGTGGAAAGAACGAGAAGATTTTACGCAACAATAAAACTATGCCGCTCCTGCCGGAATCCTGTGATGCGTCTCAATTCGACGTTATTTCGAGACTGTGGCTGCACTACCTAGCACTACCAGCTATTGTTACTTTTATTATGACCGATATGTTCATGTAAAATTTGGCTTCGTTTCTTAAGTATACACTTGTTCAAGTTATTTCGAAGACTCCTGCAGACAGTAATTCTTTGTACTGTCACTGTTTGTCATGGTGCGTTATATTTGTATGAATGTTCCATTTAAGTATCGGTCACTTCTCGTTCGTACTTGAACTTGCAACATTCGATTAAGTAGGATTCTGTTGCCACCTGATCGCATTATCAACAAAAGGTTTCTTGCAACCGTTTGTATTTTTTTTTTTTTTTTACTTGTGGCTTTACACCTTGTCGACTTTGAGGTTATTAGAGGTTGGATGGGACTAGGGGACTATGAACGGGAAGGAATTCGGCCATGGTCTTTCGAAGGAAGCATCCCAGCATTCACCTGGAGTGATTTGGGGAAACCATGGAAAACCCAAATATGGATGCCCGGACGGGGATTCGAACCGCCGTCCTCCAGAATGCGAGGCCAGATAGTTAACTGCTCACCCACCATGGTCGGTGAAAGTAACACTGTATTTGGCACAAACATTCGTTTAGCGTGGATATACCAGCTGGTATGGATTGGTTTCTGGCCGATTGAAGCTCGCTGCTACGTTGAATCTAAATCACGAGTCTTCTTATCAATGTATGTTAGTGACGTACGCCAGAAAATTGAGTAGTTTCTCTTATCCACGCGGCCATATGAATAACGTATCGTCTATATGATAAATCTACAGCGAAGGATTGTATGCCACCTATAGGTGCGTCCTCCAACTACGAGTAAAAGCTTGCACTGGATCTTCACAAAATTCTTTGCCAGTTCTACCAATTCTTGCAATAGTGACGGCTTGTCTGGAAATTCTTGGTGCATTTGATCAAGTGACAACAATTGTTCAAACAGAATGTATGGTTTCAGGTAGCAAATCTTTATTGAATATTATTCTGGAGACAAGAAACATATTTCATAATGTTTTGAGTGTATAAATTTCTTTTAAAATTTTGAAATATTTAAATTCTGGCAACTGCATAAAGTAGTTATTGTTCTGTTCTGAAACTTAAACAAAACATTGTGTTTAGTAATGACAGATATATATATATTACAGTTATAATTTTCCTCACGGTTGAACAAATAATGACTGCAGGCTAGTAATCATGATGCAACACAGATGCAAAGAGAGGCCTCTGAGATCATAACGACACTAGCAGATCACATACAGTCTTTATGTCTAATACAATGTTTACGTTTACATATACTACACTGAAGAGCAACTGGTATAGGCATGAGTGTGCAAACACAGAGGTATGTTAAAAAAAAAAAAAAAAAAAAAAAAAAAAAAAAAACAGAGTACGGCGCTGCGGTCGGCAACGCCTACGTAAGACAACAGGTGTCTGGAGCAAGCGTTAGATCTGTTCCTGCTGGTACAATGGCAGGTTATCACGATTTAAGTGAGTTTGAACGTAGTGTTATTATCGGCGCACGAGAGTTGGGAAACAGTATCTCCAAGGTAGCGATGAGGTGGGAATTTTCCCATGCGACCATTTCACGATTGCACCGTGAATATAGGAAATCTGATAAAACATCAAATCTCCGACATGCGGCCGGAAAAAGATCCTGCCAGAATGGGACCAACGACGACTGAAGAGAATCGTTCAACGTCACAGAAGTGCAATCCTTCCGTAAATTGCTGCGGATTTCAATGCTGGGCCATCAACAAGTGTCAGCGTGCGAACCTTTCAATGAAACATCATCGAGATGTGCTTTAGGAACTGAAGGCCCACTCGTGTACCCTTGCTGAGTGCACTACACAAAGCTTTACGCCTCGCCTGGGCCCGTAAGCACCGACATTGGATTGTTGATGATTGGAAACATGTTGACTGATCTAAAGAGTCTCGTTTCCAATTGTATCGTGCGGATGGACCTGTACGGGACAACCTCATGAATTCATGGACCCTGAATTTCAGCAGAGGACTGTTCAAGCTGGTGGAGGCTCTGTAATGGTGTGGGGTGAATGCAGTTGGAGTGACGTGAGACCCCCAATACGTTTAGATACGACTCTGACACGTGACACGTACGTATGCATCCTGGCTGATCACCTGCATCCATTCATGTCCATTGTGAATTCCTACGGACTTGGGCAGTTACAGCAGGACAATGCGACACCCCACACGTCCAGAATTGCTACAGAGTGCTTCCAGGAACACTCTTCTCAGTTTAAACATCTTCACTTGCCATCAAACTCCGAGACATGAACATTATTGAGTATATCTGGGATGCCTTGCAACGTGCCGTTCAGAAGAAATCTCCACACTCTCGTACTCTTACGGATTTATGGACAGCCCTGTGGGATGCATGGTGTCAGTTCCCTCCATAACTACTTCTGACATTAGTCGAGTCCATGACACGTCGTGTTGCCGCACTTGAGCGTGCTCGCGGGGGTCCTACAAGATATAAGGCAGTTGTACTAGTTTCTTTGGCTCTTCAGTGTACATTTCTTGCTTTATGCTAGCCAATGTCGATTTACGAGGTGAGAGATAAGTGACGTCCTGCTCCACTGTTGGTGTTTAATTAACTTGAGGTCAATTGTTACAAGTAGGCCTACTTTAACGTTTCTATACGATGATGTTGACAATCTCAATAGTCAGTAGAAGATTGTCGCATCAAGTCTTATTTATATTAATTGAAAGAAGAGTGAAATGAATTGTAAGATGAGAAGGGAAATGTTAATGATTCCTGACAATCGTTTGTGCAATGATAACTTCTCACATTATCTGACAAAATAAAAGCGTGAAGTTGCAATCAAAATACAATCTCAGTAGGTGAACGCAGAGAAGACGCAAAAGAAGTGGCATGTAAGATCTTTAAACGGCCTCTCTCCTGGAATGCTGCAGCGGTATCTGATCTGTGATGTAAGATGTTACTTGCTGATGAAGAGAAAGTAAAAGGGGTTAGTTTATAATGCTTACGTAAGAGCTTTCGCACTTCATGTTGCAAGACAGAGAGGTAGGGATAATTAAGCCAGGTATCTTGTGTACTAAAACTCAAAATTTTTCTGGAAATCAAAAAACTTAAATTTAGGGTGAAAGCATGTACAATAAATACGAAATAAGAGAAAATATAAACGTTAATATTGGGTAGAAGATAAGTAAAATGACAGGAGAAGAGCAAGGAAGAGAGTAATAACTGAAGGACGTCAAGTATAACAGCTACTGGAATGTAAATAGAGGAAAGCTAAAGGGATATCGTCCTTCGTTGTCGGTAACTACTTAACGAGGGAAGGAAAAAACACAGATCTTAATCTTTGTTGTATAATGTGTTAATACTTTACGTTCAAGGAAGATGCTATTCCAGAATATCCTTTACTTAAATAATCTTGTTCCTTGAGGTAATTTCATTCGAATTTAATCATTATTAACACACAGCGACTTTTAATTGATTTCATTGTCTAGAATGCGTGTAAAAATTTCGTGTAGGAACGTAGAAAAATTGTTCCCTAATCAAATCAGTTTAATTTGATAGAAGCGATCGTTCACCAATACTTGCCATGAAATATTATTTCTTTCACAGCACCAGTTACTGCATATTTAATTGCCCGTACCAACAATTCTGTCTTTTGCTGACGTTATTTCTACCAACAGAAGCATATTAATTTCCATAACCGATATTACCGTGCCGCTTATAGGCACATTCCAATACAATACAATACATTCATTTTCCATTGATCCCAATATAAGAGACTGGCTCTGTGGGATGTGGAAAGTTGTCAATTTACAGATAAACAGTTGCATAACAAAATAATAAGTACACCACTAGATGTACAGTCATAGTATACATGGTACATTAAACACTTCCATTACAAAATAATACATACACCAGAAGATGTACAGTCATAGGATATATGGTACATTAAAAAAAAAGTGTTTTAAAGAACGAATGTGAAACTACTACAAGTTTTCCAAGTACTTGAATTGTATATTACTAAAGAGTTAAGGAAATAGAGACATAGTTAATTTATCGTACAGGTGAAATATTTTAGTTTCGTAATTTTCTAATAGCTTGGCGAATAGAACTATTGAAAGACCAGCATCTTCTAGAGCCCTGTACAGCAACTACAAGAGACGTTACACAGTGAATCATATAACGCAGAGAAATTATACCGGATCCTCAAGTGTGGCTGTGCCCGTTTAAACGTCCCTATTTCGGTTCGAGGAGATCCAAAGGGCCTAGGTTCAAACCCCGGCCTTCTCTTACCGTTCATCCTAAATGCCGTTTATAGACGCAATCTCCTAGGAATCACCTAGGCATATACTAGGACGTACCCCCAGTTTCTTCCTAGTAAACTGCACATTTCAGATTAACAAGTAATACATCTATCATATAGAACGCAAGTTATACGTTTCGCAGACATAAAGCTACACTCAGCTCCCTCCATTAGAATATGATCACCAATCTTCTTTTTTTTTAATTATAGTGCTTATGGCGACATTGTTGTCCATAGGTGAAGTGTTTTTTTTGTGTTGGTACTTAAGGTTTTTTTATATACTCTTGCAGTGTATCAGTTTCTCCACTACGTTGTAGTAGCTTCTAACTGTGGACACTATAGGACGGACACGACGTCACGACATCACGATAGTAACACACACACAACATTTAAACACCCATGCCCTCGGTCGGACTCGAACCGGTGACCTTCGGCTCGTGGAGTCAGTACTCCAGCCCCCACGCTACTGAGGCAGTCTCCAATCCGTCACTTACGTTACACAACCTTCAGAGTTTACGAGGTTTCCATGGTTCTGAAGGAAGCCACATCATTTGTTATTGCAATTGGTTGGGAATATTGTACCGGGGCAGGTGATTTTAATCTCTGAAAAATATGTTTCCAACCAAAGCTCCCTTCTTCACGTTCCTCAAAACTCTGTGAGAGTATTTGAATAAGACAGGTTTGCAAGGATTCACGCACCTACGACAGCAGTAAGCAGTGATTCAGAATTTCCCGTTATGGACCTGCAATGCATCTCACTTACTAACACTTACCCACCACTTCGCTTCTCGGTTGAGACACCTTTGTTCAGTATGAACAAGCTGAACAATAGACATTTCTCTATGTTCGGTAATAGTCGTATGGGGGCTCACATTAATCAGAACCGAACCGTTAGTTAAGTTGTTAAACGCCGATATAAGAAATGTCCTACAAAATTTAACTCTCTCCTCCAGTACCTATGCACATTTCTATAATATTTGAGTAAAATCTGTAATCATGATGAACTTTATGTAACTCTTTGTGGGCTAGAGTAACAGAAAAGGTCTTACCTACTTTCTCATATAACTGAATTAAATTCTTATTGATTTTCAAGGCTTTGAAATTCCATGTTTTAAGGCCCAGTATTAGATTTGAAATGTAGTTAATATAGGCTGATGGATCGTAGTAAAATATATCAGATTCGAAAATAGCCAATATTAGGAAAAGAGTCTAAATAGGTCGGAACTGTAGCATCACTTCTGAAGAATTACTACGAAAGTAAAGGGGAGGGCTAAATGTATTTCGAGTAACCGAGGTGATACGAACCTTTTTAGCTTTCTTATTATTAAGAATTTATTATTAGTCCTCCATAAAAATGGACGCATTTAGAAATGACGGTATCCATATTCAATTTAATGTTTCATTGTAGACCTAAATACATGATTACATTATAATCTCAGCTTAATGTGCGATTCGTGTGATTAAACGTAGTGTACCTCCTACACATATATACGTGTGTGTGTTTGTGTTTGGTTTTTTGTATTATTTTTACAGAAATAAACAGCTTCACGCCTCTTGTATATCAATATCCATTGCCTTTGTTTTGCGCTGAATTTTGTATATCGTACTTTTAAACAACTAATTAGTATGTAGTTTATAGTATATAATTTTATGATTTAGATTTCTTAATTTGATAATTATGGAATAAAAACTGTAGTAGTGGATTAGAACGTTTAATGCAGATATATCAGGGAACACTTGTTTCCAGTTCTGTAAAATTCTGCTGCTGTAAATGTGAAATAATGTTGGTAAAAATTAGTTTGAATGCTGAATTCTTTCTACGTATTGTGATATTGTCTTTGATTAAGAGAAGATAGGTATCTTGCAAATCTAAGGATTTTTGGATGTAACCCTAACGCTGTTTTTACTTATTGAAGGCGATTTTGCAGCGAGATTTTCTCAAGGCCTGTCGGTTCGATGAATTCTCCGAGGTATTTAAAGTATTATTATTATTATTAAAGTATTATTATTATTTTTTGCATTTGGCTTTACGCCTCGTCGACGTCAAGGTCATTAGAGGCGGGGAAAAAACTGGGGACAAGGAACGGGAACGAATTCGGCTTTCATGGCCGTTTGAAGGAGGCATCCGGCATTCGCCTGGTGTGATTTGAGTAAACCGTGGAAAACCCAGATCTGGATGCCCGGACGGGAATTCGCACCGGCTTCTTCCCAATACGATACCAGGACGTTAACCGCTCAACCACCACGCTCGGTCCAGGCTTATTATAAGATCACAAGGTCATCTTCTGATGCCACTTCACATATTACTATAGCGTCTGGTTAAACTACAGAGGCAGTGGTTCTCCCTGATGAAACTATAAGACCCGTGCAGCACCCGTATCTACATCCCAACTGTGTTCCTTATTATGTTCCACAGCGTTAGTTGAGCTTGTAGTCTAATGCAATCTGGGACAGAGAGAGCGTAGCAAAACTCGGTACTGCCTTGAAAGCCTAAAACGCCATTGTCCTTCTTAAGTGTAATTGGCTAAATTGTTTCAAGGATGAAATATTGCCAGAAAGCACGCATTTTAGCAGTATGAGGAAACATCTTGTCATTCCCCTCCAGTCAAATGGCGTTAAAGGACTGGTGTCAATGATTCTCCCTTCTTACCGTATCTAACGCCCTGCATTTCAACCAGATAAGCGAAAGTTGCTTTAATTTACTAGCAAATACCATATTTTGTATTTGTGTTATCAAATCTAAATCTCTTCTTATCTAAAGAGATGGAAATAAAAGCAAGTAATGTTTCTCGAACACTCGTGTTTATCCTTCTATAAATGATTGCAGTGGTAGTTTACAGTTAGATGTTGTGTGCGGGTGACATAATGCTATATCATAGGCTTAGTACGAGAAATGATTTTGAACAGCGTACGGATAATCTGTACAGCATATCTAGGTGGGTTAATTTGAAATGAAAATATATGCAGTAAAGCTTAACTGATTAAATAGATAAAAGAATTAAGGTTCGGTGTGATTATAAGATAAAGGAGGAAATGCTAGTGCACAAAGTAAACATCCTGGCATACTCGTATCATCTAACAATTGACCAAACTATACAACATACTGGTAGATAGTGGGACGAGTTTAGAAAGTTCTGCATTTACTGGAGCGAGTGTTGTGGGCAGTACCAAGAAAATGAGAAAACTATGGACAGAAGTTTTATCAGACCGTTTCGTGAGTATGATGAGGTAGTATGGACCATCACTATGAGTATCAAATACTGGAATTTGAGGGTGCGCCAAGGAGTGCAACCAGATTTGTTTGCGGATATTACCATAAAACACAATTAGTAACTGAAATGATAAAAGATATGGATTGGGTATCACTGGAAGATAGGGGGCGGGTTAAGAGAGATCTGTGGGTGAATATATTGACCATGAGGTCTGGATAGACTTTTGTAGAAAAATTAGAATTAGTATCTCGAGGAGGAAAGACAACGATGACCATAAACTGACTCTCGGTTACAAATACAAAGAAGGTGAGGGAGTCATGGACGAGTAGAAATTACTGGAAAATATGGTGAACAGTTTACTCCAAACATTGAAAGTGTTAAAAAATTTCTCCATGTTCAGTCTGCCAGTAAAGGCCCCTGCCAGGCAGACCTCACACACAACGCGCCTGCACGCCGGGATACATATACGACTCCAAACAGGCGCAGAGGCATCAAAACAAACCAGGAAAACAAATAGAATCATCTAGAAGCTAAGTGGGACTATTTCTTACAGAGGTCGCCGTACTACCACACAACGGAATTCCTGCGCCAGGCCGCCTATATAAGCGTAGCCGGCCGCTCCACCGCCAGTTCGTTCCGAGTTGATCATCGTAACGTGTAGATGTGCGACAAGGAATACGCTAGCCGCTCTTCCGCGCCAGGCGGGTCGAGTGCCCCAGCGCACTCGACTTTGCCGGCGGGAGCTGCGGCAATGGTGACGACCCGGCTATCCCTACCGGACTTGGAAGCGGACGGAACAACACTGACGACGACCAGGCAGTTCCCACAGGACTTGAGGGTGGACCCCGACGGAATTGTAAGGATAACGCTCACGACGAACCAGCCTGCCCACGGATCAGTAGACCCCCGCGCATCGAAGAGAAGAACTTCTCCGATCACAGCGGGGAAACTAAAGCAACCGAGGAACGAACAACGCGCAAGTGGTTCGAAAGTCAGCGTGCCCGTACAACAACTTTCCAGTGCTACAGCCAGCAAAGAGAAGAAAGCGAACAAGAAGAAGAAGGGGACGACCGAGTACTCGGCCGCAACATTCCCATTCCAGACGCCTTATACACCACCGCAGACAAACTTCAAAAAAGCAAATACCCCCAAGCAGACGACTGCTGCCGCAAGCGGAGGAAACCGACGCAAAGCGCAGCAACCAGACGCGGAAGGATTTATAACACCCCGCCGCACAGCAAAGCCGCCACCCGCACTGGACCCGGAGCTTGTAATGGAAACCAACAATCCATTCCAGCCCCTGCAGACTGAGGAAACACCAACCCCGCCAGCTAAGAGATCGGCCCATATTCCACCTATAGTGGTCCAATACGAAGAAAATTTCAAGACGCTGCACGACCAAGTGGAAGCCGTCGTCAAGGACCCCTTCGCAGCCAAGTCTGCAGGAGGGGACAAAATCAAGTTTACTTTTACTACGGTGGCCGACTACTCAGCGGTCACCGAGATGCTGCAGCAAAAGGGCACCCCATACTACACATTTCCAACTGGGGCCTTACCCCTGCTGAAAGTGGTATTCAGAGGAATACCCAGAACACTTCCAGCCAGCGACCTGAAGGAGGAGCTAAAGGGGATAGGATTCAACGTCCAGACAGTAGCTCAACTAAGGAGGCCGGGCAGCAACGTAGCAATGCCCCTTTTCCTCGCCGTCTTGCCGGACACACCAGAAAATAGAGAGATCTTCAAGTTAGAGACAATATGCCACCTCAAAGTAACTACAGAAAAACTCCGCTCATCACCTGGACCACCTCAATGCTACAATTGCCAGCTCTACGGGCACATGGCAATGAATTGCAAAATGCCACCAGTTTGTGTCAAGTGCGCTGGTAAACATGATTCCAACCAATGTACGGCGCAGAGAGGACGTGACACGGCGAAATGCTCCAACTGCGGTGGAAACCACGTCGCAAGCTACAAAGGATGCCAGGCGTACAAGAAAGCCCGCGATCGACAAAGAGGACTGGCCGCGGAACAAGACAAAATTCTCCAACGCCGAAAGAAACAGCAAGAGAGAAATCAACAGGAGATCCCGCCAACGGCTGGCCAGCAAGAAGAAGAACCAAATGACATTAACAAGAAAGAAGACCCACGTCAGACTCAGAAAAAGCAGAACCCCAAACGTGAGAAGAATAATAAGAAACACCCAACCAGTGGTGAGAATGGGAGCACATACGCGGACACCTGTGCAAACCAGGTCGCCAACCACGCCGAAACACCAAAGGCAGATAGGAAAAATAACCTGACTGCGGATCGAGCAGAAACGGTCGGCACCCAACCTGCCCCTTCCAACCAGCCAAGTAAACAAGGAGCAGCTGATAGCCTGGTGCATGGTCTCATGGATAAACTGTCTGGAATGATGGACACCATGATGAAAATGATGCTTAACATCATAGAGATGCTAAATCGCTTGCCAATGAACATACAGGCAGCAGTTACGTCAGCTCTAGCTGCAACCACCAGCACTACCCAAGAACATAATGGATAGAGCTCCTCATATACATGGAATCGCGTTTTGTGTGTGGAACGCAAATGGTATCTACAACCAGTCAACTGAGTTCAGACAGTTTATACATGAACAAGGAGTGGACATCTGCTTGGTGTCTGAGACCCATCTGAAACCAGGCATCCGAGTAGCAATACCAAATTACCACTGCTACCGCTTATGACCGACCAACAGCAGGCGGTGGCGTCGCTATATATATTAAACGGGGAATCCCACACAACCAAGTGCCTCTCCCGCCAATGAACCAACTTGAAGTGGTGGGAGTCGAAGTAGCCACCGCGAATGGAAAAATCACTGTTGTATCAGCCTATCGTCCACCACGAGCACAGTTACAAGATGAAGACATCAACAACCTGGCCAGCATAAGGGGCAGGCTGATCATAGGTGGTGATCTGAACTGTAAACACACTGATTGGAACAGTCGAGTGTGTAACAGTTCGGGAAGACAGCTAAGGAGACTGGCTGATAGGCTAAACATGAATGTAACTGCCCCCGAAGAGCCTACTCACTACCCGGCGAATGGAAGACGTCCCGACGTCTTGGACATTTGCATCAGTAGAGGCATCACAGGATACCTAGCAGCCAGCACCATCAACCGGCTGTCGTCCGATCACTGTCCTGTACTCTTCGAGATAGCGGTAGGACCATGGCAGCTTGAACAGCAAACTGTTCCGGATTACAAACACGCCAACTGGGACAGATACCGACAGATAATCGCCCACGCCTTCGAAACAAGACATCACGAAAATGTGGAGGAGAGCCTGAAGTTCTTTGAAACAACCGTGAAGGAAGCATCGGGAGCCACCATCCCTTCGAAACGAACCAACAACCACGCAATGCAACAGCTTCCACCTCAGCTTCTGGCCATGATCCGACACAAGAACCGGGTCATGAAAGAGTGGAAGCTAACGAGGAATCGAAACACCAAAAGCCTGCTTAATAGACTTCAAAAGGAATTAAAAGCAGCCCTCACAGAACATAGAAATAAGGAATGGGAGGCCAGAGTTTCAATGATACGGCCCAATGAGGACTCCCTGTGGATACAGACAAGGAGACTTACGAAGCGGAAGCAAAGACTTCCTCCGCTCCACGGAGAAAGGGGCCTAGTCTACCTCCCACAGGAGAAGGCGGATGCTCTTGCAGACAACTTTGAGAAGCATTTCTCCCCCCTTAGATACAGACATAGACGAAGAACAGGTGACTGAAATTAGGCGGAGACTGAGAACCTACAAGGAGGCAGCCGCCACCGACGATGCACAGCACATCCCAGAAGTTGACGTCTCAGAAATCAAAAACTGCATCAAGAGACTTCATCCCAATAAAGCACCAGGAATAGATGGAATAAATAATATCCTCTTAAAGCACCTACCGTTGGAAGCTCTTTCATACTTGGCTGAAGTTTTCAACACTATTCTCAGAACAAGGACCTTCCCAAAATGCTGGAAACAGGCAATAGTCGTTGGGATACACAAGTCCGGCAAGGACCCTGTATTTCCCCAGCACTACCGTCCTATTAGCCTGCTTCCATCGGTTAGTAAAATATTCGAAAGAATACTGCTCACAAGGATGAAGAAGATCATCGATGAAGGAAATCTCATCCCAAACCATCAGATGGGGTTTCGCCGGGAGCACTCTACCACCCACCAACTCCTACGAGTGGTCGAGGAGGCGACTAAGGCTTTCAATCACCGGAACTTCTGTGGACTAGTGCTTCTTGACATAGCGAAGGCCTTCGATTCCGTATGGCACTCCGGGCTGCTATGCAAGCTGTTTGAGCTGGGGATTCCCCGGGCCATACGTACAGCTGCTAGAATCGTACCTGCGGGGAAGATCGTTCAGGGTGAGGGTAGGGACAGCTCTCTCCTCGAGAAGAAAAACAAACGCCGGAGTGCCTCAAGGATCGGTTCTGGGACCGGTGTTATACTCACTGTATACATCGGATATCCCGGAAACGGCAGGTGTCAAAACAGCTCAGTACGCCGACGACACGGCAGTTTTCTCCAGCAGCAAAAAAGGGAACTCGCCACACATCGCCTGCAACAAGCGCTGAATAAGATTGAGGCCTGGGCAAGACGATGGCGTATAGCCATCAACCCAGAAAAGACGCAGGCCATCATGCTAGCACACCGACGAGGAAAGAGAAACGCAGTTCATCCGCAAGTGACGCTCCAGGGACAGCCCATTCCATGGAAAAATACCGCACGCTATCTTGGTGTAACGTTAGATGCCAAACTAACTTGGCGCACGCACATAGAAGAAATAAAGAGAAAAGCCAGCGCGAGACTTCAACAGCTGTATCCACTATTAAACCGAGACGGTACTTTGGCGCCAGCGACTGGAGTAAAAATTTACTGCAGCTTAATAAGACCAGTCATTGAATACGCATGCCCAGTGTGGGGGTATGCTTCAAGGACAAATATCCATAAACTGCAGGTCATACCAAAACAGAGCCCTCAAACGGGCCCTACATCTGCCATCACGATTCCCAACACATGACCTCCATGAAGCAACAGGTCTCCAAACAATTCAGCAAAGGTTTCAAGAAAGCGCAGCCACCTTCTACAGATCCGCACACAAAAACAACAACCCACTCATCAGTAATCTAGGTACATATACAACAGAAATTGATTTCCATAACGTCCACTGTCACTGATCCAATAAAATAGCCAACCAGGACGACGCACCAATAGAAAAGAAGTGAACTATCATAAACGATGAGAAGGAAATGTCGAGAGACAACATCCTTCAATACCACAGCCCAAACGAACGGGCAAATAATGGCGAAGCGGCCACCGCCAGTTCCAGCCTGACCGCGGAACCAGCGTCAACTACAGAAGACCACCGGAAGTTCGCGAGAAGTAGAAGCCGTCACTCTACCCCGGATCAGGACCAGGCTAAATTCTCGACGGTCTCTGATAACTGTACCACATTTGTTTATGGTTTACCTGTTGTTTGTGTACGAGTAATAAACTCAAGGAACCGTTAAGTGTAGTTCACTTCAGTGGCGACAAGGTTGGGATAAGAACTCTCGACCATCATGGCTACGCCAGCAGCACCTACGGAATGGCAACAGTTCCTCCAAGGACTTCTACATCAGTTCTTCGAATCTCAGAGACAACTGATTGCGGAAGTCAGGAATCTCCGCCAACCCACGGCCCCGCCTCCGTTCCCAGCATTCAACGACGACGTCGAGGAATGGGAGACCTACGAGAAGCGCATAAGACAACACTTCGCAATTCACCACATAACCAAAGAAGAAGACCAACGTGCATATTTCCTTTCCTGGAACCAATCGAAGATGTATGTCTTGCTCACCAAACTTCAGCCACAAGACCCGACACCCTCACCTTCACGACCATCTGTACGACACTGAATGCATACTACAGACGCCGGTACCATGTCGTCGCGGCCCGCGTCGAATTCTATCAATGCCGGAAGAAGCCCGATCAGACGTATCGCCAGTGGCGGCCGAACTCCAAGGCCTTAGCAGAAAATGTAAGTTTCAAACTCGTTGTTCCCACGAATCCTACGCCGACGACATGGTGCGTGATCACATCATACAGGCTGCAACAGATGCCGCACTCCGGCATGACGCCCTCAAGTTAGAGGACCCATCCCTGGAGCAGGTCATCGAACTTGCCTACAAATTCGAAATATCTACGGCCGCAGATCGCCGCCTGGAGTCCTGGGCGGATGTGGCCGCAATCCGAACCGACGTAGAGGACACACAGGACGTCGCCGCCATCCAGAGCTCCCAGTCGCGCTCCTCCCGACACCACAACCGGGGACCGCTTCCTCAGAAGGACATCGAACCGGCCCGTTCCGGCAGGGGCACCAAGTCTCGGCAGCAGCAGCGGATCCCGCAGCGCCGACGCCGCAGCCCGCTCCGCCTACCCTCCTGCCCCGCCTGTTATTCAGCACATGAGAGGGAAAATTGTCCGGATCGTTGGGCTGAATGCTCACGTTGCGGCAAGGAAGGACACCTGGCGTCCGTCTGCCGCACCAACACCACCAATGCCAATCCCGGCTCTCGCCGCCCAGGGTCTTACCAAGACAGGTTGAGCGGCGCACCTATGGATATCAATCAGGTAGACACTTCCACAGCATCCAAACTTTTTATTGACGTTACGGTCAATGGCAAGCCTCTGCGCCTACAAGTCGACACAGGAGCAGCAGTCTCATTGCTTAATTATACTACTTATGTGCAAATTGGCTCGCCCCCCCTCTCGCCGGCCCCCAAGCGCCTCCTGACATACAACAAACAGGAAATAGCACTCCTGGGACAATTCACAGCAAACGTCATGTATAAGTCTGTACATCGTTCAGTCCCCTTTTTAGTAGTTAACAGTTCTCTCACAGCAGACTTATTTGGACTGGACGCTTTCCGCTTATTCGGATTTTCAATTGAGGATAACATACACCTCGTATCTCAGCATGTTCCTTTTCCTGAAGTGGACGCCCTTTGCACCGAGTTTCAGGACCTGTTCTCACCAGGCGTCGGCTGTGCAAAGGACTTCGAAGCATCACTCCAACTCCGGCCGGACGTACGGCCTCGATACTTCCGGGCACGCCAGGTACCCGTAGCGCTTCAACAACCACTTCAGGAAGAACTTCAACGTCTCCAAGACGAAGGGATCCTCCAGCCGGTGCGGTTCAGCCCCTGGGCCACGCCGTTGGTCATAGTTCAGAAGCCAGGACGCCGCTTACGTCTCTGTGGTGACTTTAAGACCACCGTCAACCCGCATCTGCTGGTAGACGACTATCCACTTCCGAGACCGGA
The DNA here is from genome assembly GCA_031002005.1 of Vandiemenella viatica. Taxonomy (NCBI): domain Eukaryota; kingdom Metazoa; phylum Arthropoda; class Insecta; order Orthoptera; family Morabidae; genus Vandiemenella; species Vandiemenella viatica. The sequence continues at coordinate 276,252,675 of JARYHS010011408.1, forward strand.
CGACCTCTTCCGTAAACTAGCAGGAGGTACCTACTTTACAAAAATTGACCTGGCAGAAGCATACCTTCAAATCCCTTTGGATATCCAGTCCCGACAATACACAGTCATCAACACTCCCTCTGGCCTCTTCCAACTCAACCGGCTCATGTTCGGCTTGGCCAGTGCTCCAGCGATTTTTCAACGGTATCTCGAACAACTTCTCCAGGATATTCCGGGATGCATCAACTATCTCGACGACATAGTCGTCACGGGACCCTCCGCTGCCGAACACATGACCAACCTCCGCCTACTCTTCCTCCGCCTCCGTGCAGCAGGATTGAAATGCAACCTTTCCAAGTGTCAATTTTTTCAACAATCCATTTCCTACCTGGGTCACATCATCGCTCAGGAAGGCATTTCCCCAGCATTTTCCTATGTGGACGCTATTTCCAACTTACCTCGGCCTCAGGATCTACATCAGTTGAAATCTTTTTTAGGCAAGATTTCATACTACAGAAAATTTATACCCTCAGCAGCACAAGTGGCAGCACCCCTGTACCACCTCTGTCGCAAGAATGTCCCGTTCCGTTGGACCCCAGCTTGCGAGACCGCATTCCACACCCTTAAACAGCAGCTCAAGTCCGCAGCATGCCTCATGCCATACACTCCAAACCTCCCCTTGATACTTGCCACAGATGCATCCGATTACGGTGTGGGGGCAGTTCTGTCTCATAAATTACCAGATGGCACGGAACGCCCCGTAGCTTACATCTCCAAAGCCCTATCGGCTGCTCAGCTTAAATATTCTCAAATCGAGAAAGAGGCGCTAGCTATTGTTTTTGCCTGCTCCAAATTCTATTCCCTTTTATATGGGATTTCTTTTCATCTCATTACCGACCACAAGCCACTCCTATCACTATTTGATCCGTCCACACGTCTGCCTACCAAAACATCCCACCGCATCCAGCGTTGGGCACTATTCCTGTCCCAGTTCAGATATACCATGCATTTCCGTACCACCTCCAGGCATGCCAATGCAGACGCCTTATCCAGACTACCGCAGGGACCAGACCTTGCCTTCGACAAGTCGGAACTTCTGGTGTTCCAGATCGACGATGACATACAAGAAGCACTGAAGACATTTCCAGTCACGGCCTCAAAAGTCGCGGCAGCCACAGGGGAGGACCCCCTCCTCCGTGTCATCCGACACCACATCCAACACGGGTGGCAAACACGTTCCCCTCCACGCCATCATCAAGACCTCAAGTTCTACTACTCCATCCGCCACCAGCTCTCAGTAGTAGAGGGAGTGCTCTCCGCACAGAACCAAATTCCACCCCGAGGGTCGTCGTTCCGAGATCCCTACAACCGACAATCCTCCAAACTCTCCACCAAGGACACTGGGGAATTGCCCGCACCAAATCCCTTGCCAGACGCCATGTATTCTGGATCGGCCTTACCACGGATGTCACGAGATGGTGCGGCGCTGTACCATCTGTGCCCAACAACTGCCCCGCCCCCCTCAAAAGTTCCTTTCCTGGCCGGCACCGTCCGGACCCTGGGAACGCATTCACCTCGACTTCGCTGGCCCATTCCTAGGCCACCAGTGGCTCCTAGTGACGGATGCCTTTTCCCACTTCCCATATGTCGTCCGTTGCTCCACAATCACCACAGAGGTCACCATTTCAGCCCTCACGAAGATCTTTTCCATCGAAGGATTACCATACGCTATCGTCACAGATAACGGACCGCAATTTCGAAGTCGGGAATTCCTATCCTTCTGTACCGCCAACAATATCCAACACCTCCTCACCCCGCCCTTCCACCCCCAATCTAACGGGGAGGCGGAACGGCTAGTCAGAACATTCAAAACCCAAATGACCAAATACACCACAAGTCACAAACTCGAAGAGGCATTGACACTCTTCCTCAGTTCCTATCGAACCACTCCAGTGGGGGCCAAAAGCCCGGCGGAATTGCTGCATGGCCGCCAACCTCGCACTCTCCTCCATCTCCTCTTACCCCCCCCAAAGTACAGGTACCTTCGGGCCCATTCCGTTTCACCCCGGGCTCCCTAGTCTGGGCCCGCGGGTTTGGCTCCCGGGCCGGTTGGCTTCCGGGGGTCATCCAGCGGCCCCGGGGCCGCCAACTGTTCGACGTCAGCCTGGATGGCCGGATAGTGCGACGCCATCGAAACCAACTACGTCCCCGCTACCCCACGGCACCGTCCTCTTCCACCACGGCACGGCCATCCACTTCTTCCTCTCCTTCCCTGCCACCTCCACCACTCCTGCCGTCTAACCGTTGCTCAGGGACAGTTACAGCGCCACCAACGACGCCACAACCTGTCGGTCGCTCCGACACCCTTCAGCCGCAGCCTCTCGACCACCTGCGGGGACCATCTTCAGCGCCCCCCGTACAGCCCCCGGCCATCGACGCCGACGAACCGATGCCGTTAGCTCCACAAGTACCTCCACCACAACCTGCACCACGACGCAGGTCGGCACGCATCGCCAGGGGAACAGCTCCGTACTCCCCCTGGAGGTAGCCTTCATAGTCTGCTCCAGGGCGCCGCGGCAGACGACCTCGCAGACGTCGCAGACGTCGCAGACATCGCTTCCCCCCCCCCCCGGGAGGGAGGTATGTTCAGTCTGCCAGTAAAGGCCCCTGCCAGGCAGACCTCACACACAACGCGCCTGCACGCCGGGATACATATACGACTCCAAACAGGCGCAGAGGCATCAAAACAAACCAGGAAAACAAATAGAATCATCTAGAGCTAAGTGGGACTATTTCTTACAGAGGTCGCCGTACTACCACACAACGGAATTCCTGCGCCAGGCCGCCTATATAAGCGTAGCCGACAGCTCCACCGACAGTTCCTCGCAAATGGAATACATAACCAGGAAATAGAATTCAGGCAGTTCATCAAGGAGCAAGGCGTTGACATCTGCATGGTATCTGAAACCCATCTTAAGCCCGGTATAAGAGTAGCAGTACCCACTACCACTGCTACGATACGATCGCCCTACCGCTGGAGGAGGAGTCGCCATTTACATTAGACGAGGCATCCCCCACAACCAGGTGCTACTCCCCACAACGACACAGATTGAAGCCATGGGGTCGAAATGGCCACCTCAGCTGGCAAACTCACTGTCGTCGCAGTCTACGACCACCACGACGCCAATTACTTGAAGAAGACATCAAGAAACTAGCCGGCACAAGAGGAAGACTACTGATCGGCGGAGTCCTCAACTGCAAGCACACAGACTGGAACAGTCGCGTGTGCAACAACGCCGGGAGACAGCTGAGGAACCTCATCGACGTACAACATGAATGTGACGGCACCGGAAGAACCTACCACTACCCCGCAAACGGAACCCGACCAGACATCCTGGATATATGCATCTCCAGGGCATAACCGGATACTGGCAGCCAGTACGGTCAACAGATTGTCATCAGACCACTGCCCCGTGCTGGTCGAGGTTTCAACCGGGCCCTGGAAACAGGAGACACAAGAAACCCCAGATTACAGGCGAGCAAACTGGAATGTCTAACGTCAGCTCACTTCAGACGCTTTCTCCAATCACCTCCCGGTCAGTGCGGAAGATGGTCTTAAATTCTTCACATCGACAGTGAAGGAAGCATCGGCAGCAGCAATCCCAATACGTCGACCCATCACCCAAAAATCAAGCCAACTCCCACCACAACTCCTGGCTATGATCCGACATAAAAATCGGATCATGAAGGAGTGGAAACTGACCAGGAATCGCGGCACAAAAACATTGCTAAACAGGCTGCAGAAAGAATTGAAAAGTAGCACTTAATGAACATCGAAACAGAGAATGGAGGGCCCGTGTTGCCATGATCAGACCAAATTACAACTCCCCATGGACCCACACAGATGGTTCACCAAGAAAAAGAAAAGGTTACCACCACTGCACGGCGAGAGAGGCATAGTATACCTGCCGCATGAGAAAGCTAACGCCTTAGCAGACTGCTTTGAGAAGCATTTTGTCGCAGCAGAAGCAGACGATGAAGACGTAGTCAATATACGCAGGCGCCTACGAACCTACCAGCAAGCAGCCGCTGCAGACTTAGAACAACAAATTCCAGATATCGACATCAAGGAAGTCAAGAACAGCCTGAAGAACCTACCCCACAAAACGGCTCCAGGGTGGACGAAATAAACAACACACTACTGAGACAATTGCCACAGCGGCCTGCGCTTTTCTAGCCAATATCTTCAATAACATACTGAGGAGTGGAAAATACCCGAGCTGCTGGAAACGAGCAATCGTGGTGGGCGTACACAAATCAGGCAAGAATCCCATATTCCCACAGAACTACAGACCAATAAGTTTGCTGCCTTCAATTAGTAAAGTATTCGAAAGAATACTTTTAAAAAGGATACAACAGCTAATCACCGAAGGTGATCTAATCCCGGATCACCAAATGGGATTCCGTAAGAGCCATAGTACCACGCACCAGTTAATGAGGGTAGTCGAAGAAGCCACGAAAGCATTCAACCATCGGAGCCACTGCGGACTCGTGCTACTAGACATCTCAAAAGCTTTCGATTCTGTGTGGCACACAAGACTTTTATTCAAACTATTTGAACTTGGATTTCCCGGGCTCCTACGTCAAACTTATAGAATCCTACCTGAGAGGCAGAACCTTCAGGGTACGCGTGGGAACTTCACTCTCAACGTCAAGAAAAATAAACGCCGGAGTCCCACAAGGGTCCGTACTGGGACCGATACTATACTCCCTGTACACATCGGACATACCACTCACCAACAATGGTCAAAATGGCCCAGTATGCTGACGACACGGCAGTGTTCACCATCAGCCGCAGTAGAGCGTTGGCTACGAGGCGACTACAAGAAGCCCTGGACAAATCGAGGCCTGGGCGAGAAGATGGAGGATCACCATCAACTCGGACAAAACTCAGGCCATCTTACTAACCAAGCGGAGAAGACGAAGAGGTGAAGACCAGCCTCAGGTGCAGCTCCAAGGAAAGGTCATCCCATGGAGCAACACTGCGCGATACCTCGGTGTGACGCTCGACAGCAAGCTAACCTGGCGAGCTCACATCGAGGAAACCAGGCGCAAAGCTAGCGCTGCACTACAGCAACTCTACCCATTACTTAACAGGGACAGCTCCCTGGCGCCGGACGTTGGCGTCATGATTTACTGCAGCCTGGTACGACCCATAATAGAGTACGCATGCCCTGTTTGGGGTTATGCATGCAACACTCACATCAAAAAACTACAGGTTATTCAGAACCGAGCGCTGAAAAGAGCTCTGCACCTCCCAACGCGGTTTCCAACTGACGATTTACACAATGCAGCCAACATACAGACAGTACAACAACGATTTCGAGAAAGGCAGTAGCATTTTATAAATCAACGAAAAATTCAGCGAACCCACTCATCAGGCCACTAGGCCAATACACCACCGATATAGATACATACAAAAGACCCCTCACATTAATTCTATAAATAAAATTGCCCAAAAATAAGATGCACCAAAACGTAAAGACAATTGAACTATCCAAATTCACATGAGGAGAAAATGTCGAAAGACAACACTCTCCAACAAAACAAGCCCAAAGAAAAGGGCAACAAATGGCAAACGGGCCACCGGCCACCACCGACAGTTCCGGCCTGACCGCGGAACCAGCGTCAACTACAGAAGACCACCGGAAGTTCGCGAGAAGTAGAAGCCGTCACTCTACCCCGGATCAGGACCAGGCTAAAATTCTCGACGGTCATCTGATAACTGTACCCACATTTGTTTATGGTTTACCAGTTATTTGTATACAGAGTAATAAACCTCAAGGAACCGTTAAGTTTAGTTCACTTCAGCAAGTATGGTTCACAACTATTGGATGGTCGTTGGTTCATGTCATTATATACGTCCTCGATGGATTTAATTCGGGGGAATTATATTCGTCGAATTTTCTCTCATTCAAAGAGTTCTTCCAACTGCGGCTGTTCGATATGGTCGAACATTGTCATCAATAAAAATGAAGTCGGGATCTAAAACACCGCTGAAAACACGCACATGGTGTCAGAATAACACTAACCGGTGAGTGCACCGCGTTCAAGATTTGGAGGTCGTAACGTCCATACGACATTATTCCTTCCAGTCCATAACACTTGGACTATCAAAACGACCATGTTCGACAATGTTTCCGGCTGCCTTACGTGTTTCAGGCAGATGAAGGGACGTCCAGAATTACTACTCAGACTGAGTCTGCTCTCATCTGAGAAGAGCAAGCGACCCCGCTTTTCCTCGGTCCAGACCTCATGCTCTTTCCATCATCACAAAAGACGACTCCAATCTGCGTGTGTAATCGTCGTCGGGCAAAGAAACCAACCTGATAGTGTCACCGTGCCACTGTGGAGCGTGAGATTGCTTGCCTTGCAGTCATTTAAATGTTATTAACTGCACCCGCTGTTTGAGGTGATTCCCTTTTCGCCTGTTTATAATGCAGTGGTCATTAGCTGCTGTAATTGACCATGGATGACCATCTCCTCTCCTACGGGCAGCAGTTCCTGTGGTTCGGAACGCTCCCCATGCACGTGAAACAATGCTGTGAGCAACACCAAACTCCTGGATTATACTCGTCACTCTTCGTCCTTCTTCCAATTTTCCGATTATTCTTCCCTGTGTGAAGTCGGCGAAGTTGTCTCCGGACCATATTGTAATGAAGAACACCCCACAGTGCACCGTAACAGCTCGCTGGTAGGCACACACTGTTTTGTTCCGTTCCTTCAGCTGCCTCGTGTTGCGGGACCAGACACATATGGTGCCATAATCGCGCTGACCTCATGCCGTGTTATATGCACTCGTGGGAGATCTCTAGCAACGTGCTCCACCATTTTTATTCATTTCCACGAGCAGTTTGTGTGTTATGTAACTTTATATATCTTGCATTAAGTTTTGCACACTTAGGTACATCTGATATATTAGAGAAATACGTGGTAACAGTTCCAAGGGCAACATTATCTTCTTTTTCGTTTAGGCCCTATGATCCACGTGGTTTTAACTCTAGCGAGCTTTCTTCTTAGTCCAGTATTCCTTCATCCTAGTACGGTGATTGTTTTTTCTTTCCTTGGCCACTTTCACCCCAGAATTGAGGCGCAGTGTTTTGGCTGTTAGTGAATAGAGAGAATCGGATGCTTTAATCACCATTCTGTATTTATCCCTGTTGTAAATCTCGTTGGGGTCAATTTCCAGTTGTTCGATATCTTTTATAATTAGCCTTTGAGTCAGTCGCCTTCCCTCTAAAAACGGTGTTGAAGATTTGCGAGTTGAGTCTATGATTGTCCATTCGAACTATGTGACCATAGAGCATTAATCTCCTTTTTCTCATAGCTACTGTGATGCTCTCCAGTTGCTAGCATAAGTCCTTATTGTGCCTACGACTGTATTTTCCTTCTTTGACGGAACTCGTGACATTCCTCGAAATCTTTCGTTCTTCAGTTCCAGTTTTTTAGTTAAAACACCATCTATGTTTTCAGAAAATTGCTATTCCCTTCACTAGGTACTATCCGGTGGCTACTCCAAGCATTGAACATCCATAGCAATAAATATCTAATTATCGTGAAATCAGAAACCTTGTCAGACAACCGCCAATAACATTACTGTTTCCGGGTGTGTGTTATTGCTGTAAAGGAAGCTACTCCTTACTCCTCCGCAGGAAACTCTTGGGCAAACTGTACACTGGCGTGTTCAATGGAATGTTTTTACGTCTCTCAACAGCGAGGTCTTTAGAGACGGGAAAGGATGGGGGGCAAGGAATGGGAAGGAATTCGGCCATGGCCTTCTGAAGGAAGCATCCCGGCATTTGCCTGGAGTGATTTGGGAAACCATGGAAAACCCAAATCTGGATGCCCGGACGGGGATTCGAACCGCCGTCCTCCCGAATGCGAGGCGAGATCAATGGAATGTGTTGTAAATGAGAGTTGAAAACATGGAAAGAGTGAAACCTGGTACTAGCACATTCAAGCCTACTCTTCCACCCAGTTTACATCCAGATCCGACGGACGAATCAACAGTGTCGTTTGCCCTCACTCCACATGCCATGCGGAGAGGTTTGAGACGTAACTCAGGATTTTGGTTCACTAAATTGCAATTAAACAGAGTGTACTTCATCTATCACCAGCGTCTACAAAACTCTTAATCGATATTTCATTAAATGCATAAGAAAAACCTACAGTGTCACAAAATTTATAAATAAAATTGGAAATAGCTATGTGTTAGAACTATCAGTCAAGTTACGTCAGCTTTATATCGATTTCTGTCAGTCAGTGGAGCAATAAATCGTCTACTACGGACGACAAATAATTTTCAGAAATTTTCAGTCAGTCATATACAGCCGTTCTACTACATCCTCACTCTTCACCTTTTCGTCTCCTTATGGCAGTCATAAAAGTCAGAGTAGTAATGCGCGAAACATTCAAAATCGTTTTTACGTGTTTCACTGGGAATCCCAACCTGGAAGTATTACAAAACACGTCTGGAAGTCATTGAGATTCTGTTGATATACACAAAAATACGATCAGAAACTATAAATCATTACAAAGAACGAAAAAGTCTTTGGAAACATAATAAGGAAGAGACGAATGATATAAGCGATAATGTATACCACTAGGATTTTAGGTGCAAAAATAAAATACATTTTTGGTAACGTAAGAACTTAAATTTTAACACAAATCTTTATAATAACTGTATTTGGCGTTGAGTGAAAATACTAGGAGAGGGCTTGAGGATGGATGGATGTCATGTGTAGGTGATGATGGGTTCATATTAAGAATATTGGGTTGATGTGCTCAGCTCACTAGAAGACCAATGAGGAAAAAGTAAAGGAACAACAAAGAAAAAAAGAGGAAATTTCTAGGCATAATAGTAACGATTGAAAATGGAGTTAAGTTCAAAAAATAATTTGATATTTTCTATAGTCAAAAACTAAGGTCTGCTGTATAGTCACAATAGTCGGTTTAAATGAAATCAAGACTTAGTGTTCAGGAATTTTATTGTTGCGATAACCCACCATTTAGTCTTTAAAGGAAATACTATTTCTCATTAGAAACAATTCCAGCCAGCAGACGACAAGCATAAAACAAGCCAAAACAATAGATGTTTCAATGTTTGTATGTGCAGAAAGTTTAGATCAATAGAAATAGAAGAAACTGAAGGAATGGAAAGAAATGAGAGATTTTTTTTAGAAAATTGCTTGGAACACGGAAAAAAAAAGGAAATGAGTGGAAGAGAACTAGTAATAATGAATTATATAAGTAAACTAAAAAGCTTTCGCATATTGGAGGGAAAAGAAGAATTGCTTTCTATTGGGATCTAGTTCAAATGAAACTAGGGAGACTGACATACGTTTATGTGGTTGTTTTGATAAATACCCCAAAACACCATCTAAAGTAAAATCAAATATAGCAGAAATGATTCTTAAGAATGATGAAATATTAACAGGGTCGTATGTCGCATAATATAACACAGTTTGAGGTTTTCACAGCAGAATAAAGAACAGTGGGAATAGAAGAAAGAAGGAAAACACCATGAAGAATTAAGAATATGATCTCCTAGGAATAGGACAGAGTGCTACGTTTAGAGACATTTTCTAAGACAATGAATACCAGGTGCACTCAAATTTAAACTTGTTATTTACTCAAAATTATGATGGAGTGAGTGCTTTAGGCAATATTGATCATCGTCGGTGTTCTGCCCAAAGGCAGATTTTCACATGGCTGCTCTTCATGCTCACATGGAGAGCCGTACCATGCACTAATAGAAAAATATGAATGTGGTAGTATCCCGTTACTTTTTACTTTCCTGGAATGATGTTGTTTTGACATCTGTCGGCGAAACGTGTAACTATATGTGTGATAAGTGTATTTTTGTTTGTGAAATGTGTAAGTTATGAGATATGGATTGAGGATCGTCGCAGCATTCGCCTTGATGACTGCGAAAAACCGCAGTCACGAGGGTCAGTGTGTGGGTACCAGGACTCCAGCATGGTCCCGTTGTTCCTACATGATCCAGTTAGTACAGGTGATGTCAATTTTCAGCAAAAAACCTCTCTCATTCTAGTGCAATGGCCCATCAATGCAGCAGCTAATGTTTTCCCTGAGAAATAATTCTTTCTGAATGGCTCGAATCGCGCGAGGCCGTGCTGTGTTAGGTTACAACTTGCAGTATTGTATTTTGAACTGACCTGCTTTGGTTGTCCCCTCTCCTTGAGACACGCCGGTGTTCCCGCAGTTCTCGCAGCCGGCTGGCAACCGTCAGTCACACAGTGTGGCTCTGGCCATTACTGCAGAGTGCAGACGGAGAGAGCGGCTGCAGTGATGCAAGACCGGCCGGCCTTGTCCCCACAGAGATACACCATTTCGAATTCACATCTCTAGTAAACAAATCCGGGGGAATATATTCTCTGCTGGAAGTCTTATAACCTTGAGGATTTTCAATATCGTGCGTACGGCTAACCACACTTCAGCCTTCTTCTGTTACAACGCATTAATAATAAATATGGCTTAGTTTTTATATAAGTTCAGCATTAAAAAAGGAGACTAATGTCATTTCCGGATGGTTCTCCATCACTATATTCCTTGTTCCAATCGTTTAAGCCAAGTTTATAAATCCGTTTTCCTCGTGATTTCAGGGACAATAACCAGTTTATACCCTCCTCCTACGCAACCAAAGGCCTTTTCCAAGCAGTGTATTGCAGAGTTAGTTAATCTTTTAGAAGCAGTCATAATTAATCTACATGGCAATTGTATCTATGGTAGCAAGCACTGTGGCTGAGTGTAACGCTTGGGTCTCGCTTTCGGGGACGCGGCTTCAAATACCCGTCCGGCCATCGGTTTAGGTTTTCGGTGGTTTTCTAATTACTCTAGGCTAATGCGGGATGGTTCTTCCTAACGGCTATGGCAGAACTTCTTTCCGGTACCAGTACCCAACCTTCTCCTGCATATCAATGATGTCGACGAGGAGTAAAGCCATAAGTAAAAAATCTTTTCTATTGAAACAATGTCTGTAAGTCATCAGTGAGATTTTTGTAAGAAAGATGAACAAAAAAGTAAGAACACGAAGCAAAACTCAAAATCATTTCTCGATTGCCAAAAATCATAGGTTTTTGTTTTCTGGAGACTTTCGATCGTAAACTCTCATTCAATAAAAAAGCACCCGTTATTCGTGTAACAATTTAAATTTTATGTTACCACTTGCGTTGCTTACATCGTATTGTGATGCGCTTAATCTGATAATAGCACTGTTTACGAAACTGCTTACATCGTAGAAACAATCTGTTAGCAACCTGCTTCTAAAGCAAGTAAGTATAAAATCTTATTAAATTCCATGCTCAAATCAATGTTGGATTACTATTATTAATTAATTTTGATAAAGCATATATCTACACATTTACTTGTGTACTACGCGAATTTCACATTAAATTCTTTCATTGTTGCGGTAACTTGTTTCTGATTTCCTTTCATTAATACAAGAAGATTTTCTCATTCCCTTATGCGTGAAATCAAATACT
>JARYHS010011408.1:276265217-276332240 GCA_031002005.1 Vandiemenella viatica
CTTCGATCGCAATACGAGTTTATTTAGATGTTTCATGGAACTTTTCCAACTTTTTGAGATGGTCCATCATTTCGTTTCTTCAGAATGATGACTCTTTCCATTTACTCTTTGGGTGATTGTGGAAGGTATTTACGACCTCGATAATCTAATTATTCATGACGAGTTTTACAGGATCTTTGACATTTAACCGATCCTGGTGGTTCAGCGAACGCTCGACCAGCCATTCTGGAGGACGCAAGTTCAAATTTCCGTCCGGCCATCCAGATTTCAATTTTCTAAAGTATTCCGAGAGCACTCCGAGTGAATGCCGGGAAGGTTCCTTCAGAAGGTTATTGTTATTTCTTTTATGGCCTCCATCCTCTCCTGGTTTTATTGAAACCGAAGTCGAAGAGCCATCAAAGGTATCTAGGTAGCTACCAATAATCTTTCAAGACGATTTGCGACGTACCTTACCCAAACGTTTGTCAATTGCTCAAAATCATGTATATTATTTCTATAAGGTATTTTTTTGTCACAAGCCTGTATCTTCCTTCATACTTCACTGAAATCAATGAATGAGGTGTCATTTTAAAGCTTATGGTCTTCCCTTTGGTCACATCATATTTTAAGAAATGAAGTTTTCGGTCCTTAAAGGGCGAAAATGTCAATATTTCTAAAATGCTGTTTTTCTGTGTTATGAGTCAAATATCTCCCTGGATACCTATCTGAGATCGTTTAATGAAGTATCATTTTAAAGATTAAGATATCCGCTTTAGTGACGTCATATATTAAGACAGAAATTTTTCGGAATTCATCCCTTAAAGGGCAAAAGTATCAATATTTTTGCAATTCATTTTTGTGTCACGAGCCATTTGTCTCCCTTAATATCTAACTGATATAGATAAATGAGGTATCATATTAAATATTAAGGTCTCCGCCGTGGTAACATTATATTTTTAGAAAGGAATTTTTCGTAATTCGACCCTTAAAGGGCAAAAATGTCAATTTTTCTAAAATGGGTTTTTTGTATCTTGAGCCATTTATCTTCCAGGATATCTAAGCAAAAAGAATAAATGAGGTAGGATTATGAGGAGTATTGTCTCAGCTCTGTGACATCATATTTTAAGAAAGAATGTTTTTGGAATTCAACCCTTAAAGGAAAAAAGTATAAATTTTTCTATTACCGATTTTTGTGTCACGGGCGATTTATCTCCTTTGATATCTAACCGATATAGATAAATGAGGTATCATATTAAAGAATAAGGTCTCTACCGTGGTAACATTATATTTTAAGAAAGGAATTTTTCGTAATTCGACCCATAAAAGGTAAAAAAGTCAATTTTTGTAAAATGCGTTTTTTGTGTCTCGAGCCACTTATCTCCCTTGATATCTATCCAAAATCGATAAATCAAGTACGATTGTGAGGAATAATGTCTCAGCTTTGCTGACATCATATTTTAAGAAAGAAGTGTTTGGAATTCAACTATTAAAAGGGAAAAGTATAAATTGTTCTACAACGTATTTTTGTGTCACGAGCCTTATATTTCCCTTGATATCTAATCGATATAGGTAAATGACATATCGTATTAAAGACTAAGGTTTCCACCGTGGTAACATATTCTAAGAAAGGAATTTTTCGTAATTCGACCCATAAAGCGCAAAAATGTCAATATTTCTAAAATTCGTTTTTTGTGTTTCGAGCCATTTATCTCCCTGGATTTCTAACCAAAATCGATAAATGAAGTAGGAGTATGAAGAGTAATGACTGAACTTGGTGACATTATATTCAACCTTACTATTCATCGCATTTTATTCGCGAAATTTTCGCACGGGTCGTCTAGTCCAAGAATTTAAAGCCCATTCACACTAGTGGTCAGCTCAGCTCAGGTCAAAAATCGCTATACACGTAATCCAATGGGAGCATTCACACTACGCGGTCCGCTCAGGACAGGGCAAGGCAGGTCTAACTGAAGATCGCGCCGCCACTGATCAACAACGGTCAAGACCTGAGCTGAGCTGACCGCTAGTGTGAAAGTGCCACGGTCAGGTCAGGTCAGATCAAATGGACGACGAACGTCTGAAAACTATTATCGTAAGCAATGAAAAAAAACTAATAAATAACAAATATTTTAACGGTATGTTATTTCTATTTATTATAAAATTGGCAAACTTTAATATAAATTCAAATATTATTACACATTTTAGTACTGACAAGATACAGATCCTGTTTCCGAATTAAAAAAATATTGTGAATTTATTTTTTGAATCAAAGGCTTCTGTACAAGCTTTAGCACACAAACAAAGAATATTTGTGAAATAGGGTTTCTCTCGCTCATCCAGAAATTCACTTTCTACATGGCATAATATTTTATCATTCCATAAATAATTGTGCAACATACATGTTGCTAAAATTATGTTATCAATTAATCCTGAAGCAGAATTAATTTTTCTAAATAAATTCGAAATATTTGAGCTATAAAATATCAAAAGCATTTCCCACCACTCGTCTCGCACGGCATAGCCGGTAGTTAGCATCCTTTTTTCTCTTGATCTGTTTGCGCTTGAAACTCTTGACGCACCCAGAGCCATTCTCTTTTGATTTGGGCGTATTTTTATGCTCTTGAACGAAATTCATTGCGATCTAATTGACGTTGGGGTAGAAAACGACATTGTTCACTATGAGTAACTGAAATTAAATGGCCTCGTCTACGACTTGATATGAACTGACCTGAGCTGAGCTGACCGCTAGTGTGAATGCTATCCTGGATCGTGAGCTGGGCTAAACTGAGCTGAGCTGAGCTGAGCTGAGCTGAACCGCTAGTGTGAACGGGTCTTTAAGTTGATCTCCTCTATGTTTGTCAAGAATTTAGATAAAAATCCATATTAAGGTACTTCCTACGAGTGCAAAATCCGTGTCTGAGTGCAGGGTGTTATTATGGGGGATATTTATCCTTCCATGGTAACATCCAGAGGAGGATGAACTGGGGTGGGTTCCCATTACCATCCCAGCAGGGCCAGGAGGAAATTCATGTAGTGGCGACCCATACTGATCCTGCAACCACGGGGGTGGCAATCACAAAATTTTTGCCCTGGCTTGGAAACTTCGTAGATCCGTATGTGTAGCTGTGTTATTGTGTGTGAGTACATTTGTAGAGTATTGTTTTCTGTTCTAGATGAGAGATGAAAGAAAGGAGAGGGTGAAACCCTGTGCCGGGACATTCAGGCCTACTCTTCCGAAAAACACCTTGGGGCCGCGAAGCTTAATGTCCTTATCCAACGGACAAATCACCATCATTAATGTTGCACTGCGGAGATGTCTGCGATTTAACCCCTGACTTGGGTGCATAGTCTGGTGATTAGGAATTATGCACCATCATCTCTCTAGACCTGCCGGCAAAGTCCTGCTGATGAATGATTCCTCCTCCACCACCACCACCAGGACACAAAGCAGTTAACCCAGTGCCAGCGCCGGACAACATCAAACAACTGAACCAACGGGGCGGCATGTATTAAGGTATATTTAATACTGTGCTACATATCAACGGAAACTTTGTTTGATATTTTTATTACTAGTTCACTGTAGTAAATTCTTGTTACAGTTATGAAATCGTCAATGCCTTTTATAAAAGCCTGCAATTATTGATTTCTTCTACAATTTTTGTATTTTTTTATTGTCCCGTTTTACTGAAGAAATTTAAAACTAGTTTGACTAGTATCTTTATTTATGCTCAAATTAATGGGACTACTGCTTTCCAGTTTTCTTAGTATGAGCCTGTTATTGCTATACAATCAACGTGTTATTTCGGAATGGTGCCATAAATAGCAGCTTAGACTTAACGGCAAAAAGTGTAACACAATACAAATAAGTAATAAAAAGACTCCAATTGCTCACGAGCACAATGTTAACAATTCAGCTGTTGACACGATGGATTCCCTGAAGTATCTAGAACTTGCACATAACTTCCGTCGTAGGCAAAGTTAATTCCAAACTACGATTCGTAGGTCGTATTTTGAGAAGTTGTAATGCTCATACAAAGGAAAAAGCGTACAAAACACTAGTGCGTCCGCATTTGGATTACTGTTGTGGAAGTTGGCATCCGTATCGTAAGGGATCGATTGACACGTTAGAGAAAGTACAGAAGAGAGCCGCTCGATTCGCGACTGCTAGTTACAGTCCTTACGTAAGTGTCACAGAGCTGATACGTGGGTTGGGCTGGGATTGTTTGGCGGTCAGACGACTTAGTTTTCGTTTGAATTTGTTGGAGAATATGCGAAATTCTTTAATTTACGAGTGCAATGAAATACTTCTTCCGCCAACCTATTTAGGTCGCAATGACAGGAGGGATAAGATTGGAGAAATTAAATGGCGTAATGATACTTTTATGGATTCTTTCTTTCCTCATTCTGTTCGGGATTGGACTGTACATAATTAGGATTGGTGCTTAGCACCCTCTGCCACGCACAGAATTTGTGAATTGCAGATGTAGACGTAGGTTGTTTGCAGATAACATAATGTTGCATAATTGTATTAAAGTCAGGAATTTTCATACATAAATTAAACGTACAATGCAATCAATAATTTATATAAGTAAGAATCTGGGTTGGGACTCATTATGTGACGGAATATGGATTAAAAGAGTGGTTGATAAATATTAGGCATACATTGGTTTTGAGACATGAATGCGTATTAGGAGAAGAATTAGGAACAGTGATGGGCAAGATGAGAACAGTCATAAATTAACACTTTATTTCAAACATAAGAGATTCGTTTCGAAATAAGCGAGTCAGGGATTTCAATAAGATATTGAGGGACATGCTGGATAATTTACCTCAAATATTGAAACAATTTGAAGTACGAATTCGCCTGATTCAAAATAGGTGTGTGGATACATTGCCACTGGGTCATAAGATCCACTGAAATCTGTACTGTTATGAAACTGTAAGTTCCGTCTGTCTGAACGTTTGTGGAAGCTTCGCCCAAAAGCTACAGCGTCATTCTGGATGAGGTTTTCACATTTCAAAAGCTTATAGTATAGCTTAAAATCTGCGGTGTATCTTATAACTGTACGTGACCGGGAAACGAAGGAAGAAATGAAGTTTGTTTCGTACCAAGAAAAGACAGGCGCCACAGACTATACTACATCTTAGATAAATACTCCTTGCTGCAAGCACGCCTTGATGTCTGTTAATACTGGGTTTTGATTGCATAACACCTGAATAAAAACTTTTCGGGTAACTAGCCGAGTTAGTCTATCAAACAAACATGACGTTTCTGCGGCCACACTCTGCGCCATTGTCAAGTGACAGTCACTTGACAATGGCATAATGAGACATATCTAATGTTCGACACTGTGAAAACTCGGCCAAAATAGATTCCAGAGTCTTCAGGTAATGCTAGATTATTTCTAAAATAAATGTGTCGCAACGTCTTAAAACATATGTTAAATTTTAACTTTGATTCAAAGTTTTCAGGTTCTGAAAATCCATTCAAAATCTGCATTTTCTGCGCGATGCCGGAATAAACAGACAAATTCCAGATATATTTCTTATTTTTATGTATGTGGTTTGTATTAATGCGCGTCCGTGTTTGGATTTTCGAGCAGCAACATTAGCTGTAATTAGGTTGAAATGTAACCTGGAATAAAATGAAAACTGACGTTCCGTATCAAAGCAACCAAACCACCCCATTCTTAGAACTGTGCTGCTAAATCGCCGTTTACTTTAGTACTGGAAGTGGTTAGTACGAAATTAATGAAGCTCGGTACCCATAAATCTTTTTTGGGCTAGTAAAAATAGTGTACGGGTAAATCAACTTCAACCCACTCCTTTCATGGTAAGATGTGGGTGAATCTAGGTTTGCTTTAATTCTGGAAATGGATGGTGCGAATTTTATGAAACTTGGTACATGTTTCTTATTGCGTGAATAAAAATAATGTATGGGTAAATCAACGCCGGGAAACTCTGCTAGTAATATGTTAAAATACAGTACACGAAAAAAGGTAATCCATAAAGATTACCGCTTCAAAAAGCGTAACGCAGTTGTGAAATTTAATTTAAGGTAATGGTTACAAACTTACTACTTTACAAACAGTTATGCTTTGTTGCTAGAAAAATGAGTCTAGTCCAGTCATTATAGTAAGTTCACCTCGGAATTCGAGATACCCAGCTGTAAGTCTGTAAATACTCGTATATTGACACCCTAAAAGTTGTCTCAAAACCTACATATGGTAGGGTGTACGCAACTATTAAATTTCAAGGTCAAAGGTCACAAAAATCGTTTTTTTTGCGCTTTTTTTGTAAATATCTCATTTCCTATGGGTTTTTTGCTATTTGTATTTATTATCAATATTGTAGAATACAAAATTCTCTACAAATTTTGTTTAAATTTTTTTTTTATACGGTGAACCGTTTTCGAGATAGAGGGCGGAGAGCGTGCGGTCACAGCATCACTTCAGGTCAACCGGTGCCTCCGGTCGAAAACGCGCCATATACAGTTGATGAACTATCGATAAATCAATGATTATAGATATTTGTCAATTTTTATTAACTATTATATTATATTTTATCATTTTTTTCCTAACCTATCCACTTTTTATTCAGTATTAATTTATTTAACAACACTTACCTGCCCATGTAATTGCAGAATTTGTTAATGAAAATATAGGAATTATATTTGAATTTTAACCTAATTAATATTAATAACTTCTTACATGATGAAAAAAAATTATGAATTAATCTTTTTATTAAAAAATATCATTCAATACATTTATTTTTATTAAAAGTAAAAAAATGGAATAAAGGGTACAAAAACTACAATTTATAATTTTAATCATCTTCTTCCTCTTCTTCGTCGTCTTCGGCTGCTGGTAAATTTCAAACTGGTCTTCATTATCGTCTTCAACGACATTTGTCTCAAGTTCTTCCATGATTTCGGGGTCAAAGGTTCCATCTTCGTTAATGTCGCTCTGATATGGTAGAGCATTGAGACAAGCTTGCCCATTACATTGGCCACAAGCTAAAGAGCATTGCAAACCCGCTTTCCTGCATCCGCATCGTGAACCACAACCACTCTTGCAGTTGCAGAAAATTGTATTTAGCAAATCTTCTGGAGCAGGTGGTAAAATTGTCATGACAGGCTCCAGAAAATCGTTTCGCATTGCCCAACCCCATACCTGGGGTTCCAAATCATGCCCTAACCAAGTTTGAACTTGATAATATACACGTTTGAAATATTGATGAGCAGCTGCACTTGTTGGTGGAATATTTGAAAGCTGCACAGGTTTATTAAGTTTTGTAGACTTGACGTAATGCATATAACGAAGATGATCGAGACTTTTCACAGATTTCGGAGCATTATAATAGACTGCCAATAAGGTTTGAGTTCCACTCTCTAATAATCTCTGGGCTGAACAATTTTCTTCCTCAAATGCTGCAGCTAGTTCATCCAAATTTGTCAGTTTCTCAAAAACTTTTAAAAATGATTTTTTTCCCTTTTTTAAAGCGCTGAAGGTGTGTCACAGCCGCTTAATGCTTGCAGAAATAAAATATGTGTTTTGGAATGAAAATAATTATCAAAACTTTTAGTCGAGTATATCTCCGTTTTTACATTTCCTTTCCCAACTTTTTTAAAGAAAATTTCTTGTTCGTAAGACAGTGTACGCCCAATTAAAATGACAAGTAAATCAATATCTTGTCCTATTATAATTGCAGTTTTTTCAGACTTTGATTCTTCAATTGCAGCTTCAACAATAAGAACATCCGCACCATCTCTGGCTTGTTTAGTAGTAATTTTTGTAGCTTGTAATTTTTCAATTAACATATTAATGAGCATATCTTTGTATTATTGATTTAATGCATGAAGAAAATAATAAAATATAATATAATAGTTAATAAAAATTGACAAATATTTATAATCATTGATTTATCGATAGTTCATCAACTGTATATGCTATATGGCGCGTTTTCGACCGGAGGCACCGGTTGACCTGAAGTGATGCTGTGACCGCGCGCTCTCCACCCTCTATCTCGAAAACGGTTCACCGTATAAAAAAAATAATTTAACAAAATTTGTAGAGAATTTTGTATTCTACAATATTGATAATAAATTCAAATAGCAAAAAACCATAGGAAATGAGATATTTACAAAAAAAACGATTTTTGTGACCTTTGACCTTGAAATTTAATAGTTGCGTACACCCTACCATATGTAGGTTTTGAGATAACTTTTAGGGTGTCAATATATAAGTATTTACAGACTTACAGCTGGGTATCTCGAATTCCGAGATTCTTACCTAATTTAAGCTTAAATGACTGGACTATACTACGCACACCAAAGTCCGCACGGGCGGAACAGCGGGAAAAAACCTGACAGCGCGTTTATTGTATTATTCGTGGTTTGTTTCGTATTTACACATAAAAATGTGGATTTTTCTCCTTAATTTTACTGTTACGGAAATGATATATTATACACCACACGTATAATCCTGAGATATAATGCTAACCAAAGTTCACACTATTAGATGTCTCGTGGTTTAATTTACTATATGAAATAACCAGTCCACGATCCAGTTTCAAATTTTAACTTGTTTTATTGCTAGTAAGCCATCGGACTTCAAAATACAGTTCACGTATAACACAACACTCCAACGATTACAGTCGACAATTCTTCCAAAGAAAATACTACCAAAACTGTTCGTTTAAGACTGTCCTTGGCCGACGTAAACTAATGCCAAGATACTGATACTGTTAAACTGTCTCTGAGACTCTGCTGGTCGCTTTATATAAGTTCCATCGAAAGTTCTAGAACACTACAAAGGCTTCCGTTAACAATACTTAAACAATTGAAAACATATTAAAAACAATCAGAATTAATACATAGTCATTTACAATCTTACAACATGCTTAGAAATGAAAATTAAAGATACTAAAACACAAAATTATCCACATAAATCATTTTAAACTGTAGTAAATCACAATTTAAACATCGTAGCTCCTTAATACCTACAATTACAAATAGTTAACTAATTCTCTTGCATAGTTCTGTTCTTAAACATATTGAATGGTATTTACATAATTTCTTTTCACAAAAACAAAATCCATTTACACTGACTTACAGTAAATTACAAGAAAATCATACAAAAATCATATTCAGTCAAACTCTAGCTTGCTACAAATGCTTCATAAAATACAACTCCAGTTAAAGTTTAGGTTTGAGGGCTGTTACAACGCGCCTGCCCTTTGTCTCAGTTGGTTACGCCACCGTAATGGTGACCAGTGCTGACACGGGGTTAGCTTGTGCGAGACTTGGTGATACAAGACATTTTCACCGTGAGGACATGAGGGTAGGAAATGTGGTGGCGCACGATCCAGGTTGTGCGCCAAAGCCCTGGGTTAACCTCTCCGCAGTACATATTTAATGAGGGCATACGGCCCATGGAGGAAGGAAATATATGGAGGAGAAGTGACGTTAAATCGGTGAAGCAGGCTCTAAACTCTCCCGCATGGCGGCAGCAGCGGTATTGCGCTTCCAAACATTGCGATGTTCCCAGTATATCCCGAAAACTAAGCAAGATATCGAAAAATTTTATTCTTTATTTTCGATTTGTCTCGTCGTGTTACATAAGAATCGATCATTAAATTTGACTTTTGCGAAATTTTTCTTCTCCATTTCAACTCCAGAAACCTCACTTTTGATACAGTATATCTCTAGAACTAGGTGAGATATCGAAAATTTTTATTCTTTATTTTTCATTTTTTTTTCATTTTTTTGGGGTGTAAGGGTTTGGGAGAGGCTATACTAGCCTTTTCCAACCAAATGTCAACCTCTCCTTCACGTGGTGCACCCTGTTTGCACGAACGAGGCTCTGGCGACTGAAAGATTCTCGGTATAAGGAATCACCCACTGCTTGCCAACGGCCTCCGAAAGGAGGGCGGAAGAGCGGGGAGCGGTTCAGGGCACCCTCTTGCCCTTGGGGTTGGAAACGGCCCCTAAAGGCGGATGAATCAGAAATGATCAACGGCATGGGGATGCAGAAGGCAACGGGAAACCACTGCATTAAAGACCCAAAGGGTATCCCGAGGACATGTAATCCTCTCAAATTACATATATCATGATGGCTTCTTCCTGGGTAAAATATTCCGGAGGTAAAATAGTCCCCCAATCGGATCTCCGGGTGGGGACTGCTCAGGGAGGAGTCATCAGAATGGATAGAAACATTCTACGAGTCGGAGCGTGGAATGTTAGAAGTCTGAATAGGGCAGGTAGGTTAGAAAACTTAAAAAGGGAGATGGAACAACTTAAGTTAGATGTTGTTGGGATTAGTGAGATTAAATGGAAGGACGCACAGGATTTCTGGTCTGGGGAACACAGGATAATTAGCACACAAGCTGTCAATGGAGTCACTGGTGTAGGATTTGTAATGAACAAGAAAGTAGGGAAACGGGTGAGTTATTATGAACAGTTTAGTGACAGGATTATTTTGATGAGGTTAGAAACTAAGCCCGTCCCAACCACATTAGTACAAGTGTATATGCCAACATCACAGGAAGATGACGAAGAAATAGAAAAAATATACGCTGAAATTGAAGAATTAATTCAATATGTGAAGGGGGAGGAAAATCTAATAATCATGGGTGATTGGAATGCAATAGTGGGAGAAGGAAAAGATGGGAATACTGTAGGAAGTTTTGGTCTAGGAGAAAGAAATGAACGAGGAAGCAGGTTGCTAGAATTTTGTGAAAGATATAAGCTAGTAGTGGCTAACACACTGTTTAAGAACCATGCAAGAAGAATTTACACGTGGAAACGTCCTGGGGATACAGGCAGATATCAGCTAGATTATATCATGGTCAAACAGAGATTCAGGAATCAAGTTCTAGATTGTAAAGCGTACCCAGGAGCAGACATAGACTCTGACCATAATTTGATAATAATGGAGTGCAGGCTGAAATTTAAGCGAATAAGGAAGCAATATAAGCTGAACAGACTGGAAGTGAATAAACTGAAACAATCTAGCACAAGAGAAAAATTTGCAGAAATGGTAGACTTAGGTCTAAGAATTAACTGTGAAAGGAGCTCAACCGAGGATGAATGGAATGCATTAAAGACCGAAATAATGAAAGCTGGCAAAGAAACCTTAGGCTTTAGGGAACAAGCTGCCCGAAAACCTTGGATCACAGAAGAAATTTTGCAGCTGATCGATCAGAGGAGAAGGTACAAAAATGCTCAGGATGAAGCAGGAAAAGAGCAGTACAGGCAATTTAGAAATCAAATAAATAGGAAATGCAAAATAGCAAAAGAAAAATGGCTACAAGAAAAGTGTGAAGAAGTAGAAAAGGAAATGGTTGCAGGAAAAGTAGATGTTGCATATAGAAAGATCAAACAGAATTTTGGAGAAATGAAGAAAAGAGGTATGAACATTAAAGCTGCCGATGGGAAACCTCTTTTAAGCTCAGAAGATAGAGCTAACCGATGGAAAGAATACATTGAGAAACTTTATGATGGGGACGACTTGAACAATAGTGTAATGGAAAAGGAAGATGATGTTGACATTGATGACTTAGGGGATCCTGTTTTGAGGACAGAATTTAATAAAGCTCTGAATGACTTGAAAGCAAATAAGGCAGTTGGAATTGATGAGATCCCTGCAGAACTTCTTAAATCCCTAGGAGAGGAAGGAATCGAAAGATTATTCAAGCTGATATCCAAAAGTTATGAAACAGGAGAAATTCCAACTGATTTTAATAAAAATATCATGTTCACACTTCCAAAGAAAGCACAAGCCGACAAATGTGAGAATTATCGCACCATTAGTCTAACATCACATGCTTCAAAATTACTGACCAGAATAATATACAGAAGGATGGAAAGGGTAGTAGAAGAGATAGTAGGTGAAGATCAGTTTGGGTTTAGGAAAAATCGCGGTACAAGGGAAGCAATTCTGTCTTTAAGATTAATACTTGAAGGGCGGATCAAGAAAAACAAAGATACTTTTATGGCATTTGTTGATTTAGAAAAAGCTTTTGATAATGTTAGGTGGGACAAGATGTTCAAAATTTTAAAGAAGTCAGGTCTAAAGTATCGAGATAGAAGAATACTCTATAAACTATATAAGAATCAAGTGGCTGTAATAAAAGTAGAGAATCACGAGAGACATACATCAGTTAAAAAGGGTGTGAGACAAGGTTGTAGTCTATCCCCGTTAATATTCAACTTGTATGTAGAAGAAGCAATGAAGAAAGTCAAAGAAAAATTTCCATGTAGCATAAGTTTTCAGGGAGATAAAATCAGTATGCTACGATTTGCTGACGACATTGTCTTATTAGCAGAGAGGGCTGAGGATATTGAGAAGTTATTGAATGGCATGAACAAAATACTGAAGGAAGATTTTGGACTGAATATAAATCAAAGTAAAACAAAAGTGATGAAATGTAGCAGAAATGACACCAATACTAGCAGATTAAATATAAAAATAGGATCTGATGCAATAGGAGAAGTGAGTGAGTTCTGTTACTTGGGAAGCAAAATTACAACCGATGGCCGAAGCAGGAATGATGTTAAAAGCAGAATAGCACTAGCAAAAAGAGCCTTCATGAAAAAGAGAAACCTTTTAGTTTCAAATATTGATCTAGGAATTAGAAAGAATTTCTTAAAACTCTATGTGTGGAGCACAGCACTTTACGGTAGCGAAACATGGACTTTAGGAATACCGGAAAGAAAGAAACTTGAAGCATTTGAAATGTGGTGCTACAGAAGAATGCTGAAAATTAGGTGGACAGACAAAGTAAGAAATGAACGAGTTTTGGAAATGATGGGTGAGAAAAGAAGTTTATGGAAGAAGCTTACAGAAAGAAGAGACAGGCTGGTAGGTCATATTTTGAGACATGCTGGATTGGTTAACTTGTTAGTGGAGGGAACAGTCGAAGGTAAGAACTGTAGAGGAAGACAGAGATTAGAATATATGAAACAGATAATTGAGGACGTGGATTGTAAGGGGTATGTAGAAATGAAGAGGTTAGCACAGGATAGGAAAGGATGGAGGATTGCATCAAACCAGTCGAAAGACTGACGACAAAAAGAAAAAAAAAAAAAAAAAATTTCATTTGTCTCGTCTTTTTAAATAAGAATCCATCATCAAATTTGACTTTAACCAATTTTTTCTCCTGAATTTCAACCAAAACCATTTCACATTTGGGACAGAATATCTCGAAAACTAAGCAGAATATCAAAAAATTTTATTCTTCATTTTTTATTTGTCATATCGAGTTACATAATAATCCATCACCAGATATCGGCGTCACCTTTATCCTAGAGTCCCCTTGAGGTTTTTGTACATATTCCCCGTGTCTGTATGGAAGCGGCCATGCCCCCTCCACTCCGGCCATGCCCCCCACTCCTCCTCCGCCCTGCTTCACTTCAATGCGTGGTGAAGGTCTCTTGCGTCGTCTCCATATATTTCCTTCCTCCATGATACAGCCTGGCCGCCTCCTTTGCGATTTTCGGAAGAGTAGGTCTCAGTGGGCCGGCACCCGGATTCATCCTCTCCATTCTTAATTTCTCATTTCATAAGCACAAACAACACCGTACACGAACCACAATCACAGTCATACACACCGACAATAACGCATACGAATACACTCTGAGAAGGCAATGGGAAACCACCCCAGCTCATCTTCCCAAGGGAGTGCCGATGGAGGAATCGGGGATTGCATCATAAAACGAACAGTTCATAACGTGCAGATTTTTAATGTACAGCAATTACTTGCACATATTAACATGGATAAATTTTTAAGTAGCTTTATGAAGAATCAATCACTTAATTCATATATGAACATCCATTTGAGAACCGAACCTAAGGAATTAAAAGAAAGAATAGAGCTTAGATGGCACATTTTTTAATTCTCCATGATAACGTTGAGTTCTAGAAAAAAAGGGTAAAACATTTATACACACACAAAATTCTGACCTCGCGAAATAGCGAGCAAATGCTAGTCTATACTTATAAAACGCAAGTTTTGGTCATCTGTGACGTCATCTGTCACGCCATGACGTTACTATGACGTCCAGCTTTCCGTTTTTTTTTTCCAATTTACGATCAGAGATGTTGTTCTAGGTTATAGAGGTTATTTAACAATGGGTATAACAAAATAAAAATGTTACAGCGCAAGGCACTAGAAATTACATTATGCTTTATTTTTTCTATTTTTTTAAGCAATTGCTAGGGAACGAATTGCCAGAACACTGAAAGAAAAGTATGTATTCCGTTTAAATTATCACTTGATTTTTTTTACTGAAATCATTATTTGTTTTGAATGAACGAAGTGCCAAATTGATCGCAATCCATGCGGGCTAAACCAAAATTAAAACCAATATTACGTGGCATAACGTAAGTTGTTAAGATTTATTTTTAACGTCGTTCGTTTTCACTGCGGTCATTATATCAACCGCATGTAAGCTATGCAATCCGTTAAAACGTCGATGTTCATCACAGATAATAAAAAGGAAAGACGTAAGAACATGTGAAGAATTTGGATCAAGTTTATATCGCGATGCATGATGACACAGAAATGCGATAGAGGGAACATATTAATTCGCATATGATTGAAGCTTTGACTTTCTAGCGGCAATATTAGCGGAGATTGTGGTTAGGCTGAAATGCAACCTGGACCAAGTTGACAACTGAAACTTTTTGCTGCATCACAAGGGACGAGAAGTTACAGCACATTGAGCTTAATTTTATGACAATTCTAATTAGGTAAGCAACTAAAATGAAATTAATTGCCAGAACACTCCGTTAAACCCGTATTTTTGACGGGCTTTGTGGCTAGTACCTAATAATTGGTGTCTCCACCTACCGTGGTGGCGAAGAGGTGTGGGTCGGCGCACCAAGCTGCGGCTACCAGCAGGGCGCATACCAACCACTTGCCGGCGGCCATCAGCTTCCAGGCTGGCCGCTCGTGTCACCTGCCGACAAACAAGTACAGTGAGTACACCACAGTAAGTGCTAGTACACACGCTCGTTACGATGGTCGTTAGCTGATATCATTACCCCCGCTTACCGATGCCGGCACTGAAAAACAACGTCTCTAACTCTTGACAGCGAAGAAGCCGTCTACGCGAAATAAATCACTGACACATGCTGAACCAGGTGGATAAATTGCCTACTATTGCTTTCGTCTGCAAGCAATTATCCCACAGCTGTTTCCCTTTGCGTCCGTTATGACGCTCCAGATGCTGATTAATTCTGGAATTCGATTCCCTAAGGGGGCATACCAGAAAACCAGATGATAACAAAACAGGGGGATATTGTTTAGTTTTTCGGCTTCAGATCTATAGTCTAAATCAAATATATAATTATACAAACAACCGATAGCTAAAGGATCATACTATTTTTCTTCTTTTATTCTTATTTAAAATGGCATTCGACTTTGTAGCCATTCAGCCAACAACTGTGTTTCTATTATTTCTCAATTTGTACATAGAATCTCCTCATGTTACTGATTAGCACAAGTAACAAGACAACTCAGGATGGCAGGACGAACACAATACTTAATTAAAACTACCCATACCCTAGGCCGGAATCGAACCGGCGAACCATGCAACGCGAGCCAGCTCGCTAGTCCCCCGGGGCCGACGATCATATGATTTGTTACGGTGTCGAATTGCACTTTCACGTCATCATCTGTGGTTCTTCTCTATCATCTGGAAATTGACGAGCAGCGTAAGTTTTGACTTGTTAAAGACACTTTGAAGTCTCTATCGGTATCTCTCAACACGTTCTATCGGATTTCGCGCAAAGGACATTAGTGTCGAATGTTTATGGTGTGATTGTTTTGGGTTAAATTTCAAAATCAAAATAAGTAAGCAGAATGCTGATGTATGGTAGTCAAAAGAATAGTTGAAACACGAAATGGTATATTCGAAGTAACGTGTCATCATCAATTCAGCGAACTTCATGAAATCCATCAAAAATGAGTTAATAGATCTCTGTAATACGACTGGAGCATGGAACTTGTGTGCTTCGTTGTGATTCAATACAATTAAAAGTTAGTTTCGTTTTAAAACGTTTAATTACAGTACATTTTAGTACTGTGAGTGATGCTGTAGGTTTCATCTATTCAAACAGCTTTAAATTGTAATCTATTGTTTTATTCACATTTTTATCGCTAGGCCCAATTTCGAATGTTTGATAGCCCGCGTAAGTTTCGTTGAAATTTGGTTTAGTTGTTTATATACGTACGAATGGAGCTCTTATCGGTAGACTGTGTCGTTAAAAGTTTTAATTTTATCACTACATTGAAACGTTTGTAGTTGAATTATACTTGTGAATTAATCAAGTTTTTTGTAAAGTTAGATTGAAAAAAATGTTCTCTTGCTTTTTGTAAACTGTTGTTAGTAAATGTCTGCAATCAGGAATGGAAAGTGGGTAATTTCTGCAGAATAGTAAGAGCGGTAGTATTTTGCGATGTGGTTTCATTGGAATTACTGTAGTGGCTAGGGAAATGGCGAAATTGAGAAGGCTCTTCTGTAGTTGTGCAGTACTTGTATTAAAAACAGGAAGACGTTAGAACAGGAGGCACTAGTCACAGACATTCTTTTGTTGTTGCGGTGACAAATAGGGTTGTCCTGTTGGCAGAGTTGGACAGGAGTAAGTCATCTGTAGTTGTAGATCTGGGTATAGGGAAAAAACAGCAGAATCGTAAGAAAAATCGTGTCGAAGGCACCATCAAACACAAAGTAGTTTTTCCGCCAATACGATGTCTTTATCAAGGGCTAATTAAAGGTCTGATTGGGATATGTTAATTCTGAGTTGTGGACATGAAAACAAATGTTCCTTTAATACAGTCTTCTCGGGTGACTAGCCTAGTGAGCAGGGTGTTTTCGTACGATATTTTGGCGATCGGAATATCTTCTGATGAACATTCCGATCGCTGAAATACCGTGTGAAAACATCCTGCTCACTCGGCTATTCACCCGAGAAGACTATATTAATTCTCAACGCCAAGAGAAACTTCGATCAAATATTCCATTGTTTAGTTCTCACCGCCAAAATGTTTGATATCAGTTTGGTCTCCTAAGTATCCCCACGAAGCGGGAGTATTCCTGCAACGGCCAACTCCAACTCTAAGTCTGTTCAGTGACTTTTATAAGGGCCATAGTTGTTCAGATCTAGGTTACAGGTCCTCTTTCGGCTTGATCCAGTATGTATCGTGTCATTCTCCCTTTCAGATATTCCTTCACTGCTTGGTGTTCCTTTCACTGGGGTTAAGGTGCATTAAGGTGTGATCAGGATTTCAGTCTCAATGGCGCTGGTGTATAACAATTTAGAGTGTGTCGAGCGTCTTCTCCCATTAGGGGGCATCCACAAATTACGTGAGGTGTTTTTCCGGATTTCTGGACCCCCCCCCTTCCCCCCTGGTGAGATTTCATGAGATCTGGCCGGACCCCCCCCCCCCCCCCTCTGGTGAGATCTGGTCCGTGAGAACCCCCCTACAAATCTCCCTGGAAACTTTTGTAGACCTTTTTTTTTTAGGTCACACCTTAACTTTTTTGCCGAAATACCCTCCTAAAATCGAGCAAATTGTAGACTTTTTTTTGGCTCTACTGTCCCCAAATTTTTCGCAAAATCTCACGTGAGATTTCCGTAGACCCCCCCTCCCTCCTGGTGAGATCTGGTGAGATTTCGCCGGACCCCCCCCCCCCCCTATTTCACCTAACGTAATTTATGGATGTCCCCTTATGAGCTATACGGTGTTGATCCCTCTGCCTCCCATTCGGGGTGCCGCGGATTCGAATCCATGTACAGCCATCCAGATTTGGGTTTTCCAATATTTCCCCAAATCAGTCCAAGCGAATTCCGGAATGGTACCTTGAAAAAGGCCATGGCTGAATTCCTTCCCGTTTCTTGCCAAGCAACAAAAAAAAATAAAGATGTTTGTAGCTACACGGGTGAAGGTTTCTGGTATCCTCTGATAAGTCAGCATCCACTGTCTTAGCGTGACTTGATTTTTGCCACACAGGACAGGCGTACTCTGCTGCGGAATAACATAATGCTGAGGCAGAGGTGCGGATGACGCTTAGATTAGCTCCCAAACTTGTTCCGGCCAGCTTGCTTAAGACATTGTTGCGTGCAGATACTTTCATCTTGGCGTTGCGGCAATCGTTTTTAAAAGTGAGACTTCTCTCAAGAATTACGTCGAGGTTATTTTGGATTATCACTGTGTTACAAAATCGTTCCATTCCAGGTTTCATTCAACTTTCGCTTAGCGCATTTATTATGCAAGTGAAACGCGCAGGCTTCAGTTTTCTTTGAGTTTGGCTTAACATCATTCTGCTTGTAGTAAATTCCAAGAGATTCAAGAGATGTCGTAAGTCTGCCCACAATTAGGCCTACTTCAAAAGTTTCATGTTGCGCAGCTGGGGCAAGGTAATCAGCGTAAATAAAGAACTCTCATGGTTTATGTAAATCCAGAAGATAAAGGAAAAGGAAAGTCTTGCTGCTAGGCAGTAGTCATGGGAGAGGTAAGGGCCCAATGATGCAGGAAACATTAGGCTCAGATTTTCAGGTAATTAGTATCTTTAAACCAAATGTTTCGCTTGCTCAGCTTGTAGAAGGCATTGGTTCTTTGTTTAAGGAATTCACAGATGAGAATCATGTATTGAAAGTGGGAAGAACGGAAATTTGTTTAGAGAGGAATGATAGTTGTAGATTAGAGGTAATCTGTAGAAAATAGCAAAAGCAGCGTTCTACACTTAGTTCAATTTGATACAAAGATGCAATGATAGGTCACGAATTAAGTCTTCTGTGATGTGAATTAAAGGCATTTTATATCTGAAATCGTACCTGTGCGGGTTTGGTATCTGTGAATGCTATTGGTAGGTGTGGTTATACTAGGCATGGCCTACACCTCAAAATTCGAGAGATGGAAATTCTTGCAGATTCGATAGCTGAATATTTAAATGATACCTTTTCCTATGAAAGGATTTCTATAGTTATGGTGTTAGGGCAGCCTCTATTTAGAATAGGGTCAAACATTAGAGATACACACTTAACAGCAATTAGCTTAAACAGTAATCAGATTTCAGACACCATAATTAAAAATTGTGTAAGTATTAATTTTTTACATCAAAGTATTAGAGGATTAAGGACGACAGTGGATGAATTCCAGATTCACATGAATGAATTCAATAATTTTGATGGACTTTTTTTAAACTTATTGTTTTACGCCTCGTCGACGGCTAAGGTCATTAGAGATGGGATGGGACAGGGTACAAGAAACGGAAAGGAATTCGACCATGGCCTTTTTGGATGAAGCATCCCAGCTTTCGCCTAGAGTGATTTGGAGAAACCATGGAAAACCCAAATCTGGATGCCCGGACGGGGATTCGAACCCGCGTCCTCCAGAATGCGAGGCCATAACGTTAACCGTTCACCCACCACTCTCGGTAAATTTTGATGGAATTGTTGTTTTATGATATTTGAATACTGTACAACTACAGAAATAGGTAAATGAAACATAACTTACTATAATCTTTTATTGTATAACTATCTTTGAGAAGTGGTTATAATTTTAATGATATCAGTTTTAGAAAGTTTTTTTTTTTTTTTTTTTTTATTTTTTTTTATTATTATTATTATTTTTTTTTTTTTTGATAAAAATTTTAGTGCCTGAGCTACGTAGCTATATTTTAATAATGAAAATTTCATAATAGAAACCGTATACAGGCCTTCTGGAAACTTTGCTCTCTCTCAAGCAACTTAAACTCTTGTTAACAGTTTTAACCTCGCACTATATAAAAGAAAGGGGGATTACCATCTTATTTCATTACTACCAGCCTTCTCCAAAAAAATTT
The DNA here is from genome assembly GCA_031002005.1 of Vandiemenella viatica. Lineage (NCBI taxonomy): Eukaryota > Metazoa > Arthropoda > Insecta > Orthoptera > Morabidae > Vandiemenella > Vandiemenella viatica. Next base: position 276,285,049 of record JARYHS010011408.1, read on the forward strand.
GAAAAAATACAACCTACAGAAAAGTTTATCATCAACTAAGAAATAAAAATATTCTACCAAAACCATAATTTGGTTTTCAAAAGGACCATTCAACTACATTTCCACATACTGACAATCATTTAGAAGGAAAAACCGATAAATCCCTGCCTGAAAGAATATTTTGTGACTTTTTTAAGGCATTTGACTAATATTAAGATATAGATGGCAATTTTAATAAATTGTTTGGTCTTTAATTTCTGAACCTGAAACAGAAAGTATCAGTGGAACATTTTAAAACTGTGTCATGTAAGTTTGGTGTATATAAAGGCTCTACCTTGTGCTATAGCTGACGGCTCAAGATTTGACCAGTTTGTACGTGACACGAGCAAAGCAACAAAAAATACACAAGATTTCTCTACTTGAACATATTTCAAATTATGTTTTTGATTTTATTAATAAATTGTTCCCAGGTAATGGCTTATCTTTAAACTTTGATAAAACTGAATATATGCAATTCAGTACGTCACACAAATTAACACCAGACAACATATAAAATTTGACGGTCATTCCATTCAAGAAGTAGAGAGTGTAGAAAACAAGAAATTAGGGTAAAAAATACTCTAATAAAGGAGGTGGAAGTGAATAATAAATGTCAAAAAGAGCTAATAAGGTACATGCATAGAAAAATAAAGGTTATTGATGATTACAAGGAGGGAAAGGAATTGTTTGTTGATGATACTAAGTGAAAACATCTTCGAATAACATTTTATAGAAAACTCAACTGGACATGACACATGAAAACGTTTCAGAATTCTTCATTTACCGAAAGGCATGATGGGATGAAACAGGGAAGTGAATGAACAGGGATACAAAACATTGGTCAAACCACTGCTTGAGTAGTTTGGTACAGTATTGACGCACATTTTGGAGATCAGATACAGAAGACGAAGAGAGATCAAAGGAGGAAGTTAGATTTGTTTGTGAAAATCGCTCAGAATAGTATCAGTAAGGGAGCGTCCATAATCTACGCGGCTCGGTCTGGGAGGAGAGGGGATGGGAGAGGTTGCCTAGAAGGCTACGCTGCGCTACTTGGTATGGGGGGGGGGGGAGAATTCAGAGCCAGGCCACGTAGCTTTCCATTCATATTATTTTGCACAGTTAAAATGAGGTACATAACACAGAACAGCATGTGAATATTTACAAGTATTTGCTTCATTTAATTAACTCCGCATGAAATTACAATAGTCTGACAAGATAAAACAGTGCAAAATTGCTTCTGAATCAAAAGGGAAAAAAGCTACGTGCTAAGTGGAGGTGGTGGGGTGGGGGGTAGAAGCAAAAGCCACGTAGCGATACGTGGGGGGAGGGGAGGGGAGGGGGTTCACAGGAGGCCAAAATGGAGGTTTATGGACGTTCCCTAACTGACATGAGAAACGAGCCCGGATTGGAGATATCGGAAGACTAGTGAAAATAGTGATACCTATATTGGTCCAAGAATAGTAGGAATAGTACTTGGAAGGGAAGATAGGACCTGACCACAAGGTTGCACTTGATTTCAATGGCAAGGAAGTGGGAAAATTTCCTTTTTATATGAAAGGGAGTCAGAATAGTTTACTGTCAGAAGTTAAATTGTTTGCAGATGACATAATGTTATATAAAATGATCAAAACAATAGAAGACTGTAAACAGCTGCAGGGTGGTATAGATAGGATAACTAGCCAGGTGACTCAACATGGGATGAAGATAAATGCAAAGAAGAGTCATCTTATTAAGTACACAGATAAGAAAGCTAAAGATTGATTATGATTACAAAGTGGTGAAGGAGCTGCTTATTGAAGACTCGAAATGTAAATACCTCGGCATAACATTTGATAGCAGACTTAACTGTGCGGGACACATTGGACAGGTGGTAGGGAAAGGGTCAAAATCCTTCACCTGTTGGAAAGAGTGATGAGAGGATGCACGAGAGAAGTAAGGTTATTGGAGTACAAAACTGTGGAATATGGTGGTGTAGTATGGGACGCACATTTTGGGTATCAAATACAGAAGTTGAAGGGCGTGCAAAGAAGGGCTGCCAGATTTGTCTTTTTAAATTACCATAAAACACAATCGGTAACTAATATGATAAGGGAGCTGGAGTGGAATTCATTAAAGAATAGAAGGAGGGTGAAGAGAGTCATGGGAATGTACAATACTATATTGGTGATGAAGCATGGATAGATATTTGTGAGAAAATTAAGAGAGGTGCTTGGAAGGGTAAAGATGACCATGATCACAAGCTGGCACTTGATTTCAGGCATAAGAGTGTGGAAAATTTTATTTTATAGAAAAGGGTGTAAGGGATTGGAATAAATTGCCAAGAGAAGTGGTGAATAATTTATCGAAAACGCTGAACGAGTATAAAGTAAAAATTCGTTGAGGGTAAAAGTGGGCTGGAGGAGGAAGGGAGAAGGATGGATGTGTAGGGAGATTGCCACCGGAGTGTTATCAATTACATTGTATTACTAGTGTAAGGCAGTGACTGTTTTTTGCGTATCGTCACGGGTCTAGAATAGTACCAGTTTTTACGATGAAATATTATGACAGGTTTATCTGATCTGGCCAAATATAAGCTTCACCTGTGTTTCACCCTTAGGATGAATAAAATTTCTTGAACTTGAAGAACTCAGAAGCATCAATAGAGGTAGGTTTTAAACACGGACAGGAACGATTGCGCTATCGTGTAACTGTTTCAAAGGTCATACACTCGAACTTGCTTAAATACGAACTTGTATTTGACCTTTAAAGTTCACTATGCAAAACTTTTTTTTAAAATCCTGTTTGCTTCGAATGTATCACGTTGTTTATTATTGAGACTGGGCAAACACTCATAATGTTATCATTGGTCATAGTATCTGTGACGGCCAGAGAACTTAATACACATTCCATATTATGAAACAGTTGAGCAACTCCGCAGAAATAAGCTGCCAGAATCGTCAATTCGGTGACACATTTGGTCTGATGTCCACTTAAAATAACCTAATAACTCATATACAGCGGAACATGAATAAAGAACAATACCGAAAGTGGTCAGTAAAATGCCTAAAAAGCAAATAAACCGTAATGCATAAATATTGGTCAAGCAACAACATTAGTGAAAGTTGTAATTAAACTGAAATTTATCCTAAGCTGAAATGACAATTGGCATTCATGGTTATAGCAGAGACTATGAGTAATTTAATTTTTTTAGTAAAAGTTTTTTAATTTTCTTTAATTAGTAACATGTTACTGAAAAGCAGATCCACGTTTTGTCAGCCGCAAAATTTATTAAAATGAAAAGCTATGAAAAATAAACTTAATGAATGTATTATGCCAATTAACTTGGTAGTAGTTGCTTAGTTATTAAGTTGTAGAAATAACCACGAATTCTTTCTAATGGTATATCTGGTCGCTGTTTTGTGAGCGAAGGCTGACACGCGACGCCGTTCTCCAGCCAATAGCTATCGAGGTGATTGGGTGACCTTACGAAATTGTATAGTAGATAAATTACAGATGGAGGTGCTTAAAAATTTAACAGAAATGCTGAAAGTATTTAAAATTAAACGCAATTTCTTGATACAAAATATTTGAAACTATTTAACTTTGACAGCAATGATTTTATGCTGGAAGACGTGTAAGTTCTCAACACGTGTTAATAGCGTTATTCCAGGTTTTAGTCAGGGCGCTAATAACCTAGATGTTGACGCGTCCTAAAGCCCTAACAACAACAATAGCGTTATGCTAAGTCATAACGTAGAAAATAAAGAATGATTCCTGTTATAAATTCATTATTTACTTACAGTATTTAATCAGCTTTTAGCACAGAAGTCGGTTCATTGGAACAGTTATAACGCTACAAAGTACAAACAACTTAAAGATCGAAACTGTGATATTATTATTCTCTATCTATAATATCAATAATGTTTATATTGAAGTTTTCGGAAACAATTCCTTTACAACATTTCTACTGTACGATTTGACTTTAGTTGTTAATAGAACTTATCATGCAGACACTGTGCCGACACACGTGCGTGCACTAGATTCTGTGGCTGACGGCAGTTACACCGAAAAGAGAAAGCAACAGTGAGGCAGTCGGCAAACCTCTCGGCTCGACACTCTGGCTTCGCTTTGCAACACGTGACGCTTTGACTCCGGCAGGAAGGACGTGTGGTTTTGTATTCGTCCTGTGTAGACCTTACGCTTACCACACTTCAAAATATTACTGCAATCAAATAATAACACTAAGAGCTGACTAAAAATCTATAACGCAGAATGTGATTTATTACTTTTTTTTTTAACTCGTGAATGGCGATACTAGAACGTCAGCAACGGCGCTGCCAGAGTTGGCAATAGAAAGCTTAAACACTTGCAGTAACGTAACACTACTCCAGTTCTTAGTTACAAAACGTTCATCTCGGTTACCCGTAACAAGGCATAACAGACATATCTGTGACGATTCGACGAGACCTACGACAAAGCTGGCTACGTTTTAGGGTTCCATTCCCTATGAAAAATGGAGCCCTGCTGCTGACACTCAATTTCTGTCCGTGTGTCACAGGTCTCTAGCACTTAAACGGAATAATTCATACATATTGTGTATTTCGTTGAACCAAAACCTGATATCGTCTCTAAAATACACTGATAAGCCAGAACATTATGACCACCTAATTACTATCGACATAAACCCGTCCAGGTGATAGCAGCGTCACCTGACGATGAATGACTGCTAGTCGCACACACGCACGGTGAATGTAGTATCAGTGAGCGTCCTATCCGTGTTTAGAATGGGGAAGGCGCGCGATCTATCTGATTTTGACCGAGGGCGGACTGTCATGGCCCGGAGGCTCGGCAAGAGCAATTCTGAAACTGTATGACTTGTCGGGTGTTCGAGGAGTGCTGTAGTAAGTGTCTTCAACAAACGGCGAAACCAAGGAGAAACCACTTCCAGTGGTTGGGCAGCCACCCCCTATTATCAATGTCGGACGTCGCAGGCTGGGCAGACTGGTAAAACAGAATAGGCGGAGAACTGTGGCGGAATTAACATCAGACTTTAATGCTGGGCAGAGTACAAGTGTGTCTGAACACACAGTGCACCGAACACTCTTAACGAAGGGCCTCCGCAGCCGACGGCCCATGCATGTGTTAACAGCACGACATCGGCAACTACAACTGAAATGGGCACGTGACCATCGTCACTTGATATTGGCGCACTGGCAAAGCATGCATGGTCTTATGAATCCCGATACCTTCATCATCATGCCGATGGGAGTGTGCGAAACCGTAGTTTTCCAGGGAAACAGCTTCTTGACAACTGTACTGCGGGACGGAGACAAGCTGGTGGTGGTTCAATTATGCTCTGGAGAACATTCACCTGGGCAAGGCACCATGGCGGCAAAAAAGGTACACGTACACCCCTTCATGAGGACCATGTTACCCAACGCCAGTGGAATTTTTCAACAAGATAATGCGTCGTGTCACAAGGCCAGGAGTGCGGTGGAGTGGTTCGAGGAACACAGTAGCGAGTTTCAATTAATGCGCTGTCCCCCAACTCGCCAGATCTGAATTCGATCGAACACATCTGGGATGAGATTGAACGTGGCGTCAGATTTCATCGCTCTCTCCCCGGAATTTACAGTAATTAGGTGACTTGTATGTGCAGATGTGGTGCCGATTCCCTCCAGCTACTTACCAAGGCCTCACTGATTCCATGCCAAGACGCATCGCCGCTGTCATCCCTGCCAAAGGCGGACATACCGGTGATTAGGTAGTTGGTAGTAATGTTCTGTCTGATTGGTATATATTGTGGCCAAATAATTAATTTCTGCTTCAACATGTTGGGTGTTGCCGATTTTAGGCAAATAGAGCACTAAAATATTATTTCCATTTTTTTCACTTGAAAATAAAGTTTGACCTTCATATTGGTAATTTTGAACCTTTTTTGTTGCCGGAGCTATCTGAAAAGTGGTATTACCTAGAAACTTGACATTTATCCACAATACCAACTATAATCTAATATTTGAAAACACCGTCCTAATTGCTGCAGTGGTTTCAAACCCTCACACTTACGCAGCTCGCTTACAGATTTATAATAGTATTGATATAGACTTTCACTCGTGAGACGTTAACCGAACAGGGAAAGAAATAATGCGATATATGGCCTTTTATTTGAAATAAATATAATTTTTATAGAAATATTTTACTAAGGTAAAAACAGAAAGAAGAAGATAAGAAACGTATTTTTCAAGAGATTCGAGTGTAAATTAGGGAATTTGATATGTTAACTGTAATAGGACTGTGAAAGCTACACCAGTCTATAAAATAAGATACGTGGTTTGACGTTTATTGTTTGTTTATTTTATTTCTTTTAATCATTTTATTTTTTGTGATGAAGAACTCGCAAGTTACTATAGTATTATAGTTCCCTGAAATCGTGCATCAACGTTGCAAATATGATCCATTACTTCAAATTTCGATCTATGCAGCATAGTCCGGAATAACCCTGGCCTGGTCTGTACGATGATGCTGTTGAATCGTATTCTATATTATTACTCCCAGCCCATTCACCGAATTCACTGTTTATAATGTTAGTTGACGAGACAAATATATTCATGATAATTCATCAGTGTTACGAACAACTTTAAATGCGTCTATCGCAATTATTACTTACGACGTCAAGTACAATTTTCAATTGTCCTACTGTCCTGAAACAAAGCCCACGAGCTAACTTCAGGTATGAAATTTTTAAAATTTCCGGCAGTAAATTTGGGTTCTAAACTTTCACATCAAAATTCAAAGTTCCATTCCTTGTGCACTTGAAGTGAGTGTGATTTCTTGTCCTCTTAAAGTGAATGATTACATTTGAATACGTTTACCTCAGTAGTAACTAACTGTGAAATTTTTACGTTTGGATGATTTATTGATGTCTTCTCTAATATGTTTGATGTTATTTTCTACTTTAGTTTGGTATTAGTTATATAAGAACATTAAGGAAAAGGAGGATAAAACACTGTCCGCCATCAAGGACTTTATTTCCCAAAGAAGACACCTACTACACGCCACTTATTACGTTGGCAACAGACGAGCGATTCACCGTAAACAGTGTCGTATGCATTTACCTCGGAGTCATTTGGTAAACCTAGTACAATATGGGGATTAGGAATTGTACTATCCTGCTGGCCAAGCCCGAATAATTAAAATTTATTCAGGGCTATCATATTATTGAGAGCCAAACACAGTAACTACTTTTACCTAAGACGAACTCCCTGCGGCTTTAAATTGTTACATAACCGGTTCTCATTAAAGATATCGAAGAAACAAAACTAAAGGAGTGAATTCAAACAAGTTTCATTGCTATGTAGATATATGTAAGTTGTCATCTATCATAACATCAAACCCCAATTAGAGTCAGCTACTGCCAAACATCGTTGTTATACATGTCTATCATGCAAGCTATAAAGTTAAAATGTGTTTCATATCCGGTATCCTGGAGTACAGGAAGTAGTTACTGCAGGAGTGTTAAACGTACACAGCAACTTCCGCACACATGTACCCGAAATTGTTTCCCGTTGTCTCCACAGTGTGAAAGTGTTCGCGAGCGTGGTCGTCTAGATAAGTGGTCCGCAACCTTTTCCTACTCGCGGCACACCATAAGGATATCCATAAATCTCGCGGCACACCTTACAATCCCCTAATACGTAAACAATGATAGTTAAAAATAACAGTTGAATAAAATTAATAATCAGGCAGCTTTATATTACTATTAAAGTAATTGCACACAGGTGGCTGGTCCGTGGAGAAATCGTTGACAATGCAAGCCTCATTTCTTCGTCGACGGATTTGAGTCTTTCCCTCTTAGATGTTTTAATCTCAGTCAACGTAGAGAAGCCCAATTCACATAAATATGTTGGAATTGCAATAACACATTAACTGCTATGTCGGAGATAGCCGGATAGTCATACCTTATTGTTAGTCAAAATGTATCTAAAAGAACTTCGAAAAGTTTTAAATTCAAAGTTCTGTCAGTTTTTAAATCTGCGAATTCTTCTTGAATATCAATTGGAAGATGTTTCGAATTTGCAACGAATGGATCAGTCGAAATCTTCAACACTTTCTCCAAAGCACTTTTTGAATCTCTGCTGCACGACTTCTAAATGTTCCTTAATTAAGTCAATCACAATTTTAACCGTCATCAAGTGACCATACAGACGGGAAAATCTCACACGACCCATTTTCAATCCTCATTAACCACAATCCAGCTGATTCTCAAATCCTTTAATCTTATCCATAATAATAAGAATATTTTCGTTCCTACCTTGCATTTTGATGTTCAGCTCATTCAATTGTAAGAAAATGTCGGGAAGATATGCCAACTTACATAACCGTTCGCCATCTGCGAATAAATCCGCATACTTGTTTCTTTCAACAGTCAAAAATGCCTGGACCTCTTCTTTAAGTTCAAATATTTGTGTTAACACCTTTCCTCGTAACAGCCAGCGTACTTCTGTATGTAGCAGCAGTGTTATGTGTTCTGAAACAATTTCCAGAGATTAAATGGAAAAAAGTCGCGAATTTAGGGTCCGCGATTTTATGAAGTTCAATACTTTTACTACTTCGTCCAGCACATCTTTCTTAGAAGGTGGCAGAGACTTAGCAACAATGGCTTCGCAGTGAATGAGACAGTGATCGCATCGTACCGTGGGATTTACTTCGCGTACTTTAGCTGCAAATCCTTTCACTGGGTCTGTCATTGCAGCCGCTCCGTCTGTACAAACACTAACGCAATACTTTCCTGTTAATTCATTATGGTGAAAATATTCTTCAATCAAACGAAATAGTTCCTCAACAGTAGTTTGCTCTGGAAGTTCTTAGCAAAAGAAGAAATTACTTACAATTATATCTCCAGCGATGTAGCGAATGTAAGCTAGAAGTTGTACGTGGCAGCTAATATCTGTGGATTCGTTGATCTGTTGTTGATTTTTTCCTTCACAATGTCATCAATCTCAAGAGACATATCAATAAGTCGGGGACTGATTGTGTCAGCAGAAAGAGGAATTATTGAAATTTCACTAGCAGATTCACTATTTTGTATGATTTCTTGGGCTTTACGATAAGTTCGACTGCTTTATAACTAACTTCCTGTACTTTTCCGAAACACGTAATGTAGCGGTCATCAACGGTCTTAGTTTTTTCTAATTTGTGTAAAATTTCGCGGCACACCTTTCACCTTGCCGTGGCACACCAGTGTGCCGCGGCACACCGGTTGCGGACCACTGGTCTAGATGCTCAGTCTAGTGTGTTGTTTGTTTTGTGGAAATACCCGGGGACCGCCAAGTTTAAAGTCCCCATCTAACGGACGAATCACCGCAACAACATCGTATGCTCTCACTGCATAAGCACTGCGAATTTAACTCAGAACATTGGTGTACAATCTAGCACCTCTCCTATCCTGCAGACAACGGACAACGTCATATTTTCTCCGTGACCTGGGACGATGAGGCGGGACCTGTAAATACTCAAGTACACGTGCAACTTCTTTCGTGTGTTCACGTAAAGTCTTTCAAAACTGAACGAAGAAATCGAAACTGATGCAGAACCACAGAATTCTAATAGAACTGAAAACTCGATTGTCTATATTATTTTTGATAAGTAAAAGAAATTGGCTGTTTGATGTCAGAGTTATCGTATTAGGAGAAAACAAGAACTACGCTAGTTTCAGAGAACCCCAAAAATGTTCATAAAAATCCCTACCTTACTTTTATAATTATTACGCTTTATTCTAAAGAAAAACTAAAAATAATTTCTCATTAACATTTAAACTACAAGTGGGCATCATTTACAACCCTGTCTATTCAACATAAATAATCTACACTATATAGTAAAATTGTAGAAAAAATGTATCTGTATCTGAAATTTATTTCAAAAAGAGTAATTACGACGCACACTACTGATGATGGAGATACATAAACCGAAAAATTTGGAATTTTTGTGTCTGTCTGTCCACGCGTTACGCAAGAACTAATGGATAGGTTTTAAGTAAACTGTATACGGTGATAGATTATATCACCGGTTACCACATAACATTTTATCCAGATTGGTAGCAAAGTTTCCTATAAACCCGAGGCCAACCGTAAGTTTTGAAATTTCTGTCAGCGCGTCACACTGTAAGTAATGGGTGGATTTTAACGAAACTGCACACAGTAATAGCTCATATGAAGGGTTAAGATATAGTATACTTTTTATCCAGATTAGTAAAGCAATTTCCTATCTGAAATCGTTAATCTTGAAATTACTGAGCGTGATAGGTGAGCGGGAACGCTCAGGCCTCGCATTCGGGAGCACACCATTTCGAATTCCCGTCCAGCCATGGGTTTTCCATGGTTTATACAAATCACTCCAAGCGAAAGCAGGGATGGTTCCTTCAAAAACACCATGGCTGAATTCCTTCTCCATCCTTACACCTAGTCCTTTCTCCTCTCTAATGATCTCGACATCGACAAGGAGTAAAGGCATAAACAAATGTATTTTTTTTTTTTTAATTTTTGCTATCTGTTCACGCATCACGCAAAGACTAACGAACGGAATTTAACAAAACTGACAATAGTGATAGCTTATGTTATAGACTGACATGAAGGATACTTTTTATCGCGTTTAGAATCATAGTTCCTGATGATATAGAAGACAATACCTTAATTTTTTAAAATTTTGTGCCTGTCTGTGCAGAAATTAGGCAAAGACTAACGAATAGATTTCAACAAAACTACATACAGCGATAGTTTGTTTTAGAATATAACATGCAGGATTCATTTTTTTTTTTTACCAGTTACTAAAAAGCTTCCATAAGATAACGTCAAACAATCCACGTTCTTCAAAAGAGTGTTTGGGTCTTAATGAGATAGAACGAATTGGGTGTTTAAGTACAACACGTATTAATAAGTTCCCGTAGTAATGATAATAAGATCTAAACAACAAATAAAAATATAGTTGTTGTTTTGATCTTCATATTTATACGTATAGTTCTCTTACTCATAAGAAAGTGCTTGGCTTATAATCGTGATAGAAGAATTAGGAGTAGTACATGAAAGAGGGAAGTTGATCATGACCTCAAGCTGACAGTTGATATCTGGTATAAAGGAGTTGGAAAATTTTCTTTCGTATTCTAATGTGACGCTTAGCGCCACATTTCATGACATATTCTGTTCTATTAACGAACGTATATTACATTAATTAGGCTATCATTTTTTTCTTTATGTAATTTTACAACAAACACAAGGTTGTAAGAAAGAGTGTGATGCTAAGGTCTTATTTTAATAAAAGTATGCAATGGGCAAGTAGCATTTTGTACAGCGCGAATATTGAGTTCTGTGCTATCATCGACAAAACGAGTCGACTGTCAGCATGCTGACCATTAGATATCGTTAGTCAGCTGGGACATACTGTCACCAACAGAGCCTCGCAACAAAGAGGGTGGGTGGATTTTATCACCAAGCTCGGTGTATGCACATTTCGAGAAGCTAGATAGCGATCCGTAAGCTACCCTGTTCTGCTCTAACTTTCAAAGTCTAATTGTGTTGAGCTAACGGCATAATTTGTCAAGCAATACGAGATGTTGTGAAAGAACCTTGCTTTCCAAGAATCTTTTGGTATGTTCTCATAAATTCTGAATGTGCATGGCACCCAAGATCATTTTCATTGTTTAAAGACATGACATTGTTTATGATGTCTTATGTCATAATGTGTTTTTATATTATTTGAATATCATTTCTTCATATCTATCAATCATTTGAGGTTTCATTTCAAAGAAAAACCCATTTTGTTTGCCTTTACTCAATAGCTAATTATATATCTAGGTGTTGCCTTGTTATTTTGTAGAATCATGTATTCATATTAAGGGTAAATTCACCTAGACATGTAATGCCATTCTACCTTAAATAAATGTCATATTTTCCTACATCCGATAGCGTCGAGATTCTTGCCTATTTGATATTTTCACTATTCCTTGAAGTTAATCCCTTAAATATACTCAGGTAATTCTTTTATTAAAATAATGATTTTTTATAATGATAAAAATAAATTACCTCACACCCAAAGTGAAAAGTAATGCTTATTACAGTACACAAAGGAGTGAGGGATGGAATAAATTAGCGAGATAAATGATGAATAAATCACCAAAAACACTGAAGACGTTTAAAATTAAAATTCGTAAAGGTCAAAAGATGGTGGATGGTGAAAAATCATGGCAAGGTGAGAGTGTAAGGAAGTTGCGACAGAAGCATATGTCCCATCGAAACTAAAATTAATTTAAGTAATGGGTCATTCACGATTATAAGATCTCTGAAGTAGTGGCACTTTCAACGGATGGCTGAAACAATTATGTGCACAAAGACGTTTAAAAATTAAGAAAGTAAATGAGAAAAATCACGGCTACTCCTCCACTTTGTTTTTGTGAAGGAAGCCAATAATTCTTTGATGTAGTTTATCATTGTCTTAACGGCACAAATCTCAAATTTCACAACTGGCAAAATTAATAAAGGTCCATTCCTGGATCACTGGTTATATTCTTTTCACCGAAGACTCCAGGATTGTCTTGAGGTGCTCCCTCAGACAGCCTTCGTCTGGAAATCGACCTTTCATTGGCTCATGCAACCTTGCTCCACATCGTCTTGTTTCACAGTGGCAGGGTCGTTATACATCGTGAACTGAACCACAGTCTCAAGGCCTCGATTATCTGGGAACACGCAAGCATCATAAAACACATGTGTCACGTCCGCTCTGGTTTAAAGCTGATCCACAGTTAAAGTCTCGTCAGAGTCCAATACAAAATCATTAAATTCGTGATCGACTCACTAAACAGAGGATTTTATAAGCATAATGCCTTGAATTATTATTATTATTATTATTATTATTATTTTTGGAACTGCTTTACGTCTCTTTTTAACATCGAGGTCTTTAGAGACGGGAAAGGATGGGGGGCAAGGATGGGGGGAAGGAATTCGGCCATGGTCTTTTGAAGGAAGCATCCCGGCATTCACCTGGAGTGATTTGGGGGAAACCCTGGAAAACCCAATTCTGGATGGCCGGACGGGGATTCAAACGGGCGTCGTCCCGAATGCGAGGCCAGAGCGTTAACCGCTCACTCACCACGCTCGGTCCAATGTCATAACCTGGTTTTCGCCAAGCATATTGCCACATAGGCTTATACGTAGGTGCAGCAAATTGATTGTAAATCATCATGAAACCGTTCACAGAGCGTGGTGGGTTAGTGATTAACTCTCTGGCCTCGCATTCGAGACGACGCACAGTGGGCCAGAATCTTAAAAACGTGGCCAAAAAGGGAAAAAAATAGTTTTTGGATGGGAATTTTCGACTATCAGGTTGGCTACAGTAATGTTGGAACTACTGAATACCGATTGTTTGGACAATCAATTGTTCATTTCCTCCTTGATATTTCATGTCAAAGTCGGCACTTCATTGCTAGCGGCGCATGCAGCCGACCAGGCTACAAAATAGTATTGTCGTTAAAGATAAATATTTGTGTTCTGTGTAAGTGAAACAAAGATTTTAAATATGGACGGTGTTCCAGGCAGTATGTACTAATTAAAATACATTTATGTCATTATTAAATCATTAATTACACATCTTTTTATTAACTTAATACCGGAAAATGCGCTATAAAATTTTAAAATGTGCTTAAAAAAATAGAGATAAGTTACGAATTCCACTATATCCCACTTTCTTTTGCACTGTGTCCGCAAGTATATATTATTACCTTAGTGAATTAACCTTCAAATCCACCTACTAGTACCAACTCCGACTTTGAACCACGTTTTAAAGCGATGCTTGCAAAATGTTTGGTTATTTTAAAAAAATGAAATTATTAATATTATGTTAATTTTTCATTAATAATTATGAAAAAGTACATTTTTTTGAAACACAAATATTCTACATACTTTGTGGAGTTACTTTTTAACACTTTCAAATACGTGTTAAGAAATAAGTATTAAATAAATTAATAATAATATGAACTGTCGGAGGATGCTCAAGACTCAACCAATAAGTTGATAAAGCAATATCACATAAGTTTTTCTCGAAAGTTTTCCGGACTTAAGAGTATGTAAGACGTGTTCAGGAGATTGTTGGCAACCACAGACTTCCACATTTCTTCTCTACGCAAATCATCAAATAAACTGAAGAGTTTGTCGTCAGAAGCCGTTGCTCTCTTAGTTCCTGTGCCGGAAGATTATGAAGATTCCGATGTAGATGATGAGGAAACAGTCTTTGAAGATGATGACGATTCAGCTGAAGATGCAGAAGAAGAAGATAATGAAGATAAAAAAGAAGAATAAAACGACAACTTTTAATTATAGTCACAAACAATTTACTAACTGAATAACTGAGTAATTGAAATAAAAAAATGTAATATTTTATACTATTTTCTAGCCTCTATTTGGTACTTTTTTCGAGCTTTCCATTTTTTGAGCTTATATTTTTAACCATTAACTACAACAACCTCTAAATATTGACTTTTATATAAATAAAAAGAATTTTACCAATTTTGTCCGCCATCTTGGATCCACCATTTTGTTTTTTAAATATTTGAAGTCATAATCTTCATCATAAATCTCGATAAATCCCAAAAAATTACTTTTATATGAATCAAAAGACTTTTATCAATATTTGTCCGCCTTATTGGATCCGCTATTTTCTTTTTTCACTTTTTGATACCATATTCTTAGTAACCAACTTCGATAACCTTTACGTACTAACTTTCGTACAAATTGAACAACTCTAGCAACCTCGATAATTCCACAAAAAATACTTTTATATCAATAAAACGACTTTTAGCAATATTTTTCCGCCATCTTGGATCCGCCACTTTCTTTTTTCACGTTTTGATATTATATTCTTAATCAGCCACTTCGATAACCTTTCATACTAACTTTGGTACAAATTGAACAACTTTTCATATTTTGGCCAGCTTTTTGCGATTCTGGCCCACTGTGCGACGGTTCGCCCACCACGCTCCGTAGCTATGCTCTTGACTTCATTACGCGGGATTCGGAATTCGTGCAGTTAATACACAGATAAAATATCACAGAAATATTGGATTGTGTTGTCCTGTTTATTCCGTTTTTTTGGAGCTCCTCCGAACCTTCTGAATTTACATTGTATGCAAAGCTTGAATTACGTTTGAGCGCTTCATTTGTTTCTGCATCTCCTTGAAACTACCTCTAATTGGGAGAGTTTATGTTTCTTGATGATACACAGGTATACTTCAGTATAGTTCACATGTTGTCTCTGCAGTTAATAAATGATAGTGCCTGGTGTGTGTACAGGGTGAGTCAAAAGTCGCAGTACACCCTTTTATTTCAAAAACTCTGCAGGAATTGGGAAACCTGAATATTCCAGTAAGGTATTGGTGAGGTGGTCTATCTTTTACGGTATGTACCGAACATGGGCGCCATCTTGAAATCGGCCATCTTGAAACTAAGTCAATTTTTTTAAATGTAAAGGTGGTCGTGTGACACATCAAATAACATCAGAATTTTCTCACAAGTTCATTCCTGTAAACAGATTTGAAATAGTAGTTGCGGTTCAAAAGTTACATAGCTTTTTTGTTGCAGATAACTGAAGATGGCTTTGACCAAGGAGGAGAGAATTGAAATCATTTTGATGTCTGGAGAACGAAGTTTCCGTGTCATAGCTGCAGATTTTAACATCCGGCACGCAGAAAGACCTCCAATTTCACACAACACTGTCAGGTGCTTAATTTCCAAATTCCGAGAAACTGGGACTGTGGCTGACAAGGCACGGAGTGGCCGTCCAAAAAGTGCTACTGACAAGACAACCTCAACAATGGTTTTGGCCTCCTTCGTGAAGAGCCCACAACGCAGCACACAACGTTTGTCAGCAGAATGTGGAATCAGCCAGTCATCGATCATACGAATCCTTCATGCCCATCGATGGCATCCATTCAAGATTCAGTTACTCCAGCACCTAGCAGAGGATGACCCAGACAGACGTATGCAGTTTTGCATGTGGGCCTTAGAGGAACATCAACAAGATCCCTCTTCTGCACAAGGCATCTTGTTCAGTGATGAGGCAAACTTTTATGTCAGTGGTGAACCACAGGAACTGGAGTGACCACAATCCACGCTGGATGGAACCTTCCAAGGTAGTTGGTGACGTAAAGGTTATGGTGTGGTGTGGGATATGGGGTACCTGTGTAATTGGACCCATTTTCATTGACGAGAACCTAAATGCTCAATGCTATCTGGAAATGCTGCAAGAAGTGGTTTTTTCCCGCAGTCCTGAATGAAGATGGCAGCTTTCCCTGCTACTTTCAACAGGATGGGGCTCCACCACACTACGGAGCAGTTGTTCATCACTGGTTAGATGGTCAATTTCCTGGTCACTGGATTGGCCGACATGGTTCTGTGGAATGGCCACCCAGATCACCTGATCTCACACCACTTGACTTTTATCTGTGGGGCCATTTAAAGCAACTTGTGTATGCAGAGAAAATAAGAAACAAACACCATCTCCAGCAACGCATTGTAGGAGCGTGTGCCAGCATTTCTGCGGAAATCCTTCTGCAAGTGCATGACGATTGGATCCAGCGCCTTCAAATGTGCGTTGACCGAGAGGGACAACATGTTGAACACATAAAATGACTGTCATTTCTGGAGAACAATCCGGCTTGTAATTCTAACTGAAATATGTTGTAACTTTTGAACCACAGCTGCTATTTCAAATCTGTTTACAGGAATGAACTTGTGAGAAAATTCTGATGTTATTTGATGTGTCACACGACCCCCTTTCCATTTAAAAAAATTGACTTAGATTCAGGATGGCCGATTTCAAGATGGCGCCCGTGTTCGGTACATACCGTAAAAGATAGACCACTTCACCAATACCTTACTGGAATATTCAGGTTTCCCAATTCCTGCAGAGTTTTTGAAATAAAAGGGTGTACTGCGACTTTTGACTCACCCTGTACAAACACATTGCTTCATTTGTAATACAAACACCCTCTCTCACTCAGCCTAGTAACTGATCCTTCAAGCAGAGTTGAGTGTAGTGTATTGTCGATATACATTTATTCCAACTTCATTACGACTGGGCATATCTTCTCTGTCGGTTGATGTTCTTGTTTGGCTGCAGATGTTTTCTTCACTGGGTGGTTGCCGCCGCAGCCTTCTTCCTCAGAAATAGTAGGCTATGCCACATTTGGTGTGATGCAGTTAGGGCTGCCTCAAAGAAGGTGGCGTGTCCTCTTTCGGTGCCAGATGATTGACGAGCTTCGTGAGAAGGGTCACGAGTGCATCTAACCTGCCTTCCCGTTGGTTTGCGACTTGACTGGTGCAGGAATGGTCGCAGTGTGCTCTGACACCACGGCTACCTTCTCTTCCGGTGGTCTTCTGTCTTTCTAGGTTCTTCTGAGGCTCCGTTTTCTTTCTTCTTACTCGTTGGCCGTTGCTCCTAACACCTTGCTCTCGGGTCTTCAGGGCAGACCCTGCTCTGTTGTTGACTTGTTGCGGGCTGCTTATGGAGCCCTCGGTATCATCTACATCTATACTCTGCAAATCACAAATAAACAGGGGTCCAGAAACCCGCGGTGCCACACACTCACGACGACGGATGGAAGGTGAGCGCGCTTCTAGGTCTGCAGCGGCGAGCGATGCTGATTCGACGGCTGTCGACGAATCAGCAGAGAGCGATGAGCTCTACTTGGAGAGTCTTCGCGATCGTGACAAGTTCGCTTTTCGCGTCGACCTGAAGAACCTAGCTACACGCCCGCAACCAAGTCTCTTCAGTGATCTACAGCGGAAGTACAGATTCACTTCCTGGTCGCTCTGGGTCGTTCACGCCGGCCTGAAGTACGGCTGGTCATTACCAGCTGATACTAGCGATTTCTATGGAACACTGATGATCATTGGGGACAGCGACGAGGAAGTCAGAGTCATCCATGACGATGCTGAGGCCAAAGGACTAAAGCGTCCTGCGGCCCTAGCATCCATGCCGCTGGTCTTTGAAAAGGACTTCTGCGCAACAAAGTTCTTCCGCAAGTTAAACGGCAAACTGAAGCGGCAGCGCAGAAGGCAGCAAACCACAGCGACTGAGGACTGGCAGATTGCTGGAAACAAGATTCCCGCCGCCTCAGAGGGGCTGCCGGACCCAGAGAAGGAGGCACCTGGCCTCCAAGCTGCTGAGCCTTCCACGCCAACCAGCCCTGCCAGGGACGACGCGGAGGCACTTCGCGAAACCCCAACGTCGCCCACGCCATCCCAGAAGGAAGGGGAGGTACCACCAGCCACTGAGGAGGGACCAGTCCAGCCACTGGTGGTGCCATATGAAGGGAACTGTGGCAGCCTGTATGTTCAGCTTCTGCTGGCTACAGAGTTGCCGCTGTTCTGTTGGCCGGCTGAAGGAGGCATCTCCATTTTAGCCTCCTGCCCCTCGGACCTGACGAGAGCCGCCGCCATGTTGAGCGACATGGGCGTCAGCTGCACCGTGGAGCAGCCCAGCCCGCCGAGCCAACCTGTCCCTCCGCCTGCAGCTGTTGAGGCACAGCCGAGGGCGAGGGGTAAGAGGGCCAACAAGAAGAAGCCCTCTCCTCCCGAGCTTCGTCAATGCTTCAACTGCCAGCTCCATGGACACGAGGCGAGGGACTGCCAAAACCAGCGCAGATGCACCAGATGTGGGGCTGACCATCGTGCTGCCGAATGTACCGTAGCCAGGGAAGAGGCAGTCTGCTGTAACTGCGGACTTAGCCACGCAGCCTGCTTCTCTGGCTGTGAAAAGAAGAAACAGCTAAGGGCGAATCATCGCGCCAAAGCTGCCACGGCGCCCAGGAGTGCCCAGCAGGAGACACGCTCCAGCAAGCCACCCCACACCGCCAGACCGGCGACTACGCGCGGGCTCCATACTCGGGCCGCACCGCGTCGCCAAGACCAGCCCACGACGGCTCCTGGGTCCAGTCGGCAGCCACCCGGCCGCCGTGGAGGTCGTCCTGCCGACCGATGCCACTGCCGTTCCGGACCCAGCGACCAGCTCACGGTGGTGGTGACGCTGCTAACCCAGCTAATCACCGCCCTAATGCCACGTCGAGATCAAGACAACAACAGACATCCATGACAACTGACGACTTAGCAAAAGACAATTCAAAAAAAGCAAAACCGACAGCAGTCATAGGGTTTTACCCTGGTACTGCATCAACAACATGGCGTAAGCCATACCGATGACGCTGTGCTGTGCAAATACTGTGGGTGGCAGAGGGTGCTAAGCACCAATCCTAATTCAGTGCATTCCAATCCCGAACAGAACGAGGAAAGAAGGAATACATAAATGTATCAGTACGTCGTCTTATTTCTTGAATCTTATCCCTCCTGTCATTGCGACCTAAATAGGTTGGAGGAAGAAGTAGTTCTTTGCACTCGTAACTTAAAGATTTTCGCATATTCTCCAACAAATTCAAACGAAAATGACGTCGTCTCTCAGCCAAACAATCCCAACCCAACCCTCGTATCAGCTCTGTGACACTTACGTAAGGACTGTAACTAGCAGTCACGAATCGAGCGGCTCTCCTCTGTACTTTCTCTACCGTGCCAATCAATCCCTTGCGATACGGATCCCAAATTCCACAACAGTATTCCAAATGCGGACGTACTAGTGTTTTGTACGCTATTTCCTTTGTATGAGAATTACAACTTCTCAAAATACAACCTATAAATAATAGTTTAGAATTAGCTTTGGCTACGACAGACGTTATGTGGAAGTCCCATTTCATGTTGCTTTGTACTGTTACGCCTAGATACTTCAGGGAATCCACAGTATCAACAACTGAATTGTTAACTTTGTACTCGTGAGCAAACGGGGTCTTTTTATTACTTATTTGCATTGCTTTGCACTTTTTGCAGTTAAGTGTAAGCTGCCATTTACGGCACCATTCCGAAATAACATCCAGATCGCGCTGAATTTCTAAGCAATCGTCAGAGCACCTCACTTCCCTATAAATAAGTGCATCATCAGCAATAAATCCCATTCTGCAATTAAAGTTGTCATCGAGATCGTTTATAAAAATTCATCATCGAATAATTCCATTTTCGTTGTAAGGATTTGGATTGCGAATAAGTTCCACCATACAATACATAATTTCGTGTGGTCTCAAAATGATGGTGACAGAATTTCTTACTGGTTGGCAATGCGCCTCTATCGTAGTCTATCAGTATAACCTGATAATTACACCTACGATTTAAGATGGAATCCTAACCACGGAGCGTGCTAGCGTCTTCACTGAGGGGAAGTACCTTAAAAATTTCAGTTGATATTGGGATTCGAATCACGAAATCTTCCATAACCCTGTCACGTGCCTTGGCCAACTGCTCGCCAGCCAATAAAACTGATATACAAAAATACACAAATTTACGGTTTTACCCTCTGCATCATGAACGAAATATGGCACTGATCAAAATAAAAAGTAACTGTTAACATAAGCTATCACTATGCTATATTTCTTTCAAATTCATTTAACAGTTTATGTGAGATGTTTGTTCTAACCAGGATAACCTAACTGGAGACATTACTATATTACTATGCAAGTTTCATTTAAATACCTTCATTAGTTTCTGCGTTGTAAGTGGACAGTCCGAAAAAATGTCTAATTTTAAGGTTTTGGATTCTGCTTCATCGATAATTCGTAAAGTATCAGGATGAAAGGTATACTATACTCTGACCGACGTCATAAGCTCTCACTGTGTACAGTTTCTTTAAAATACATCCATCAGTTTCTGCGTTATGTGCGAAAATACCGACAGACATAAATTCTAAATTTTACTGTTTTGTCATCTCTATAACCAGTATTTTACACTACAATTACTCTTTTTGAAATAAATTTAACGTACAGACACGACCTTTCTTATAGATTACAACGAATATAAAAAGGCTTATTCACATTTGAGAAAGAACATTAATTTGAGATGATATCATTTAAAAGGAGATTTGCCTGCAATTATTACTTTTTGTCGAAATACTATAGACTGAAAATAATCTGAGTATAAGAACGAAGAACGAACTAAGGGCAATAAAATTCAAAACAATAATACAAAGCTAAATAAAACAAGATTATTAAAAAGAAACAAAAAATAATTGTAACTGGTTAAATACTGTAAACCAAATGTTGAGGGTTAGGCGGTAGGCAGCCTACATCAGTTAGGACTTTCCGGAATACTGTAATCGAAACTCATACATTATTTGAAACATTTTTACTCACTAAATATGTTATAATTTTATATGCATGCACATTTCTTACAGGGACTGTAATCTAGAGGATAATACACTATTCGCCATTAGCTCATCATTTGCCGTAGGTTGCTCGTTCGGAAGAACAACAATTTTCGATTTTTTTCCCGTACAACTTTTTAATACCATTTTTTTTTAATCGGTGGAGTTGACAATGGTTTGTTTTTAACACGAATTTTATTTTATTGTGATGAGTGGAACGTGATTCGGAGGTTCATCACATCATTAGAAGTGTCATTTGAATTTTGATCAATTTACTCCCATATTTTTTATTTTCAGACAAATTTTCCAACGGCACTTTTTTCCTATTCCACTCCACATGCGACATACACTTCCCATGTCGAGACGTTTTCTAAATGCCTGTACTTTTACCATATTTTTTAGAAGGGGCACCAGTTTTATATTAAGTTGTAACTACGACGTTTATCTTCCAATTTTAAGTGTCGGTGTTCACCAGAATACTGTTATAATGGAAGCAAATACTCGTATCTCTCACTTACTGAAGTCGTCAAATCAGATCTTGATACGCGATGATGTCAGCAGAGACCGCAAATCATCTTAGAATTGAGCATCCTTCCTCTGCAAATTAACATCTAAATCGTTAAATTTGTTCAGTTGGTTAACGGGTTAAGGTATGCTGGTTAAGTAACGGTCGTTTTCGCTAGAATACAACCCTATCAGAATGTAAAACATCCTGTAATGTTCACGTCAAAACATATTTTGTCGGGATTTACACCTGGTAGTTGGTGTTACCAGAAATAACTGTACCATATACGAGTAACAGATACCGTAGTTTGTCCACACGATCCATCAGATTTGCATATTGTGTTCCCGTACTCCCATTTCAACACTACAGTATCTCATTCTTAACGATTCTATAGAAGCCTTAATGTCTATCCTACATAAATAAAACTCTAAGAATTCCAAAATATTCAATACAATCCAATACCGTTACTCATCTCATTAACCGGGGGTGGTGGTGTAACGGTTAGCGTTCTGGCCTCGCATTCGGGAGAACGCCGGTTCGAATCCCCTTCCGAGCATCCAGATTCGGGTTTTCCATGGTATCCCAAATCACTCCATGCAATTGCCGGGATGCTTCCTTCAAAAGGCCATGGTCGAATTCCTTCCCATTCCTTGACCCCCATCCTTTCCCGTCTCTAAAGACCTCGCTGTTAAGAGACGTTAAGCAGTTAAAAAAAACTCAACTCATTAGTTCAGCCACAACATTAACTATTTGGAATGAATAGGTTCCACTGAAATTTTGTCCACAGAACCTATAGGGGAAATGAGGGGTGGGAGGGGGGAGTCCATATGAGAATTTTGGACAAGTAATGTGGAGGAAATTCCCCGATGGCTTTATAAGGAATTCATTCCGGCATTGGTCTGTAGAAATTTTTTGAATCCACGAAAAACCGACATGTTGGCCGGTCCAGATATTGAAATCTGGTTCAAGTACTGGCCCGAATATTGCCGCTCATCCGCCAGGCTCAATCCAATAGTACTGACGGTTCAACCTTCTAACAGCAATCCATACTTTAATACTGTCTTTTCCTCAGAAAATACTGTGCAAGCCATATGACGATTGGCTCCTTACAACTTGCTTATCAAGTGCTCTTTGACAGAAAGCTCATTATTTTGTAAAATAATGGCGATCAACGTTGAGAAAGAAAGACGATATCACCACCTTCCTTCAAGGCATGTCGTTGTTTACTAATTTATTTTGTGTCGTGTTTACAGAACATGTACTTCTGAAATGTCAGACAGTAAGAAATTGTAAGGAACACAGTATCATTGGTAAATTAAATGCGTTAACTGCTTCGTATTATTTCTTTTTGATAAAATCAGAAAATTAACGGTTTGTATATATCTGTGTTTGTAAAAGTTTATTGTATGCTTGAGAGTTAGCAGACTTACAGTAGGGCTGGTTATTATTTAATTTAATTGCAATGGAGCGCTTGCTCCGGTGGCAATTTCTGTAACCATCCAATTTTTCCACTTTTCCACTTTTCCCACCTGCTTTTTCCCTCTACTAATTTCAACTTCAAATTCTTTTAACGTTTTTAGTAAATCATTCATCATTTCTCGTGTTAATTTGTTCCAAGAGAAATGATGAATAATTTACCAAAAACATTATAATGTCTTTGTCGAGCTGGCGGTTACGATCAGCATGTTTTCGTTTGGACAGTTACTGTCAGATAAAGCAGAAATGTGATTGTTTCAGTGACGAATCTATGAATTTTCTGAGTCGGTGCACAAACTGCAAACTACCCTCCCTTCAAACATGCGTAATTGCCGCATACCTAAAGTTTCCTGCCCGGTTTTCTGCCCCCCCCCCCCTCCTTTCCTTCCATCGCCTCCTCCCTAGATCCGGTATTGATTGTTTTGATGATATTAAAGGAAGAAGTAAGAACTTTTGGAACAAATTTTGCAGTAAGACGTACATTCTACCGGAGAAATTAATACAGTGAGTTGTTAATTAGAGCCAAATTCAGATTTCAGCTGACTGTATTTGCATCAAGTGGTCCGATAGTTTATTCATCGGACGTTTCAATAAACTTTTGTGGAAATATTGTTTTCCGGTTTTACTGATTTTGTCAAGAGCTTTCCGTTGTTTGGTGACACTTAAGAAGAAATATTTATTTATTTTGTGGGCGGTTATGAAGTATCCTTTCCATTCTTTTCTATTTTATGTTATTTAGTAACAAAGTATGCTGTTGATTTTCCTTTGCCTAGTGAAAGCTGGAATCATTGTCATCAGGCCGGGTTGAACATCTTGCTCAGTAGATGAGTGGCTAACGTTTGAGTCTCGTATTCGGGAGGACACGAGTTCGATTCCTGGTCCGGGTATCCAAATTTCAGAATTCAATGGTTTCTCGAAACCAGTCCAAGCGAATGGCGGGAACTTCATTTAAAATCCCGAATCCCTGTCTGTTTGCCTTCATTCCTCTTCCGCCTATAATGTGGTCAAAGTAAGCGGGCCGTAAGGAACGTATTTAAAAAAGGGCTTAACTGAAAAGGAATGGGTGACTATCTGCTCATTCGCTGTGATAGAAAACCCCATAAACCATACTATAAGAGGAATCCAGCATGTAACGATGATCAGGATGGGCGGTCGTAGGCACAAATTGCTAGGGCATTCCTAGAAATATCAGCCTCTTGACCAGCTGTGTCCACCTGTACTACTGGACACGGAAGCTGCAACTCCACGTACTTTCACATGCGCCTGCAGCTTACGTAAGCACTGCGAACACAAATGTTAGTCCCAGTTTATTACGTTCCATTCTTTCGAAATATGATAAATTAAAATCTGCGACAACTTGTTCCGCTTTGTTCATCTTTTCTGTGCTTATTGATTACATAACTGAGGTACTATATCACTACATTCTACCACAAGTATATTCATTCCCACTTTGTTTTTAATAGTTTTATCCATTCTCAGAAAGTGTGGAAGTAGTGCACCCTTGCAATTTATTAAAACAGCCAGGATAACTTTACCTGTTGAAGGAACAGCATTGGTCTTCGTTGGGAGGAAGGAGAGGGGATGATGAGGGGCAGAACCGACTTGGTTTCTTTTGTTCTGAATAAATGTGATGCGCTCAAGTCTATTCCCAAATTATAAATCTTTTAACAGAATCTTGTGGATTGCCTTGATAGTGAGGCAGACACTTTCCTACCAGCTGTGTTTTGATCCTATGTCAACGTTTCGCCACCTAGCGAGTGAAAAACCTTGTCATGTCCGCTTACTGTATCAGGATGCGATATACTGTTAATCCTTGAATTTCTTTATCTGCAGTCATCTGCAACTCGTGTGCCTAACCAGTTCTTCCTGACTGCTTGTCTGGCATTCCAGCGTGGAGATCATGTTCAATGTTGGTTCTTACCCTTTTAAATTCCGTCCTACATAGTTAATGTAAGTATCCCTTTTACTTCATACACTACAGTGATGATGACCTTTATAGCAGATGTAATCGAAATTGCCTTTTTTATATTTATTTATTTTATATATATATATATATATACTAGTAGCTACCCGCGACTTCGTCCGCGTTGAAGAGTGTTGTAATATAAGATTTTCTTGAGAGGTCTGGTTGCTCAGTGGTTAGGGCGTCCAACTGGAGATGGAAAAGTCCCCAGCTTGAATCCCATTCTCGGCGAGGATTTTCTAAGGTCCTTAGCTCGACCTTCATCTCTGGCATAGGTTGTTGTGTGATGTGAATTACGCCAGAATGCTCACTCAGTTCTGATTCCGTGTTGAACTGTGAGTCCTGTATGTCCAGTAGGATTACTGGGTTACGTTAAGAGGCTACGAAAGGGGCTGTTTGCGGAGACGTAAAGAAGCCTTGTCACCAGGTCAAGAGCTATTTTTATTAGTAACAGTAGTAATAAATGATGCAATAAAATAACAAAAATGTATTTATGGTCCACAACTACTTCCCTGAATTTTTAAAACAATAAAAATATTCTGTTTGTTAGGAGTATTTTCAGTTTAATATATCCGTATATACAATATTGGGGATTTCCGTTAAAAAAATTGCAATACTAAAAATGAATATTTTGATTTGCATTGAATATCTGAAAAAAAACTTTAAAAAAAATTGAACTTTTTGAATATTGATTTTGTTTTGTGGATATATTGGTTCCATCAACAGAAATTTAGATATTATAGTAGTAATTTATCCTTTTATCCATAATGATCAGTGGTATTGTGGTAATGGTTTCTCTATCTGTGGAAACAGTTGACTTGCCTGTAGACCAGTTTACTATAGTTCATTAGTTTGGAGCCATTAATTCTGTGCTAAAATATAAATTTCAGTGTTAAAATAGTAATTGATTCTTTCTTCATAATTGGTTTCTCAATCTGCCAACAGAATTTATTGTCTGCCGGCAAATTACCACTCCACTTGTCGGCCACTCCACTATATGAATAAAACATTTATAAATTTCAAAAATTGGTCAACGCCACGTGTTCTGCTAAATCATCCACGCTTATTATAAATCTTTTGATATAATATCGGAACAAAGCAACACATGACATCACTAAAATAGCGCTCTTGAAATAACTAATAATGTTTCATTCTGGCCCAGCCTGCATTTCAGTCAAGTCACAAACTCAGCTAATATTTCCGCTAGAAAATCAAAGCTTCTATCAGTTGCGGATTAATACCTTCACTATAGGCCTATTGCATGTTAGTGACGTTATGAATGGCGAAATAAACTTGAGTCATTATTTCAGATCGCGATACTAAATGAACCCAAATAATGACGTTGGCAATGTGTAAATTAAATACTGAATTCATCTGAAACTACATTCATCCGCATGAAGTATGTCATCAGCATCATGACAGTTATTGGAGTAACGTATTTAAAAAAAATATATACTAAAATGCTTGTAACTTAGAGTGTACAACGAAAAGTCCATAATTCTCTACAACTCTAAGACAACTTTCGTTAATATTGCTGGTCAAGTTAACATCTCGATAAAGTGACTGTTACTGCTCGTGATTTAGTAAGGTATATTATTCCATTCAATATAGTTTGACTTTGTAGTGGCAATATTAACAGAAATAGTGGTTTGGTTGAAATGATGCCCGGACCAGATTGATTTTTGTTACAGCATAAGGCAGAAGGAACTTAGTTATTATTAGTAATAAGTAAGCAGCTTTCATATGCTCCTTGTAAATTGTGTATTGTGTTGTAAACGACTTCCACTGTTACTTCATGAAACAGTAAGTTTCTACATTACCCCATTGAATATATTCGTTTTAAGTGTAGCATTCCATAGATATTTGCAGAATATTGAACAGTAAGTAAAAAGCAGTTTCTATTATTTGTACAAAAAATCTGAACAAAAAATAAAAAGGGTTAGCTAAGTTTTAAATTTCGGCAAAAATAATTTGTAATACAGAGACTGTAGGTTCAAGTTTACGTCGCAATACACATCAGTAACTTAAGATAAAATTATTGTGATTGAGGCTTTGATTTTGTAGCGACAATATTACCGGAGATTTTGGTTAGATTGAAATTCTGCCTGTACCAGAATCAAAACAAAACCTTCTTGTCACAGCAAAAGGCAATTTAGTTATTTAAGAAACTTTAATAATCACTACGTCACGGTGTGACGTGATGTATCGCGACGTAAAATACTCCCCAAAAAAGAAACAGGAAATAAATTAAACCGAGATAGAACTACGACATTTTGCACTTTTAGTGAACCGACTTTCGTGATGGTATACTCATAGAATTATACGTTGTTTTTTTTCAATTATGGTGTATTATTTGATATGTCATACTATTTTATGTACGCAAATGAAAACATCTCTTTGCGAACTTTACAACAGTACCTACCTTTTTTTTTTAATTTAAGGTTAAGTACAGATTTATATTTCCTGCTTCAAAACCATTATTTGTCAAGTGCGTCGGTTTTATGGCTTTTAAACTAAACACAAACTTGCATATGTAAGAAGGTTTTTGCTTTTATTTCTGAAAAGTAGTGTTTGCGATTTACGTAAACAGCAAAGAGTAAACGTGGCACTGCTATTTACGAAGTAGGAAACTCTTTGTTGTTTCCGAATTGATATTAATGGCAATTTCTAAAAGAACTATGCGTTTTTGCGGGATAAAATCTATCCTATGTCACTTCGCACGCAATTAACTGACTTCATGCAAAATTTCATTTAAATATGTTGATTTATTAAGGCGTTATTGATTCCAGAAGTACATCCAAACACACATCCGAACTTTCTCGTTTTCTCATTTATATATATATATATATATATACACTGTTTCGATTGCTAGTTCGTTTCTGCCACTCAGTATTGAAACTAAGTCTCGTCCATAGTAGCAAATCGGTGAAATAATTTGTAGGAACATTTTTAAAACAATCCCAAACTTTGTCGACAAAATTGTTTTCTCGTTTATTTTTTATCAGTATTTAGCAAATCTTGCACAAAGTTTTCTCATATTTCATGCTTGATGTAAAATGTATCGCATCGTTTCTTCCAAATCCCTATAGCCTCAGCTACGTCGTAGACTTTGGATCAACAATCATTCGTAGTTTAGGACCCCAATTTCGGGTATCAAGTCCAGGAGTTTCAGGGCGTGCAAAGTAAACCAGTTAGATTTGTTTGCGGAAATTACCGGAGTACCCAGTCAGTAACTGATATGATAAAGGAACTGTATTGGGATTCTCTGAAAGATACGAATAGGGTGAAGAGAGTAGAGTATACAAGGCGTATAGTGTTTATTAGTGATGAGGTTTGGAAAGATATTGGTCCAAGAATTAGGAGCAATGTATGGAAGAGAAAATATGACCATGAGCAAAAACTCGTACTCGGTTTCATGCATAAGGAAGTGAGAAAATTTTATTTTGTAACTAAGGGAGTCAGAGATTAGAGTAAATTACCAAGGAAAGTGATGAATAATTTACCAAAAACGCTGAATGAATTTAAAATTAAAGTTCGTAAAGTGCGAAAGTAGATTGGTGGAGAATTTACTAATCAGAGAAAGAGGTAAATAGGTAACTAGGGAAATTGTCACCGGTGCATGTGCTCCGTCGCAATTAAATTAAATTAAATACTGCGCACCTTATCGGTGTCTCATCTGTTTCTGTAGTTTCTGACGTTTTTCCACGTAAATCATTTTCAAGAGGTGTACGATTTCCATTAAGTTCAGCCTCCCCATCTCTTCACTGTTGAAAACAAAGGAGCAGATTTCTTATAAATCTTTACCAACTTAGGACGAATTTTCGTTGGCGATAAATAGTCCAAAATGAAGAATTTAACGACAGTGAGGTATTCATTTCAATGAGACACGCGTATTGTGTCTACATTAAGAATCATATAAATAAAACTGCTTAGCAGATCATATTGATTCTTGACGTTCGCTATTACGGTAAGTGTTCAAACTCCACAAATAAAATGATAGCAATGCCATCTTTGTGCCAGACCAATACCTTTCCACATTACTCCCATATTTAACCATAGCACGAATTTATTCCTTCTCCATTTCAGAATAAACGTACGTCTCGTACGCTTACAGCGCCTGTAAAAAAAGTTTTTCTTTCACACTATGGTACTTTTGTACAATATCCCGCATAGGACTAAAGAATTATAAGCATTTTTCGTAAGGTACCCAGGTTTCGCTTTTCCGGTCATCCCTCGAACTTCCGGGACGACTATCGTCCCAAGTCACCCTAGTTGACAGGTTTCACAAACCTATCATTCGCCGACCCCGGCAGCGTAGGGGTAGCGTGCTTGCTTCTCGTTGCAGGGGTCACCAGTTCGAGTCCGGCCAAGGGCATAGGTGGTTTTAATTAAGTGTTGTGTTCGTCTTGTGTCGTCCTTACACATTGGAGAAAATAATCATACTTATAAGAAATCTGTACATTGTAAGAGAAACAAACACATTGAGCTGGCTGAATGGCTAACACGGCCGAATGCCAAAAAAAATAATAATAATAAAAAAAAGACCTATCAAACGCAAAACAACGCCCAACTGCGTTTTCAAAGTAAAACTCTGGACTGTACAATTCTAATAATAAAAACATGGCAGTCATTGGGGACTGCTGACAGAAGTGAAAACTTAAAACTATGAATATCATACGCGCAACATGTCATACTTATAGCTACAGAGATCCTGTTAACATTAGCATGTCGGTGACGCGAAGTCATAAAATTTTACCCATCCTAAAAGCATCCAACGCGCCTGAAGAAGTTTTTAATTAAAAAAAACTAATTGTGTTTCGTACTTAGGGAGCGTGCACAAACTACGTGGCTCGGTCCAGGGGGGGGGGGGGCAGGGGTTGGCTGGAAGGCTACCCTGGGCTAGGTGGGGGGAGGGTGGGAGGTTTCCGAGCCAGGCCATGTAACTTCCCTTTCATAACATTTTTAACAGTTAAAATGAGGAACAGAACACACAACAGCGTGTCGATATTCATTTCCCTCCGTATGTAATTTACAATAGTCTAACACGAGAAACGAGAAAACAGTACAATATGTCTTCTGGAATCAACAGAAAAAACTTACGTGGGGGGGGGGGGGGAAATTACAGGCAAAAGCCACGTAGGGCTACGTGGGAGGGGTGAGAAGGGGGGGGAGAAGGGGGGGAAGAGGGGGTTCACAGGAGTCAAAATGGAGCTACGTGGTTTATGCACGCTCCCTTACGGGTCGAAAGATCATATAACGTGCTCTTGTACACGAGTGGTGCAAATTGTTTGCACCAGTTGTAAAACTTGCAGCCGCTTTGACGCCGGTGCCACGTTTATGGGTTTTCTTTTTTTCCTAAACAGTTTTTTATTTAGTGAGAACTTCTTTAGGCGCGTAGGGGCGATTTTTGGATGGGTAACCAACATGTCACCAACAAGTTGTAATAGCAGTATATCCGCAGCTTTAAGTATGACGTATTGCGCTTGGACAGCAGTGAATGTGATGATTATACTTGTATACAATATATACATATTGGTGCGCGCGCAGCTGCTTGTGTACACATATGCACATATATACACAGATACATTGTATATACCTGGCTGTAAATAAATACCTTATTACAACGCCTCCTCAGTCCTCGTGAAAAGTTATAGATTGTACCAATAATATCATATCTACATAAAGTTTTTGACTACAATTTTTATTGTTTTGTAATATACCTGACATTGATAATTCGAATTAGATCTTATATAAGTTCGCTGCCATTGGTAGTCCCCGTGGGTGAAGTTGTAAAGTGCTGTTCAGTAGAATGGAAGGTTACGAGATCGAATACACAATAGGAAAAACTTTTTTGAAGTGAAAACTTCTTTAGGCGCGTTGGGCGATTTTTGGATGGATAAAACCTTATGATTTCGCGTCACCGACATGCTAATGTTAACAGTATATCTGTAGCTATAAGTATGATAGTTGCTCGTGTGATATTTATAATTTTGTTTTCGCTTCTGTCGGCAGATCCCAATGATTTCCATGTGTTTTTTTTTTTTTTTTTTTTTTTTTTTTTTTAAATTCTAAACACGATGTGGAAAACTGAGATTCCGCGAGTTGATGCACGAGTGAACCGTATTACTGCAATCAGTGACCTGTTCAGAATATAGTACACCACTTCTACACTGGTCTCAAATATTCTGGGTGTCTGGTGCAAATGATACGTTGCAGCATAATATACGAGTATATATCCTACCCTACAAAAACAATTCTTGTAAAAATAGACCAAGTCTCGTGTTCATGTAGTGACAAAAAGTTATGAGATCTTCTTCTGAGCCAAGTCTACACTTGACAGTGTGCATTCACTTCACTTTGTGAAACAGAATGGTTTCTCTCGGTGTAATAGATTGTATATTTAGGATTAAAAAAATCTGATGACTTGGCCATTATGCACGTCATAATTTTTACTGAAATTGAGGGCATAATAAATACTTGTCAGTTTCGAAAAGATCGAGGGAAGTCTTGGATTTCACGTATTTATTTCAAACTCATTTAAGGTATTTGTATATGTTAACTAAAACATGGTGGAGCAAAGAAAAACAATTAAGCGCTTAAATATGTGCCAGAATTTTTCATGTTTGGGATTGCAATTAAATAAATACGGGGAAAAACTCCAATATTAGATTTTTATTATGCTTTAGGGATGAAACCATATATGCGTACCAAATTACTTGTTTCTAGGCTTACTGGAAGTACAGTGGAATTTTGATGTCGGAGTGTTGTGCCGAAATAAAAATTTGAATTTCAATAACTTCCAAAGTAATAAAAGGAAATATGTAAAATTTAACACATTAGTTAAACATATTAAGCTCACTCTACAATGAAAATCTGAGGTGTATAAAGTTAATAGTGTAGAAAGCGATTTCACGTTAGGGGTACGTAAGGGGAAGGTATATGGACATTTACGAGTTTCAGACTTTTCTTATAACATGTGTGTAAAATTTTACCTGTGTACCTAATTTCAGCTTTCTACGGCTACGGGAAGTGCCTTAAAGTTTTGATGATCATCAGTCAGTCAGTGAGTGACAAAATCGCTGAAGTTTCCATCCGAATAACATCGGAACTAAGAACACTAACAAAATAAAATTTAGTACGTTTGCTAAGATTGCTGATATCTATGCATAACAGAAATTTGAAACATGTAACATGAATACGACCGAAGAAATTGAGGTTCAAAAAATAAAATTTTAGTTTAAAAAACTAAAAACACCCTTTCGTAGTAATGTGAACTAAAAGGTTAAAAAAATCTTTAAATATAAAGATTTTGTTTAACACTGACAGGACGTCCCACAATTCAGGATAAATTCATTTTTTTGAATAAGCTTAAAGAATAAAATCACTGATTACAAAATTAACTTTAATGTAAAAAAGCATAGGGTGCTATATCAGATGTCTTATATTTTTTGTCGTTGGCTGTTTATAAAGGTAGAGTCAATGTCAAAAGTTATGTAGAGAGCACCCCACGCTTTTTTACATTAAAGTTAATTTTGTAATCAGTGACTTTATTCTTTAAGCTTATTAAAAAAAAAAAAAAAAAAAAAACCTGAATTGTGGGACGTCCTATCACTGTTTTAAAGATTATTTTTAACCTTTTAGTTCCCATTACTACGAAAGCGTGTTTTTAGTTTTTTAAACTACAATTTTATTTTTAACTTTTTAGTTCAGATAGTTTCAAGAGTATGTTTCCTACTGTTGGCTTTTCTTCGCCAATCTCTCTTTTTCTTTGTGTTGTAGTTTCATTTTTAATTATTATTTCCACGAGTTAAATACAATTAAATGGTCAGCTCAGCCAGAGGTCCAAGAGCAGGGTAAATGTGGAAGACTACTTTTCTATAATAGTACGAAGTAATGTTTCGATTACTCACTATTCAACATCACATTAAGCGACTGCAGACAGAGAAACCTTTATGTATAGGAGACAGTGGAAGACGATCGTCTTCAGCAACCAAGGCTCGTAAATCACACCTGGGAAACTGGAGATGGTCCCCAACGATGATGATGATGATGATGGCTATATTGGGCGGGAAATCTCCGAAGGGTCTGGCCGCCAATTGACGAAGGTTTCTCGAATCGCGCCTGTGCACTAATGTCGCGGCTGCATTTGCCTAACTCGGTAATCCCATCAAGTATATGGTACGTGCAGTTTAACTTGAAATCCGAACCATGGATTATCCTAATCTTTTCCATTTATAATATCCGCAAAAATTCGAACCGAAATCGAGATTCGAGAAGGGAACGTCTGTTCGCCAGTCACGCGCCTTAACCAAAGGCGATGCGGAAAGTGGATGAAAATGAGCCACATCTGTCATAACACGGTTAAATTAATTAAGTAATGAGATTACCAAGACATAGATACGAAATTATTGGATTGTCATCGGTTCTTAATACATGTACAAAATTTAAGACAATTCGGACTTTCTGAAGTGGGTGAAAATTGAACTGAAATTTTCCATTACATTCAACCACTTTTAAGTTGTTTCTGACAACGCGGTGAGAGTGAAATTATTGAATTTTTATCGGTTCTTAATAAGTGTACAAAATTTCAAACGATTCGGACGTCAGATGCGGGTAAACACTGAGATGAAAGATTCCATTACACGCAACCAATTTTTCTATTGTTACCGTCAAAGTAACGAGAATAGCAGGACGTTGCTAAGAGACTGCTGTATATTGTCAACGGTTCTTAAAACGTGTGAAAAAATTTTCTGTTTTTACTCTCAAAGTAATGAGAATATCAAGATATAGCTATGAAATTATTGTATTGTAATCAGTTATCAATACATGAGCAAAATTTCAAACAATTCGGTCATCTGGAATTGGGTTAAAATTAAATTGCAAAATTTCACGACATTCAACCATTTTTCTGTTGTTACTGTCAAAGCAATGAGAATAGCAGGATATAGCTATGAAATTATTGTATTGTCAACTGTTCTTAATATGTGTGCCAAATTTCAAACAGCTCGGACATATGGAAGTGGGTCAAAATGGAGTTGTAAAATTCCGTTACATACATACATATATACAAGTCAAGCTAATATAAAGCGTGTAAAATAGCCAGAATCGCTTCGAGAAAAGGGTAGGCAGTGCCGCCGTTGACTCGACTTGGCGGGTGCACTGCCGTGCACCCAAATAAAAATAACATACGTAGTACACCGCTACAAGCACCTGATAGTGGTGCAACGCTGAGCACAAAAATCATTGATACTTAGATTTCTCCTCATTAGGACACACGTTGTTCCTTCGACACCCAACACGTTATACAAGCGATGGACAGGATGATCTTTACTCAGTATAGTGAAATGTTAATCAGTTCTTAACGACAGTATATACAGTGTTGAAATTTCCTCGTCCACTTGCGTATTTTTCATGCCGTCTTCGGAGTGTATGTCAAGGATGCCAACATTACGGTAATAGGCCCTCCGGGTCACTAGGTCGCAGACGGAACCGCGAAATTGCTGGCTGCATCCTACAATTTGTCGGCAACAACCGGCTGGCTGCCGCCCAGGCAGATGTACGCTGGCATGATTACAGCTACAAGCAACTGTGTGTTAATGATTCGTAAGTATTCGTTCGCATTCGGCATGGTAACTGAGAGATTCTCCTGCTAAATGGACTGCGATCTAAATGCAACAATATGGGAATTCATTTTGTATCTAAAGTCTACAGTAAACATAGTGAGTGGCAGAGGGTGCTTTTCTCCAGAATAAATACACTTTCTGTGCTCTCCAATCCCTACTGACACAAGAAAGAGAGAATCTTTATAGGCATCATTAAAGCACCTTATTTCCATGATCTTGTTTATCGAGTCACTGCGATTCAAATACTTTGGTGGGAGAAGTATTTCACTGCATTCGTAAATAAGAGAAGTTGTTCGCTTCTAACTCAATAAATTTTTGCAGACACCATGTCGTTTTCCTAACAGGGAATCCCAGTTTAATTATCTGGTCAATTTTGTACCATGTTCGCAAGGGACCGTCCATAAACTACGTGGCTCGGTCCAGGAAAGGGGGAGGGCTTGGCTGGAAAGCTTCACTGAGCTACGAGAGTGAAGAGAGGAGGATGGTGGGTTCCGAGCCAAGCCACGTAACTTTCCATTCATATTATTTGTCATAGTTAAAATAAGGTACAGAACAGACAACAGCATGTGAATATTTATTTCCATCATTTCAGTATCTCCGTATGCAATTTACAATAGTCTGACAAGATAAAACAGTTCAAAATGTCCTCTGGAGTCAATAGGGAAAAGGAGGGGAGGGTTGAGGCAAAAACCACATCGGGCTACGTGGGGGCTGGGGTGGTTTAAAGGAGGCTGAAACTGAGCTACGTAGTTTATCGACGCTCCCTATGGCATTAGATAAATGATCACAAAGATTGGCTCTTCTCTGCACATTTTCGTTACTATTTATCAATTCTTCTTGAAACGGATCCCATACAACACAACATAGTCTATTCCAGATGAAGACGTACAAGAATTTACAGATACGTTGCAGTTATTCAAAATTCGATCTAAGAATCGCAGCCTAGAATTAGCTATTCCAATGTGCTAACGTGTTTTGTATTGTAAATGCTGTAAACCGTCTTCTTTTTCTCCTACCTTTCTTCACTTCACATTTGTTCCGATAGTTTACACATCGCATCATTTAATAAATGTCAATTCATGAAGGTATCGTAACTGTCTTTCAACTGATAAAAATTATAACGGGTGCTCACAAAGATAAGTGTACCTCTTCTTAATAGAACTAGTGTTAAACAGGGTAAACGATGCCAAATACTTTTCTGCTGTGGTATGACTGAACCGTCTTTTGAAACAGAGTAAGGGACGAGATGTTTCTTCGACAGCTATCACTGAAATACGACAGCAGTGCATCCAAGCATGGAATAACTTATTATCGTCAGATTTATCTGAAAACTTCAGTCTGGGACAAGAGAATGCATACTATCGACTGTCAATTGTTTCGAGAATCTATACTATTATAAGTCTGTAAGCAAGCTGCGTGTGTCTCTTTATTTGAACGGGACCCGCGCAGAAACTGCCCCAGCAATTAGGATGGTGTTTTCAAATTTTTATAGCTAATGGTCCAAACAAAAATCTGCGGAAATAGCTAATGACTTATACGTACCAAATGAAGGAGAAAATATTTAAATTCATTTCTAGATCGGTAATTATAATATATGGATCACACTGTAGTTGAGATGTTCACTCCTTGCAGAAAAACTGACAATAAAATCACAATCTCTTTTTTTAGGATCATGTTTCGTTTCTTGACTTTGGCAATTTATCTAATCTGTTATCCGAAATTTAAAACATTAATATTAACGGAATATGAGACTCAAAGGTATCAAGCGTCATTAATATATAATTTACTATAAGTACAGTCACCATAATTATTAACATCTTTGACAGTTAACAAATTTTGTCTCTGGTACGACAAATTTTTAAATTTTCCCTGAATGCCGTACAATATTAATGAAAACCGCTAAAGTGTGATATGGATGCTGAAATCAGTTTTTTCTCGAAGAAAGGTGCCTACAATAAACATTAACAGGTAACGGTACGTATTTCTTATGTGCAAATATTCCATAATAATATCGAACAAGGAAAGTGTTTACAAATTTTGGCTGCTGTTCAAACCACAGCCGGCAGAATAAACTGTTCATTCTATTAAATAACCATCATGCTCCCAATTTTATAAAGTTGTAGCTTTTATCGCCTTAGAGTTGGAACTTATAATGTGCTATTTAGATTTTGACGTCAGCAACATGGAATCAATTCATTATTCACGCCAAAGATAGTATCTGCACTCTGTAACAACGAATTTAAGAATGCTGGAAGTTTTCAAGATGCAAGTATGTGAATAAATTCCTCAGATGTATTTAATAAAGCATATTCGTTGCATACTAACAAAGTATGCACCTATTCATATTTTGACTTATACGATTTAATTTAATTTTTACGTGATTCGTACATATTTTTTGGTCTCAAGGTTTCTTTGATAGTTTAAGCTCGCTTGATTTTTCGGCCATAATACACTGGTTGTATCAGAAGAAAAATTTCCATTTGCACCGCAATTTGATGATGCATTTTTATATAATGGTGTGGTTAGGTCGAAATGTGGCCTGTATCAGAAGAAAAAATTCCTTTGCACCGCAATTTTACGATGTCTCCTTAAGGCGAGACATTTCGCATTTCGTTTAGTTCCAGCCATATCTAGTGTCAAAGGTTTTGTTAATTTGTTAAAATGCGGCCAGGAGCATTCTTATCCAAGAATACGAGACATTTAGTTATAGAGAAGGCGATGTGATTAGGATGATGTGCGACCTGGACAAGAAGTAATATTTCCCTCTGTGTCATGAATTTAGGAATATTTTGAATTAAGATGTTTAGAAACCTAGGTTAGATATCGAAAGATTTTGTTCTTTACTTCGATATTATGTTTGGTGTGAATAACATATTGCAGATGGTTGTTCTGTACTATTAATTCTATACCGCATCGTAAAACATTTGTCTCATGAGGTCTAGAGTACGTTTCTTTTAACTTTTATATACACTTTTTCTGGAGAAGTATGTATTCAGAAACGGGTATTGCAAATTATAAAGCTATGGTACTTCCAATTACCCTTCTGGCCCAGGTAGCATATCAGCCTAACTACGTAATATTTGAGCCAATATATCTCGAGAACCAAGCGATATATCAAAAAAAAAAAAAATATTCTTTGCTTTCGATTTGTTTCGTCGAGTTCTATGAGAATCCATCATCATATTGTGGCGCGAAGGTAATGATAGTACTACCGATTTCTAAATTATACTGAAGAACACGCGCGCAAAGCAAAGTATCGGATAAAACATCCGTTCACAGTGACGATCTGAATTCAGTTGATTTCAAGCACACAGTGCAACCAGTATTTCGACTTGGCTTTTTGACAATAATGGAACGGCTTTGTGTTGACTTCAAATTCAATCCCGTATAACTTCCTATTCACATTGTAACGCAACTCATTGTCACTATCACAAAACCCAGACATGAAAATGCTAGTATGCAAGTACCACTCGTTCTAATGAAACACCGATAGAATGCAAGGAACCCGGTCGTTCCAGTGGTCCTTGATTCGTCTCGATCTCATTTTCTGCAACTGTACCGTCTTCGGTAGACAGCGCCTTCTCTGTAGCCTGTTCAATTAACAGAGGCGGCTCAAGATCACTCTGCTCTATCCCCGCTCCGCTGCCCTTACCCCTACATGCGAAGGGGAATTCGCCACTCGCCTACCGGGAAACAACGCTCAGCTCGGTGATGTGGGAAGAGAGGGGGTTGTGAGGCGAGGAGCGGGGCTAATGACCTTGAGCCACCATTTTGGAGTGAACAAGGTATAGCTATAAGCTGTGACTCACCCCGATAGCGTTCTAAATAATTCAGTGAGAGCAACTTTTCAATTAAATATTTGTACAGGTAAGAATTCATCTGTAAACGATAGAAAAATAAGAATAATATTATATTTGCTGAAGTTCTTTAATGTATGCACAAATGCAAAAAGCATTTTATTTTTCCAATTAAAAACCGAGAGCAGTACAGCTTAGCGCTAAGTTTCTCTAACACTGTTCACAACTCTCTCACACGCGATAAAGTCGTGGCCTTGCATTCGGGGGACGCGGGTTCAAATCTCCATGCGGGCATCCACATATCGGTTATCCATGGTTTCCCGAAGTCGCTCTAGGTCTATGCCGAGGTGGCTCCTTCAACACGTCATGCCCGAATTCCTTTACGTTCTTTGTCTCCCATCCTCCCCTGCATCTCACCTTCAACAAGAAGTAAAGCCTGACGAAGGGAAAAAATTTTCTCGCACACAACAGCTTTTAGAGTCACTTGCTCACCCATCTCTTGTGAGTCTTTCTCAACTAATAATCCTATCACATCTTTCACGGTCGCCAACTGACAATTCGTAATTAAATACTAAAGAAGTATTCTGCAGTGATAGCTTTAGTTTATTAAATTTAAGTTCCTTTTTACCATCACTCACAGTTAAAACATAGTTGCAAGATCTTTTTGGAATATGCTGTTCCACGCAAAAACGATACACTCACTGAAAATCATCATACTGCCGTGAATCTTTTCCTAAAATAGCAAATTATTCTTTCTAGGTATTATTCTCTGATACAACAGCTTTAACATCAATTTTGTAGTTAGTGATGATTTTCTCAGTACAAACAGACTTCTAAATATCCATCTTTTAAATCAAATTACTTTAGCACCACCACATCTAGAAATCCTGCCACCAAGGGCAAGATGACAAATATTAAGCCTTCCTATTGCTGCCCAGTCAATCCCTTTTTTCCTGTAAGCGGCTATAAACTCAACGGCTAACTCTACCAGCACAAAATTATTATATCGATTAGTAAATTTCGACCACAGTCTCTCACGAGATAGCCCTAGCAGCGTCCGTGTCGTAATCCATTTGCCCTATAGGTTAATTTCACCGCCGGAATTGACCTGCTTTCCCTCCAATATT
Source organism: Vandiemenella viatica (assembly GCA_031002005.1). NCBI lineage: Eukaryota > Metazoa > Arthropoda > Insecta > Orthoptera > Morabidae > Vandiemenella > Vandiemenella viatica. The sequence continues at coordinate 276,324,816 of JARYHS010011408.1, forward strand.
GCACCAATGTTCCTTCGTGGTTGAGCAGGTCTTCGGCCGATGACTCCGCACAGTCTTAGTGGTCCAACACTAAGGATGAGCCGCCAGCACAATGTTCTGGTTCCTCACACCACTTTTTTTTTGTTTCCTTTCTTTTTGCGTTTTTCAAAAGCATTATGTCTAGGGACTGTGATTGCTGTGTGCAGACGCGAGGTGAGGTGGCTGATCTGCGCGCTCAGCTTGCAGCTGTGTTAGTGAAAGTTACGCAGCTGGAAGCTGCCGTAAAAGGCTGCAGCAGATGTGATGTTGGGGAAACTGATATAGCCAAGCCTATCACAGATTCTCCCATATCGACTGTCGTACCTGCAACCCAGGCTGAAGTGTTGGATGCTGTGCCGCAGTCGCCTGTTGGTGACTGGCGTATGGCTTCTAGACTTCGAAGCCGCACGCGGGGGCAGTCGAACAGGCTTAAAGGCCAAGACGCTAAACTTGTTCGTCTGTCCAACCGGTTCGATGTATTATCGAAGGCTGACTCAGTCCCACAATTGTCATCCTGCGAGTTGACGGCCCCCCAGCCCGCCAGGTCTGAGCAAACGCAGAAGGGCATTCTGGTAGTTGGGAGCTCTAATGTTAGGCGGTTATTAGAGCCCCTTAGGGAAAGGGCGGATTCCTCGGGGAAGAAATCCAACGTCCATTCAGTGTGTATTCCGGGTGGCCTGATCCGAGATGTGGAACAGGCCATCCCGGATGCCATAGAGGGGACGGGGTGTAGCCAACTACAGATTGTGGCTCATGTCGGCACCAATGATGCCTGTCGCCTTGGGTCGGAGGTTATCCTCTCTTCCTTCCGGCGGCTGGCTGAAAGGGTGAACTCTGTGGCCAGTGACCGCAAGATATCGGCAGAGCTAACCATCTGTAGCATCGTAGACAGAGTTGATTGTGGACCTCTGGTTCAGAGCCGTATTGAGGGGCTGAACCAGAGACTAAGACGTTTCTGTGATGATATTGGCTGCAGATTTCTCGATCTTCGCCATAGGGTCGAGTCTTGTAGGGGTTCCCCTTAATAGGTCAGGTGTGCACTACACACGTGAATCGGCTACACGGGTGGCAGGGGCCGTGTGGAATGCACTGGGTGGTTTTTTAGGCTGAGGGAGGAAGACCCGAAACACGAAATTCAGTTACGGGCAACCCAATCAGATACAACACCGGAATGTAGGAGCAACGTAAAAGAATCTCGTCAGTTAAAAGTTCTCGTAATTAACTGTAGAAGCGTTTATAACAAACAACCGGAACTTGAAAGCGTTATTTGTAGTACAGAAGCGGATATCGTTATCGGTACAGAAAGTTGGTTGAAACCGGAAATAAGTTCCGCCGAAACTTTTAAAGATAGCATAAACGTTTTTCGTAAAGACAGATTACATTCTCATGGAGGTGGGGTATTTATAGCTGTGAGTAAATTTCTCCCATGTAATGAAATAGACGTCGATGCGAACTGTGAAATCATATGGATTAAACTCAACGTTGCTGGGTCAAAACTCATCATAGGTGCCTTCTACCATCCACCTGATTCGGATATAGCTATCTTCGAGGAGTTAAGAAATAATGTAAATAGTATAGCTAGCCGTTTTAAAGATCATGCTATGATTCTAGGAGGCGACTTCAATCTGCCTTATATTGACTGGCGTAATTACGTTCACATCACAGGTAGCAGGGATAAGGCAGCATCTGAAGTAATTCTCGATTTGTTGTCAGATAATCATCTCGAGCAGCTAGTTAATGAACCTATGCGGTGTCATAACGGTAGCGAAAACATTTTAGACTTGCTGGTTACCAACAGGCCAGAATTATTCACCGACATTTCAACGACCACAGTAATAAGCGATCACAAAGCGGTAATTGCGACTATTAAATTAATGACCGAGCGAAAAAGGAAAAAAGGGCGGATTGTATACAAATTCAGTAAGGCCTCAAAGGAGTGTTTTAGAACCTACCTGAGGAATAAATACCATAACTTCAAGTCAACAAAGGACACCGTTGAAGAGATGTGGCATCGTTTTATACATATAGTCAGGGAAGGAATGGAAATACATATACCAAAGCGGACAATAAAGGGAGAGGATGATCCAACGTGGTACACATGCGAAGTCAAAAGATTACTCAAAAAACAAAGGAAAATACACGCATGCTCAAGAAGGAAGGGTGTCGCAGCGATTTAGAAACCTTAGCTGATTTAAGAGGACGTATTAAGAATGTAATGCGCGAGGCCTTTAACGATTTTCACTCCAACTCTCTCTCTAAGAGTCTCACAGAAAACCCAAAGAAATTTTGGTCGTATGTACGAAAAGTTAATTGTACCAACAGCAATATTCTAGCACTAATTCGTGAAGGTTCCGAGGTTAATGAAAGCCGCGATAAAGCTAACGTACTAAATACTGTATTCAAAAATTCATTTACAAATGAACATAAGGATAGTATTCCCGTTTTCCCACGCCGTGGCGAGTCGGTGATGGAATCATTACGAATAGATACTGCAGGTATCGTTAAGCAATTAGAGCTCCTGAAGTGGGGGAAAGCATCGGGCCCGGATGGAATTCCAGTAAGAGTATTTTCAGAGTATGCTGCAGAAATCGGGCCATTTCTGTCTGATATATTCAGTAAATCATTAGAAGAGCGAAAAGTACCTTCAGACTGGAAAATCGAGCAAGTAACTCCGATTTTCAAAAAAGGTGATCGAAGTGATCCTGGGAACTATCGTCCCATATCTATAACATCTGTTTGTAGTAGAGTTATGGAGCATATTATATGCTCGAACATTATGAATTTTCTAGATTATAATAATTTGCTTACAACAAATCAACATGGATTTCGGAAGAAAAGATCATGTGAAACACAGCTGGCCCTATTTACACACGACGTAATGAAAGTTATCGATACAGGTTCACAAGTAGATGCAATTTTTTTAGATTTCCAGAAAGCCTTTGACTCTGTGCCACACAACCGCCTTTTAGCGAAGCTTCGAGCGTACGGTATATCGGATCAGCTTTGTGAATGGATAAAGGATTTTCTAACTGGTCGGTCGCAGTATGTTGTCGTTGAAGGAGAAAGTTCTTCTAATCTAGATGTTACATCGGGTGTACCTCAAGGAAGTGTAATAGGACCACTTCTTTTCTTAATTTTTATAAACGATCTCGTAGACAAAGTGAAAAGCCTTTTTAGATTGATTGCTGATGATGCGGTTATTTATAGGGAAGTAAGAACTTTGGCCGATTGCTTAGAAATTCAGCGCGATCTGGATGTTATTTTGGCTTGGTGCGCTGAGTGGCAACTTACTCTAAACTGTAAAAAGTGCAAGACAATGAGAATAACTAACAAAAGAATCCGATTGTTCAGAAATACGAGTTAAACAATACAGTTATTGATATGGTCGATTCTATTAAATATTTGGGAGTAACAGTACAAAGGAACATGAAATGGGACATACACATTAATTCTTTAGTAGGTAGAGCAAATTCTAGGCTGCGATTCATAGGTAGAATCTTGAAAAATTGTAATGAACAAACAAAGGAGATAGCGTACAAATCTCTTGTGCGTCCACATTTGGATTATTGTTGTGCCATTTGGGACCCGTTTCGTAAGGGATTGATCAAAAGTATAGAGAAAGTACAGAGAAGAGCCGCTCGATACGTGACCGCTTGCTACAGTCCTTATGAAAGCGTCACAGAACTGATTAGTAGATTAGGTTGGGAGTGTCTGGTAGATAGACGACAGACGTTTCGTTTAAACTTATTGGAAAACATGCGTACTCCAACTTTCACTCATGAGTGTAGTGAAATACTTCTTCCACCAACCTATTTGAGTCGGAAGGACAGGAAAGATAAAATTAGGGAAATAACACCAAGTCATCAGTTATGGACGAAGTCTGTCGTCGGTTGAGGTCACAACATGTGTCGTAGCTTCGTACCGGTAATTCCAAGTGCAGCAAAACGAATTCAAACTGGCTGCGCATCTTTTCACCATAAATTACGTGAGGTGAAATAGGAAGGGGGGTCCGGCGATATCTCACCAAGGGGGGGGGGGATCTCACGGACCAGATCTCACCAGAGGGTGTGGGGTCGGGCCAGATCTCACGAAGTCTCACCAGAGGGAGGGGGGCGGAAATCCGGAAAATCACCTCACTTAATTTATGGATGATGCCCCCTTGCGAGAATTTGTATAAAATACTCTCGAGCGTTCCGCTGGGACAGCGCGTCGTTAAGACGTCGGAAGATGGCACCAGAGTCAGGCTCCGAAACGTCGGTGCTTACTGACGCGCTCTCCCTGTGGAAAGATTTTATACAATTGATTCACCTAAAAGCCTACATGCTTTGCAAAATATTATTCAACCCTTATGAACAACTGATGTCTCGACCAGTATTGTTTCATTCTTTTCTATTAAATATGTGTGTAATGGGAGTCATATCAGCATTAATTCTAAAAGGTGATAACTAAGACGTTCTGAATGGTCCAGAACCATCGATACTCCATAGAAATTTTATTGACATGGATTAATATACTTGGTTTCCTAACAAACTCAATCTGTAATGCAGTTCTAATGAGAAACATATTTGTAATAATCTTATATCATTTGTCTTAAATTCTGATATATAAACTGTAACTTGAATTGATTTTAGAAAATGCAGCCGAAATTGAAGGACTTTATTTACTAATACGTCCACTACAGAACACTCATTTTTTTCGCTTTCTTCAATGTCTAGTCTATTTTAATGTGATCCTTCATGTCTTCCTTTCCTAAGCTAATCTTTTCATTTCAGCATAGCCATTACAACCTTCTTCCACATTAATCTGCCTCATACATTCTAATCATTGCCGTCTTCAACGTTACACCAAATGTTCTCTCTACTAATATGTAATGAATGTCTTCCTTCGTCTATCTTTAAATTTTGTCAAGTTATTCTAGAAACTACTTTCCTTGCATATCATTTACAAAACGACTTTAGCGTCTACTATATTTGTGCAGTTAATTTTCAATTTCATTCTATGTCTCCATGATTTAATTATTTGAATTTTTATTAATTCTGGTTTTCCCCAAATCCCGTAATTAATTTCCATTCAGCTCTATGCTTCAGAAAGATAATTTTGGAAAATTCTTTCCGAGTTTGAATGATAAATGACGTCTTATGGTCCTCGATCGGCGACGTACCTCAGAATGACAAGACAAACTATAAAGTGTGCTTGATGACACTGATGCCTGTCCTTGTTTCAACATTATTGCAAGTGAGAGGAGATGTCAGCTCCCGTTTGCCTTGGGATGTGGAAAGCAGCCAGCCTTTCTATACGACGGCGCATCGGCCCTGACTAAAAAGTCTCCTAAGTTTTGTTGACTATGACGTCAGAGAGGCGGCAGTAACTTCGCTACCGTACGACGCTCTCTCTTCGCAATGGACGTGTTTTATGTTGTCACATCACGCTACTAGTCATGTTTATTCAATATGACGAGAGCCTAGCAAAAAGAAATAAGCTCTGCAGAAGAGCTCGTTCACTTACAGTTCCATGAAGGAGGTAGAACAGTAACTAGCTCACTCCACACCAATCATTTTTACTATTTATTTTATTGTAATTAGTAATATTTAATTATCTTGTTTTGATTAATTTTAAGTGTAAGAATGACTGTATTAAAATTTGTAAGCTGATTTGTATTATTATCGACAGACTAGTTTGATAAGTAAACGGGGTAGTATATTAATATACTATTATCTTTAAGTAGCAGTGTAACAATCTTTGGCGCCGGTTAACACAGCTGGTCGGCCAACAGTCAGAGTTGTTGGGTGCCTGCATTGTAAACATGGCGTAGGCACATGATTAAGTAATAGCATGTGAAATTTGTATTCGATACGAAATGTGTAGTAGCCTATTGCAGTATATATGATGCAATATGATGGCATGGATAGTGATGGGAATGGGCCATCCAAACACACGCTGTTCCTCCAGTTGGCGTAGAAATTACTAACAAGCTATGTGTTTCGTCGGCAACTGTTTGGAAAATTTCATCAACTAATTAATCCACACTAATTGAGTTGTTATCTCACAAAACGCATAGAAAGTATATTTTAAGACTTTTCTGTGTTTCAGACCTACTACTTGATATATCACCTAAAATAGTGATTTACATTAATTCTGATATTAATCTATCTATCTTCTTCTATCTTTCTTCTAAATCTATAAAACGAAAACCGGATAAATTTGAACTATAAAAACTCAGAAAGTGCTGAGCAGATTTCGATGGGGTTTTCAAAGGTTTAAAGCTTAGAATCTCAATTGAGTTGTTTCGTATTTCTTATGTTTCAACGTTACATAACGCCGGAAATTCTCAACGTATGGTGTCAAATATTAAAGATGGAACGACTAGATGTTGCATTCCGCAATAAACACACAACTAGAATGTCTCTGACCGTAGCCTTTAACGAAAGAAAAAAAATCAGTTTAAAATAATAACTATTTTGCACACTAAACAAAACTTTAAACATTATTTACTTTAATTCGGTATATTCCGTTTTTAAATGCCACAGTTGGCCGTAATGAATGCGAGAAACTAATAACGAATAAACAACAGAGATTTTCTTTGATCACAAGCTCTGCCAGCACAACTACAATGTCTCTGGCTATCGTCTTTGCCTGCATAATAAAATGACGTCGCAGTTTGTAATTCCTGAAACAAATCGAAAGTAAAGAATATATAATTTTTTCATATCTCGCTTAGTTCGAAATACTTGATATACAATTCTGAATACTTGATATTCAACTGTTCAGGTACGGAATAGATTTTTGTGCTCCAGTGCCAGATGAAGTAAGCAGCAGATAAGTCGGCATGATGGAACACACGCAATGTTTGATACTTTGAAAACTTGGGCTAAATCAGTTCAGCAGTTTTCAGGTAATGCTAGATTATTCGTAAAATAAATCTGTCGTAATGTCTTAAGACATACGTTTAATTTTAATTTTGACCCCAAGCTATCAAATTTTGAAAATCCATTCAAAATGTCTATTTTCTGCGCGATGCTGGAATAAACAGACACATTCCAGATACATTTTTATGTATGTGGTATATATTAATTCGGTCATTGTTTCGGTTTTCGAGCAGCAACGTTAGCAGATGTAATTACATTGAAATATAACCTGGACTAAAATGAAAACTGACATTCCGTCTCAAAGTATCCAAACCATCCCATCCTTAAAACTGTATTCCTAAATCAACGTTTAGTTTAGTACCTGAAATCAATGAAGCGTGATACGCATGAATCTTTTCGGACAAATAAAAATAGTTAGTGTACGGGTAAATCAACTTCAACCAACTCCTTTCTTGGTAGGGTGCGAGTGAATCTAGGTTTGATTTAATTCCGGAAATTGATGGCGCAAATTGTATGAAACTTGGAACACGTTTCTCATTGC
>JARYHS010011408.1:276333240-276704350 GCA_031002005.1 Vandiemenella viatica
GCCATTACGTGCATTTGATAGTACGAGGTGCATTCCAGTTCTAAGGCCTCCGATTTTTTTTCTCCGGACTGGAAAGAGATAGAAACATGGGCATTGTTTTAAAATGAGGCCGCGTTCATTGTCAATACGTCCCAGAGATGGCAGCACCGTACGGCAGATGGAATTTTACCGCCAGCGGCGAGAATGAGAACTGTTTTAGATACTTAAAATGGCGACGTTTTCCTTACTTGAACAGCGTGCAATCATTCGTTTTCTGAATTTGCGTGGTGTGAAACCAATTGAAATTCATCGACAGTTGAATGAGACATGTGGTGATTGGAGTTATGGATGTGTCGAAAGTGTGTTCGTGGGTGCGACAGTTTAATGAAGGCAGAACATCGTGTGACAACAAACCGAAACAACCTCGGGCTCGCACAAGCCGGTCTGACGACATGATCCAGAAAGTGGAGAGAATTGTTTTGGGGGATCGCCGAATGACTGTTGAACAGATCGCCTCCAGTGTTAGCATTTCCGTGGGTTCTGTGCACACAATCCTGCATGACGACCTGAAAATGCGAAAAGTGTCATCAAGGTGGGTGCCACGAATGCTGACGGACGACCACAAGGCTCCCCGTGTGGCATGTTGCCAAGCAATGTTGACGAGCAACGACAGCATGAATGGGACTTTCTTTTCGTCGGTTGTGACAATGGATGAGACGTGGATACCATTTCTCAATCCAGAAACAAAGCGTCAGTCAGCTCAATGGAAGAACACAGATGCACCGCCACCAAAAAAATTTCGGGTAACCACCAGTGCTGAAAAAATGATGGTGTCCATGTTCTGGGACAGCGAGGGTGTAATCCTTACCCATTGCGTTCCAAAGGGCACTACGGTAATAGGTGCATCCTACGAAAATGTTTTGAAGAACAAATTCCTTCCTGCACTGCAACAAAAACGTCCGGGAAAGGCTGCACGTGTGCTGTTTCACCAAGACAACGCACCCGCACATCGAGCTAACGTTACGAAACAGTTTCTTCGTGATAACAACTTTCAAGTGATTCCTCATGCTCCCTACTCACCTGACCTGGCTCCTAGTGACTTTTGGCTTTTTCCAACAATGGAAGACACTCTCCGTGGCCGCACATTCACCAGCCGTGCTGATATTGCCTCAGTGATTTTCCAGTGGTCAAAACAGACTCCTAAAGAAGCCTTCGCCGCTGCCATGGAATCATGGCGTCAGCGTTGTGAAAAATGTGTATGTACTTCTGCAGGGCGATTACGTCGAGAAGTAACGCCAGTTTCATCGATTTCGGGTGAATAGTTAGTTAGAAAAAAAATCGGAGGCCTTAGAACTTGAATGCACCTCGTAGACAAACATTTTAAATTCTGCTATATAAACTTTAAATTTCTTCTGGATACGGGCAGGCAAGCCTTCCGACCGATATATACCCTTAAGTAATAAGGTTTTATGTTAATGTTTATCACTAAACTGTTTTGCTCAGAAGTTTTGGTTAGAAATCTTTTGGGGTAACAAAATAAAGGCTATTGTTGCGCAAACCGGACCCCTTATTTTTTATGCTTAAATTAAAATATGAAATGTAATGCTTGCATTTTTAGTGTCATCTTACCTACGCCTTATAAACAGGGCCGCATTAGTCTTTGTGGACCCCTAGGCTATACATGTGGTGTGGGGCTCCTTTCGGCAGTGGCCCCTCAGACCGGGGCCCGAAAAAAATTATGGGCGACCTTTTTTTTCAGCTCTACTATCTGTGGTGCGGGCCTATGTAGCCTATGCCTAAATGCGGCCCTGCTTATAAAAGCCGAAATGATGAAAGTTAAAAGAGCTAAAGAAGTCAATGAAGCTCACGAAGCTGCAAGAAGTAACTTTTATGGAATTAAAAATACCAGTCTACGAAGAAATAATCAGTTATTCCAGAGAAACCAACACGGGAATGCTCCTCATGATCAAAGAGGGAATTGAGGCGATTAAAGATTAACAAACGGCATGGCCATTGCAACTACAATAAACGACACGCGAGTACACCTCGTCGACGTCGAGGTCATTAACGGCGAAAAAGGACTGTGGGCAAGAAATGGAAGCAATTCTAACATGGAATTTTAAAGGAATCATCCTGGGGTGATCTGATGAAACCTTGGAAAACCCAACTCTGGATGGCCGGACGAGATTCGAACCCGCGTCCTCCTGTATGCAAGGCCAGAGCGTTACCCTTTACCCATGATCCTTGGTCTGAGAGACCTGCATTCGCTAATAATCACTCAAATAAACTGAATTGGAAGATGCCTTAGCATTCCACAATTTCACACTGTTAACCCAATGTGATTTCGAAAATTTACTTCAAATGGCTGTCGAAAAAATCGTCAGGCAGCTCATGAATTTTTGGAAACCATTCCACTCTCTCATGCTGGCAGTCACATGACTCGAGACCTACAGACAGAACATTTTTGTCTACCGGTAGTTGCAGAACACACAAAACTGACAGTCACAGCACTTGGTTCATAGGCTCAAGTAGCCCAATTTTGTCTACGAGTGTGCACTTGGCTTAAGCACGACAGTTCAAATGCTTCAGCGTGAACCCGACATAAGAAATGACTTTGCAGTCCCAATCGTTTATTTATCAGGCCGAAATTTATATATTTGAGTGCTTTCAAATCAATCGTGATTATGGTATTTTCAGAAACACTGTAGTATTTATCTAAGAATCTATATAGTATTATAAGTTCACTGTAGGAATTGCTCTCGTAAGTAGCTAATTCGAAAGTTCGTGAGAGAATTATTTCAGGACGATGACAAATACATTTCATTACCAACAACATTCATACTTTGATGTCAAAGAAAATAAATTAAGAGAAATCAGTACTAGAACCAATTCTATTCTTTGTTCATTTTTTCCACGTATGATAAGGGAATAGAGTAGGAAATATATATATTGCAAGCCATCTTGATCGGATGTGTGAGTGGAGACTTTCCCGGCGTAGTGATGAAATATAATCTTCACGGGTGTTCAGCCGGATGGTGTCAAAGTAACACGACGTTTCGACAGCAAGCTCGGCTGTCTTCATCAGGTATCGGTGTCTGCTGTCACCGTTGGTAGGTTTGCGGAGTTATCTGGTACTAGACATGGAGGAAAGAAATATATGAACACAAAATACCGCTTATTCTGTGACGCCGCCTCTAAACTCTCGGCTGATACTGCGCATGCGCAGTGGCGGCAGCGGCCATATTACGTATCCATACAATTGCTATTGGGAGACAGTAATTCCGAAAATTAAGCAACATATCGAAAACTTTTATTCTTTATTTTCAATTTTTTTCGTCCTGTTACAAAAGAATCCATCATCAAATTTGACGATTTGCGAAATTTTTCTTCTGAATTTCGACTCACTTTTGAGACAGTATATCTCGAGAACTAGGCAAGATATCGAAAAGTTTTATTCTTTATTTTTTATTTGTCTCGTCTTTTTAAATAATAATCCATAATCAAATTTGACTTTGACCATTCTTTTTCTTCTGAATTTCAACCAAAACATAATATCTCGAAAACTAAGCAGGATATATAAAAAAAATGTTATTCTTCATTTTTTATTTGTCTCATCCAGTTACATAATGATCCATCATCAGATTGCGGCGTCACGTTTATCCTAGAGTCCCTTGAGGTTTTGTACTTATTCCCCGTGTCTGTATGGATAGGTAATATGGCGGCCACGCCTCCCCACTCCTCTCCGCCCGGCGTCACTTCAATTCGTGGTGAAGGTCTCTTGCGTCGCCTCCATATATTTCTTTCCTCCATGGTACTAGATGTTTAGGCACAGGTCACGCAATTCCCTTAAATTTCGGGCCGATGGTTTGTGGGCGCGGAGCTAACGCCCGATATCGTCCTGTATGTGTTCTATAGGGTTGAGACCTGGAGAATTTGGTGTCAAGACATCAACGTGAGTTCTTCGGATGCCCTTCAAACCACTGTAGCACGATCCTCGCCTTATGACACGGACAACTGTTCTTCTGGAAGATGCCATCGCTATCGTGGAAGACATGAAGCATGAGGGGATGCAGGTGGTCCGCGTAATGCACAGCTGACATGGTGCCTTCGATGACTACCACAGGTCTCATGTCCCCCATAGTATAATACTGCCCTCACTGGCCTGCGGGGTGCATGTTTCGGGCAGCCGTTCGAAGACGGCGTATCCATATACGACCATCGACTTAGTGTAACAAGAAACATCATTCATTAGACCAGGCGACATGTTTCTATTGATCCACGGTCCGATCTTGAGCCCACTGTAATCGTAACTGACGATGTCCTTCGGTCAACATGGGAACACGTTTAGGTCGTCTCTTGTGGAGCCACTTGTTCAACAATGTTTGCTGAAAGGTGTGCTCCAAAACACTTGTGCTTGCACCAGAATTGTACTCTTCCATGAGATCTGCTGCAAATCACCGTCTATTCTACTTTACAGAGCGGACATAGCTTCGACCAACACTTTCTGTGATAAGGCATGGAGGTCCACACCTACTCGTGGTTTTATCGTCCTTCAACCACATTCCGTAGATGCTCACTATAGTATCACGTGAACAGCCGATCAGCTTCGCCGTTTCCGAGATTCTTGTTCCCAAACGCTGCGCCATATCAGTCTGCCCTTTGTCAAAGTCACTTACGTCAGTGGATTTCCCCATTTGCCTCACATATTGTCCCTAGAATGACTTCCCATTCATCTCTGCTAAGCTTATACACTTTCTTTACAGCATGATATACCTGCAACATCATAATGTCTTGGATCATCAGTGTACGTTTACACACTAGGATAGATCCAATGCACCCCACGCCACCCACTTTGTAGTGAATCATTGAGTAACATTAATAATTATCATCTCAAATTATGTCGAAATTAAAACTTCCATACAGCAGGGCCGGCGCTAAGATTTTGGGGCCCGGGGTAACCAATTGGGGGCCCTTGGCGAATTCATGAATTCATCGGTTAGGGCCTTCCCTCAGACCTAATGGGCGACTTTTTTATATAGCTCTACAACTGGTCGAGTGGGGGGCCCCTACAGCCGGTGATCGGGTCCCCCATCAGGCGGGCGGGCCCGGGTACATTTGACCCGCTTACCCCTCCCTAACGCCGGCCCTGCCATACAGCAACTTTTATGTCCATCAGAGCGTTTTTGACAGGGATAACATACCCGTAAATGTTACCCTTATCTATATTAAAATAAACCCTATCTGTTGGCCCGACTGTTACTACTTACAAATATCCGTAACGTCAACCGGGCATATGTAACTGCAAATTTGCATTTACAATTATAATTTTTCTGCCAAAATAAATAAGAGAAATTTCTAGTTCAAAAGAATCCAAACTAATGGTTCAAACTGAGAGTAAAAACCAAAGTCTACGGAGACCATTAAGCAACAGCAAACCTTTGTGATATTTCATACAAAAGTGTTCACTATCGGTCTTTTGTTCGTAAAATCTGTTACTGACTGATGTACGAGTATATTCAAGTATTACTGTATTACTACAAAAACAGAAAAAAAGGCTTCATCGAATCCAAAAAGATAAAATTCAGCTGAAATATCAAAGTAAGAATACAAAAACTTAAAAAAAAAATAAGTTCTCTGCCATTTTGTATAGAGTATCAAAACATATTTCTATATTGGATACCACCTTCCTTTTCTTCCTGACTGACACTAATCTTTACATAACCACTGCAACATACCTCCTCCATTACCTGCTAGTATTTCATCCATAAATCTTCAGCTGTATCCTTCTAACAAATTAACTTTTTTCAGTAAATCTCAAAATGCAACCCACCATTCTGTTTCTTTCATTGTTTTAATATAATTTTCCCACAAGCTCGTTTCTTCATCCATCATTTCCACAGCGTATGCCTTTCATGTTTCGTCGATAAGTTTTATCAATTTCAACAGTACAGATAGCATCAAACTTATTATGGTGCAATTTTTTTCTTTTTCGGCGAGCCCGAATTCCAAGTTTGAGTTCCATGAAGTACTACATGTTCCATACGTGCATACATTTTTGTTGAGATTCTTCTGAACTCTATACCAATGTATGCTACAAAAAGATGTGTCCTTTTCCAGTTAATGAAATTAGCTAACATGATTCAGATATTACGCTGCTTAGGCTTTGGTTGTAATTTTACTTCCTAAATAACTCGTTTCTCTTGTTTCTTATGCTATATTTTCTCCAGTTTCGATATTAGATTTCTTTTTTTGTTAGTTCTGTTTCATTTACAATTAGTATCCTTTATTTTGCTGCAGTTTAAATTCAAGAGTCATAATTCGTCTGTAAAAGATTTGTTCACTGTATTATTTAATTTTATTTTCAATAGCGTTGGTCGAATCTATACCTCCTGTACTCTTGTATGATTGACATACAGATTCTGAATTTTATAAAACGCAAATTTGCTAACAAACAACTCATCTACACCAAAGAAGAGACAGAGCAGGTGTTGCGCAAAAGGGAATTTCTCTTTCAGCCTCGATACATCGTATTAAGGAATTTCGCGTTAGTGCAAGGAAAAATCAACACTGCCACTCTCCAAAACACCATGATGAGATTGTTGTAGCGCAAGAATAAATTTTCTAGATTAGGCCTAATCGTTTTTAAATCCCTTCATGTTTCACCCTAACAGTTTCTAAGTACACCAAATCATCTCTAAAATACACCCAGATAACTTTAATTAATTTTCGCATCTAATAGAACTATTAATTTTATAACTTGTTTAAAAATCTTTAGCCATCTTGAATTATGTTCTAAATACATTTTACTCCACAGGTGAGTCGACTTGTTACTTAGGACCTCTTTTACCACCCTCTTTCCTCGTTAACATCGGAAGCAGGATCTCATGTTTATAATTGTTGGTATTACAACAAACGATAATCATGTCCCACAACATGTACGTAGTTACTGTTTTTTTACTACAACTCCCGGCCTCTTTTTGTACCAGCCACACCAATATAACCGTTTACTCAAGAGCCAAATGGTGTTTGGTTATTATTTGAATTCCCAGATTATTTCGAACTATATCACATCTCTTCCATTTTCTAATTTCCTAAAATTTTCCCCTAAAATATTCTAAATATACTTTAAAAATCACATTTTTTTGCTTTTTTTCGGAATGTAAATTACGTTTCATACTTCTCAATATAATCGATTCCAATCACAATTATTGTTGTATTATTGTGAGTTTTAACCGCATCCAAAGAGAAAACATTGCCTGTTTCGGAGTCCAGGAACAGAGCCGAGGAAAAAGTCCGGTTCGACCGCAGATGTCCGTTTGTTGAATCCTCTTCCAAGATGCCGTACATTCAACATAGTCATAATTTGTGGGAAAAGAGTTGATAGGACCGCAGATGTCCGTTTGTTGAATCCTCTTCCAAGATGCCGTACATTCAACATACAGTCATAATTTGCTGGAAAAGAGTTGATAGGCCCGACATTCTCCCCTAACCACCGTAACTCTCAAAACAGCTAATGTTCAGAGAAACGAAGCGATTTTCGTTCCTCATGCAACCACATTTCTGGATCCAAAATATTTAAACATTAAGCAAAACTGTTGCCTCCTTTCTCGGCTATTGTCGTTCACGGTTACAGGTCTGGGGGCGATCGCAGATTCCTCCAACAAAGGGATTGTGCATAAACTACGTGGCTCAGTCTAGGGGGGGGAGTGATTGACTGGAAAGCTACGCTGGGCTACGTGAGAGGGGGGAGGGGGGGGGGGGTCCGGGCCAGGCCACGTAGCTTTTCTTTCATATTATTTGTCACACTTAAAATGAGATACAGAACACACAGGAGCATGTAAATATTTATTTCCGTCATTTAATTATCCCCATATGTAATTTACGATAGTCTGACAAGAGAAAACAGTGCAAAATGTCTTCTGGGATCAATATGGAAAAAAGGCTACGTGCTACATGGGGGAATGGGGGGAGTAGAGACAAAAGCCACGTCGGGCTACGTGGGGGGAGCGGGGGGGTTCACACGAGGCCAAAATGGAGCTACGTGGTTTATGCACGCTCCCAAAGTAACTGCTAAAGGCATTCACACTCAGTATTTTTTTTTTTTTTTTTTTTTTTTTTTTTTTGCTGTCGTCAGTCTTTCGACTGGTTTGATACAACTTCTCCATCCCTTCCTATCCTGTGCTAACCTCTTCATTTCTACATACCCCTTACAGCCCACGTCCTCAATTATTATGGGCAGCAATAAACCCAACACTAGTCCCAATCTTTCGTTGCGGCTTCCTTTTATCACATGGGAGATTCAGCCACCACTTCGTGTCTGAATTCCACAGTGCACTAACTTACTTTCATTATTAAACTTATTGTGTCTCTTAAGCATAGCTGGGCACAGTTAATCCAAAAAGTTAACTTCGTTAATCGTTAATCCGCTACATAAAAAGATAACTTCGATAATCATTAAAGCGTTAAATTTTTGCAAATTTAACGCAAGTTACGGTTATCCATTGAAAGTTAGCCATCAACAGTAAGTTTACCCAATGTACCTCTGGAAACTGAGTTCTTACTGGGGTTTAATATTTTAATCAGCTTCTCAAACGTATCGGATTCTATAAGATTTAGTGGAATCATGTTGGCGACGAAAAAGTTTAAATTGATTGGTTCCACCACTAGCCAGAGATATTGTTGTCGGTAACTACAATACAGATGGAAACGAGAAAAAAAAAAACAACTCTCTCTCTCACACACACACTTCTGTTGCTATCTACATCAGAAGAATCCACACCATTTGAATTGCTTTTCCTTTTCCCACGAACGGACCCCGTTTTTAATTTTTTCTGAAAACTGTAAATATCTAGGTTGTATGCATCCTCTTCATGTGTAGTTTACGGATAATTGAGGCTAGGAACGTGAATTTTGATTGTAGAAAGTTTAGGCAAACACGGTTTGAATTCATAAATCAACTGTTCTCCAAATCTTGATTTAAATGTAACATAATCGCATAAATGTGGCCAATTATTTTTTAATCTTCTCGTTGCTATTGATAGCGTTGCTGCTTCCACAAACAGATTCTATATCTTCAGTTTCCATGTTGTAATTATGAAACGAATGTCAATTTAATTTATTTCACTAACAAACTCGAAACCAACACAAGCTAAAAAGCTAGGCTATAGAAATATCAAAATCTATCACCGAATCGCATTTGAAGCGAGTAGTAATTGCCGGTTAGCAGATGTAAAACACAAACACTACACAACTCTAGCGTTCCTACTCACACCAGCGCCATGTCTAGCATAACAGTACAGTTATATATGCATCACACTCGGACTGGTGTTACCTAATTCGTTCGCTATTCGACTCGCAGAACGTACCAGAGTTCCGTGGCGCACAATTCAAGCAAACAAAATGACTACGACAAGCAATGTAACGGGCCAAAGTTAACGGAAGTTAAGAAGAACGTTTTTAGGTTAACTTAAAAGTTAAATTTTTGTCATTTTGTTGACTTATTTAACTAACGATCAATGGATTTATACCCAGCTGTGCTCTAAAAGGCAACCCTGATCCATGGATCAACTCATTGCAATAATCCTTGCAATTAAACTCTCCCAGTGCAAGATCTGTCGCAGCCGCGAAGTCACTCCCACAGTATAAGCAAGTTGAATTGACTACTGTAATAAATTTTTGTCAAAGCAATGATAATTAAATAATTATACTGCATTCATCAGTGACCCCGCGTACTCACCGATAATGAGTGTCATGTGACTTATCTGAGATATAAGTATTTGAAATAGAGATACAAAATACGTATTTTCATCTTGTATCTGAAATACTTTTCTTAGTTTGTATATTATATCTTGTATTTAGAAACTTTTTATTGATATCTTTGTATTTAGGAAATACGAGGGGCAGTCAAAAAGTTACCGGAATTTCATTGTAACTCTTTATTAACAAACATAAGTACACATTTACTTAATCTCCTTAAAGTAGGCTCCTTCTGAATACACACACTTGCTCCACCGCTCCTGCCATTGCTGGAAACAATGATGAAAATCAGGTTTTGGTATCTTCCGAAGTACAGCCGTCGCTTTGGTTTTGATGTCTTCTACGGTGGCAAAATGGTTAGCTTTGAGCCCCATTATGATCTTGGGAAAGAGCCAGAAATCCGATGACGGTAAATCCGGTGAGTAGGAAGGCTGCTGGAGGACTGGAATGTTCTTTTTTGCATGCTATGTCTGCACAACAATCGATTTGTGGGAGGGATTGTTGTCGTGATGCTGTGACCATCCTCCTTTCCGTTTTCTTCGGATTGCTTCCCTCAAAAACAACAACAACATCGTAAGCGCACAGCCAAGTCTCGTCACCAGTAACAATTGTCCGAAGAAACGTCGGGTCCTCTGTGCTTTTTTCAAAACATTTGTCCGCAGTCAACTTCCGAGTTTCCATTTGATCTGGATTCAGCAGCTTCGGCACAAACTTTGCAGTGGAACGTTTCATCTTCAAATCATCTGACAGGATTGCGTGAATGGATCCATGAGAGATCCCCAACTCGTCGATGGTCATTCTTCGGTCTGATCTGATTAACTGTTTCACTTGCTCGACCATTGCTTCGATTCTGGAGGTTGAAGGTCTCCCACTGCGACTCTCGTCTTCCAGCGATTCCTGTCCACCATTAAATCTTGAAAACCACTCGTAAACGGCTGTTTTCTTTAACGAATCGTCACCGTAAACTGTTTGTCAGGCTAACAAAGTCTCTGGAGCAGATTTCCCTAATCTGCACATGAACTTGATGTTCGCCCTTTACTCAAACTACGACATCGCGCCAACTGATTACCACACACACCTACCTTCAGCTACACTGCAGTCACACTGCCTGTTATGACCAGTTCAGACCTGTCAAACTCATAGCAATTGCATCACAAATGCCAACACTACGACAGAAATCCGGGAACTTTTTGATAGCCCGTCGTACAAAAACACTTTTTACAATATTTGTTTACGTTACGACATTATAAATACAAGACAACCTATATCAAAAGACAAGATTGTATGGTCTAGTTAGCTTTGTCTGCCTTCATTGCGGCTAACTACAGAAACCAAGAGCAACACCCAGTGGCGGATCCGGGGGGGGGGGGGGGCTAGGGGGCTCAAAAATACTTAGGTCTACCCCCGACATCGTAATTTTTAAGATTTGGAGACCTTTTATTAGCTCTACTGATCTTTTAAGGGCGGCATGACTATATAGCCTACCCTTACTCGACTCAAGCTTCCCCCCCCCCAAATCCAAATCCGCTCCCAAACCAAATCCTGGATCCGCCATTGGCAACACCCGACCGCCTCTCTATTGTCTCCTGTTTTTCCTCCGCGCCAATTTTTATCATGTCAAATTGTGTGTAGTGTGTCGAAGTCGAATAAAATTATTATTATTATTCAATCATAATCAGGGACGATGGTACTGACATGTAAGTAAATAAATAAACAAATGATGTTAATTTTTATTTTATTTTACTTGGCAGGTGCTGTGTCATCACTGGTTGCGTGTGTAAAGGCTGCTCACAACACTCCGATTTACTATATCATTAGCTAAGTTTTGTAGATTAACTTTCTTTAAAATCTTTAAATTATCAACTAAACTGTTAGGATTATTGCTAGCGAGAAGAATTATATACATTTAGCAATTAAAAAGGGTTTGAAATTAGCATCATTGTTGAAAGATAGTATGTTTTCTTTATCGCAAGTTTTATTGATTTAAAAATAGCTGAAAGCTTGGTATTTACGAGGTATGTCCACAAAGTAAGTTCCGTTTGGTTATATAAAACAAACGTGTACAGATACATAAAAAATATTTATTGTACAAAAATCTACAACTGTTAAACTACTTTTCTACATAGCTTCCGAAATTTTGTAGGCAGTTGTCATAGCGTGGCACAAGTTTTTGTATGTCTTCTTCATAGAAGGTTGCCGCCAGTATATTCAACCATGTGGTAACATGTTCTTTCAGCCCGTCATCATAGTTGAAGTGTAAGAAGAGATGAAAGTCGCTAGGAACGATGTACGGGCTGTACGGAGGATGATCAAACACGTCCCAGTGAAATTCCCGTAACATTTGTTTGGTCACATTCGCCGTGTTACGTCGGGCATTATCGTGGGGGGGGGGGGGGGGGGGACACCTTTTGACAGTAATCCTCGGCACTTGTTCTGTACTGCGCGGCGCAATTTCTTAGTGGTCTCGCAGTAACCATGTGCATTGATTGTTTGGCCTCATGGTAAGAAATCAATCAGCAAAATACTTTTTCTGTCCCAAAAAACGGTGCACATGACTTTTCAAGGTGTCAAGATTTGCTTGGGCTTAACCTTCGTTGGGAATGAAGTGTGCACTCCATTGATTGCCGTTTTGTTTCAGGGGTGTCGTACGATACCCAAGACTCATCCCCCGTAACTATCCGAGAGAGAAAACCATCGCCTTCTTCATGGTATCGTGTCAAAAACTGAAGTGCACTACCCAGCCGTTGTTTTTTGTGTTGTTCAAGTAAGAATTTTGGGTACCCAACGTGAACAAAGTTTCCGAAATTTCAGTTTTTCAGTAACAATTTAATGAATTAGTGATTGTGAGATTCTCGGAAGGGCACTAAGTGTAAATTTACGGTTGTGCTTAATCTTCTCTTCAATTGTGTGAACCAGTTCACCAGTAACCACAGACGGGCGTCCACTTCGTTCTTCATCGTGCGCTTGATCACGTCCTTCATTGAACAGTCTGACCCATCTTCTAACCATTGAATCACTCATAGCATTTTGTCCGTAAACCTCGCAGATTTGCTGATGAATTACTTTTGGTTTAACTTTCTTTGCATTTAGTAAACGAATCACAGATCTGATTTCACACGCGGCGGCACTTTCAATTACGGCTGACATTATAAAGAAGCACTACAAAGCACACGTCGGCAGCAGCGATCTGAAAATGGCGTACATGTCTTCTCCTTGAGTCAGAGTAACTGCCGCGCATGCTCGGAACTGCGATCGTAGCGCTGCCGCGGATAGAAATAGAAATGGAACTTGCTTTGTGGACGACCCTCGTATTTTATAAAAAATACTACAGTACAGCTAAACATTGGGGTATAAGTTATATAACAATTTTCTTATGTACGGTATCTAATTAAATCTGTAGGCAGAGCTGTCTGGTAGCTCATTGGTTTAGGTGTCTAATTGGGAATCGAAAGGTCCCTAGTTCGAATCCCTGTCTCGGCAGAGAATTTCATAGGCCCTTAACTCGACCTTCACCTCTGGCACGGCTTGCTGCGCAATGTGAAGTATGTCAGAACGCTTCAGTGGTTCGGATTCCGCGTTAAACTGAAGGTCCCTTGTACCCGATAAAATTGACAGGTTAGGTTAAGATGGCTACGATAGGTGCGGATTTCGTAGCCAATAGAAACTCTGCCTCCAGGTCATTACAACCACACGTAATTATTATGTTCTGTGGTTTGAACTCCGATTTTAGAGGTTATCATATTAATACATATAGTAGGCACTGTACTTTTTAAAATAAAACAATTTGTAATTTATTTAGTACTGAAATAATAAAAAAGCTACTTGCCAGTAATAAATACTAATAATAATAATTCGTAAATAACTATTGCTCTCGGTAGTATTATACAGTATCGCCATAGGTAAGCACAGTTAATCGAGAAGTTAACTTCGTTAATCCGCTATCTAAAAAATTAACTTCGATAATAGTTCAAGCGTTACATTTTTGCAAATTTAACGCGATTTAAAGTTAACCGTTAAAAATTAACCATCCAAAAGCTTAACTGATGTTTATGTATTGAAATAGGTATTACTGCAAGAAATGGTATGTACCATGGCGTGGAATCAATAATAGGCCTACGTCTACCCTATGTTCTTCTGGAAATTGAGTTTTAACCAGCTTCTCAAAAGTATAGGATTCTTCAACATGTAGTGGAATCATGTTGGAAACGAAAAGGTTTACAATAAATCGGTCCACACAAGCTTGGAATATGGCGGCACCTGTAACGATGCCAAATGTTTTATTAACGTAAACATTTATTAGCAGATGAAGATGAAAACAAATAAATTCTGCTGCTATCTACATCAGAAGAAGTCACAGCACCTGACAAAGGCTTTGAATTATTTTTCTTTTTTCCCACGAGTTATTATCGCACCAAAAATGCAAGTACGTAAGCAACGTGTATAGCTTCAGATTATTACACACAGAAGTACTGTTCAGAAAGCGAGAACTCACACCAGAATGTCCACAGCGTAGGTATGTAACGGATATCCGCAAGTGCGGAACTTTCACGTGAAATCCTACATCCGCTTTCGCTTCCGCAAATTTTAATGCGGATGTCACAGCAAGGACCCTTTATGGTTTCCTGAAAGTCCAACAACATCCAATACGTCCTACATGTAGTCCTGTAACCCCTTTTAGTTCCCATCATGAGTTCTTCATCGAAAATCGGATCATCATGGTAGGTCCTACAAGTTGTACTGTGAATGCACCATTAGAGCGGTGGGAAGGAGGGTGACGATCACGGAACTGAGGGTGGTGGGCGAGCGTTAACGCTCTGGCCTCGCATTCGAGTTCAAATCCCCGTCCGTGGATCCAAATTTGGGCTTCCATGTTTCCCCCAAATCACTCCAGGCGAATGCTTTCTCTAAAAGACCGTTCCTAGCGTCGATCCTTTCACGCCTCTAATTACCTCAACGTCGATAAGGTGTATAGTAAAAAAACAAGAGAACACGAAAATGTGCGGTGGCGTGGCCTTGTACCTGACGCTTGAATTAGTCAAGCCACAAACTCCGCGAAATTCATATGACAAAGATGTGTTTTTTTTTTTTTTTTTTTTTTTTTTTTTTTTTTTTTTTTAAGACATGTGCTTAGTTATGTAAATAATTTAATTTAGTTGCGAAATCATCACACGTTTTTTGTTGTGGAAAGATAAGGCAAAAATAAATCGATATAGCAATATTATATGGAATTAACTTTACTTATGAAAAAATTTAGAATTGGCATAAAAAATATACTTTTTTGATTTTAAATTTATTTTTGATAAAATATTAAAATCTATATAATAATAAATTTATTTTTCCACCTCCACTTCCGCAAAACATCCGCATCCACGGATGTCAAGCACGGAACATCAGCATGACACCCATTACAACCCTAGTCCACACCAAGTCCGCTAGTGTGGAAAAAAAGAACATCTGTTCTGGTTGCATGCAATAAGCTCCCAGTTTGACTTATTGACCACTCAGCTTAATGCCACAAGAAGCAAGACCTTCTTTTTAGCTCCCGCAGATCCGCGACTGATTTGCCCCTCTATACATCTCCGTCATCCACATTAAACTTCACCCAATCTATTGTTATCTCTTGATCACGAATCCACGGGATACTCCCCATCATGTAACAATAACTTATACACAAATAGTGTAGTATCCTTTATAAACTACTATATCATTTGGCTACTGACTCTCTCTCTCTCATTCATTCTCTAATTTTTCATTGCTCTATTTTCGTGATTGGACAAGTTCGTCATGGAATCACGGTGGTTATCCTGAAAATTCGGGTGATGTTCCTTGCCTGTTCCACAACATATTGCATCACACCTCTGTATCGTGTGGGAAAAATTTCTGTGTGTCACTATTTAAGTGGAGTCGTTGGCTTCCATTAAATCGCATTGACAGCTCTGACATTGCATCCCTCCGGTCCTGCACGGCTCACAGAATGATCACTTGTCACAGGCCCCGTTCAGAGTCTCTCTTGTTATTGGTTAACAATGCCGGCTCACCATTGTCTTTGTCATCATGCGTGTTCCAACCTGTGAATGCTGGTTTGAATTTCAGAAGACTGGGTTCCCTGTTCACAGACAAGAGTGGCAAAGTGATACTGCCAGTGGAGTGTATGGAAGAATGATAGAGAGTCACAGACTAGGTTGGCATAGTCAAATATAGTGGTAGGTGAAAAGGTGAGTCCTTTGAAGAGTACGAAGAGTTGGGATTCAGATAGTGGTGAAGAGGACAGGTTTACAACTGACAGTTTACGCTTAGGAGTAAGGTTTGCATGCAGAGAACAAGATGTAGGTTTTAAAGGGGGAGGTTGTGGTATGTTGAGGAATTGGGTAATGGACGGTTTTGAGGAAATCAGGGGAGGCTGCAGTTTTAATTGGTGGACAGTTTGGAGGGAAGAAACTGCCCCAATGCAAGACGGGAATTCAGCAATTTTGACAACTTATGTAAATGTTTCTGGGCATACCTACTGCTGGAATTGACTAATTCCTTTAAACTCTGCTGGATAAGTGGGATTACTTGTGAGAATGGTAACATGGGTATTTTGTGAAGGGATATGAGGTGTCCAGAATGTTTGCCAGATTGGTGTAGTGTTGCTGGACAAGGTGAGTAAGAGACGAAGACAGTTTGTAACAAAAGGCAAGTGGGGCAGGATGAGCTTACGGTGGACAACCAAATATTCGCAGTTTGATTATAAGACCGTTTGAGGGTATGCTGAAGGACAGACATGCTTTTAAGAAAAAAAAATATGTGATTGAAATTTGGCGAGGTGACCTATAGGTGAATGTTAGTGGAGGCATGTTGAGGGCCAGAAATGCTTAAATTGAATGCAAATTGTATGTGTTGTCTGGAATGAGGTTTGAAATGCAAGATGACAAAGACACACACACACACACACACACACACACACACACGCACATATAATTTTAAAAAATCGTTTGGAAAGAAATATTTAAACTGACTGTAAATTTGAGTTCATGGGTAACAATGAGGTTTAAAATGTATGCCGATTAATGCAAGAGCGGTAAACTAGATGGGATGGTGATAAGATATTCAAAGGACACTGAGAATATGGATAAAAAATGAACTATTTGGATCCATGCCACAAGAAATTTGTCACCAAATCAGAAAGCATGGTCAGTTGAAAACGAAATGTGAAATGGATATATATATATATCCATATATATCCATATATCCTATCCCAATGTCTAATATATATATATATATATATTAGACATTGGGATAGGAGAAAAACCACCGCTTACCAAAGATGAGGGCTCCAGCGGCGTCAAAACACGAAAAAACATACAAACACAAACATTAAATTTTCGAGCTTAGCTCTTCATCAGGTTGTAGGATGAGGTGGCTGCCCCGCGGAAGCTAGCAACCAACTGAGGAGACCACACGGGGTGCACATGGTCGGCTGGTCGGGGTGGAGAGGGAGGGGGGAGGAACAACATGGCGGGAGGCGGGGGTGGGGGTGGAAGGACCTAAGCCCGAAAATGATAATTAGACTGCACAGTGGAAACGCGGTTGCGGTCATAAGGTCACTGGTCATAAAACTAACCAAGGAAACCCGGGGGGGGGGGGGGGGGAATCTGCTGAAAACGATCTATAAGTGCCCCCATAAAAAAATTATTCCACACGCAAAATTATTGAAAATATTACACACGAAAAAATACTACACACGGAAAAAATATATAATAATATTATAATAATTTTTTTCTCTCGTGTGTTTTATATTATTACATATTTTTTCCGTGTGTAGTATTTTTTCGTGTGTAATATTTTCAATAATTTTGCGTGTGGAATAATTTTTTATGGGGGCACTTATAGATCGTTTTCAGCAGATTCCACCCCCCCCCGGGTTTCCTTGGTTTGTTTTATGCCAGTGACCTTATGACCGCAACCGCGTTTCCACTGTGCAGTCTAATTATCATTTTCGGGCTTAGGTCCTTCCACCCCCACCCCCGCCTCCCGCCATGTTGTTCCTCCCCCCTCCCTCTCCACCCCGACCAGCCGACCATGTGCACCCCGTGTGGTCTCCTCAGTTGGTTGCTAGCTTCCGCGGGGCAGCCACCTCATCCTACAACCTGATGAAGAGCTAAGCTCGAAAATTTAATGTTTGTGTGTTTTTTCGTGTTTTGACGCCGCTGGAGCCCTCATCTTTGGTAAGCGGTGGTTTTTCTCCTATCCCAATGTCTAATATACCCGCTCTCAGCGCCTTTGTTTCCAAACAATCTAATATATATATATATATATATATATATATATATATATATATATATATATATACACACACATTGAATGGAGGAATTGATTATAAGCAGAAGTTACCTAGTAATAACTTGCAAAAAAGTCGGGAAAGGTATGCATCAGAACGCTGAGAGGACACATTTTACTGTTGGCGGTAACAATGGTTTGATATAACATGTGAGGTCATGTACTCAAACTTCGTTTTTTACCATAAAAAAGCGAAAAATAAAATAGGAAACAAACAAAAAAAAAGGAAGATAAAGGACACAAAAAGTACAAAAGGGAAGTGAGCCAGGGTGATAATACGGTAAACAATGAAACGAAAGGTGCTAAATAGTGAAAAGGAATTACAAATTGTGTGTATATATTGCAAACACTTCCTGGCTTCCTACATAGGTTTGACTACCAATCTGTTAGCCATTAGAATGAATGGCCACCGTCAGACAATTTTCACTCGGAATCCAAAACATCCAGTAGCTATCCATGCCATCTCCCATGACACTAATAACTTCAGTTCTTGTTTCATGGTCCGTGCTATCAGAGTCCTCCCAAACAACAGCAGCTCCTCTGAACTCAGAAGGTGGGAACTTGCCTACCAATACAGACTAGGCACAAGGCAACCTCCTGGTCTTAATTTGAGATAATACCCAGTTAGTACTTTTCCTTCCCTCTACCCTATACTTGCCTCCATGCCCACTGTCTACAGTATATTGAACCACCACATACCAGAGGCAATGTATAACTACATAGATTCTTTTATTATTATTATCATTATATTTTTTCAATTTTATTTTGTTTACTTGTTTATTTTTACTTTCTCAAATTTATGTTATGAACATTTGAATACATTTTTCTGCACTTTTTGTAACATTTTGCATTCTCAGGTACTAGCTCCAATACACTGTCTCCCTCTCCCTGCCCTCTGTTTGAATTTACCCCCACCATGTTCCAGTCTCCCACACCATCCTCCCTCCTTCATTTTCTCCTGTTGACAAAGAGCCAAGTCTCAAAATTTTCATTGTTTTTCCTGTGTTCTGTATTTATTTGTGTGTTCACCCCATGATACCATTATCTAAGGTAAGTGGTGGTTCATTTCGCTATCCCTTTTTTTTGTAAATCCATTCGCTAATTAGCTCCTATTATTTTCTGGTAACTATATATATATATATATAAGTAATGCCCAAAAAAATGTGTTGAACAAAGGAATCATAGAGAAGACTTTCTCAAACCAAACATTTTTTTTACAGTTGAGCTGGGACATTTTGAAAATAAAAGAATTCTGAAGGATATATATATCAACTCACCTGCAACTATCGCCCAGCCTCCTACATTGGTCTGACAACAAATCCACTGGCCACCAGAATGAATGGACACAGACAATCGGTATT
The DNA here is from genome assembly GCA_031002005.1 of Vandiemenella viatica. Lineage (NCBI taxonomy): Eukaryota > Metazoa > Arthropoda > Insecta > Orthoptera > Morabidae > Vandiemenella > Vandiemenella viatica. The sequence goes on from JARYHS010011408.1 coordinate 276,352,656, forward strand.
CACACAGATCCCTGACCACCCAGTATCTTATCATGCCACCACTCATGGCACCAACAATCTTAACACATGTTTTGCGGTACGCGCCATCAGAGTCCTCTCAGACAAAAGCAGCATTTCGGAACTCAGAAGGTGGGAACTGCCTTATCAGGACCAACTGGGCACCAGACAACCACCAGGACTAAATTTAAGATAGCACCAATTTTCCTCCCACTCATCCCCCTCGCCTCCTACCTTTTCCGACAGAACCATCGCTAACCAGAGCCTATCTTTTTGTAGTTTGTAACTTCGAATTTTGCTTAATTTTATAATTCCAATTTTTTTTTAACAAAAATTTGATTTTGTATATTTCCCAGTTTTTTGCAATTACAGCCATTAATTAATAGGCAATTTAGGACCATCATCCAACGTCTACCGCACTTCTGTAACAGGTCAATATAGACAGATTTATTATCTATTTATTAGTGTTCTAGCTTATGCCTTTCTACCCCCACCCTCAATCCCCGTCATGTTGTCCCCCCGCCCCCTTGCCCGCCATGAGCTACCAGCCTTGTGGGCTGACTCAGTTGGCTGCCAGCCTCCAACATGCAGCCATCTCACTACTACTGAAGAAGGGCCATAGGCTCAAAAATATATGTACGTGTGTTTTTTTTTCCGTGTGTCGACACCTCAGTAATTGGTGGTTTTTCTCCTATCCTAATGTGAAATATATATATTCAAATAAACCTGAAACATAATTACATTGCTAAATTTATCATTTAGTTTGACTGTTTCATCAGTATAAGGTGCTCCAAATTGTTGATGTTATGGCACTGCTTCATTGCATGTTACATAATTTGAACAGCAGTTTCAATTTTAGTTGTAAGCAAACAAAATGATTATTATGTCACCTTAGTATGTTGCAGGGAATAAGGGACCTAATCCCTATCCAGGATGTCTCACTTCTAATTTGATAAATATTTATACCAAGATATTGTTAATTGTGTGTTTATTTGCTCATCGCAGCCCTCCCATCTTCAACTTTGGTGAATGATGGATTTGTCCCCCTCCAATGCCTACCAAATCTTTTTTGATCCAAATTAAACCCACAAAAGTATTTGTCATCCTCCTACCAAACCAATCATTCCTAACTTTACTATCTTACATATGCTCTAATCAGCAGTCACTCACAATATTCCAACAACATCTCCCAAGTTTGATAACGCAAAATTAACCACTGGATTAAGTTCACAAACCACTTTTACTTGCCACATCACAACCTCCACAACCTGTCAACTACCTTAAACACTAGAAAACTAATCATATTCCAGTCCTGGACACACAGTACTTCACAGGCCTAAAATGCATCGACCAAATTCTTCGCCAAGGCTCCTATTTCCTTTTAGCCTACTCAAAAGTGAGATCCCCTCTTCCCAAATCGTTTCTGCTCCTCCAAGAACCTGCTTCTGTTGAATTCTTACCTTCAGCCAACTACTAGATCACAAACATGGTCTTCCTTGTACCACAAGACAGCCCCTATGCTCTTTCTCATGGACCCTGCAACAAGATGTGCAACATACACCATGCCTCCACCAACTTGGCCAACCCCACCACCACGGAAAGCTCTCCCATCATAGAACATACCACTTATAAAATCTACCATGTGCTATCCTGGCTAATCTGCCACTCCTGTCCAGCCTGTCTCCTACATAGGTCTGACCACTAATGAACTCTCTATTAGAATTAATGGCCATAGACACATGGTATTCACCCAGAACCCTGACCACCCAGTAGCCACCTAACATGATACAAACAATTTTAACTTTTGCTTCACCATCCGTGCTATCTGAGTCCTCACCAATGGTAGCTGCCCCTCTGTACTCAGGTGGGAACTGGCCTTCCAGTATAATCTGGCCATCAGGCAGCCACCAGATCTCAATTTAAGACAATGCCTCAAAATCTTTCTTCTTTTCCACCCATATCCTCTACCCCCACCATCTTTTCCACACCAAACTTTTTCACTATCTTTTCTCACACTACCCAGAGGTGGTGTTTAAGTTAGTGTCATAATATCTTTCTGAAATTCTGTTCATTTTATAATTTTTTAAAAAAAATCATATATTAAAAAATAATTGTACAATATTTGATGCCCGAACTTAATGTGTTTCCACAACAAAGTTTCCAATTTTGCAATACTCAGGTGTATCCTCTTCAACCATCACTCCCATTGTATGCTCCTCCATTTTATATTTCTTACGTCCCATGCCACCAGCCAACAGTCTTTGAGAGTGCCAGTTGGCCACCAATTTCCACTATGTGGCTACGTCGTTCAACTGCTGAAAAAGGCGCTACAGAACCGAAAATTGCAATGCTTAGAATGTGTAAGTTTCTGTATTTTGATGTCTTCTTGCCATCAGCTGTGGTAAGCAGTTGTTATTCTCCTGTCCTAATGTTTGATCTCTCATGCTATTCAACGGGATATATAAAAGGAACAAACAATTTATTCTGAAACACTGAATCTTTTATGACTGTAATATCTGTGGGGGTGGGGGGGGAAACAGATGTCTTACAAATCCAAGATATTTGTTCTTCATTATTGATGGAATGAACAAAAAAGGTTCAAATGAAATTTGGAAGGAAGCAAGGATAGATTGGAATCATGATGTAACAGTCAAAAGAAGGTTTTTCACTATAAGTATTTTAATAAATACTTTTTTTGGCTTTTCTTCTGGTCCTTTAGGAATTAAATTCCTACATTTTAGTAGTTAATGAAAAGCCAAAAACACATATATATTTTGCTTCCAAGGGCAGTAAACTTTATTCTTTCGAATTAAAGGAGCCCTTGATTTTTCCACCAGCCTCAATATAGTGTTATAAATTTCAGTGATTTGTCATATTTATTCACAAGTGATGCAAAAAGTTTTCATATGAGCTTCTTGGCAAATGTCATACTCTTCTGGTTCACCTTGCCAGCAAACCTCGTCTTTCCCCTTTTACCCTGCAACAATACAATATGAAAAATGAGTGTTACAAGCAAAAAATAACAATATTTTGGGTTACAAATAAAGCTTGTGAGAAAGAAAGTGAATACATGGTAAGGTCGATAGGTGTACATTATGTAAACTCTGCCATGTGAACAAAAGGAATTTGATGGTGACCACTGGATTCAAAGTAAGAGCAGTGGGGAAAGGACACAAAGTACAAAAATTACTCAACGAAAATGGCAATAGTATGGTAAAATGTAAAGTTAAAGATATAATAATAACCAACAAATATTAATAACTAAGAAATGGTCATTATACTATGGTATAAGAGATAGGAAAGAGAAAGGAATCTAAGAGGCTAGGAGTATAGCACCTGGTGTCCAGAAAGTGTTAGTAGGCCAGTAACTGCCAATAGAGTTCATATGAGGAGGTTGTTTTAGGGAGGACTTTGAGTTGTCAAACTCAAAGAACCAATTGGCAGGAATGTTACAGTTTGAGGTTTTGGGAGTAAATTTTCCTTGTAAAAATTCATTATTACTTATGATTACAATGCATGAAATTGGCCTTTATAGGTAAGTATTGTAATGAATTAAAAAGTACAGTGTTATTAGGCACCAAGTGTTCCCACGGTATGTGTGAATGTTGACTGTGCGACGTGCAAACCGAACAGATATGTGACGGAACAAAAGCGTCCAGATTTACACGCACCATGGGGGACTGAAAACATTCTACCCAACTTGGGCATTAAGGGAATTTATAGCCACCATAAATAACTAAGGCCTGCATTCTATTTTTGCACGTTTCGGAAAAGACCCGCCGAAAACTGGTGCCGGTGAGCGAAAATGTACCTTAGTGCCGTTTCCTAGGAAAGAAGCGCTTTCTGAGAGTGTTGGGAGATGATCCAGCCAATAGAGAAGCTGCCTCAAATTTATTAACGTGTTGGTATTTTTTGTTTCTTTTGTGAGTCAATCAGATGCTGGTACTTTGGCGCGCGGTGCGGTAATTCGCCAAGGGCCGAATGACACGTCACCATGAGAGAAACTGAGTTCTGCTCGGCGCGGTAAAATGGACGAAGAGAGATTCTGGTTGGGATCCTCATCTGATACAGCCGCAAGTGACCTTCGCTGAAGTCTGAGCACTGGACAAGCCGGGGTCTGGAGACTGCCACCATGCTGCGCCGGTCGAGAAAGCTGGACGACCCCATGTGGTGCTATTCGTGCCCAGCTGCTGACCTGGCCCGTGAACAAAGGTAAAATCTACGATCATGACGGAAACTAATGCAATCGTTCCACCTAGTAAATTGACCTTGAGATATTGCTCTAACTGTTTGACTTTAAAGACAATCAATGATATGTAATTGTTTATATCAGAATAAAAACAAACTTCATGTTTGCATAATTTCACAATGATCAATTGTAATAAATTGTACACCCACTTTTCAGTTCTCCTATTAATTCCAATAATATTTCATGTGATTAGCTGAAAATTAATTATTATTTTGATATTCAAACTTGATAATTTTGTTATTGATGAAACAGAATGATCTAGAAATTACTGTCCCAAAAACAAGACATTACAGTATATTGGTATATGATGTGAATTCTGGGAATTTCTAAATGGTAGGACTGAGCTAGATTATCTTAGCTGGCTGCATGATAGACATGAGTGCCCTTGTCAGTGTCATTGATGTCATGGTAAATTTTGGTACTGAAGTAAAAGTTATTTTTTGGGATTGCACGGTTTAGGAAAAGAAACTGGGATGGTGTTGGTCTAGGAAATACAATGTTCTCAGTCCATCACAGTGTGGAATTAAAATGTAAACTGATGAAACATATTTTTACTCTCATCAATGTCAAGGTAATTAGAGGTAGGAAAAGACTGGGGACACGGAATGGGAAGGAATTATATGGAACGACCTTTTGAAGGAACTATCTCCAGCATTCACTTGGAATGATTGTGGGAAATCATGGAAAAACAAAATCTGGATGGCTGAACAGGGAATTGAGTCTACAACCTCCCAAATGCGAAGTCAGAGCATTACAGTTCACCATCCAAGTTCAGTGATGCAACACGAATGGTAAAACTGACCATACATGAGATACTCCTCACAGCATTCTGTACTCTAGCGACCTTCACAAATAAGAATTTTTAGGTCATATGGCAGTTGGATGAAAAATCCAGTACTCAAGACATTTTCATGTTAAGTATCAGATTATTGTCCATGTTTTCTCCTCCTTTCCAAAGCAGTGTCATTTTGCCATCCCTTCCACTGGTGTTACCATCAAATTCCATTCAAACCCATACTGTTATAAATCTGCAAGCGAGCTGTGTGTGTGTCTGAGAGTTCGAAATAGTATCACACAAAAACTGCTGCAGCAATGTGGATAGTGTTTTCAGATTTTGAGAGGTTAGGGTCGAGATTACAATCTGCGAAAATAGGTTGACTTACATGTACTGAGGAACAGAGCAAGAAATTATAATCATTTCAAAACAGTATAAATATGGTCACAGATCACTCTGTATTCGAGATGAGCAGTCCTGTCAAGAAATATTCTCAAAAGTTCACCCTATTACTATTTGGATTATTATTTTTGTTCAGTTCTCCAAAATGCATAACATTAAAATAAATGGAATACATCAGTCAAACATAATAAGTGTAGGTAATATTTAAATTACATAAACATCTTTGTGCTTTAAAAACCACCAGAGATCACATTACTATACTACACATTTGATTATGTTATGTTACTCTCCAGTTCTTTACATTAAAATAAATAAATGCACTTCAGAAACAGTAACTAAATTGTGTATGTATTTAATTTAAGGTAAACATCTTTGTGCTTAATGTCAATATGTATTTACAATTACAACTTTATTTTGGTAGCAATGGAAAGTAGACATTACGCCAAGAAACTTATTTCTTTATTGTATGAACTATTCATAAACAGTATTGGCACAGTAATATTCATTGACACCATTTTGCAGGGTGCAGTCCTATTCACAAGTAATAGCCACTCTATCGGGACCAATAATTTGAATTTGTCTGTGTATAAGTTGAAATGCAGACTGGACACTGTAAACTTAATCATAGCCCATAATATTTCATATGCCCTACTTTCATGCTCTACCTGTTACTATTACTGAGGTCAAGACTGTGTATGTTGTTATAGTTAGAAAATGTTTCTATTGTCGTGTGATCCCCGACTTATTAGGGAACGTAAGGAAAATTTGGAAGAACTTTATTCAATTCAATTCAAAGTAAGCATACAAGCCAGCCAGCGCCAGCGGAAGCCGGCGAGCCACCTTATTGTAGTAACAGAAGAGCTTAGCCTTGAGACAGTCACGAACTCTAACCACAGTCCCACAGTGTAACAGAAGGCGTTTGCTGAGAGCTGCGCTACGATAGAGTGTTATCTCAAGTGCGTAGCGACTGGTAATTTCAACTGCCTGCTAATTGGTGCAGTTTCCCTGTGCATGGGACGAGGCTTGGAAACAATTCCTGCTTACATCGCTGTGAAGCGAAGCTGGGAAACCCTTACATTAACAATATTAGAATCCTTACCACTGAACCGTACCTCCGCCCTCACAGTCCCCACTTAACTTCAGGAAGCCAATTAGAAGAACCTCTTACCCCCTCCACAGTGTTAACGAGTTTTCCTGAAGTCTTGCAGTAGACCAAGTAGTCAGTCCATCTTACATCTAGGACTCGCGAACATCTTCCATCACCAGCAACATGGACACCACGTAGGAACACTTAACAAGTACCAAAGCCGATTTGATCCACTACGCGATTTCCTCAATGGTTGGACTTAGAATAATGCTGCAGTCACTCAACTCATCTTATGATAGGATATTGTGTCTATCCTGTAGTCAACCAGCAATGTTATTTAGATATCAGCCAATCATATTAACGCACTGCTATTATTATTATACCTTATCTAGTTTATATGTGCAAAGTGTATACCTGAGTCTTCAAGTGTTAAATAAAATAGCAGTCTATTGTATGTAATGTAATCATGCAGTAAGATAGTCACCTCTCTGTAAACTAAGGAACTAAGAAAGTATCTATGAAAATATTTATGTTGTTAAGATTCTCAGGTAAGGGTTTGGAGGAGACAATTCTAGTCTTTTCCAACCAAATGTCAACCTCTCCTTCACGTGGTGCACCCTGTTTGCACGGACGATGCTCTGGCGACTGAAAGATTCTCGATATAAGGAGTCACCCACTGCTTGCCAACGGCCTCCGAAAGGAGGGCGGAAGAGCGGGGAGTGGTTCAGGGCACCCTCTTGCCCTTGGGGTTGGAAATGGCCCCTAAAGGCGGACGAATCAGAAATGATCAACGGCATGGGGATGCAGAAGGCAACGGGAAACCACTGCATTAAAGACCCAAAGGGTATCCCGAGGACATGTAATCCTCTCAAATTACATATATCATGATGGCTTCTTCCTGGGTAAAATATTCTGGAGGTATAATAGTCTCCCAATCGGATCTCCGGGTGGGGACTGCTCAGGGAGGAGTCATCAGAATGGATAGAAACATTCTACGAGTCGGAGCATGGAATGTTAGAAGTCTGAATAGGGCAGGCAGGTTAGAAAACTTAAAAAGGGAGATGGAAAAACTTAAGTTAGATGTTGTTGGGATTAGTGAGGTTAAATGGAAGGTCTGGGGAACACAGGATAATTAGCACACTAGCTGTCAATGGAGGCACTGGTGTAGGATTTGTAATGAACAAGAAAGTAGGAAAACGGGTGAGTTATTATGAACAGTTTAGTGACAGGATTATTTTGATGAGGTTAGAAACTAAGCCCGTCCCAACCACATTAGTACAAGTATATATGCCAACGTCACAGGAAGATGACGAAGAAATAGAAAAAATATACGCTGAAATTGAAGAATTAATCCAATATGTGAAAGGGGAGGAAAATCTAATAATCATGGGTGATTGGAATGTAGTAGTGGGAGAAGGAAAAGAGGGGAATACTGTAGGAAGTTTTGGTCTAGGAGAAAGAAATGAGCGAGGAAGCAGGTTGCTAGAATTTTGTGAAAGATATAAGCTAGTAGTGGCGAACACACTGTTTAAGAACCATGCAAGAAGAATATACACCTGGAAACGTCCTGGGGATACAGGCAGATATCAGCTAGATTATATCATGGTCAAACAGAGATTCAGGAATCAAGTTCTAGACTGTAAAGCGTACCCAGGAGCAGACATAAACTCGGACCATAATTTGATAGTAATGAAGTGCAGGCTGAAATTCAAGCGAATAAGGAAGCAGCATAAGCAGAACAGACTGGCGGTGAATAAGCTGAAACAATCTAGCACAAGAGAAAAATTTGCAGAAATGGCAGACTTAGGTCTAAGAAGTAACTGTGAAAGGAGCTCAACCGAGGACGAATGGAATGCATTAAAGACCGAAATAATGAAAGCTGGTAAAGAAACATTAGGCTTTAGGGAACAAGCTGCCCTAAAACCTTGGATCACAGAAGAAATTTTGGAGCTGATGGATCAGAGGAGAAGATACAAAAATGCTCAGGATGAAGCAGGAAGAGAGCAGTACAGGCAATTTAGAAATCAAATAAATAGGATATGTAAAATAGCAAAAGAAAAATGGCTACAAGGAAAGTGTGAAGAAATAGAAAAGGAAATGGTCGTATGAAAAGTAGATGTTGCATATAGAAAGATCAAACAGAATTTTGGAGAAATGAAGAAAAGAGGTATGAACATTAAAGCTGCCAATGGGAAACCTCTTTTAAGCTCAGAAGATAGAGCTAACCGATGGAAGGAATACATTGAGAAACTGTATGATGGGGACGACTTGAACAATAGTGTATTGGAAAGGGAAGGCGATGTCGACATTGATGACTTAGGAGATCCTGTTTTGAGAACAGAATTTAATAAAGCTCTGAATGACTTGAAAGCAAATAAGGCAGTTGGAATTGATGAGATCCCTGCAGAACTTCTTAAATCTCTAGGAGAGGAAGGAATCGAAAGATTATTCAAGCTGATATCAAAAAGTTATGAAACAGGGGAAATTCCAACTGATTTTAATAAAAATATCATCTTCACACTTCCAAAGAAAGCACAAGCCGACAAATGTGAGAATTATCGCACCATTAGTCTAACATCACATGCTCCAAAATTACTGACCAGAATAATATACAGAAGGATGGAAAGGGTAGTAGAAGAGATAGTAGGTGAAGATCAGTTTGGGTTTAGGAAAAATCGCGGTACAAGGGAAGCAATTCTGTCTTTAAGATTAATACTTGAAGGGCGGATCAAGAAAAACAAAGATACTTTTATGGCATTTGTTGATTTAGAAAAAGCTTTTGATAATGTTAGGTGGGACAAGATGTTCAAAATTTTAAAGAAGTCAGGTCTAAAGTATCGAGATACAAGAATACTCTATAAACTATATAAGAATCAAGTGGCTGTAATAAAAGTAGAGAATCACGAGAGACATGCATCGGTTAAAAAGGGTGTGAGACAAGGTTGTAGTCTATCCCCGTTAATATTCAACTTGTATGTAGAAGAAGCAATGAAGAAAGTCAAAGAAAAATTTCCATGCGGCATAAGTTTTCAAGGAGAAAAAATCAGTATGCTATCATTTGCTGATGACATTGTCTTATTAGCAGAGAGGGCTGAGGATATTGAGATGTTATTGAATGGCATGAAGAAAATACTGAAGGAAGATTTTGGACTGAATATAAATCAAAGTAAAACAAAAGTGATGAAATGTAGCAGAAATGATACCAATAGTAGCAGATTAAATATAAAAATAGGATCGGATGCTATAGGAGAAGTGAGTGAGTTCTGTTACTTGGGAAGCAAAATTACAACCGATGGCAGAAGCAGGAATGCTGTTAAAAGCAGAATAGCACTAGCAAAAAGAGCCTTCATGAAAAAGAGAAACCTTTTAGTTTCAAATATTGATCTAGGAATTAGAAAGAACTTTTTAAAACTCTTTGTGTGGAGCACTGCACTTTATGGTAGCGAAACATGGACTTTAGGAATACTGGAAATAAAGAAAATTGAAGCATCTGAAATGTGGTGCTACAGAAGAATGCTAAAAATTAGGTGGACAGACAAAGTAAGAAATGAACGAGTTTTGGAAATGATGGGTGAGAAAAGACGTTTATGGAAGAAGCTTACAGGAAGAAGAGACAGGCTTTTAGGTCATATTTTGAGACATGGTGGATTGGTTAATTTGTTAGTGGAGGGAACAGTCGAAGGTAAGAACTGTAGAGGTAGACAGAGATTAGAATATATGATGCAGATAATTGAGGACGTGGGTTGTAAGGGGTATGTAGAAACGAAAAGGTTAGCACAGGATAGGAAGGGATGGAGGATTGCATCAAACCAGGAAAAAAAAAAAAAAGATTCTCAGTGACTACATACAGCCTCTAATATACAATTACATACTAGGATCAACCAACAGACTGGTATCTTAGAACACCAGGTGGAACACTAGAACGAAGCCAAGCTTCCCTCCCCATCAATTTCTAATCAGCCACCTGTCAAAAGATAATCCGCTCGATCAACCACACGACACTACTTGTAATCTTTGAAAATGTTTTATCTGCTTTCTTCAACTACATGGAATTGTAATATTTTTTGCCTCTCCATGATAATATTTGGTAATGGGAAAGAAGGTTAAAGCATTTCTGCAGACTCCAAGGAGCATGTGTAAAATACAGTGCTAATTTATAGTGCCTATCCAGTTTGGCACTCTCAATTAAGAGCGCTTTCAATAAAATACTATGGCAAAGCAATAACAAAATAAAAACTTTCACTTGCAACTTATAAACTATATGTAAGCATTTTTAGTATGTTGTTTAAATACAGCATATGGTCAATATTTTGAGTTCCTAGGTATTAGCACTTTGAGACAGACTTGTAAATAAAACTGACAACTCTGATGCTCACTCATCATAACAAAAACTGAAAAAATATCTTATTCCTCAAAAACAGGATACACATGAATAAATGTAAAAGTTGTCAATTTTTGTCAATTTAAAAAAAAAAAAAAAAAAAAAAAAAAAACCATGTCTATCTTAAAAATGCTATGACCTAGGCATGTGAAATTGTCTCCAATATTTACCAAATCTTGTTTAAATGACAAAAAAATATAATATATTTTACACGATGCAAGCAAAACAAGCAAGCAGATATTTAATATCCCTCCAAATAAGTCACTTCCCTCTTTGCAGCAAATTTTTAGTCATCTGATTTGCTATATCAGTATCTTTCGGGTCATTTGAATACTGAACAAGGCTCAACCTGTGATTGGATGGCTTTTATCTAAAAATATCTTTGGGAGTTCAGATACTCTTATTTTGTAGCAGGAATGTAGAATGCATTTTGAACCTTTATTTTATGATGAACCATTTGGCTAAAAGAGTGTATTAAATGATCTGTCAGTACACATTATGTTTTAAAAGTTTTTGCTCTCTGATATGTACAATTTTTTTGAATTTCAGAACTTACCTTGGCTCCTCTCATATGAGCACTTCCTCTGCTAGGCTGCCGGCTGCCCCCTTTGAAGCGGCTTTCATAGTCCACACTACTATAATCAAATGGCTGAAATGGCTCAGTGTTTGTCGATCCAGAGGGAGTTGACGTGGCAATACGACCTCGAGTAGGAGTGTTGGCGCCTTTACCTTGACTCCATCGTAGGTTTTGCTGATCCCAATTCTTCTGCAATCATCAAAAGCTCTACTCAATATTTTGCTAATCTTTAAAGTATATTAATTACAAGTTTCAGAGTAAGGAAGGACAAGAAAAAATAATCCTTCACTCACCACAAAAGAAAGCCAGAGTGCCACTACTAACAAACATTATAATATTTTGACATAAACCTTAATAATAATAAGAGGAGGACATATGGCAAGGGTACTGGATGTGTAAGTACTGTTTTTTTTTTTAATCTGCTTAACGTCTCTCTAACAGCGAGGTCTTTAGAGACAGGAAAGGATGGGGGGCAAGGAATGGGAAGGAATTTGGCCATGGCCTTTTGAAGGAAGCATCCCAGTATTTGCCTGGAGTGACTTGGGAAACCATGGAAAACCCAAATCTGGATGGCCGGACGGCGATTGGAACCGCCGTCCTCCCGAATGCGAGGCCAGAACGCTAGCCGTTATACCACCATGCTCGGTGTGTATGTACTGAGACTCACCCCATGACTGAACCAAAGATGATGATCCAAGGGGAAGGGCTGGGGAAGAAGTTGACCAATGATAATTATAATTTCTGTAATGGAGAGAAAACAATGAAAGCACAAAAACAACACATTGGTGGTCAACTTCTACTTCAACTGCCATCCTCCTACTTGGATCATCTTTGGTTCAATAATATCCAGTACCCACGTACATTTTCTCTAATTATGACCAAGGTTTATATCAAAATACTGTAAAGTATGTTTGTATTTATGTGTTCATCGTGGCCCTCCTGCTTTCATCTGTGGTGGGTGGTGGATTTATTTCTCCTATCTTTCCTTATTTTCCCTGTCACTTTTTTCCAAATGACCAGCTTTAGAAACATTTATTGCATTATAATAGTACAGACTCAGAAATAACTCAATACATTTTGCTCATTTTTCCCAACATTAAAAGGAACATACATAGATATGCATTTCTTCATTTAAGTCTAAGCTTGTATAGATTATTTTTTAGACTGCCAACAGAACAAAGAAAAATTTACTTTAAAAGACTGTGGCAAGGGTTACAGAAAAACAAATGGAAAGTAATTTTTAAATGCAAGGGGGGGGGGGGAAGGAAGAGGTTTAGCTCGCTGATTATTAGTTCATTGGAGCTAGAAAAGAATTGTGTGCAAGGAATAAAAATTAATCTGTCTTGACCTACTTGAAGAAACCATCACAAAATCCACCTGGAATAATTTCAGGAAATCATGAAACACGAAATATGGGTGGATGGAATGGGGATTTAAACCATGTCCACCCAAATCACTAAAAAAAAAAAAAAAAAAAAGAAGAAACAATTAAATACATTTCGTCACATAAAACTATTGGGTTCCCATTATTCAAGCATTACTCTCTCTCTTCAGACCAATACTTTAGTCTTTCTTTATAACCCCTTCTCCATTTAATTTTATCTATTCACTTCTTTGTTTTGTTTTCAATGCGGTTAGCTGTTAATTTTAGGACACAAACACCTCTATCTGAAAATGCTACATGAAGTGCTGCTCTGTATAAATAGCAGACTTAAACTCATGAACATCATTATGCAGTTAAGTGAAGACAATTGTAGAAAAGAGAAATAGAACTCTGTGAAACTCTATAACTTAGTTGTACTCCATCTCCAATAATTGTAGAGTTATTGATTGAAGTGTGTTTCTAAGGAGTGTATTTTGAATATGTTTAAGGTTTTAGAGTGGAAGATAAATAACTGCATTTTTACAACCAATGTGCCAAACTTTTTGAATAGACCATGTATTCAAAAGTAAATCAAAGGTAAGGGGAAACATAACCATGAATATGGGGGATGATCTAAAACTTGTCAGTATCGTTCTTCCATTTTTGCTTCAGTAGCAACAACAGTATGGTGTTAAGTGTTATTTTACAGAAAATAGATGCTGTGCATCACAATCATACTTCTACTGGAACAATTGAAATCTCCAACCTTGTCAAAAAGTTCAAAGTAATATACAAAATCCAAAGTATGCCATTCAAACAGAAAATCATCATACACAACACCTTTATCACCTTAAAGATGATCATGAGGAACTTTGTCAACAGACAAATGGGTATATACCTTCAATGAACCATGTACTACTTGAACACTAGAGGATTTGAAAGTGTGTGACCTTCTAACTGTGGATTTAAGTCCACCTTACAATGCTTCTCAATCACCATATGTCTTCTTCCCATGTATTAGGCCTTGTAGCAAAGCATGAAATATGTATCCACACAGCACAACCCTACCACCATGAAACTTACCCCATCATAAACTAGCTCACCTGCCTCCATTGCCCAAGTTCTTACATCAGCTTCAACATGAACCAGTTGTTCGTTAGAATGAATGATTACAGACAAACTGTTTACCACAAAAATCAAAAACACCCGATTGTAACCTATGCAAGCTTCCACAACTCACATGACCTCAATTAATCTTGTTTAGTCACAGCCATTAGAGTACGCCTGAAACCACATCCATCTACCAACTCCTTATAGACGGAATCTGGCAAACCAACAAATGGATATGCTTTATTTTTGTTTTCATATTATAATCAACTCACAGCATGATTTAATACTTCACTGTGTCCATGGAAGCAATCTGATAGTTTAAAACCTTCATATACTACAAACTTGATAACTAAACATCCCATCACAAGGAAACAACTATTCACTCAACATCATGATACATGAACGAAACACTGTAGCATACCAAAAAACTCATAACGATCATACACTGTTGCCACATTAATGAGTGTTAAAGTATCATCACCTATTTCAAAAGTCTATCTTATATTTGACCAACCCTCACAAAAATAATACAAATCTCCTTATATAATTCTGGACTTACCTTTGGGACTTTTGGTGGCGTAGGCGTGTTCTCCTGTTCATGTTCTCTGCTGGTTTGTGGACGTTTCTGGTGCCTAGGATTTTGACCATCTTGGCCTAAATTACTTGAGCCATTTTTGTCACTATCTGTAGACAAGAACATATGAAACCATGTTTACTATTTGAAATACAATTTGTCTTTAAGATGGTAATCAAAATGTAAACTATTCTGATACTTGGCTGGTAGCATGGTTGCCAATTTCAATCTTAACAGAGTGATAAATTTTTACCCTGAATTTGTATAACTTCATTTTATATATATTCAGTCAGTTTTTGTGCATTCAACATTCAACCAAAAATTATTTGAAAATCATGGACACAGAGAAACCACTTGTCATGATAGAAAATAATCACAACATACACAGAAGTATAAGGAGTTAAAGAATATGTGAACAGAGATTTTCTTGGAGTTTAAATGAAACACAAAATTTTTCAGGCACATCTCAGGAACAACTTATTGGCTTCATTAGTTACAGAAATGCAAACAGAAATTCAGAAAAGTTATGTAAAATTGTTAGGAAAGAATAGAAAGAAAATTTGTGTGTGTGTGTGTGTGTGTGTGTGTTTGTTTTTTTTTTTTTTTAATATATATACATAGAAAGTGCGTGGCAAACACAGACAAAATAAGACTTCACACAAATTTTATGTCTGTCATAGCCAATGATTTTACTCATATCAGAGAATAAATTAATAATGGGCTACTCAAATGCAAAAACAGTTTCAACTAAGCGTATAAAATGAAACAATCATTACATTTGCAATATTACAGAAACAAAAATAATAGTATAAGAATACTTTTGGATAATGGAAACAAAGAAACTGTCATGTGACACTGAATATAAGATAGGATAGGGAATAAAGAATCAAATCCCATCACTTACCACGTATGAAGGCAGGAGGGTGAGACGAACAAGTAAAAACACACAAAAAAATAAACACAAATGCACAATATCCCGACCTGCCACATGAAACACATGTTTCATGTGACAGGTCAGGATGTGACCACATCTTTCCCCTGCCATATGTCTTGCCTCTCACATGATTAAGGCTCATGCCGAAATATTGTGCATTTGTGTTTTTTTTGTGTGTGTTTTTACTTGTTTGTCTTGCCCTCCTGCCTTCATCTGTGGTAAGTGATGATATATGTTTCTTTTTCCCCTATCCTATTGTATATAAGAATACTTTTGGAGACGAGAAATACCACTTATCCCTCTCCACATTCCATACTCTCCGCATTTCATTCATTGAAAAATTATAGTCTCTCTTCTCACATTAATTACAGTTTGCAACTTTGCACTCGTGCAGAATAACGAATATAAAATGAGATGCATTTCAAAACTAAACCAAGACCATATGTGGATTGGACAAAAGATGCACCATCCTTACAGCATACAGAAGTGGTAATTTACTTAAATTCATTAACAGCAATTTTAAAATGATGCAACTGTTTTTATATTTGAATAAGTAATGACACACTCAAATATTTGTACAGAGGAATCAAAGAAAGCTATGGGTGGAAGTATAAATGACAGGAGTTATCCATCATCATATTATTAACTTTTATATGCCTAGACCATTGTCAGGGTCTTCGGTGGTTTAATTAATATAGTAATTAATTAAACAGTCCACCATAAGACTCAGGTTAAGATTTATGTTTATTTTTCAAAACAACAAGTCAGCGACATTTTTCACATGCATAGATACAATCCAGAGATACTACTGATGCAGTTGCAAAGAGAATCTGTATAAACTGACTGTAAACTAACTATAAAACTAAACTCTGTTCTTCTGCCGATTTCTTTATATAAGCTCTATCGAAATTTCTGGAATTCTTAAAAAGCTTCCGCCAGATATTTCTCGAACATTAACAATTACTTAAACAATTAAACATATTAAAAACAAACAGAATGAATACATCATCATTTAATATCATTACAAAATGGTCAGAAATGGAAATTAATGATACTTAAACACAAAATTATTTACAGAAATCATTTTAAACTGTAGAAAATTGTCCTGTAGACATCGTAACTTGCATTAATACTTGGAATTACACACATTTAAGCAATTCTCTTGCACAATCTGTTCTTAAACATATTAAATGGCCTTTAAATAATTTATTCTCATCAAATAAAGTCTATATACACTGATTTACAAGAAATTGTGAAACAAACATACCAGATGATATTCAAGCAAACTTTAGCTCACTAAAGATACATCATTAAATACAATCCTATTTAAAGTTCAGGTCTGAGGGCTGTTACACCATCTTTGGAGCAAAAAAGTTGGCAGTGGAGGAGTAACCGTGAGAAACAACAGAAGAAGCATGAGGAACGTCGTTGGATTACAATTAATAAGGAAGAAGCATGCTGTTGTGTTTTTATAAGTGCTGTTCTTTCCTGAATAAAGCAGGGAAGAAAATATGTTTATTTATGTGATGTAAATTTTTTATTTTGCTTGGGCTTTATGCCTTGTCGACAGCGAGGTCATTAGAGGCAGGATGGGATTGGGGCAAGGAACGGGAAGGAATCTGGCCATGGCCTTTTTGTAGGAAGCATCCCATTCGCCTGGAGTGATTTGGGGAAACCATGGAAAACCCAAATCTCGATGCCGGGACAGGGTTTCGAACCCACGTCCTCCCGAATGTGAGGCCAGAATGTTAACCGTTCACCCACCACGCTCGGTGAGTAAATATTCATTGCTGTAGCTAAAGGCAATAAATCAAGTGAATCAATGAGTTTCACATCACCTATCTAAATTCATATCTCTGATGATTTAAGTACACATAAAAAAGTAAGCTTAAAACCCATTACCAGCTTACACATGGTCGCCAGTGATGAGAACGTATATAACTACGAGGGATATCCAGAAAGTAACAGACGTTTTGACCTAGTGTGGCAGTGGGCGTGGCTAGAACCGCCAATCATGGCGTCAGAGTGTTCCTACACTCAGTAAGCAAGCAGCTGTGGTAGCTTGCACATCGTGCCTATCGTACTTTGTATACAATGGAGTGTTAAAATGAGCACTGCAATTGAAAATCCTGCCAGTTGTGAAGTGCGAGCTGTGATAATATTTTTGCTGACAAAAAATCACAAATCAATTGAAATTTATCGTCAGATTTGTGATGTGTATGGCCAAGGAATAATGAGTGAAAGCCGAGTGAGGCAGTGGTGCGGTGATTCTAAAAATTGCCGAACCAATGTTCACAATGAGGATCGCAGTGGTAGGCCCAGTCTTGTGAGTGGCGAGAATGAACAAAAAAATCCATGAAAATCGCCGTTTCACGGTTACGGAACTCTCACAACATTTCCCCCAAATTTCACGGATTTTAGTTCACGAAATTGTGGTTGGTAATCTTGACTAGCACAAATATTGTGCCAGGTTGTTCCGAAAATCCTAACAGAAGACCACAAAAAAAAACAGAGACTTGCTGCAGCACTGACATTTCTGGAAGACTGCGACAAAAGAGGAAACCAAGTTATCGATCGTATCGTAACTGGCGACGAGACTTGGGTAAAGCACGTCACCTGTGAAACAAAATGGCAGTCAATGGAATGGGGACATACGCATTCGCCGGTGTAAACCAGTGGTTGAGCTCGCAGGCGGCAGATTTCTACAGAGAGGGTATTGAAAAGCTTGTACCGCTTTATGATAAATGCCTTAATTTAAATGGCGATTATGGAGAAAAATGGCCTAAGAGTTTACCTCCAAAATGTATATAGTAAAAATTGTTTTTATCACTTTGTTTATTTTTTATTTCAAAATGTCTGTTACTTTCTGGATAGCCCTCGTACAATCTTCGAATAAACACATCAAAAGAAAACAACAATTTTTGATCATCATTTTGCAATATGGAAATCTTATGTAACTGTGATTTGTTTAGAATAAACAGTAAGATGGATAGCAAACTTATCTATGGTTAGACATTATAAACTGTGAAAAAAAGAAGATTTTACTGTAATTAATCAAACAGTTAACAGTTTAATTTAAAATGTTTGAACAACGTAACATAAAAAGAATCACTGAGAGTTTGAATTTTATTCGATATTTTTGTCACATTCAAGGAGAAAAAATTATGACCTGTTGGTTGAAAATATTCAAGAGTTTATTTACACACAACCAATGTGAAGTTGAATCAAATATACAAAAATATGATAAGTCAGTTGTACCGTAAGTTATACAGCAAATACGAAAAATTAATGTATATGTACAGATTGATTGTTTTAGAACAAAAATGGAAGAAGATGTTGATATAATATCTATGATCTGTGTAAATTCTGGAATTTCTAATATTAAAGGTGAAATTCATAACATTTGTATGAAAGTGGCTGAGCACATTGAAAATTTGGGAAGAAATGCTGAAGTATCGTGTACCTCGAAGGTCTAAAATCAAGATGAAACATCAAAGAAGACCTGAATTGTAATGACCATGATAAACTGGCCAATAAGAGTGAAATGAAAACTGATATCTTTCAGGAATCGGAACCAAATGGTGTCTTTGTGAAGAATGGTAACACATCAGAAAAACTTGAATTAAGAGAGATTTCGATGAAAATGATGGAAATACAAGAGGAGTCATTCAAAGAAGTAAGAAATGAACTGAACAGCTTACAGAACGAAAAGAGAGTGGAAGTTATTACCATACAAAATTGGTTCGGAATGAAAAATTGGAGAAAAAATATTGCTGGAGGTACTATCGAATAGTGTAAGAAAAGAAATGAATGTAGAAATCCTAGAAGTGGTAATTTTCAGTGGCAAAAGAAGACAAGTGGAGTGAAAAATAAAATGGAAATGCTGTTTTGCAAACCTGAAATAGACAAGGAAACCTCACTTGAATATGCAGCATAAAGGCAGGAATGCAATTAAGTATAAAGAAAGAACTAACTTGCAGAAGGTTATATAATAAAATTTTTGTTATAAATCTTGATGACAATCAATGGAGAAAATCTGTAAGGTGGCAGGAGTTATCAGGCATCATATTATTAATTTTTGTACACCTAGAGGATCTTTGGAGCAAGGAGGTTGGTAGTAGAGGAGTATCTGCAAGAAACAACAAAAGAAATGGGAGGAACATTGTTGGATTACGATTAATAAGGAAGAAGTGGGTCATTATGTTTTTATATTGGTGAAATAAAGTGCTCTTCTTTCCTGAAGAAAGCAAGAAAGAAAATATGTTTATTTATGTGTTGTATATGTTAAGTACTGTAGCTGAAAGTAACAAATCAAGGGAATCGATGAGTGTCACATTGCCCATGTAAATTCATATCCTTGATGAATTAAGTCTACATAAAAAAGTAAGCATAAAACCCATTTAATAGCTTACAGGATTCAAAGAGAAATTTAGCAGCTATAGATAATGGTGTTTTACTAAAAGATTCCACAGTTATTGGATTTGTGCATTTTTGTTGATATGTGTGCTGTTATGCTTTTATCTGTGTATATAATTGTTCATTTCTCCACCCATGTTTAAATATGCCAACCAACCATTTTTGCCACCATCATGTTCAATAATTCTTTATGTAAATAAATACTGAAAAATTTTCTTGGGTTAATATACACACCAGGATTTACCACTGCCTTCTTATTCTTAGGCTTTTTACGCCTCTTTGACTTTTTTACAGTTAATCCAGCAACATTCTCCACATTCAAAACTGGATTTTCAGTTGGCTGTGGCTGATGTTTTCTCTTCCTGGATGGCATTACCTGTAAACAGAATGTAGACATAAACAATGATACTAGTGAGATTATGGTAATATTTACAATCACTGGAAGAAGTATCTAAACAGAGAAAGCAAAATTATTAACGTTCATTCACTTTCTGTGATACAGTTTATCAATTCTGGCTGTTGATTATCACTAGCTGTTTATGAAAAAAATCAGTTTGATATCACTTCATGTTGGAAAAAGTAATGGGAGAAATCCCTTAATTTGTATTCAGAAGAACGGAATCAAGTTCAAGATACATGGCACCTTTTGTTTCCCTAAAACACATAAAAACACCTGAACTGCAAAAGCTGAGCTTCCACAATTGTGTAATTTTGTTTTACTTTATTATATCAATAATGCAAACGAATAACAATAGCCACTTTATATCATATCTGGTAGTCTGCTTTTAATATTCATGGATTCTATAACCCACAGTCATCAAAAGCTTTTATTTACTGCCATCCTCTATATCCCAGACCATTACTTCTATCATAGTACTTTATTTGGGGTAAGGCATTATGAAGACTGTTAACAAAATTTTATGTTTTGAATGAACCTACAAGAGTACTAAACTGAAGTCCATAACACTTGACATTTGATGTCCAATAAGATGCTTATCTTAGTTTACAAATTACAAGGAAAGGGAAAATAACTCATCACTCACCAAAGTTGAAGGCAGCGACGGGAGAAGAACATATATCACGAACACACAAATATACACAATATTTCGGTCTTAAACCTTCTTCATGCTAAAGAGAATGAGTCATGTGGCTCGGAAGATGTGCACATGCCGAAGTTTCCTACATGACTATCTATATTTATTTCCCTAATTTTTGTTTTTGTCTATACACTCCGTACCCTTTTGGTATATTACTATTTCTATCACCTTCTGTGAAATACATATTTATATATAACATCTCAGTCCCAGCACCATACACTCAGTCATGTAGGAAACTTCGGCGTGTGCTCACCTCCAGAGTCACATGACTCATTCTCTTTAGCATGAAGAAGGTTTAAGACCGAAATATCGTGTATTTTGTGTTCATGATATATGTTCTTCTCCCATCGCTGCCTTCAACTTTGGTGAGTGATGGATCATTTTCCTTTCCTTGTAATTTATATTGCCTAAAGCCGTTTCCTTTTTCCTTTGTTTAATTATCTTATGGTTTGGATAATTGAAACAAAGAAACTGCAACGAGACAATGAAAATAAGATAGGATAGGGGAAAATACACAGATACCCATCACTTACCACATATGAAGGCAGGAGGGCGAGACTAACACGTAAAAACAAACAAATTGCACAATATTTCGACATAAGTCTTAGTCATGACCACATCTTTCCCCCTGCCATATGTTTCGCTTCTTACATGACTAAGACTTATGTCGAAATATTGTGCAATTTGTTTGTTTTTACATGTTCGTCTCGCCCTCCTGCCTTCATCTGTGGTAAGTGACGGGTATCTGTTTATTTTTCCCTATCCTATCTTATTTTTATTATCTTATAGTTTGTAATATTTCAATGAATAATTAACAGACTACAGCACTTATCCTTCATAAACATAACATGCTATATACTGTGATTATGATTCAATAGAACACATATAATTCAGTAAAAAAAACTATCCAAAACACATGGTGTAAAAAATGTGTGTTCGAAACAGAGATTTGAGGTAACAAGCAGTGGTCAATATTCTTGATTGTCTACATAAGAAAATGGAATTTTGTATTGCATATTATTACAAGCAGATATCTTGTTCACAAACATAATCAACTGCACTGTCAGTTACATTCAGGAAAATCACTGAATTGGCTGGGATATATCCTTAAAGAAAACTCTTGAACTATGTGCTAGATCTTTCGTAGTTCACACTCTAAAGATGAAGCCAAACTTGTACAGCAAATCAACACATCTGCCGTGACTGGTTCTAACTCTACATAGACCAATCCATATACTTCTGGGAAGATCAAAACCATGAACCTTTGAATATTCTCATGACGATTCTTCCCATTCCTTTTCCAACTGATTTTGGACTGGAAGGGAAAGTAAAATACACCCATAACTCACCAAAGTTGAAGGAAGTGACAAAAAACACTCAAAAAACACAAAAAACACCACTCAACCAGTGGTCAAAGCCATCGTTCATGTGGTTATGTTGAGCATGGGTACAGCTGTGAGTTGTCATATGTTCCTATTTTCATAAGGAGGGGCTAATCTGAAATACTGCATTTTTTGTGTTTATGAAAGTTTTTTCTCGGTGGTGTCCTACTCCCCTTAACTCTGGTGATTGGAAGGTATTTTTATCCTCCCTTTCCATATTAATACCATCTCACAGCATTCTTCCTGTTCCACTGTTGCTGATTTTGATGTAATCTTTATATAAATAACTGGTGATAATCAACAGCCATAATAGCGTATGTGACTAATTTCAGAAAATTATTCAGTGTTGTACCTATGCAAATAATATAACAAAGAAAAAAATAGAAAAATTAATGTTTTAATTTGAAGTTTGGTGCCAAATCACTATTAGTTGACATTTTATCTTATATAACTTCGCTCCTTGGTACTGCTGATTTAAACAAACCAGTAATTTACTAATTGCCTCAATGTGCAAATTAAAATTTGAAACAAAATGTTTATTTACACTCCAAAGAAGGAAACGTGTAAAAAAGTGCCTCAATGTGCAAATTAAAATTTGCAACAAATTGTTTATTTACACTCCAAAGAAGGAAAATGTGTAAAAAGTTACTAAAACTACCACAGTGTGACTAAGCATATTTATCTATAAAAACCTAAATTTTCTTTTGTGAAGACCTCTTAGAAATGAGTTTTTATTTCTTGTTTTATCCTGTTTCACTTTTTTTCTATAGTTACATTTCTACTGATAAATAAATTATGATCTGCGAGTTAAAGTTTATGTTGCAAGGAGACTACCAATGTTGTGGACACCAATTTTTCTCAAACATTCAGAGCATAATACTGCAGAGCAGTGCTTAGGTTCACACCTCTAGCAGTCTCAAAAAAAGAACGACAAAGTTCTCACTATTTTTCCTTGCATTATTTTGCAGTAGTTGTGCAGGTGGAGTGGCAGCATAGCAGCCGAGAAACTTAAATAAAAACTTCATGCAGCTTTCTTTTAATCATGTTAAAGTTTTATATCATATAATCAGTACTAACCGATGTAGTTTTACCTTGAAGGATGTTTTTGCCACTTGTGCACTAATTGTCGAATTTTGTGATTGAGGACAGAACTTATTTACATTATAAAATACTTCCTTGGTCAGAAAATTTTAAAGTGAACAACAAGTATTTTTAAACAGTTCTTACAAATAAAACAGCATAAAGAAAGAGAGTGTTTAACTATGAAACGGATTTTATTGCAGCATCTCTTGATGCAAATTCTCACTTATTGCAGTGAAAATTTCTATAGGCATATTATGCAATGTTTGGATGGGGGTAAATCTGTGAAGTCACATGACCAAGATGCCACCTGTTGCGCGTGTCATTATCACACCACCCAGGGCCGGATTTAAACTTTTTTTTAGTGTAGGCTGTTCATTTTGTGCCGCCCTTTTCTCCTTCACACTAATCACTAATTTGTATTACCTTTATTAGGTAGCAAACGATTATATGTATATGTGAATGGATATAGATTAAGAGTGACTTCATTACTTGAAAATATTCAGATTTAGTCATAAAATAGAAACAAGAAAAATGAATGTTTATTATGAAACAAGAATACAAACAAGAATATAAAAAATGTAATGCATAATTATAGTTTTCTACAGGATTTTTGATTGGCGAACATAGAGGAACAACTTTCTCACTGACAGTTTTCCATACCACAAACTTCATAACACACTTTTTATCGGCAAAGAACAGAAAACAAGTTAAGACGTACGCTCTGATTTGTAATCAATTAAACGATTATAATTTATATTAATTTCAATCAGAATACCGGTTTCGGCATAGTTCAATGCATGTTCCTTAAAAATTTCAAAGAATTTAATTCCTTATTAGCTGAGAAATGACGAGTTAAGTTTCAAAAATCATTGACTTTTCAAAGATTTTTTCAATAAAATTGACACTTTAGAGCGCTTGGGGACTTTCAACATCCAGATACTCAATTAATGAAATCTTAGATCATACTTAAGTATTTTTAGTATAGAAATCATGAAATGTAAGTCTGTCAGCAGAAACTTTCCTCTGTATATAGGGTCTTCCTTCGGAAATATACGACGGGCTACAGACTGCGCTGAACAAGATCGAAAGTCGGGAAACTAATGAAGAATTAAATTAATAATTTAGCTAACTGTTTGCTGTCACCACTTACCTAAATGAAAATTGATAGTAAACGTATTTTTCTTTTCTATTAATTGTTCCGAGTTTGTCACTTCACTACTAGATGTCACCACTTAAATCAAAATTTATAGTCGGCGTTTTTCTATTATGCTTATAACACACAAATTTGACGGCTTACTAAAGTGGGCACCCTAGGAAATTTGCTGCCCCTAAAACGCTGCCGCCCCTAGATTGGAGCCTATACAGCCTAATGGGAAATCCAGCACTGACACCACCTGTTGAGGTATGATACGTGCGTTGGACGCTTTTCACAAAATCTTTATACAAACACATTGTTTCTATCTGATGTTGATGGAACTTTGCATACGTATACTTTAAAACAAAGAGAAAAATAATTCAATGAAAGTTTCACAGGAGTCCAGCCGGATGGAGTCATAAAATGACGACGTTTCGACAACCTGCTCGGTTGTCTTCATCAGGTCAGTGACAGCGAAGTCAGTCTGTTTGTGATTTCGAGAAGCAACAGCTATATAGACCTGATGAAGACAACCGAGCAGGTTGTCGAAACGTCATCGTTTTATGACTCCATCCGGCTGGACTCCCGTGAAACTTTCATTGAATCAATACGCCGGGAAAGTCTCCATTTGCATATTAGAAAAATAATGTTTATGTTTGATTTACAGAAAGCCTCTTCTAATTACCCCCCACCCCCACCTTAATTTCTATCACCACTGTTCATACAAATCCACAGCTTCTTTCTAATTTTGATACTAGTTAGCACACATTATACTTCAAAACAAGCCGGTCTGGTAGCTCAGCGGTTAAGGCATTTACTTCTGAAAGTTCTCTCTCTGGTTGCAGGTTCAAATCCCATGGTGAGTAGCAATTTTTACAAGTTGATTATTTGAGCTACGCCAGGACATTCCGTGCTTCTGATTCCACATACAACTGCAGGCCCCTGAAGAAAGACATTAGCCTTCTTGCCTCTGACACAATAGCTTGGTACCTCTCCTTCAGGAAGATTCGACAAACTGTCAGATTTTGGACAAGTTAGGCTTTTAGTTTTTGAAGAAAAAACTTCTTTAGGTGCATTGGGCGATTTTTGAATGAGTAAAATCTTATGGAGTTCACATTACCGACATGATAATTTTAACACTATATCTGTTGCGGTCTGGTGGCTCAGTGGTTACGGTGCCTAGCTGGTGAACAAAAGGTGCCCGGTTCGAATCTCTGTCTCAGCGAGGATTTCATAGACCATTAACCTGATCTGCACCTCTGGCATAGCTTTCTGTGTAATGTGAAGTATGGCAAAACGCTTTCATGGTTCGGATTCCATGTTAAACTGTAGGTCCCTTGTACTTGGTTGCACTACCTGGTTAAGTTAAGGCAACTAAGACAAGAGCAGAAAGCACAGCCAATAGAAACCCTGTCACCAGGTCATTTCTGCCACACATATTTCTTATTATTTACTATTTCTGTAGCTATAAGTATGACATGTTGTGCATATGAATTCATAGTTTTAAGTTTTCACTTTTGTCGGCAATCCACAATGACTGCTATTTTTTATTAAATATTAATATTTCGAATGTTTTGACGTAATTTTTCACTAGCGAGTATTTACATGACAGTCAAAACAGTTCAATAGGAAAGTATGACAAACACAGAAAGCAATGTTTCTTTGAAGCAAATTCACATATCTCTTAAAAGAAATTAGGAATAATTACAAAAATACAAGTATTTAGCAACATACAGCATTAGTCGTTAAAATATGTTAATGACTGTTTATATGGAATAATACATCCCGTGAGAAGGAAAGAAGTTAAAAGCGTGAAGTTTCAAAACACAGCCATTCAGTTGCTATCTAACTAACGTGCCACTCTAACCAAGAAACTACTGAACCAACAGAGCAGTATTGCAATGTTACCATTATGTAAACACAACTCAAAACTTTGATGTTAATATTATACTCCACAGCCTTAAAGCCTGCTGCAATACCCTAAAATATGAAAAAAATCTATGTCCCAATATCTGCTAGTTTCCTTGTTAGTTCTTTCTAAAAAGGTACAAATATTTTTGTATTACAGTTTCCAGACGATATGCATAATTACTTGGGGTGTCATACAGTGAGGTGTACATTGAAAGTATGTGTGAAACTAAACCATATTTCAACAAAATCTGAGTGCCAGACAGAACAATATGAATGTCTAACAGTACATACAAAACACATATATGGCCAAAGAACATGGAACGATGGGAACTGAATGTTTAAATGGAAAAGAAAGCAGTATAGTTATGAAACAAAGTGTTCATTGAGGTAAAATAAACAAATGAATAACTTAAAAATTGAAGAAAACAACACTTAGATTTGTCAAAAGTTGTTATTTCCAAGGGAGCAGAACTGTTTATACCAAGGAGTAACATCATGCCCTCTGGTTGGTGTTTGGTATGAATAATTACTATATTTTAAGATTATCATTTATTAAAAATTATATATTTTTAATTTTTTCTGAACAATTAAAGTTGATTTTTGGCATCATAACAACTTACTCTCCCATTGGCAATAAAAGCTTATTAATTTTCTTTTAACTTTCATGTACCCTCTTTCTAAACTGAATGGATAAGATGAAAGTTAATAATTTCACTTCCCCATTTAGAGACTTCTTTTTGTGATGCTGAAATTGTACAATAATCTTACAATGCTGTGTATAATAGTTCAATTAAAGTACTATAGAAATTCAGTTATCCAAACTCCAACTATCTGAATTGCTGAATATCCAAATCACTTTTTTAATTAAGACGGAAAGGGAAGAGTCATGAGAAGCTGGGGATGACGAGTCAACTTGAGGAAATCAGAAACATTCTTTTGAAAATTCCTGGATGTTCAGAAGATAGTGCTGAAGATATAGGAGAGAGGGTGGTGTGTGATTCGTCAGACCCTGGGTATGAAATTCTAAATGAACTTATTGAAAGTATGAGAAAAGAAAGTGTCGAAGAAGAAGATGACCTTAATGTTGAAGTCAGTCAAGCATTTGACGGCCTTGAAACTGCGTTAAAGTGGATGCAGCATCAGCCAAGGTGTGATCACATGCAACTTTTCACTGTGAAGCAGATGCATGACTTGGCTGCCCAAAAACGGATGAATACAGTCAAATAGCTTACTTTGACCAAGATGTTCAGCAATTAATGATTTTTATTTACAGTAAGGTGCGTACATACCGTACAGCACTAGTAAGTACGCTTAACATGTAAAAGTGTTGCCTTTTCAATTAATTAGTTAAAAGCTCTTTTTCTTTTTTAAAAAATTCTCATTTTCAACATATATACAGTAATTACTTAAAATAGACCCTTTTTGGAAAAAATCCAATTAGGTATCCGAATTTTTGATTATCTGAATGGAGTCCAGTCCAAACTGATTCGGATAATTGGAGTTCTACTGTAATAATTTATCATGTTATCTTCGTTGTACGGGTGGAACCATGTCAATTTATTGAAACCTGACAATTCAGCATATTTTTTTGTGGCTTTCTTCAGAGGACTACCTCGGATTGCTGCTGGCTTTAAATAGCTGCCAAAGATGCGTTTATCATTTGTATCTATGTCATTGGAGTTTCTGCTGCCAGCACAGTTGGTTCAATGGGCACTTGCATCCCCTGTTTTTCTGAGTAGGCATGACCATATTTGATCAGGCTGAAGCCCACTGTCCACATTCATATTATCAGGCCTTTCTCCCCCCCCCCCTCCATTTGGGCTACCATCTGCTTTCCTGAACCAGCACACTAGTCTCACTGAATAAAATAGCATGCCCACTGTCAGCTGAAAGCTGTGCTACAGCTGATATCATTTTTAAAATGTCTTATGTGTCTGTTTAGCCTTTTCCTGATTGTGCACATATACTTGGCCACAGGTACAAAGTATTTGGTATATACCGGGTGTCTGTATTTTCTCTTTTTTGTCTTGTACCCTTAAAAACAGATCAGAAATCTTCCTAGGCACTCTATATATTGGACAATTATTTTTCTTTTTAAAAAACTGTCCAATCTTATTTGTTACTGCCCGACTGTAGGGTAACACTGCCTAGGGTCTGTCAATTGGTCTGCAGGACTCTTCTTCCAATGCTGAAGTAATGGTCAGTACTTATATTGAAGCGTTATGGAGGGCTTATTGGTAAGGTAATAAAGGCTGTGGCAGTTAACTCCTCTAAAATTTGTCTTTCAGCAGCTGTACTCACTTCTGTCACAAACAATGAATGCAAGGACAACTACAGTTTTCAAAATTTCACACTGTTGGATCGTGGTGAGAAGCTGCATGCAAATAGTGGTTTATATGCGTGGACTTGCGATAAACTCCGTGACACAGGGAGTCATCTTCCATCTGCTTCACTTTTTTTACTTATGGCTTTACGCCTCGTCAACGTCATTAGAGGCAGGATGGGACTGGATACAAGGAATGGTAAGGAAATCAGCCATGGCATTTTGAAGGAAGCATCCTTGCCTGGAGTGATTTGGGGAAACCAAGGAAAACCGGAATCTGGATTCCCAGACGGGGATTCGAACCAGCATCTTCCCGAATGCGAGGCCAGAGCATTAAATGCTCACCCACCACGCTCGGTTTCCACTTCTTGAACACATCCTTAAAACGAAGCTGTTTGTTCACCTCAACTACCATGGTGAATTTAATTTTGTCGTGAGCACTGTTCAAATATTGGAAAAAAGGCTTAGAGGGATCCTTGTCCATCCGGTCAGATGACAAATGTGTCATCAACATATAGTAACCACAAGGACAGTTTCATGTTGTAATTGTTAACGACTTCAGCCTCAAGTGCCTCTTTAAGCACATCAGCCACAATTGGAGACAGTGGACAACCCAAGAGAAGAAGGGAGCAGCAACTGGTTGTCCATTGTCTCCAGTTGTGGCCCAAAACTCTGCCCCCCAGCAATTCATATTCATCATCTGTGAATACACATAAACCACAATAATAATTGTTGACCTGTATAATTATTGTCCCACCAGTTACTTCTCTCTCACTCTCTCTCTCTCTCTCTCTCTCTCTCTCTACAATATACTTTTTAATACACAGGAGAAACCTCTGTCAACAATTCCTTCCTTAAACCAAGACTCAACACCTATAACTATCAGTGGTTGATCTCTCTCCAATAAGCTACCAACTATGAAACTTTATATATTATACTCCTACAATAAACTAAAAAAAATCTGATTCCTTGTTTTTGCAAGCTCTCTAATGTCTCTGATATCCTTCTTTACACAAAGTTCCCTTTTCCTCCCTTGTCTATTTCACAATTGTGTTCTAACAAATTTAATTTGGTCTGTACTGACATCATTCTGAATGAAATTCTTGTGCTTGCAGTGTCTTCTTGTAATGCTGACTGTGTGTAAATAGATTCTACCCTGAAAAATGTATCAATCTGCCTTATATTTTAAAAAACATTCATTACATAAATAACTGGAAGTCTCCGTTTTACATTAATCTTAAAAAGGGAACACCACTGATACCAGTAATAACACGGATCAGGTCATGTGTGATGATATCCTCTCTTAATTCTTTTTATACTTGAATTAATACAATTTTCCCTTCTAGTTCAGGTGCAGGTTGTCCCTAGTAAAACACTATCTTCTAATTGCACCAAAAGGAACAGTATACAGATGAGATTTTGAGGCCATAAGCAGTGCACCCTCCAGTTCCATTTAAACATGCCTCAAAGCTGCATTTAACCTAAGGCTGATAATGGCACTGGAACATCTCCAGGGAAATTTAAAAGTTTTTTTCCACTGGTACAAATTATGTAAAATAAATGTTCATGAAAATTTGATTATAATCACACCCTGAAAATAAATGTAGATTTATTACAACATAATTATCAGAATCTGAATGGTATATAAATTATAGTTGGTACTACAACCTACAGCCCATCAAGAGAACTTTTCATAGCACTGTCATGCACATTTATGATCTCTGTCTGCCTTTTCCTCTACAAACAAATAGGGAGATTTGGTATGAGTTAAAGAGGGCAACAGTATATACCAGAATGCAGAAAACCAGAGGACAAAGCAGAATATTAATGAATGATCACAAAGGAGAGAATCAAAAAAGTCCACAAGCAAATGTACCTTTTTATCGTCGGAGGAATCATGTTGGATATCTGTTACAAGCTCCACGGAAGCATTGGCATCAGAAGCATTATTCCCATGATGCTCTTTCTTGTCCAGTCCAGACACAAGTAAGGTTTTAGTGTTCGACAAAGTGACTTCTGTGCTAGTATCATTCTTGAGTGGTAGTTGCGGTCCTGGTGAATTGCCCGTAGCAGTTTCAATTACAGAGCTGACTTCCTCCTTGACTGACACTGGTAGTTTGGATGATGAGATAGTATCATCTGAAACCTCCTCCTTTATAGTTGGCACAAGCTCTAACACAGGTCCCAGCTCATCCTTGATGTCGTCTTCATCAGTTTTGATACTGGTAGATATCGTTTCCTCCTGAAACATGATGTATTAATTGAAACTTTAAAGCCTTCAGACTGGGCAAATAAGTATTCATGAATCAAATATTCTTGGGGACAGTAAACCCATCATTATACACATTGTGATAAGTCTCAAAATGCACATATTTCATCCACTTGCCACATGTCTCACCTCTTGCATGATTAAAGTTTTAACCAAAATAGTGTTAAGTGTGTTCACTTTTGCGCTATTGTCTTAAACTATGAGTAATGTGATATTCATTCGTATTTATCTATGGTGTACTGATAGCAAAAACATTTAAATATCACAGCATTTCTATCATAAGTAAAAATAAAGCACTAAAAAGATACTGGATAAGGATCTTCATTCTGACTAGGGCTGAGTGTAAACTGATCCATACAAAACACTACAACTCAATATAGTATTCCAAACCTGGCAAGGAAGATCATCTGAAGAAAAATTAATTATGAATTAAATATATTACCTCTCAATTAAATGAAGAAGTCATTCTGTCATACACACTAACAGCCTGGAATAAATGGAACATTCACTATCATTTTCAGTACTCTCTTATTGAAGAAGAAAAAAAGCAATAAATACAATATTTATAATCACTGAAAATGAGTAAATATTTGAGAACAAAATCTTTCACAAACAAGAATTTATAAAAATATATCTCAACAGATGATTCAAAAAATCAACACAATGAAGATGATTTAATATAGCAGAGTGTTTAAACATAAATGCTAGCACTGATAAAAACAATACAAAATCAATGTAAATTAATTTTCTCATTTGCAACATCCAATTAATTTCTTATTCAACGTTTACTATTATTTCAGTAAGAGTCTGCTTCTTTCACTCAGCTGAAATTCAGAAGGGAAAACCCAGTCCCTAATGATCAATTAGTCACCAAAGCAATATTTGTCTATACCAGAAAAAAATTACAAAGCATTAAAATCATTGCAACACTTATTTATTCACTAGCCATACTACAAAAAGATTATTTTATACTTCCTCCTGATATCCCTGTCTTTGTTCATTCTTTGAGTGAAGATTTACTAAATTTTGTATTTTATTATCAGAGCTGTAATCCCCTCATCTTTTGTAGGAATGTATGTAGACATTCTATTCATAGTATAAAATTAGAGATCTGCTCAGCAACATGTTGAGCATCTACTCTGACAATGACAGAAGCAAAATATTTAAATTAAATGATGGCTTGCCCCAAGGATCTGTTTTGACTCCATTCCTCTTCAAATTGTACACACTATTTGCTGCAGCTTCAAAACAATTTATTTACTGTGATAATATCTGTTTGGTGAACCAGAAACATAACTTTCCGATTTTAAAAAACTTTATCCTGATTTGGAAATCTTCGAGGCATACTTCAAGAAATGGTGCGTCCATCTAAAGACTCAGAAAAAAGTTATGTCAGCATTTCATTTATGCAATAGACAATAACATAATAAACAAGAATTCAAAGACTGACTCTTGCCATATTGCAGCACATCAAATTACCTGGGTACAACATTAGACAGAACTCTGACTTTGAAGCAACATCTCTCAAATGTGGCTGCTAAAGTCAAAACGGTACTTCATGGGGAGCCAGTAATCATGTTCTAAGATCCCCACCTTAGCTCTGTTGCTGAATACTGCTGTCTGACCTGAATCAATAGTGCCCAAGCAAAGCAGATAAGACTTGCAACTCAATCAGGCAATGCAGATATTAGCGAATGCATTCACAGCATAAGCACCCTGTGGCTTCCAGTTCTCCATAACATTTCACCTCCAGCTCTAACAAAATTGGAAGCTCTCCTAAAGGTTTGGAAAAACATCCTGAAGAACCCTTGGCTACCAATACATTGAGACATTACTCCAACAAAATATGAACACTTCAAATCAAGCAAATTGCAATGCCACACAGCAATTAACCTTACAGGGTCCTCTTTCAACAACAACAAGCTGAGGATAACTCAATGGAAGCAGTCATTGGTTGCTAATAAACAAATAGTTGAAGACCATTCAACCAACAAGGATTTGAACAGGACGGGCAGGGCAGATGCTGTGACTTACTATACAAATGGAACTGGGTCACCTCTGAAAATTGTAACGGTGGAGCCACCTTTCAGTTCTGACAGTTCTCTTCGAGCTTAATAAAGAACAATAATGGACATACATCATGCATCAATCAATGCAATAGAATAGATCAAAACAGTAGAGATACATTATTTGTCATGTGTACATTTTTCCACATCTTTAAATATAATATGATAAATAAATAAGATTGTATCAAATGTATGGACAATATCAAGCTCAACTACTGTGCAACAATCAGAATGTATTACCCCAAATAATGCAATAAAACTCAAGTCTTTCATACGAGCTGTAGCATTCAATGATAGAGCATAACTAATCTCAGACCAGACCATTGATTATCCAAATACTGATGAATCGAAACATTGTTTAACTGAAAGCATTCCACTACTGTGCTACTGCCCCCTCCCAACCAACCAGCCTACATGACTGACACAACATCATGAGTGGTTTTGTGTGTGTTCACTTGCCACAGATCATGCTATGTCGTTGTTGTGTTATCACAATGGTGACTAAACGTAAATTTGTTGTTCCAAATGTTTCTGATAAACTTAAAATAACAGAACAGTTGAAGAATGTTGCAATCTGATTTAATGAATGTGACCAGGAAAACAATCAGGTCTGGCTTGAATATGATGTCAATGATATTGCCTATTCATGCATGGGATATTGGCTATCAAGTAGGCCACCTTTAGTTAGTGCTGTAAGTTTTATGTTTTCATATTAGTAAGAGTTTTCAAATTGTAGTACTAATTTAAGTTTTGTGTTTACTACGTATCACAGTTTCTAGGTTTCATATTCCTTTTATGATATGGGTGGAAATTTGTTCATTAATGATCTGTTGTCTGAAAAAATAGTAATCTGAACAAGCACTGTTCAAGAATTGTTGCTTCAGATAATCGATACTCCAGTGTTGTTGGTAAAATTTGCTGGTAATTGAAGTAATAAGTGCCATAAATTCACTGACACTCTCCTCTGTCTTAACATGTGTCCTAAGAGATTATGATTGGTACATTTTATGGTATCATGGCACCTGCATAGCAAAATAAAGTTCTTATCTCATCACTTTACAAAGACAACTCAACAAATAATCTTCTAAGTTTAAAAAAAATAATTTAAAATAGTTACAAAAACAGTAGAATCAACCAAGGTAAAAAAGATATATTTAACACATTAACATGATAAGAAAGGCTGACAGAAAATGGTATGCCAGACGAATATTACTTTGTAGTATCAGGAGAAATATATATATAAGTCACCCAAGATAAAGCAAAGCTGCATATGAATTATGCGTGGCTACTGCCTGAGCTGTGTTTGAGAAAGGCAAACATGCTCATTTGCTGTGCAAAATATTTTTGGCACAAGCAAAGCAGTCACATGCAAGAGATGATCCAATTCCTATAGTCCAGCAAACCATCCACGAATGCTTAGCATTTGCAAACCATGCATGAATGCTTAGTATTTGCAATCCAGCCATGGACGGTTCACGTGTGCGAACACCTTTTGCTTTCAATCTGATTCATCACATTTCAGTTTCTAGAAGGCTAGTTATAAATTTCTCTAGCAACTGGAGACTAGTATACTAGCTTGCAATAAGTTTTTTGAGTATCAAAGCAGTCAATTTCAAGAATAGTTCCAGATGTTTGTGATGTTTTATGCAAAGCTCTGAAAGCTTGGGAAAAGCTAAGGAATAATACAAAGTTTACATTAAAGTTTATATAGCTTATATTAAAGTTTTTGACTGTTGTTAAGTTTTCGCTAGTCTTTCTTAAAGAGAGCTTACTTCCAACTTAGGTTATGAGCGATCATTTTCTGCTTCAAATCAGAACCAGGTAAGCATATTGTTGAAATTATTTACTACCATGCATACTCTCTCAGTATTTTGTTGTAGTTATCTGGATATTTACTATTCCACATGAAATTTTGGGCACCATAATAAACTGTAACTCGGCACATAAGCCAACTTGGACAATGACACACTTATCTAAATTTTGAACCAAGCAGTAAGGCACCTTTGCCGCACCCCTAAATACCAACCAAGAATGACTCGCAGTGAAACACCAATGCTTGATTTGCATAGTGTGCCAACACTGTATACACTATGCATGGCTGCCACATCACCTTATTATGAGGTATTTGCCACGCATAGTGAATATGCAGCTTTAGGGTTACAACAAGAACAGAAACACACCGACTATACAAAATAAGAATCACAATGTAACATTCATGTAACAACCACAGCAACCTGCACAAAATAGTTCCTCCAAAATAGTTTTTCTTTTCATTTGGAGAAGAGGGAGTGCCAGGCAGTCGGCAAAAACTGGAAACTTTCAATGATTAAAATATAATAATGCCTTATTAAAAGCTTCTGGTACGTCTTTTCCTCTATCTAGCTTATAAATTATAAAGAAATAAAACATGATGACCAAACAGATGCTGTCAAATCTTTCCTTAGGTGAAAATATCAAATGATTAAACTGATAAGTCTATACAGCTTTGTTGAAATGGCTATTTTCATTAACTTCAAGAATAGTTCCAGATGTTTGTGATGCTTTATGCGAAGCTCTGAAAGCTTGGGTAAAGCTAAGGAATAAAGGTTAGCAAAAAAGTAGACCATTAATCATATAACTGTTTTAAAAAGAGGAGAAAAAGAAAATTTCTAAACATCTGTCAATTCACTCTTCAGTGATACATTTAACTGTTTTAGTAATTAAGGAATAACAAAAATACCAACAACATAATCTATGACAGTAATGAAGACACAGTCACAACAAAGTAGTGAAGTAGAGGCTTTTCTAAATACCACTTGGATCAAAAAGTAAGGTGAAATTGTCATTTAAAACTCCTGGGCATTAGGGAGGCAGGTAAATTTCGTTTCCTGTGTTGGTAGGACTGTCTGTAACATTTGCCAAGCGTCTGTTTGTCAAAGGGTTCAATTATCTATGAGTTACATGTGCTTTTGTATACAACCAAAAGTGAATTTTTCGATTTTTACAATGGGTGATTTTGTTGAGCAAAGAACTTGCATCAAATTTTGTTTTCAGAACGAATATTCTTGTGCGGACATGTTGAAAATGTTGCGGAAGGCCTTTGGTGATCAAACAATGGCACAAAAAAACGTTTACAAGTGGTACAACAAGTTCAAAGCGGGCCAAGAACGTGTTGAAGACGAACCGCGCTCTGGACAACCATTAACGTCTACCGACGAGGGCCACATCCAAAAAATCAGAGATTTTGTGCTTGAAAATCATCGACTGACAATTAGAGAACTTGCCGATAGTGTTGGAATATCATTTGGCTCAGCCCAAACCATTTTGAAGAATGTTTTGTGTCTCAAACGTGTCAAGTCTCGATTGGTGCCAAAATCGCTCAATTTTTTGGAAAAAAAAAAGCATCGCATTAATGTGTGTGAAACTTTGCTATCTGACTATCAGGACCACTTGAAATGCATCATTACTGGAGATGAGACTTGGATTTACACATACGAC
This sequence comes from Vandiemenella viatica, assembly GCA_031002005.1. NCBI lineage: Eukaryota > Metazoa > Arthropoda > Insecta > Orthoptera > Morabidae > Vandiemenella > Vandiemenella viatica. The sequence continues at coordinate 276,389,264 of JARYHS010011408.1, forward strand.
CCTGAAATCACCGACCAATCCAGCGAATATCGTGCAAAAGGTGAAGCAAGACTGAAAAGACCACGGCAAAGTCGATCGAAAATCAAGGTCATGTTGACAGTTTTCTTTGATTATCGTGGTGTGGTGCACTATGAATTTCTTCCGCTGGGCCAAACTGTCAACAAAGAATATTATTTGAGCGTTATGCATCGTTTTCGTGAAGCTATTCGTCTGAAACGGCCGGAATTATGGGCGAACAACTCTTGGTTCCTTCATCACGATAATGCACCATATCATACTGCATTGATTCTTTGCGACTTTTTTTGCCAAAAACTCAACTCATATCATTCCGCAACCACCGTATTCGCCTGATTTGGCTCCGTGCGACTTCTGGCTATTCAGCAAACTCAAAAGGCCAATGCGGGGACGCCGTTTTGACACGATTGAAGAGATAAAAACTGAATCGAAGAAGGTCTTGAAGGCTATACAGGAAAAAGACTATTCCGACTGTTTTGAGGACTGGAAAAAGCGTTGGAAAAAGTGCGTTTTATCGGACAGGGATTACTTTGAAGGGGATGCAATGGTTTGGAAGAATAAATAAAGAATTTACATTTTATAAACAATTTCACCTTACTTTTTGATCGGCGTATTATATACAATGTATCTGACACTCAGGACACCATTTTTCAAAGGAATATTATAAACACAATGCCAAAAACAGTTTGAGAAATTGTGAGTGATTTCTCAGAAATAAGCTAGCAGCGGCCATGACTTTGCCCATGAGGAATTTGAGAATTGTGTTGTTAATTACAGATAAACTATCATAGAAATATTGGCTAGGCAGGAAAAAGCAAATAAGCAACCCTGTTTCTTTCTTCTATCTTCTCCTTCTAACTTCAGGCTGTGTGTAAATGTTTTAAACACATTTGTAAATGTCATTTGCTTCTATCAAACCTTGAAAGTGTCACAAATTTAAAGTATTTTATGACCGTTGATGATTCAAAAGCATACATGAACAGCTATATTCTGCAGTTCACAAAACTGCGGGTGATAGAGGGCACTTTGTGCAGAAACTAATCTCTACTTATTTCATTCCAATCCTGACTGGCACTTAGGAAAAAAGAATCTGTATGGCACCTTACTTCTCTATCTCATTTCTCCTGTCATTATGACATAAATACGCTGTGTAATGGAATAGTTTCTCAGGCGTGCAGGAACGTTTATACTGTTATCACGTTGTTAATGGAAGCCTGTTACGAAGAGTAAACAGATAGAAACATAAATAGGATAGATTAAAAGCAGGAAAGAGAAAATTAAGATAGTAAAAGTAGGGAATAGCAAGAATCAATAGCATTTTTAACATAAGGACAAGAAGTTCAAACAATTTTTCCACATTTACTGTAAGGCACTGCATGAAGAAGGACGAATATAACTTTTGCAAGACAGCACAGAATAAAATGAAATAGCGTTTAAATGAAACTAGAGAATTTAAAAAACAGAATGTGTGGGTTAAAATAATCTAAGTAATAAATAGTTTAATGAAAATTAAGATCAGAAGTGTGCAGAGCAAGAAAGAAGTTCCTCTGCTAACAAACAGATTTATTTAACAACAAGTAAATCTTTAGTTCAGTAGTAAAATAGGAAGCAATGGATGTTAAGACCCAGAATGGGAAAAAGAACACCACAAATAACTGATTTTAAGATCTCAATATGTAAGTCTGGGAGTAAATTAACCAAAGACATTGGCTAGTGATAATTGCTTACCTTTTTTAGCAGTTTAAGAGAAATTAATGACTGTAATCCATAATATCGGAAGGAAATAAGATAGAGGAGGATACTAGAGACACAATGGGAATGAAAGTATCAATTAAGATCAAAATTTAAGAAAGAAATGTGAAATTAAAAGTTCACAACATGAGCCAACTACAAAGTTGAATTATGGCAAAAGTAAGGAAGTTGACATCTATTGATTCAATCATTTCAGAGCAATCCATGAAGCAATTAATTTTACGATAAAATTTGGAGTTTACATTGGTAACTGAAAACTACCAGCTGAATCAAAGTCAAGAAACAAAGTTTAATTTGGCACACATTTGGAGCATGTAAGATGGTATTCATTCATAAAATAATTTATAAAACAATTTAAGAATAGTCTAGAAGTCTGAAACATTCAATAAAAGATAAGACGGTAAAATTAAGGTACATGTTTGGATTCGTTCTGGCCACAGCCGTAAAAGTAGCAATGCGTTGTAACGAACGAGCGGTGATTCGCCACAGTCAAGTTGGATTCGCCTCTGATCAACCACTCCCCGATCAGTTTCACCGAAGATATGTGATTATAGGATCAGAGAAATTACGTTCTGCCCTCACTTAGTGCTAGTAATGAGCAGGAATCAGTGATACAAGTGAAACATTTAGTTGAAAGAATGGAGTGACTTTAATAACTTCAATAAAAATAAGCACATAGAAATACACTGGGTAAAACTGAAAATATTGCATAAAATAGCTCTCATGAATGAAAATTCCTACTAATAAAATCCTGTCACTCGGGACATTCTTTCTAAACCAGCAGAAGGGTATAAATGCACCAGCCTTTACCTATTAACTTCTTCATTCCTACTGGCAACATGGTCAATCCTGATACTCAGTGAAGAGACTGTTTGGGGAGACTGCTTGGGGAGACTGCTTCAGATGCCCTCTCCAGCGTACAAGCGTGGTGGGAGAAGTCATGTGAAGTTAGTCCTATTCGCTTAGAACAGCTTACTAAGGGCTTTTTGAATTTACCATGGTGGGGAGGCCTCTTCTCACGGGAAGAGAACCTGTTAACCTTGGACTATGCTGCGTCGGGTGGAATTAAATTACATGGCTGTAGCTTGAGAAAAATTATCCCGCGTAAAAATTACAATATCCTATAGCTAAAATCCCTCAATATACTATAGCTTATTACCTAAGCAAGCAGTTAAAAGTCGATCTTTTGTGTGGGTGTGTGCGTGGGCTACTCCGGGCACTGAGGAATATTATAAGAATGGAGTGTGGAGAGGTTGCTATGGAGTCCATGTGGGTATAAGGACTGTAAAGCTTAAAATTTCTGATAGGAGCAGTTTCGGCAATGTAACTTGAAAGTGTGGAACTTTGAATATGGTGAAAATTTAACTAATCATGAAGTGAATTCAGTGAACTCTTAATGTAACTGGTATCAGAACTGTTGTACAAATTGAAGAATATAAACAAAATTTCCAGTGACTTTTGTTTTCATTTTTGTAGTTAATACAACCTGAGACTTGCATGAATTCTATGAGACTATTCCTTCTAATTGAAGGTTGAGGCCATTTTTAGTGACTGTGTACCTAGTTTAATAAATTAATAATGTTGGTAAATAATATAACCAGTTCAAGTAACTGACATGGTCAGAATTAGAAGTAAAAGCTGATTGGTAAAACATAAATCACCAAGCAATGCTTGTACAGTTGGTGGACAAAGTATTTCATTGCACTTATAAATTAAAGTGGATGTTTGCCAACACATTCAAATGAAACCTACATAGTCTGCCTTCTAGACAATCCCAGATCAAACTATGTACCATTGTTTGACACTTTCATAAATCTGTTTGCAAGCAGTCACAGCAAGCAGTGGCTCTCCTCTGCACTCTTTCTATACTGTCAATTAATCTCATAAGACACAGATCCCAAAAAGCACAACAATGATCGAAATATGGTTGCAACCGGAAACTGAACACTGTCTCCTTTGTATATGATTTACAGTTCTTCAAAATGCAACATATGAACTGCAGTCTATAATCAGCTCTTATTACAACTGAATTTGTGAATTTCATTTCATCTTGCGTTGTGCTGTTACACCCAAATACTTCTGGGAATTAACCAGTTCAATAACTGAATTGTTTACTTTGACCTTCTGGACAAATGGATTATTTTTGGTAGCTATTCACATTGCCTTGCCATTTTGAAATTTAGTGTAAGTCATCACCCCATGGCAAAATAGTATCCTGATTGCTCTGAATTTTTAGGAAGTTTTTAAAATACTTTACTTCCAGAAGTATGACTGCATCATTGATGAATAATCTCAAATTGCTATCAACATTGTCCCCAAAATTGTTTATACGAAAAAGGAGGGGGGGGGGGCGACGTAACAAGAGCAGCACTGTTTTATACTCCTTCTTGGTTTTCTTTTTGTTCTGAATTTGGTAGTATGTAAATATTTCAAATATATTTCTGCATGTCATTTGTTACTCCCCAAAAAATGGGCATAACAGCCAAATATTTTATTGTTGTGTATGGCCCACAGGTACATTGTTGAAAAAGAATATCGGAAGTGGCTGAAGTTAGGAGGTCTACTGAAGCATGTCTGATCATCCCTGGCTTAGCTGGAATCCACTGCCTTTGTTTATGAGGTTATTCCAAAGCCAGATCTCAATGGCTTCCTTGTACACACAGTCCCAGAAGTGAGATGTGTTTCAAGCCAGGCATGGAACCCAGCACTGAAGCGGCTCCGCAAACACCAGAGCCGAGGCACTGTGCGCGACAGAGGTGGCGTACAGACTGATGGCCACTGCTCAACGCGCTGTAATGCACCACCCCCACCACCGCCATCGGAGCGCCGCGGTGGGAGTGGGAGGGCGGGGTTGGAGGGTATAAATATTGATGCGCACGGAGCAGACCAACAGTAGCGTCCTGGACTGCATTCCTCATGCCGACCACTGGACGCTACCTGAAGATGATGGCGCGTTATGCCATCGAAAATTCGTACATCGACCAAATGACCCGGCTGCACTCCCGAGAGATCTTCAAACATCAGATCCGCCGGGAAAACTTAAGAATACATATGTATAATATTTTCTTCAAATTCTTAAAAGCTAAGTATATAATAAGTCTAACCCCAAATAACCTCACTGTCTTCATATCAAAATACTGTTTATTATTGTTTTTAACATAAAAAATTGTTCTTGTACTGAATGAACACCAATTTCTCTGTAATAAGAGGTAGTAATCAGTTTTGCTTATCCTCTTAAATAAGGCCAAGTTCAAAGAAAAGTCTTTCGCTATACACACTACTGCAAGGCACTGAAAAATAAATTATAGCAAATTTTGTCAAAGTCGGGTACTGTGTCGCATTAGCTGACCACCAAATATATGGGTTACGCTTCCGATCAATTCAAGATGATTTTAAACAAAAGTCTATCTCGCTAGCATTCACATTTTTATTACTATTATTATTATTGATCGTGATACTTGCTATCTCGTTAATGATTCCAAAATGTGTCGTGAACTTCGTGAGACACAGTTGATTCTGTCTCGTCCCTTCTACTCCTTTTAACAGCCATCAAGGATGAACTGCTGCCAGTGGTAGATTCCTCGCAAGACATTTTTATAGATTCCAATAGAATCTTCTGATGAGCTTCAGCAAACGCCAAATAGTTTGCCTTGAATCTCTGCTCTAAGCAGGTCGCAATCAATTAGGTTGAATCTTTACTTAAGGAGCCAAAACAACCTTTTAATTCAGTTTTTAAAGAGGCTCTCATGTATAGTAAGTCAGGAGATCTTTGTGCTTTCTCATCGTTATCTAATGATTCTGATATAGTCAATAGCTTTTCTTTCAATGTCGAAGACGAATTTGTCTCGGGGATGGCTAAAGGCAGTATATGCACAAAAACGGCTGTAGCTTTCCTCATTTCATGAAAGTTTACAGGATGTTTCATTTTCAAGCGGTTTGTCATGACAGAAGTATCCGGTCAAAGACAGAAAAAAAAAATATCAATATGTTTTCTTGAAGGCCACAAAGAGAAAAAGGAAATGATTGAAACTTCACGTCAAAATGGACCTCATGAAAAGTAATTCAAAATCGAAAACTTTTTGTCATTATTTATATCAAAATATTCCCAAATAGGTGATCCATTATTTACTGACGACATTTTTATTTACCTCAAATAATAATGTTCAGCCGGATATTCGGCTGCCAAATTCTTGCTTTACTGCCTCTGCTATCAGAGAACCAAGCAGATGCAACTTCTCTAAACTCAGAAGATGGTAACTGGCTTATTGGTACAAACTGAGTATTAACTTAAGACAATGCCCAGCAATCTTCATTCTTTTCCACCTAATTACCACATCTTCCCCCATGAACTACTGCTCACCAGATCTGATTTTTAGGTATAATGTAACATCTCTCATTTTTGATTCTATATTTTATATTTATGAGGGGTTACCCGAAAATAACAGCAATAGCATTGCCGTTGGCGGAGCTTGTGTAGTACGCGTTTCTGCCGCTGGGCGTTTTTAGTGTAACTCATTTCAGTTCAATGCCGCCTGTGTTGTCAACCTGGCTTGTTCTTTTAATCTGCAGTGATTGTTTTTGCTAGCGCTGTTTTGTTATTGTTTCATTTTTGATGATGGCAAGTTTAAGTGAACAATGTACAGCTAGAAAAATTTTGTTTTCTGATCAGTAAAAATGTTACTGAAACTGTTTTAATGTTTAAAACAGATTACAAAGATGACGCTATAGGAAAACCTCATGTGTACGAGTAGTGGGTTATCTTGAAGCTCAGCTCAGCAAATTTTAACTGAAGATTTGGGAATGAAAAGGGTTGCTGCCAAGTTTGTTCCTTGGAATCTGACTGATATTCAAAAAGAATGTCGTGCTTTGAAACAACAGTTTGAAATTGATCCAGATTTTCTGTCAAAGGTCATTACTGGCGATGAGTCATGGCGATATGGTTACAACCCAGAAACAAAGCAACAGTCAAGCCAGTGGAAGACATCATTATCACCCAGTCCAAAGAAATGTCGTCAAGTCAAATCAAACATCAAAACAATGCTTATTTGCCACCAAGTCAACTCAATGGTGGTACTGCCTACCCTTTTCTCAAAGCCATTTGGACCATTTTTATATCTCAATTTCTTCAGTCTTGGGAATGCAATACGGCTCAAATTAATATTATACATGATAGCAGCAATCTTAGCGAACATACTAAATTTTGTTTCATTCCTGCTTTTAGTTTTTATGTTATTCATAAGCAAATTTCACTGATTTTGTCACTTGCCCATTCAGCTCACTCACCCTCTACACACTTGCTCAACTCAACTCGCTTCAATCAACTCATTCACTCAACATACACCTTACCTCATTCAACTCACTTGACAAGCATCGAAACTTCAAGATACTTCCTATAGACATAGATAGCTAAAATTTGGTAGAAAGGTAACCTTTTACCCAGTGCCAGCCAAAGTGATTTGCTCAGGTAGTAACCATGCTGAAATTTTTTGACAGATTGTTGTTGAAGTGAAAGGTGCCTGGAAGCAACAGCTCAGAGTTAACTAAGAATCTGGCAACATAAAAATTTGCAATGTGTTAAAGTCTCATTACCTGTGTGTACTGCTGGAGTAAAGAAATTGCTTTTGAAATTAATCAATGATAAATGCTTTAAAATTGACCAAAAGGGCTGAAAAGCTCAAATCTGCCAAGTTGACCTACAGGCAGTGCTGGATTATACAATAGGCAACACAAGGCCGTAGCCTGGCACCCCCGATTTTTAAAGGCCCCTGAGAGTTTACTTTTTTATTAAATAAAAATAATAAAAAATAAAGAAAATTATCAAAAATAAAACAAACAAAGTATTATGAAAAGCATGAAATTTAAATTTTTTGTTTCACTGTAGTGCTGTGAACCACTAGTTTACATGGGCCTAATTTTTTTATCTATTATTAACATATTTTGTAGTACCATTATAACATATTAAATCTAAAACCATGTTTTAAATTCCTACGAAAATACAGATATGAAACAGGGAAGTGAACTAAAAAGTTAATTACATATTGACCAGACTATTAATATTTACCAAACCGAATATATAATAATGTTACTACAGGCTGGACACTAGGTATTCTATGCCACAGGCCTACGTGCACAAAATAAAATAAAAGATGCTAGTCCATACACCTTTAATTTTTATTTACTTCACCACTCTTATGTTACCAATCCTACAATGTACCACAGTCTCTGACACCTATTTACGACCCTCAGAAAATGGGTCATTTACTTAATCCCTAGAAGAATGGTGCTCTTTTTGATGCCATCCGGAAATGAACAGACTATAATAGGCTTTTAAAAAGGTTTGGCTTGCAGCATTATACAGTACAAATATGGTATCAAAATTTATAATAGTCTGCCTACAGACCACCTGAACCATCTTTGCAAACCACCAGTTGTCCACAGACCTCAGGTTGAGAAATACTGTTCTAGGGAATGTAGCTGAAAATGACAAAAATGGCAGCTGCTGCTGCTCTCTACCAACAGTGTTCCTAACTTTCTCAAGCTACATAATGTTACAGAGCCGCTATCTGCCCACTGCCAGTGGCAGCGTGAAACAAAACAACATTATCACCGGCCCTAACAAGCAAAGTGGCCTTCCTCCCTTGTGTATTTCCACAAAAAAACCATTTGTGATATCTGGCCTCTGTCTCCACGACACCAAAATCGTTCACTGATGTGGGCCATTGATGGTATACAATATTTTCCCCCGCTGTGACAAGTTATTATATATTACAGAGTGCCACATTTGTAATTATTTATTTTTCTTTCACTACATTTATTTTTAATCTATTTATTCTTTATTAGTGTCACTACCTGTAGAGCCACCATTGGTTTTAACCCCAGATCAATAAGAAAGATCTAAAAATTGTAAATTTCCATATATCTATCCCTTGTATAACCCAAAATCAATTTCTACCTTAATAATATGCCCCAGGTCTTCCACTATAGTTTAATAAGATGTCTTAAATTTTACTTCCTTCTCCACCTAATTCTGGAATTCATTTTTTTTTTTTTTTTAAGTTCTCCAACATTTGGCACAAATACATGGTTTCATCCCCAAATCATAAGAAAACCCCAATATTGGCAACTTTCCCTACCCACATTTATTCAATGGCAACCCCAAACGTTAAAAACTTTGGCAGGTTAATTGTTTTCTCTGGACGAGGCTATATGCCTAAAATTTCCGTTACACATAGAAATGAACAAACATCTTAAATCTTTTTTTTTTTTTTTTTTTTTTTTCTTATGCTTAGTTTGGAATTAACTCATTATTTACTTATGCAGTTAAATTTGTGGCAACTGGCATTGATAGGCCATGATGCACATCCATTGCTTGCACTGTAGGTAATGGGAACACACACGAGGTAGGGTCAAAAAGTTCCTGGAATTGGTTAATAAAAATTTATTGAAAGTATGTATAACAATAAAATTCTCTTGGGTGTCCAGCTGGATGGCATTGTATAAACACGATGTTTGACAGCTATCTCTGCTGTCTTCACCAGGTATCTTCTAGTCATCGCAAGTTGACTGTCACTGCCTTGACTGTCAGAGCGGTTCAAGGCAGTGACAGTCAACTTGCGACAGCTAAAAGATACCTGATGAAGACAGCAGAGCTAACTGTCGAAACGTCGTGTTTATACAACGCCATCCGGCTGGACACCGGATAGGATTTTATTGCATCAGTACGCCAAGAAAGTATCCACCGACACAACAGTATATATAACATTTTTACGTTATTTTCGTTCAAAATACTCTCATCCTGCTTCTACAAACTTATTCCAACAATCATACAATTGTTGGAAACACTCCTGAAAGCTGTTTTTCAGAAGTTCTTTCAGCTGCTTCATCGCATTTTCAGTCACTTCTGACAAAAGAAAAATGTTGTCCCTTTAATGTCATTTTCAGCAGTTGAAACAGGGAAAATTCTAGTGGTGCAAGATTGAGAAAATATGGAGGGTGTTCCAGATCGGTAGCATTATTTTGGCAAGGTATTTTACCATTCTAGATCAATGTGATGAGGCCTGCTAATGCAACAAAAACCAATCATTCCTAACCATTGTTTAGGTAATTTTCATATAATTGCATTTCATGGCCATTTTAAGACCTCTGTACAATTATTTGTTCTGTTTTACCTTCAGGAGTAAATTCGTGATGAATCAAGCCCCAGTAATCAAAAAACACCTCCAACATTACTTTACCCTGCCTTCTGTCCAAGTGTAATTTTTTAATTTCATTCAGCAGACTGCTGTTTTGTCTGAGGGTCATAAATAAAGCACACGTCTCATTACCTGTTACAATTTTGCACAGATGACTGTCGTCTGCATCAGCCATTTCAATCAAGTCACTGCACATGGTCACTCTCATTTCTTTTCTCCGGGGGATAACATTTTTGGAACCATGTGCAAGCAAACACGTTGTATATTCAAATCATTATGAAGAATGCTGTGAACACTCCCATGTGAAATATCAACTTCGGAGGCAATAATAATGATGATTGTTCACCTGTCTGCATGCACAAGTTGGCGAATGCACCAATATTCTCATCTCTCGTGGAAGTTGAAGGTCGCCCAGTCCGAACGTTATCTTCAATTGTTGGGCAACAGCCACGAAAACACTTGTGCCACTGGTAAACCACTGTTTACTTCATTACAGTATCTGTGTGCTTTTTCAGCACTTCTAGTGTCTCCGAGGATGATTTCTCCAGCAACACACAGAATATGATATTGCCCCGCTGCTCATTTAACAATCTGATGAAAGAAACTACGCCTTAAATATCATGTACCACATGCACAAAATCAACTAAAACTGCCTGCTGCATGGCACAGCATCTTCCTCAAAGGCGTTGCAAACAACTGCTTGGCTGTACACGACAATTCTGGGAACTTTTTGACCCTATCTCTTATATTGATGTCCTAAATTCTGAAATGTCTTTAGCCACAGTTTTTCATATGGAATCATCACATTTGAGCAATGAATCAGAATAAACTATCAACTAACAAAAAGAAATGAGATCCCACAAAAACAATTATTGTAAAAATAAACCAATTCTAGTGCATTTGCAGTGACAAAAAGTTATAAAATCTTGTTTTGAGCAAAGTATACTCTTTATAGTGTGTATTCACTTCACTTTCTGAAATAGAATAGTTTCTCTCACGTGTTAGATTGTTTATTTAGATTTTTTTTAAAAAATCTGGTGACTTAATCATTACAAAGAGGACCTAAAAATAACCAGAATTTCTTTACAGACAGCATTTACGTTATTGTTTTTTCAAATACAACTTTAATCTACTTCAAAGTACTCTTCATTAACATTAATGCACTTGTACAAACGTCATTCCAGTAATGGAAGCACCTTTAAAATTCTTCGCCATCAGCAAAATGCTTCCCTTTCCAGTACCTTTTCATCTTTGAGAACAAGAAGTAGTCAGAGGGTGCTAAATTTGGCAAATAGCGCACATGGATCAAGGTAGTCGTTTTTGATGAAGCCAAAAACTGGCGAACGGTGAGAGTTGTGTGCATGAGAGTATTGTCATGATGCAGGAACACCTTGCCAGAATTCCACGAAGCCAGACATTTTCACGCCAAACTTCTGCACAGCCTTTTCATAACCTCCAAATAGAATTGTTGGTATATTGCCCAGTTTTTAGGGACAAATTCTGAGTGTACAATCCCTTTAATGTAAAAAAAAAAAGGGGGGGGGGAAAGATGAACATCATCTTCACATTCGATTTCACCTGACAAGCTTTTTTTTGTAGAAGTTGAGCCTGCTGACTTACATTGATTTGACTGTTGTTTACTTTCTGGATCGTACCCATAACACCATGACTCATCACCTGTGATGATTCTGTTGAAAAAAATTGGATCGTATTTGAATGCGTCCTTCACTTCATGACAGATCTAAACTTGACGATCCCTATGATCTCCGGTGAGAAGTCGAGGCACATACTTTGCTGTCAGTCTTCACATGCGCAAAGCAACATTCAAAATGCTCTAAATTGAGCTCGAGGACAACCCAGATGTCCTCCATCGATCTTTGTTGACCAGATTACAGAGTTTGCTGATGTTTACCTTGCTTCGAGCAGTTTAAGGGCAACCGGAATGGGGCTGATATTAAATGGTCATTTCTTCTTTTTTAAACCAAGGAAACCATTCATACACTTGAGTTTTACTAAGAGCATGTTTCTTGTAAGTTGTCTGCATCACAACAGTTTCCGTTTCATTCTTACCGAGTAAAAAACAAAAATTCACAGCTGCACATTGTTCGTAAGAATCGGCCATCTTTTCGTGTCACGTCAGCACTACACACACATACAAAGACTGTCAGAGAAACCACACCAGTCACTGTCAGACGAGGCCGCTTGGCAGAATGACTCAGCAGAGCTTCTACAACAGCCCTTTGGTGGCACAATCTGGTACTACAAAATACACAATGCACAGCATTCTTATTCCGGTTATTTTTGGGTCCCCTCTCACATGCATGTTATAATTTTTACTGAAATGAAAGGCATAATATATGCAACTTATTCTAAGACTTCTCCAACCTGAAAGACATGTAAGGAAAATATTCGTTTTTGTGTGTTTTTAAGAGTGATAAAATCATTGCATCAGCGCAAGTCTTTGACTGACTTTTAGAAGAATTGTTTTTGTGGCATTTACTTTTTCTCTTTCTCATATTCTTGGCACAAAAGACTTATAATGTTATAATTTGCAATAATTTTTTTTTTACCACCGATTTTTATTATCTGATTTAAAAATTCAGTTTAAAAAAAATTCAAAATGAGTAATGAATACTATATAAAAATAAAGTTTTGTGATTTTTTAATAAAGTTTTTCAGTTTTTTTATACATTTATTTTTCTATTTTGAGTAAGTAAATTTAATACACAATCTGTGTACAGAAACGTCAGTGTACAAGAAAAGTTTACACTTGAAACACTTTGTTTTCGTACGAGGGCGAAGCAAAAAGTAAGTTACACTTCCAAGTTATGGCCATCTATGAAACCACCTACTCTTAATCAACACGGCTATGACAACATACAACGAAAGTTCACTTTTCCACATAGTCCCCAAGAGACTGTAAACAATTCTCGGAACGGTCAACCAACTTTTTGATTCCGGATGCTTTCACCTCACCATTTCGGAATCATTGTCTGCTGAGACCTTTTTACAGCTTACTAAACACACGATAATCGCATGGCCCTAAGTCTTGACTGTATGGAGGAAATTGCCATATCTCCCACTTGAATCGTTGCAGCAGTTCGGACATTTGGGGGGCCGTATGAGAAGTTGCATTATCGTGCAACAGTCACACCAGTGCTCAATTTTCCTCACAGCTTTTCTATAATTGCCTTAGGCAACCGGTTCAACATTTTAGAAACAGGAGGTGAAAGTATCTGTCTCCAGGTGGTTATATAGCACTCGAGGTGATTTCTATGCATCCGGAATCGAAAAGTTGTTTGACCATTCTGAGAGATGTTTACAGTCTCTTAAGGACTATGTGGAAAAGTGAAGATACATTTTATGTTGTCATAGCCTTGTTGCCTAAGTGTAAGTGGTTCCATAAAAGGCCACAACAATCAGTTTGATGTTATTGCTTGTTTAGGAATCATCATCATTTGAATGAATCCATTTTCACAGATTGTTCAGCACATCCCCTTCTAGAGGTTGTACTTATTTTCAAAGCAAGGTTCCATCTGTTACTGGCTTGCTAGGCCTGTCATAACCTGTCTGTGAAACTTTTAACTAGTGTTCTACATGATAAGTATATTTTTGTTGGTGAAATATGTGGTTCGTGAGGTGGAGATTATGTTCCAGCATTCGCTTAGATGATTGCGGAAAACCATCTAAAGACCGTAATCAGGAGGGTCAGTAAACAAAGCTTGGGATTTGAACCTCCTCAGTCTACTGTGGTGGTTCTTTTAACACTGTACTTCAAAATTGCAACAAATTTTAACAAAATCCTATATGTTAGCCAGGGACTAGCAACACTCTGCTGTAACTGTGAACAATTAAGTTCATGACCGGTGTAGCGTTCTGGTACCTTAATATTTAATAAAGCAGCCATCGCATGTTTGTATAATAAACCCCAAAGGTGAAGGGTACTATAAAATAAATTCACTTGACCCAGTTTTAGGATCACAAAATACTTGTATTCTTGAAAAAGTTCCTCTTACAATGTAAGTACCAGAATTGAAAATAAAGCATTGGACAACAGTTCCTTAAAAGATTGTCAGGTTAACCTCATTCACTCGAGAAGACAAACACTCACTAAGTCCCACTAACTTGAGTAAGAGCATTATTACAGGCATGTTAAGATATGCTGCAACAACTACCCGCAAGGAGCAGTTCACTCCGCAAACCGACACAATGTTTGAAAACGGCCAATAGAATGAGCTACAGTGCGACACGAAGTTACGTCTTTGAAAATTAATGAAAGACTGAGCATTTTCAAGATGGCTGCAGGTCCTTTTATTAAGATTTCTATGACGTCGGAATTTTTTTTTTTTTTGAAAATTAATGTCTCCAAATGTACTGGATAGATTAACTCTCAATTAATACATGGACTTCCTGATATCGTATTTTATCTATCTCAACCTCCAAAGGGTTTCAATAAGATTAATCTTGAAGTCTCTTACATCATCAGCTTGCTGTGAGTTGCCGCACTTCCTCAAAACTATCTGTTTCCAAAATCTTAATTATCTTACTGATGCTTAAACTTTTTACAGAAACCGATATATATATTTAATCCTCTTAATTTAAGCTATCTTGTGATATAAATTTCTCAATTTTATCTCTTTTAGTTATAATTTTTTCACTTAATTAAAAGTGGTAATTATACTTTACCTAATTAGTTAATTTTACTTTCAAAATATGCTAGACAGTGCTGACTATAGCTGGTGATAAAATATCAGCTGTAACTTTACTCGATTCAAAGTTATTTCAAATCTTAGATTATAGCCTTCCTAATCATGTGGCTTAAAACATAAACTAACCAAATTATCTCTTAAACTAAATTTTTCTGGGCATAATAAATATACTTTTAACTGATTCTTATGGTGGGATTTAGTCATGGAAATGACTGCAAGAAAATCCGTTCAAGTTGAAAACTATGTGAAATTTCTGTCTCCTATACAAGCAACTTCAAACACAAACTATAGAACATGTTACTACTGGGGATGGTTAGTAGAAATGCTTTTGGTGAACTAAGAGGTACCTTACATGTTCCAAAAGTATTCAGATAGTAACACCTAAATAAAAACACAAAAACAAAGATTCGGTGTTCTGTGTATATGCAGCGTCCCAAAATGAAGGGAAGTCTCACGCATCAGTTAGTTTCCCTGAAAGTTTGTGGCACAATAGTTGAATTAAATGGCAATACTATTTGCTTGGGGATAGTAAAAGTGATAGATGAAAATGACATTTGATAGTAAATCTAGTGGATGGGAAACAGAACTGTGGCCAATTGATACAGAAACAATACACAAAATACATTCAGCATTCCCCTTAATAATTTATTCCAATCCCTGACCCCATTACGGGTGAAAGAAAATTTTACCACACCCTTATGCCTGAAATCGAGTGCCAGCTTGTAAAAATAAATGAAAGCTTGATATAGCACTGTACTCAAACACAAAACTAAAATTTTCAGTACCTAACTTATACTTTTACACCAGGTAGGAGTCCTTCCCTACTACTCAAGAGGAGAAAATAGCCAAATAGGTCACCATTGAAGTCTTCTTTATAGAATTACTACAGTTGGATTACCCCACTAGACTGTGATGGAGTGCCTCCTTTGATTGGTCAGGACAGAGGGAAAGAACAGCTTCCATTGGTTGGTCACACATGAACATAGAACGATATAGTCCTAATAGTGAATTAATGCTGGTTTTATAGAAAAGATCCCCACAGTAGAGAATAGCCATCCAATGCAGTCCGAGAGAGAAAAACGCATTTTTAATCTTGAAGGTGGCTTGTTGTTTACTTTATAGAGTTTGATTCCAGATGTTCCTCATGTGAATTGGAAAATGCAGTAGTTCTGATTAAGAGAGAACTAAGAGCCTTAAGATATCAGAATTCACTATACATCTATGTTTTCTGTATTTCTGTGTCGCTTACCTGTTGTGTGATAAGCAATCATATCTTTCTAACTATCGTTATCTAATTTGCTATAAGCACCTTTGGCAACTCAAAAGAGACAGAACTTCATGAATGAGCAACCAGGAACAATTTGTTTTTATTGAGCATGGATGAAATGAAGATCCTTCAATACAATGTGAAGAACACTCATAAAAAATATTTTAATAAATTCAAACAATATTAAACTATAAAATTTAAAAGGATAAAACAATACTCAACTTTTTCCTGTTACATGCACTAAATGAACACGATCAAAAAGTAGTGAAGTCACTTCTAGAATGTAAAGTTTGTTGTATTTACACTGGTATCAAGTTAATTTTTTATAGGATACTAAGGAATCTCCATTCAAGAGCACCTAAATATATTTTGTAAATAGTAATAACATTGCCCTCTTAGTATTATCATATCCCACCAAGTAGATATTCTTGCTATCCAAATAACAGTACACATTAAAGAGGATATCGCATGTAGTGACGCCTTGCACTGTCAATGTTGCAAATCTGAATGTACTACAGAGGCTGTTTTTTTGGTTGAAAGTGAAAAATGTACAATCTGTAACCGAAGTATAATTCACTGGGAAACACATTACTTTTTTAAACACATTTCTAATCAGTTGTTCCTGTACACCACTGTCATCTGACAGTTTTGTGCTGATTCATCAAATGTACCCACAGGATGAAGCTACAAGTATCCAAGCCAGAAAATAATAAATTGATGCAGAATATGTTGAAAGATTATTGCTTTTCACTAAAACAGTAATAACAATGATGATGAAGCAAAACTGTCACTGAATAATATCAATAAGAAAAGAAAGGGAAATTAACCCACCACATACCAAAGTGGACGAATGCAATGAGAGCGAACACTTATGCTGACAAACAACTACACAATATTTTGGCATCTGCCTTGTTCACAATTAGAACGAGCCATTAGGCTCGGTATGTGTGTACACAATGAACATTACCTAATGACTAACCGAGTAGTGGGGGAGGGTGGGGGAACGGCTAAGGAGTAGACTATCGATATATCGGTATGCAATGTCTCAGAAAATATATTGCAGGAGATGGTAAAATGAACATATGTAGTAAGAGTACGGTATAAACACGGAGGGGGTGAAGGGGGGGGGGGGGGGGAATGATGGGTTAAGTGGATTTTAACAGTGGTTAAGTCCAGGTGGGTGTCTCGTATCCAGGATATTCTGGTACGCTAGTTCCCATCTCCGGAGTTCTGCTGCAGTGGTGCTGTCAGGGAAAACTCTGACTGCTCTCACAGTAAAACAGTCGTTGTGGTTGTTGGAATCATGGTGGCATGTTCTGCTACTGGAAGGTACAGGTTGCGGGTGTGGACTGTTTGTCTGTGGCCACTCATTCTAACAGAGAGTTGCTGTGTGGTGAGGCCTATGTGAGAACTGGTGCAATAGCAGCAAGTTAGTTGGTGTATAAGATGAGTGGTTGAACAGGTGGCATGTCCAATAATGGGGAAAGTTTCCGCTGTGGTGGGATTGGTATATGTAGTAGTGGGTGGAAGCATGCTGCAGGTTTTACAGCGGGGTCTATTGCAAGGATAAGATCCATATGGTGCATTTGGAGAGTCTAACGGAGGTAGCAGACCACCCAATCTTAAGAACATCTTAGTCCACAAATACCCTCCATTATTTGACATGCCACCTGTTCAACCACTCATCTTATATACCAACTAACTTGAGGCTATTGCACCAGTTCTTACAAAGGCCTCACCACACAGCAACTCTCTGTTAGAATGAATGGCCACAGACAAACAGTCCACACCCGCAACCTGTACCTTCCAGTACCAGAACATGCCAATAGCCATGATTCCAACAACCTCAACGACTGTTTTACTGTGAGAGCAGTCCAAGTTTTCCCTGACAGCACCACTGCAGCAGAACTCCGGAGATGGGAACTAGCGTACCAGAATATCCTGGATACGAGACACCCACCTGGACTTAACCCCCCCTCCCCCCCGGTTAGTCATTAGGTAACGTTCGTTGTGTACACATGTACCAAGCCTAATGGCTCGTTCTACTTGTGAACAAGGCAGATGCCAAAATATTGTGTAGTTGTTTGTCAGCATAAGTGTTTGCTCTCATCGCATCCGTCCACTTTGGTATGTGGTGGGTTAATTTCCCTTTCTTTTGTTATTTATATCGCCTAGAAGCCGCTTCCATTTTCCTTAGTTGCATCACTGAATAATATCAATAACAAATGAGAATATACAAATGATCTGCAGGCATCAGCAATCAATTTAGCCCTATTCCTGCATGTGTAATATGCAGCTCATGAAACTGTCAGTAGCAGAGGGTGCTGCACAACAAAACTAGTCTTTCCACCATGCCTACTAATTCCTTACTTTACAGGGAAAGAGCAAACACATTTTGGCATTAATAAGGGAACAGTATTACCCTTATTTTTATTTCTCCTGCCAGTGTTACCCCATTTCATTAATGTGAGAAGTAGTTCATTGAAGTTATAAACTTAAGACCTCAGCTAATAAATTCAAGCAAGAACCACATGTTTCTAAAACCAAAAAAATCCAGACTCGAAATTCATAATAAGTCTGACTCAATGGCTTTCTCAATGCTATTAATCAATCTCTTGGCTATACA
Organism: Vandiemenella viatica; assembly: GCA_031002005.1. Classification (NCBI taxonomy): domain Eukaryota; kingdom Metazoa; phylum Arthropoda; class Insecta; order Orthoptera; family Morabidae; genus Vandiemenella; species Vandiemenella viatica. Next base: position 276,407,825 of record JARYHS010011408.1, read on the forward strand.
AATTCCTTATAACAAAACAGTATTCCACATGCGGTGGCACTAGTGTTTCGTCCATTGTTACCTTAGTTATAAAAACTGCTATTTCTTCAAATTTGAAGTAAGAAACACAATTGAGAATAGCTTCCTATAGTCAAGATTATATACTGATTGTACTTCAAGTTGATTTGTATTCTTACACTAACATTCTTCAGGCAATGAAACTTTCTAATAATTGTTCAGTGCATCTGGCATTTTGGCACAAACAGCTTTGTTTGTTTTGAAAATTACCTTCACTTTTTTAATTTAATTATTTATTTACAGCAATCTTTTGAAATAATATCAAGGTCATGCTGAACATGTAAATGAACAACAGAACTCTCTACTTTTCTGTGCATAGTTCCATCATCACAAAAAAATTTAAACTACTATTAATGTACTCTACAAGACAAAAGATGAAGGTTGGTCTTTTATACCTCCTTCCCAGATGCCCAATCTCAGAGTCATGAGGCAAGGCATGGTGTGAGCATATCCCCTTGCCAAATGGCCAGTCCTATATACATGAATAAGGTTTTGAAACATTGTAAAGTGTATTTGTATTTGTCTGGCAGTCCTGACTTATTCTGTGGTAAGTGATAGGTTTTTCTTTATTCTTTTTCCCCACTATTTTCCATCACGACTTCAAGACGACATTCTATATTGCATTTCAATTTTAAGGAATTTTAAATTTCAAGTATCATTATCTTACTTATAATTGATGTACAAATTAAAACTAAACTACAATTTAAAATGCTCTAAACAAATGCTTTGAATACTGCATTCCAGGTTTAATCACAGTAGAGTCAGGAATTTTAACAACTACATAACCTAACTTTTGCATATGAAAAAAACTTGCTATGAGAATTTTCAGAATACTGAGTGGTCTGGTCGCTCGGTTGTTAAGGCACTTTCTTTCCAAAAGTTTACTACTCTGGTCATGTGTTGAAATTTAAGAGTTTTGTTTCATCATATGAGCTATGCCAGGTCATTCTGTGGTTTGGATTCCACGTTAAACTACAGGGCCCAAAGGAAATGAACTGGCCATCCTACCTCTGACACAATGGCTTAGTATGCCTCCGTCGGGAGGATCCAACCAACCATCGGATTCTGTACCAAGTTAGTTATATAAATTCTCATAAGTTGAGTCTATCTTAAGTTGCTGGTCCTGATATTACAAAGCCAGTGTACATAGCAACTTGAAACACAGTAAAGAACAATAAACATGATCCAGATGGAGATTTCAGTAATACTATGTAGAAGGCAGATTGGTTTATAGCCCGCACTCAACTCAAAAAACAGAACAGGATATAAATTGGACGGAAGGTGGAATAAATGTGATGTAAAGAGGCTCTTGTGGTATGAGAAAGTCACTGTTAGTAAACAAATTCAATTTTAGTACAACAAATTGTAAACATTTTAAATATCTTAAAAATTAAATTTTAACCTTGTGGTTAATGCCTTCAGATTACATACCATAAACACATTGAACCGAATTAATGCTTTGTTATTAGTCTCCTCCAAATTTTCTGAGCTGATCTGTGTATTAGAAGTGATATTAGTATGGAGGATATGGAAAGTATGCTCATCTCCACAGATAAATGCAGTCTACATGCAATGAACACAAAAACCAGAGCACCCGTCATTTTGGTAAAAACTTAGTCATGTTCGAAATGAGACATATGGCAAGGGATCAGATGTGTACCCAACTAGACCTATCACATGCCTAATAGCCTTTTTTCTGTCACTATTATCAAATAATCATCTTAAGTGATACGATTAAACATTAACCGATTCGTGCAGTAAATGTAAGTAAGAAATGTTTTAGTTACCACAAAAACTGTACAACTAGATCAATTAGCATAAAATATTCCATACCTCCTAGATACTTTCCACTGGTGATTATTTTAAAATGAGAAAACACAATTACATCTGTTCTATCATGCTCCACAAATGATAAAAGAATATACAAAGCTTCATGCAATAATCTGTTTCATCCTTTATCATCAGTTGCCAACACAAAATAAATTACAGTCAAAAAGTCACAACTGAAATAGTTTATTGTAACAGAGATACAGCAAGTTGCAGCCGCTGGACAAGTGGGAGGGTGCTGGCAGCCCTTACCATTGAATCAAGCTCCAGCTGTTGCGCGTATGGCCGCACCCGACAGTAGCGTGCATACGGACTCAAAAAGTGCAACTGTTGAGCCCGTGCTGGCATCTCTTGCACATTGTCCTCCTATGGGTACATAATAAAATTATAAAAATAATTTACTTAATTTATTTGCTGTGACTGAATTATATAGCAAGGTCCCGAAATTCCTGGCCTAACCATCTTCATCCATGCATAGAAAAATATAAGTTGTGGCTTCTTGTAGCTTAACATTCAAACTACTAATGACCATAGTTGCATTATTTCCCTAATAATTTACAAAATACAGGACAAACATAACCTATAAATATTATGTTGAATTTGGAGTATGATGCAGTGATTTTTTATTTATTTATTCATTATGTTTATGGCTTTACACCTTGTTGATTTCATTAAAGCCAGGAAAGGACTTACGGGCTGGGAACTATGAACCGGAAGGATATTGGCAATGGTCTTTTGAAGGAAGCATCCCAGCATTTGCCAGGAGTAATTTAGGGGAACCATGGAAAACCCAAATCTGGATGCCCAGTTGGGGATACAAACCGGCATCCTCCTCAATGCGATGCCAGAGCATTACCACTCATTCACCACACTTGGTGCACAGTGATAGAAAGTTCTTGACAAAAGAAGACAATACGCTATCAGAAATTCACAAACACCGTAAAAATGTATACAATCATGCATCTTCATAGTCAACTGTGGAACAGTGGACAAATCCCTTAATCAAGTCATAATCCACTCAGGGATGTGGCAGAGATTTCTGAAGTAAGCATAGCATCTGTTCAGGAAGAAATGTTTACTGGCAGAAGACTGAAGTCATAAGAAATTTCTTTAAGACTGGGATTGTTGAAAACAATGCTTCTTCCAATTTCTTAATGTGTATTTGCCCTTGAACAAGATGAATGCTTGTCAGTTGCACAAACTTCTTAAGGCAGCAAAGCAAGAATGTAACAGTTTTGTGGATATTTTGAGGGAAGTAATATGCAATTTTGAAATTCACTTCCCTGGCCATAGGACAATGATTCTCTAAATCAGGGGTGGCCAACCCAAATGATCTTGTGGGTCACTTTAGAAATACATCATAAGTCCGCGGGCCACTTATAAAATTATATATCCCCATATTAAATTTATACTATAGACATTTTTTGGAGTGAAGAACTGAAACATAATGAGTTATTATTACTGTGTTTATTCTTACATTTAAACATAGTTAATACAATAATAATGATACTAAATGCACTTAAAATAAGATAGGATAGGGAAAATAAACAGTTACCCGTCACTTACCACAGATGAAGGCAGGAGGGCGAGACACGTAAAAACACAAAAACAAAAGAATTACACAATATTTCGACCTAAGTCTTATTCATGTAGGAGGCGAGACATATGGCAGGGGGAAAGATGTGGTCACATCCGAGCCCGCCACATGAATGAAGCACAGGCGGAAAATGCGTGGTAGTGGAAGAAGGGGGGGGGGGGGGGGAAGGCTTGACCAGCGATAAAAGTGAAACAAATCAATATAATCTCTGTGCAGCTTAGTTCAAAAAGTTATAATTGAAAATAAAGGGAGATAGAAGAATTTAAAAAATATATATATATACCAAAAAAAAAATAAATAAATAAATAAATAATAATAATAAATAAATAAATAACCGACTGTAAAATGAAATGAGAGATGGCAAGTGACAGGTTTAACGTAGACACCAGACACACCCCTGGCCTAAACCTACGTTAAACCTGTCACTTGCCATCTCTCATTTCATTTTACAGTCGGTTATTTATTTATTTATTTATTTATTATTATTATTATTTTTTTTTTGGTATATATATATATTTTTTAAATTCTTCTATCTCCCTTTATTTTCAATTATAACTTTTTGAACTAAGCTGCACAGAGATTATATTGATTTGTTTCACTTTTATCGCTGGTCAAGCCTTCCCCCCCCCTTCTTCCACTACCACGCATTTTCCGCCTGTGCTTCATTCATGTGGCGGGCTCGGATGTGACCACATCTTTCCCCCTGCCATATGTCTCGCCTCCTACATGAATAAGACTTAGGTCGAAATATTGTGTAATTCTTTTGTTTTTGTGTTTTTACGTGTCTCGCCCTCCTGCCTTCATCTGTGGTAAGTGACGGGTAACTGTTTATTTTCCCTATCCTATCTTATTTTCAGTGCCTCGCGGCAGTTTCTTTGTTTCCTTTATCTAAATGCACTTAAAGAAATATATAACACTAAAAATTATATATAAAAATGTATAAATATAAATCTAAATAAATTTTGAAAATATGGATGCAAAAATAATGTATTTTTTTAATACATTGGTTTTCAATACTTTGGCTATTATAAAATAAATATATTTTGTAAAAGTGAGATGAATCTCGTGGGCCACAAAAGTATACAAGGTGGGTCGCATGCTTCCCGTGGGCCGCTGGTTGGCCACCCCTGCTCTAAATGATCCTCTTAGCAGATGAAAATCTTTGGAATGATGCAGTGCTGGACTATTTCCTCCAAAGAAAGCAGAAGTGTCACCGTCGACTGGGAATGACTTCAAGAAACTGTTCAATAAATAGTTTTTTTCCTTCGGGCTTTGCACCTTGTTGATATCAAGGTCATTAGAGGTGAGAGAGAAGTGAACAAGGAATGGGAAGTCAGCAATGGCATTTTGAAGGAACCATCCCAGCATTTGCCTAGAGTGATTTCAGAAAATCATTAAAAACCGAAATGTGGGTGGCCAAATAAGAATTTGAACCTAACTCCTCCTGATGCCAGAGCTGGGCATTTCCACACACCGCACTCAGTAAAATAAATGCAGATTACTATGCCGCCCTAATAGTAAAATTCCAAGACACCATTAAACAGAACAGGAGGGAGTAAGCTTTGAGAGATGTGTGACTATTGCCCAACAATGCAACTGCCCATACTGCCTGTCAGGAAAAGGTTATCATTAAAGAATGTGGCTGCACCCAACTTTCTCACCTATTTTTGTCATTAAATAATTTTTATATTTTCAAAATCAAAGCCTGACCTTTGTTGATAACAGATTAACAGCAATGAAGGTGTCCATCAAGCTGTGATGGAACAAAGACCGATGGCATATTTCTATTACAATAAATTTGTTAATTTCACTTTATAAAAAATGTGTTACAGTAAAGAAATATGGATATTTTATTTATTTTAACTTTCCTTTGTACTTAGGCTGGGAACTTTTAGACCTTATCTTATAGTAAGAAATAGCAAGAACATCCAGTACATGCAAGTTCTTAAGTCTTTAAATTATTTCAAAGTATACATATATCTCCGTTCAAGTCTTCTTCTTATTGTGTTGATGGCAGCATCAGAAACAAGACAGTTTTTCTGTCAATGCTATGACAGCTCAGTTCAAGTAGATATAATGTTTTGCTCAAAGGAGAGTTGATTTGTAGAGTATCATTCAACATAATGTATTTTCTTGTGACAAGTTAAAATTTGTTACATTTTTTACATTAGGATCAGTTGTAAGGTTTATTCCTTCAAGCTATTTTTATTTTATATGGAAAAAAAAAAATATTTTGGCTGTAAACTATACATAAAAAAGTCAACATGTTTATGTACGTTTGTTCCAGCATTGTGTCCGGATGGTCCAGATAATTTTGATGAAATTTTATACACTTGTTTTTCATTGGATTATTAAAAATACCGTAAGGGTAAATCAATCCCAAACTGACAAGGCAATGCCAGGTAGTTAGCTCGTGCAAAACTAAACATAATCCTCAAATTAAAATGACTTTTGAAACCTGACTGCACCTCTTCCAAGGAGTTACCATCAGCAAAGACAGTAAGCTGGGGTTCAGAGGCAGAAATTGCTTGGCAGGAAGGTGGTAGAGTGTTGATATCTGTACAACCATTCAGAAGGCATGGCAAGTCATCTCGCACATCCCCTCCATGCGCCAGATCATGGGGGCATATCAGCGGGTCATCCCAAGCCACACGTGCCATGGCTGCTGGCCTCGACCGACGCTCCTCCTCCATCACTGGCTGAAAAATATACATCAAAGAATTGGTTGAAAATTATTAAATTTTGCTCCAGCCATGAGAAGAGAAACACAAAAAAATAAACCTGGGTTTTAAAGACACTCTGTTTAGTTGAAGTGATGCAGTAACTTCTCTAATGTTTTGCCAGCAAAGTAAAAGAGTTGAACGATTGTTGTGGGGAGAAGAAATGCTCACATCAGGCTTGGAAAAACTAACCAACAACAAACTTATTTTCTCATCTGTACCACTGCCATATATTGCTCTTCTAAATCCTAGTTTTCCAGCCATAAATCTATTAGTTTTATTAGAGGCTCTTGACCTTTAAACCAGATTTATACATGTGGAGTATTTAACTATGAATTATCTCTCCCTCTGTCATAAGTTGGTGTCGTATTTGTCCAAGCCTTTATTTTTTAAAAAGCTGAGGGATAGAAAAATGTTTATCACCACTATGAACAATAATGATGATATTCAAGTTCAGAGGTGTTTCATAGTGTTTAATTTCTCAGTGACACATTTTCTCACAAATTATTTTGTTGCCACATGATATAATGAATAAATAGATTAAAAGCGTAGGGGAATAAACGAATACTACCACAGATGACGGCAAGACAGCATCAACACGTGAAAAATAGGCAAACACTGTAAACACTGAAATTTTCAGATATATATCCTTTTACAACAAAAAAGCATAGCTGTAGTCAAGGGCCAATTGTTAAGATGTACAGCAGGTGCACAGATCGAAGAAGAGAGGATTGGTTTAAAAATGGAAGAAACAAGACAGGAGCGAGGGTAATGAGTTGAAAAGAACATATAGGAACTTTGCAAAATCAATTAATAAAAAGATATCACAAATAAGAGCTAATAAGAAAATATTTGTATGCAAATATATATACAATGTTAAGGAATTATGTATTCAGAAAAATATAACAAACAATATCACCTCTGGTGAGTGGTGGTTCATGTAAGGTGAAAGAACTAAGGGAGGGGGGTTCTGAAATGGAAGAAAACACATTGGTAAAAGTTGAAAATTTGAGAGGATCATTAGATATTATCTTATGTTGAGACCTGACGGTTATCTGGTGCCCAGTTGTGCTGGTAGGCCAGTTCTCACCTTTGAATTCAAAGGCACTGTTGCCACATCAGAAGCATCTGACAGCACAAACAATGCAGTAGGAAATAAAAAATTATTGGTTCCATGAGATGTGGCATGAGCATTTGTTGATTTGTTCATTTCAACTGAAAGTTTAATTATTAAACCTATGCTGGAAGCTGGACAGTGACTGCAAGTTAACTGGTAACATCGAAAATTTCACAGGTGGCATGATGGGAAAGTTTTCATCAATGACAGGGTTGGTAAAGGTAGCAGAAGTATAGTTTAATGTAAACATCTTACAGCATGGTCTATTGCATGCAAGGAGCTATGAAACTGATTAGTGAGATTAGGGTAGTGGTATTTACGAACTAAGAGCTGGTTGAGTCTAGGGAGTCTCCTAAAGCATGGCCTGGGAGAGGCAGGGAGGTTCTTATTTCTGGGTAGGCTAGATAGATATCAATAACCTGTTAATCAAAGATGATACGGAGTTAACATGTCCTCCATGACCATGAGTAAAATGTTAAATAATACAGTTTACTAATGCCAGATGTTCCAATCCATCAGAGGTTTGTTCCAATAGCATAAACCTTTCAATGGAAATCACCGAATAATGGTACTTGTCCAACAGCAGAACAGTGTAAATATTTTCTAGCTTCAGTGTGAATCATTTGGGAAAATACAGACATTACTGGTTGCTGGTAGTTGGACTATCACTGAGTACGTATCGTAAGCAACCATTCTATGTATACGATTCAGATTTTCTTGGCCAATCGTAGCACTCCTCTAATTCCTTAGTCTCATCACCCATCTTCTTCACCACCTTTTCCCTATATTAGGTGTCAGCTGCCTTTGATGAGTTTTGCTCATCACTGGCAGGGTCAAATTTGAAGCTATGATTTTATGGTCACATGCCCAAGCATTTTATACCTATTGCCTGGTCATACAACATGCTAATGGAGGAAGTGAAGTGTTGTCATCTGTCTGCAAAATGAGTAATAATGTTTTGTATGTGATAAGTGTATTTTTTGTTCATGAAATGTGTAGTTTATGAGGTGGAGATTGAAGACCATCCTGGCATTTGCTTTGATGGCTGTAAAAACTGCAGTCACAACATCCGGTACATGGGGGCCTGGGCTTCTGCCTGATGTTAATTTGTAAAACTGACAGTGTTACTCAAAGGGACCTGTGTTTAGTCACCATGTTCTATTCGTCAATGTTTCAAACAGTAGTGAGTGTTTTTTTTTTTTTTTTTTTTTTTTTTTTAACAGTTTAACGTCCCTTTTTAACAACGTGGTCTTTAGAGACGGGAAAGGATGGGGGCAAGGAATGGGAAGGAATTCGGCCATGGCCTTTTGAAGGAAGCATCCCGGCATTCGCCTGGAGTGATTTGGGGAAACCATGGAAAACCCAAATCTGGATGCCCGGACGGGGATTCGAACCGCCGTCCTCCCGAATGCGAGGCCAGAACGCTATCCGTTACACCACCACGCTCGGTAAACAGTAGTGAGATCAATACAAGTGTTTGCAGTCCCAATCAAAGTACAATGAAGCAAAGAATCAGTGATAGAAGTGATTAGCAGTATTTTTTTAGAGTCAAACAATATCTTCTCTACATATCATATACAACACAAATTTCAGAATACAGTCAAATGAAGATCAAGTGGTCACTGAAAAGAAAATAAATTATAATGACTAAAGAAACAGAGGTTTTTCGGAAAGGCCAAGTGAGACTGGTTTCCAACAGTCACTTTTTGTTCTTTCTCACATTCTTTCGTAACCTTGTCTAGAATGAAGTAGAACAGAAGAGGAGAGAGCCCATAGCCTTGTCTCACACGTTTCAATGTCAAAGGGTTCCGAGATTTCTCCCACGAAATTTACTTTAGATTTAGTACCGATTAGTGCTTGTTTTATAAGTTCCCATGTTCTCATTTCTTCTAAAATTTGGAATAGTTAGAGCCTGTGTATTATGTCATATGCCTATTTGAAATATACAAATGTGTATACCAGGGGGTTTTTGTCTGTGGGCTCACATTTTGATTATGATTTTGAGGTTAAAAATTTGTCCTGGGAATGATCTGTTTGGTCTGAATCCATCCTGATATTCTGCTAATTTGGGTTCTAATTGCTTGTGTTCTCTTCAAAAGATAGGCTCAAATAGTTTTGTAGGTGACTGGTACGAGGGAGGTCCGTCTACAGTTTTTATATCTGATTTGTTGCCTTTTTTATGTGGTGGGTGGATTAGAGCAATCTTCCATTCATCTGGGATTTTTTCAGTTGGCCACATGTTTAGGATTATTTGTGCAAATTCTTTGGGTGAATTTGGGCCTAAATTTTTTAGAGTTCGGTTACAATTCCGTCTTCCCCTGATGTTTTGTTATTTTTAAGTTTCTTTATATGTGCATAAATTTCTTCTTGTGTTAGTGGTGATGAGTTTTCAGTTGTTATTTCAGATTGCATTGTAACCTCTCCCTTCTCACATTTACAGTAAAACTAATTACTGTGTGAGGCTATTATATTTGGGAGGTTGTATCCTGTTTTGTACGTTCAGAAGGGCGTACTGGAAGGATTAATTCCAAAATGTTAACTAATAACGTAACCTTTTCGGTTCCAAGAATATCCTTGCTTGAAACCCGGCCCGTAATGCTAAGCGCAACGATTTTAATGAGTTTTTTATAAGTCTAGCAACTACTAAATAATAAAAATATTACATAAGTATACTTCACTTTTAATCTCACCACTTAACACATTTCTTTTCTAAAATTACACCACAGCCGCAGCAAGACTTTTTGTACGTGCTTCTGTACGTATCTTTTTCTTCTCTCATTAAACAACAATCCTTCCTCTCTCTCTGACTCTCCAAAGACAACAACACTATTCCTACTTAAACCTAAGATCTTACAACTACCCCAGTACAATATTAAACGTCTGTGGAACTCGTTATATTACAATCTCAGAGTAGTTACATTTTTTAATAATTAATTATTAATTAATACAAAAATATAAATAATAATATATATATACACTGATTGGAGATTAAAGGTTGCATCTGCCCCCACATTGAGACAAATGCAATGCTGTCACACCACTTCTACGCCACCAAACAGTATTCATTTGTCGAAATGTATCATACCCCTTGTCCATCTGCATTCCTTTTTGCTACAAGTTCAGTGTGAATCATCTTACAGTACATTCACATGTTACACCTGCTTCTGGCAATTTTAATTACACAGTCATCATAAGTTAACTTTACAAGAGTAACACTTCTCGCTCACTCATGAAAGTACTATTGTAACTTTAAATGGTCCCTTAACATTTAACACACCATACAGAGAATATTGGTACTTGGACCAAAATAAAATTTGATGTTCGTTCTGCCGCAGCTATTGGCACTCGTTCGACAAAGCCAACAACACTGTTATACACAACACTGAACGTACATCAACACTCGCACTCCTGTTGTTAGATATCTACAGTTAAAGCAGTGGTAGGGTATTCACCTGGTATTTTAATATATTAGGTACTTATAAATCGCCTTGGCGATTGTGCAAAGGTGTCCGCTCACTTGAGCGAAAGACAAGTAGATGGATTCTGGGCTTTATCTTTTAGGATCAGATTTTAGATTTATACAGATTGAAAAATTTCGCTGTCGCTAAAAAGGGTGTTCCTTCACCGGGAAAATTGGGTATAGCATGTCCGCATGTTTAGTATTTCGTTCGGAGTAGAGTCACTGTTTCAGGCACTCCCCGAACAATAACTTCGGCATTTATTTCTAACACGAGACATGGTCTTCCTGTGCCGTATTGACCTTGCATCTCCCCATGAAACTACCTGTATTGCACCCGTTTCTTTTCCCATGCGTACCTTCAAATGTGTGGCATGGCTTGTAAGCTCTGGCGAACTCCATTTCATGCCCGACTTCACTCCCACCAATGTGAGCCATTGTTGTCTATTCTGAAATCCCCATTGCACCCTAAAATTACATAAGGTTCCATTTCCATTGAAAATATATGTTTGACTGCTTTTGTTTTGTTGCTTTTAACAGTAGTAATTGCCTTCCCCTTGACGGGCCACCTAACTATCATCTTTTCCTCGTCTATTGCTGACATAATTTTACATAATGTTGTTTCTTCCCGCACTACCTCAGCTTGTTCTTTCCCCTTGCTTATACCAAGCTATACAGAGACTATATTTTTTATTTACAGCATTTAATTCCTCCTTGCATTTCTTGTTGGTTCTCAGCAACAATTCTCTTAACGTCTTCAATAACCGCACACTGTTTCTCATTGTTACTTCGCACACCCTGTTTCCACCAGCTACCGGCAACTTCTCGTTGTACCTTTTCTTGAAAATTGTTTAATTCTACTTTCACTTCTTGCTTCCATTTCTCTTGAAATTTTATTTAATTCATCCCTCACAGACAATAATCCTTCTTCGATCTTCTTTTGACTCAAATCGATCCTTTCCTTAATTTCTGTTTTCATTTCTTGATTTGCCTTTTCTAGTTTCTTTTCCATTTTCATCAAAAACGACATTAATGATTGGGTATCCTGGTTCCTTTCTCGAGTTTTAGTGACCGGCTTAATTCTGGTGAGATCGCTTCCATCATCATGATATTCTCTCCCCCCATTAATATTACATCCATTCATTAGCTTCGACATTCTGATCATTACTGCTATTATCAAAATATTCATCCACCCTCTTTACCTCGGATTCGCCATTAGGACATGCTAGTATTTCTTGTCGGGACCTTGCAAATTATTGCTCGCATCTCCCACATTTAGACTAATTGCACAGTACTGTCTGTCCGCCAAACCCGACATTTTACTTGTATCTTCGAAATCACTTCCTACATTCATTTTCATTAAATCAACGTAATTACTTGCCATATCCAAAAAAAATACCTTGACGTACCCAACACACACAAAAAAAATTATTTGGAACAACAAGAAATTCTTTTGACACACAACATTTCCTGCTTTATCAAATTAAATCATTAATACCCTTAGTACCACACTGATATCAACGCCGATAACATTGACAAGAGAAACCAAGAAACCAACTTTACTTACTACTATTCTTTGTAGCTTCTGTAAAACATTTCAGAAATGCAGAACAGAATAAATCCACTCCAGAACAGAGCTGAAATTTAAATCCAAACACACACATACAACTAAAAAAAAATTATATAATTACTTATAAATAAATGCCCCCCTTTTTGTTCAATAATTTTCTTTTATTTCTCTGCCTTATTAATTACGAGATATCCACAGACACCTAATTTCAAGGTAAACATTCTACTAGATTCCTTTTACAAATTTAGTTTTTAACGTCTTTTAACAATAATCTCTTGTTATCTTTGAATTTAATTCTTTACTATTATCAGAATTTAACGTTGTTGCAGTTCAAATCTGTAAACTTTGTCTCTCAATCAAAATTAATTTCAACAGTTAAATTTTTACGTTAATTTTCAGTCTTTAGTTTACCACACAGCAACAACTTCTTATTGCTCTCCCAATCACTTTAACTACCGACGACTCTTCTAGTAGTCCCACGTAGATTAAATAAACATAGATCGGTACTTGCCAAATGCGCCTTTCCGCTTCGTAGTTCTTCGTCCGCCACGTTGTCGTTTCAGCAGACTTGTCCACCTCCGTTCTGCAGCATCACCATCAGAAGATTCCTCTAGCCAGAAATCAATACTTACAACTTCTGCTGCTTTACCAATTCTGACAACCTGGTCCACATGTAATCTGCCGCTTCACAAAAACCTCAGATCATGGCAGGGTAAGCCACATGTAACCTCTCCTTCTCACATTTACAGTAAAACTAATTACTGTGTGAGGCTATTATATTTGGGAGGTTGTATCCTGTTTTGTACGTTCAGAAGGGCGTACTGGAAGGATTAATTCCAAAATGTTAACTAATAACGTAACCTTTTCGGTTCCAAGAATATCCTTGCTTGAAACCCGGCCCGTAATGCTAAGCGCAACGATTTTAATGAGTTTTTTATAAGTCTAGCAACTACTAAATAATAAAAATATTACATAAGTATACTTCACTTTTAATCTCACCACTTAACACATTTCTTTTCTAAAATTACACCACAGCCGCAGCAAGACTTTTTGTACGTGCTTCTGTACGTATCTTTTTCTTCTCTCATTAAACAACAATCCTTCCTCTCTCTCTGACTCTCCAAAGACAACAACACTATTCCTACTTAAACCTAAGATCTTACAACTACCCCAGTACAATATTAAACGTCTGTGGAACTCGTTATATTACAATCTCAGAGTAGTTACATTTTTTAATAATTAATTATTAATTAATACAAAAATATAAATAATAATATATATATACACTGATTGGAGATTAAAGGTTGCAGCATTTTTGGTAATCTCTTTTGGATTGCGGAAAATTTAAAAGTTTTGAAAATATGTGGCTAGTTCTTGGCACTTTTCTTTGTTTGTCTAGGCTAATTTACTATTTCGTTTTCTAAAACATGGGTGTTTTGATTTGGTTCGCAAAGGTCTTGTAGAAATCGTGTGTATTGTAGTTTTTGAAGTTGTCTTCAATTGACTGTAATTGGTCATTGACATATTTTTGTTTGTTAAAATCTTGGATGTTTGTTTGTGAACTTTGAAATATTTCTTCTGTGTCTCTTCAGATTTGTTGCGATTGTAATTTTTAAATGCCTTTTTTCTTTCTTCTAGTCCTGTCTCATATTCTTGATTCCACCAAGGGTATTTGAGTTTTTTGTGAAGAGAGATCAGTTCCTTCACTATTTTGATTATTCTACCAGTCTTCCGCAAGTACTTCTTCCCATTTTGCTTGATTTTGGAGTCTTCGATTTTGGGATCACTGGTATTTTTCTGTTGAGTTTTATTCTGGGTGTGAATAATGATCAGAATTGATATTTGTAACTCTGCATACTTGCACATCTTTTTGCATTTCTTTTTGATATTCATACAATGCAACACGATCGATCGGAAATTCTCCTAAATGATGGATGGGTGATCGCCACTTTTGGGGAGGGGGGAGCTTTTTTCAAAGTGATGTGGACATAATTTTGAGTTTGTTTTGGTGGCATAACTTAATAACTCATGTGCCACTTTCCAAAAAAAAAACTGGTTATCAACACAAGGTATTCACACGAAACCTAAAGCACCCAGTAGCACCTGAGATGATGTTTATCTTCATGTCTTTTTTTATTATTACAATAATTTTTTAATTGTTTAAAACTTTTCCCTCAACTTTGTTTGTGTTTGTAAAGAATTTTGATTGATAGCTACCGACATGCGGCCACCATGGTGCATGATGAAAGACTCAAAACTAACACCACGCACAAACACACGTGATATGCGCAGGGTATTTATGGCTGCAAAGTAAAACATAAGGACACATGTCTTTGGTCAAAATATGGAAACATCCCTGATCGACCATTTTCAGCTACCATATCTCCCACACCCCCACAGCTACCGACATTTGGCCAACATTGTCCATGACTGGTGATTCCATGCTACTACCAAACAAAAAACCAGTGGGCTGCATTAGGTAGTTTTGGCTGGAAAATGAAATATAGGGATGCACACATCTTTTGTTGAAATATGAAAGTGTTCCATGTCAACCACTTTCAACCACCATATCTCACACACCCCCATACCTACTGGTATCAAAACATCATAGTGCACGATGGGAGACTTGAGGCCGCTATTAGATACAAACACCAGTGGTCTTGCACTATGTGGTTGTAGACACAAATATTTTTGGTGAAATATCAAAATGTTCCTGATCAACCATTTCAACCACCATACTCCCACATCCCCACAGCTACCAACATTCGGCCAATGTTGTGCATGATCAGTGACTCCATGCTACTACGAAACACAAACACCAGTGGTCTGTGCTAGGTACTTTTGGCTGGAAAGTGAAATATAGAGACACACATCTTTGGTCGAAATATGAAAGTGCCCCAGGCCAACCACTTTCAACCACCATATCTCCCACAGCCCTGACTTTTTTCTATACTATTATTGTATAACTTCTCCTTATAATCATTTCCTCCATTCAAATTACATATATACAAATTTATATTTCAGCGTTCCATCCATTTCACATTTTATTTTCTACCGACCATTTTTTCTGTTTTGGTGACGAAATTCACACAGCGTGGAGGCAAATAGTTCATTTTTTACCTATGTTCTCAGTGTCCTTTGAATATCTTATTACTATCGTCTAGCATATTAAATCTCATTGCAGACAGCACATACAATTTGCATTCAATATAAACATTTCTGGCCCTCAACATGACTCCACTAACATTCCCTTATAGGTCAGTTCACCAAATTTCAGTCACATATTATTTACTTAAAAGTATTTCTGACCTTCAACATACCCCCAAATGGTCTTAAAATGAAACTGCCAATACTTGGTTGTCCCCCCCAAGCTCATTCCGCCCTGCATGCCTTTCGCTGCAAATCGTCTTTGGCCCACAATCACATAGTCCTGCAACAAATTACCAATCTGGCAAACCATCATTCCGGTCACCTCAAATCCTTTCACAAAATACTCACGTTATCATCCCACAAGTAATTCCATTTATACAGCAGATTTTACAGCAATCGGTTAATTCCAGCAGAAGGCATGCCCATAAATATTTACATAAGTTTTCCAAGTCCCATCTTTCACTGGGGCAGTTTCTTCCTTACCAGTCAATGATCCACCAATCAAAACTGCGACCTCCCTGATTTCCTCAAAACAGTCCATTGCCCAGCTCCTCAACATACTTCAACCTTCCCCTTTAAAACCTACACCTCACTCTCTACACACAAGCCCTGCTCCCAAGCCTAAACTGTCCGTTGTAAACCTCTCCTCTTCACCACTATCTGAATCCCAACTCTCCTTACTCTCCGAAGGACTCACCTTCTCACCTACCTCCATATTTGACCATACCAAACTAGTCCATGATTCTCTATCATTCTGCCGTACACTACGCTGGTGGTATCACTTTGCCACTCTTGGCAGTGAACAGGAGCCTCTGGACTGCCTGGAACCCAGTCTTCAGAAATTCAAACCATCATCCATATCTGATCCTCCATCCATTCCCCAGAACCATACTCTCCAAATTTTTGAGGATTTCCTGTCCACTAGTTTAAATTCTCCCACTTTCCTTAAATTCTTGGCGAACACCAGTAATCTTAGCCCAGCTGAAATCCGCACCAGGAAACAACTCTCTACTAATCCCGATCATACTTCCCACTGACAAAGGCTCAATCACAGTAGTCATGAATCAAAGTGACTGTGGCTGAAACTCTTCATCAGTTATCAGACGCCAACACTTACTGCAGCCTATTGAAATACCCGACACCTGCTGTCAACAAGGAAATACAGGAATATGTACAGTTTGGTGGACCCCTCCAAGGTCTTACCCCACAATCCATTTCACTTCTTACTCCTCAAAATCCACATATGCCTACCCTTTACCTCTTTCCCAAGTTCCTCAGTTTTAATTTACCCCCCCCCCCCCCTCCCATTTTCCTGACCAACAGTCTTTCTGTGAGGCAGTCTCCCACAACACCCCCACCCCACAATGTTCTCCTGTTGATAAAGAGCTAGACCTGAAAATTATTGTGTCATGTGTGGTTTTGTCTTTTCTATCTGCTCACACCCCTCATCCATCATTTAAAGGTAAGTGATGGCCCGTTTCTCTACCCTAATTTGAATTCTTATATATATAACTACCACTTATCAAAGAGAAAAATTCCTCTGACATCGAGACACGGAAAAAAAACATACACACAAAGAGCATGAAATTTTCAGACTTGTAGTCCTTCTTCAGTAATAGAATGAGGTCGGCTATAAGCCCAAAAATTTCAAGCTCTTTGTGTGTACTTGTTTTTTTCTGTCTTGATGCAGCAGGAATCTTCCTCTATGGTATGCGGTGGTTTTTCTGCTATCCAAATATGCTGTGTATCCTCTTTTTAACACTTTGTTTCCTAAGAAGATATATATATATATACCCACAACACTGATCAAGACACAACATCCACAAGTGTAAATGAATCAACAAATTCACTCATTAAAATTTGAAATATCTAAGTTGTTTTCAAATTCTAACTAGTACAATAAAACAGATACACAAGTTTCACTTACTTTTAAGGCTGGAAGATACATTTGACTTAAATAGAGTTACCAAGAAAAATACAAGTTAATATGAAAGTTAAAGCATTCTTCAGTAGTTTGACAGTAATGTTTCATGATGATAAAGTAAAATCATCAAAGTTATTTTGAAGAGATTAGTTGATATATTATTCTTACTGACCCTAACAAGTGGCTGTTCACGAGCACGCAGCACCATCTGGTGAAGTGCATTGAGATTCTGTCGTACCAGTGGTGGAATAGGGTTGCAACATGCCAAAATACCCTGCATCTCACGTGGTAACAGTTCTGCCATCTGCAGCATCATGTGATTGGGCAGCACATACCTGGTAAGTATACATACAACACATGCAAGATAAACCACATTTAATAGCCTGGGACTAACTGTCGGAGACTGTTAGAAAATCAAGTTTAAAGACATGTAACTCAGACAACTGAAGGAAATGACAATTGTGACACTGGGTTTATCTGAAAAGTAGTTTAGAGAAACACCAACAAAAAATAAACTAACCAGTAAAGGTAAATCTTAAAATATAAATTCATGTTGTGGTGAATAAGGCTTTCTTGGGATTCTAACCAAATAATTTTGATTACATTTTGAAAATTTTGTTCTCTGTGGTGGCACCTGTCTCATCCATTTTATGTCTTGAGGTGATTTTATTCACACACAACAACAAGAAAAACATTACGTTTATGGCTATGGAGGAGCATAAACACACATAGCAGAGATGGTAAATGTATGGTATGATTAATCTGACTGCATAACAAATGCTGACATGGCCCCGAGCATATTGGCTAATGCAGACTGGGTCACAACAAAACCTTGAAAAATGCCTGATTTTCTCTTAGAGAGTTCTTCTGGTAATTATTATTCTCTGGTTGATTTGGTTCCTAAGCAATGTACTCTGTCAGGCGTGTAGCAAACAGGATCATTTCCTGATCTGTGCTGTGGAATATGCCGCAGCAAAATAGTCAGAATTTTGGATGAATACCGTATGCCCGTGATTATTTCTGGTTTCAAATTAGTGCTAGCAAAATCCTCTCTTCCAGCAGCAATTCCTCTGAACTAATGCAGTACATGTGGGTACTAGACATATGAATGGTATAAACATGAGGCAGAATTCCACACTTTCTTTCTTTGTTCTCTCCACCTCCCCGCATTTTCTTCACTCACCTACTTTTTTTTTCATTTTTACCTCTCACCCACCATGCTCAGTCACCCATCTACAGGAAGTACCAATTATTATTACTGGTAACAACAAGAGACAGATTCACGGTGCATAGAGGAAGAAGGAAAAGACAGAAAATTATTATGCCAAGGGCTAGGCCATGCTTCAATTTGTGGGTGCTTAAAGTGGAAAATTTGTAGAACGTTAGGCAAACATGGAGTGAGCACGCTTTTCTAGACTACCTGCTAAGATCTAGCTGGAAGAGTAAAGGACAAACTGGCACTAACATGCCCCAAGTATTTATTACATACAACTTTAATGTGGAAAGGCATTTACTTGACAATCCCATTGTTATATTATCAGTGATGCATAAAGCATGATAGAAACATTCAATGGCTGTGCTCAGTATCCAGGAAGGAGATAATTTTACATTTGTAGAAATGAGGATTTTAGCTCAGGTCAAAGACTTATGGAACAGCATCATTTCAGAGGCCATTGAGGTTAACACAGCTAATCACTTATTGAACAGGGCATTGGCATTTGTGGGCACTTAAAGTGGAAAATTTGTAGAACGTTAGGCAAACATGGAGTGAGCACCCTTTTCTAGACTACCTGCTAAGATCTAGCTGGAAGAGTAAAGAACAAAGTGGCATTAACATGCCCCAAGTATTTATTACATTTACTTGACAATCCCATTGTTATATTTTCAGTGATGCATAAAGCATGATAGAAACATTCAATGTCTGCACTCAGTATCCAGGAAGGAGATAATTTTATATTTGTAGAAATGAGGATTTTAGCTCAGGTCAAAGACTTATGGAACAGGATCATTTCAGAGGCCATTGAGGTTAACACAGCTAATAACTTATTGAACAGAGCATTGGATACAAGCTTTATGTGACCTGTACTCTGACGATCCTAGCTTGGAACAACAAAATTTCTCTCAAATAGTTTGTGTGGTTCAGATTCATGGATTCCTTTATAACCCAGACCCACAGCACAAATCACCTAATAGATCTCATTCACTCCCTGGACAACAGCCCTTCCATCAACTTCACATGGACTCAAGCTCACACGTGTCACCTTCGTGGTGTTGAAATTTCATTAAGGAGACTGCACTATACACCTCTTTACATATTCAGACTTTCATAAGTTTCCAATACCTTCACTTTGACAATTGTAATACTTTCCATAGCAAACATTTCCTTCCCTACAGTCTGGCCACATGTGGCATACGCATCTGTTTCAATAGGAAATCCTATTTAAGTTGCTCCCGAAACCTATCTCCAGCCACACTTCCTGCTACTGTCCTGATCATATTGTACAAAAATGAATCTTTCGTGCTGGCATCCACCCATCACACTACTTCTCTTATCTTGAACCTCTAAAAAGCAACCACACGTCCCCCTATGTCCACATACACATCCCCTTTGCCATCTCCCAAACATTCACATGGAACATTTCCATGCAACAGACCACAATATTAAACTTGTAGCATGCATCTGAATACTCAGAGTTGTTCCAAATCATCTACATGGGAAATCTTTCCAACAATTAAGACATGTAACATGTGCTTCAACACTTACTTCCACTGCACTAGGTCTTATGTAGATCTCACCAACGACCAGTTTTCAATCAGAATGAATGACCACTGATAAATAGTCTACGCCTCCGACATAAACCATCCAATAGAAGCCAACCCCGGTTTCCACAACTCTTAACAACCTCAACTATTTCACAGTGAGAGTTGCCAGAGTTTTTCTGAAAATACTGCCACTTCTGAACTTCTGCTTTCATGACTTGATTTGCAGGCAGAGATAGTTTGAGCTAAATGAATGCTTAAAAGTTTCAAGAACTGAAAAACAATCAGCTTCTGTAGCAGTGGCCACCATTTAAAATAAATTCTTACATTTATTAATTTTATCTCAGATCACTACACATTTTTACCACCTTTACTCCCTTTATTCCTTAGTCACAAAAAACATAAATTTTATATAGCAACAATTGATTAGGAAGAAATGCTGTGAGGTGATATTAATATGGAACACAAAGATAAATTACATCCATCACTCACCAAAGTTGATGGGAGGAAAAGAATGATCAAAAAACAAAATCTTATTACATATTTTATCAGATAAAAAATAAAAGTATTAAATAATCCCACCCAACACTCTCATCCTCCTGGCGAGCAGTCTTATCCCTCCAATTGAAGATTTCACGCAGTGCATACATCTGACGGTTATCAAACAGCTTCTTATGGCGATGGTACAGCTCCAAATGGCTATCTTCAGTTATCACTGGCTTCTCATATCTCTGCAACAGATTCTTAATATTAGCCCAGCTGGAGAACACAGGGACAATCAAAACCATTTATTTAACAAACAACGGAAATTTTCTCTTCATTGTTTTCAATTAACCTTCAATATTGCAGAAAAGAAGAATATTTACTTAATCTCTTCCAGTATATAAAACTAACACAAAAGTCTATGAAGTTCAAACTGGAAATATAAAATGTTGACTTTAGGATATCCATCACATTGTTGAATGTGACATCTTTAGAATTCCAAAGTCGCTAAAAAAATAATTACAAATCAAAGCACCCTTTCCCCTCCCCCTTTCCCATAATCCCATTGTGACTTTTTATCATCATATAGACAACTATAGTAAATTACAGTTTCTTCTAATGTATTCACTAACAAACAGTTATTTAAATACAGTTCTTATCAAGACACTCATATTAGGGATTGCAATCCAGCAAAGCGGGATCCCGCAATCCCGCGGGATCCCACATCATTAGACAGTCTGGCGGATCCCGCACAAAATTAAGCGGATCCGCAATCCGCAAAATCCGGCGGAAATGCATGTCAGTCTGCGTGACTCACTGCCCCACTCGGTCTCTATCGGATATTTTGCACTGTTTGCCTGTACCCTTCCAGTTGGCATTTGACTCGTGTGAACAAGCATTTGTTTTTGTCAACCTTCGTCATTCGTAAGTAAATAAATACACTTTTATGTATTCATCAAAACTTACGTTTGTTTCCAGTACACATTTCTGTAATTTGAGTTATGGTGAGTATTTAGTATGATTTTCTAACTATATAATTATTTTTTAAGTGTCGCACACGTTATCTGAACTACACGGTTACAGCTTTTTATTCACGATTTCATTATTCCCATTTTCTGTATTTGCAGATAAAGTAATTGTGACAATTTCCTAATTTGCGGCTGAAAATTTGATTATTCGTTGATATGAAACTAATGTTATCATAATTTTAACGATCGCGTACCTATTTATTTAACAGCTATCAAAAGGAAATTGTATATCCTTTGACTTATTGTTGTATTGGCCGCTGCCTCAATGCGTTTCTTTGATGAAAGCCACCTGCTTACATGTGCCGCTCAGGCTTTCAATTAATCCCTCTTCCCCTTGTTATTATTTCGACTAAAGGTAAAAAAAGTTATAATGCAATTTTCACGGGTGTATCGACGAATTGTGTTGTAGGAACACCATACTTCAACGGCTGCCTCCGCCGTCTTCCTCACGTGTGTAATTTCGTGTGTTGCAATGAAATCCGGAGATACAACCTATGAGGACTTCACTGCAATCATTTGCTGAGAAAGTCTCCTTTCTTACTAAAAAATAATAATTTCCACTCTAAAAACGTCGTTAAGCCACATAAGTAAATCTGAAATACTTGACAGTTTACGTGTTGGTGAGTAGTTTCTTTTAATAACATTGAATCAACTGTAATATCAATCAAGGAATCAGGAGATATAATAATGAATCGCGCAAAAAAAAGGCCAAGTCTCGTGTTTGTGCAGTGATAAAAAGTTATGAAAGTTATGAGATCTTGTTCTGAGCCAAGTCTACACTTTACTGAGTATATTCACTTCACTTTGTGAAATGGAATGCTTTTTTCGGTGTTATGGAACGTTTATTTAGAATTAAAAAAAAAAAAAAAAAAACTCTGGTAACTTGGCCATTAAGCAAACCATATTTTTAAACTTATGTGATGTATTGTAAGGCACGTAATATTACCTAAGACTCAATATTTTCCATTTTTATTATTTATTTAAAAATTGGTTTATATTAAAAAACAAAAATGTAAAACCTCGAAATACACTTAAGACACGCTAAAAGTTTTAATGTCATTTTGCGAATCAAAATATTGTTAACTGTTAATTTTTATCATTTAACATTAAAAATTATTTATTAATTTAATTATTATTTAATTTATTAAAGTTTTATGTAACTGTTTTAAATAAATGTGTTAAAAAACTGTTTGTACCAATCCCGGACGGATCCCGCGGGATTGACGCAAATCCCGCGCGGATCCCGCGGGATTGAAAACACTGCGGGATTGCAATCCTTAACTCATATACAGTCAAAAAGAAAATCAAGTAAATTGCTATATGTTATATATTTTGCATTCCAAAAGCCATCAACTAGTAGGAATTCTATCATTATAATATTTAAATACATTTTATTTAAAAACGCATTTTCTTATGTTATTAATCGAATACAGTGCTTAAATTTCTGTAAGGAGTAAAAGCAGGACTGATGCCATGAGAAAATGTTAAAGAATCTTAGTACATGACATTATAATAAACAAGCCACCGGAGCCTGTGCTCCATTGCAATTAAATTAAATTAAATTAAATTAAGCCTGTTGCAAAAACAAATAGGAAAAGAAAGAAACAATAGGGTCTGAAATAAATATTTAAGGAGAAAGAACTGGTATGAAAAATTCTGGAATCAGATTGTGCAACTAGATAATTACGTAAAAAGTACAGAGAAACTGATTAATAAAGTGAACGAAATTTTGAGAGATGAATTTTGGCTAAATGAGAAAAATGAAGACATATAATACAGCAGAAGCGACAACAATAGAAGAAAAGGTATTTTCGGTGAAGAAGAAAAAGAAACAGTTCTGATCCTGGTAAAGAAGGGAGCAAGGTGCAAGTTTCATAGAAGAAGAAAGGTAATTTCATTTGATGAAAGGAAGAGTGTGCATAGGAAAAAAAAAAGAAAGGAAGAAAGACAATTGGAAGATAAGGAAGAAGAAAAGGGGGTTAGCATTGTTTGATGAAGGTAGGAATGTTCTGAGGTTTAAGTCAAAAGTTTTTAGGTGGGGGAAAAGGTACTGGTTATTCCTATTTTTAAACCCCACATTCGCATGGTCACTTTGCAAGTGTCATCAACATCTTACTTCGCCACTGGAAGAAGCATCCTTTTTCTTTATTGTTTTTTTCTGACATTTCATATAGCACACACTGCAATATTCTTTGTTTTAATGCAGGTTAACAAACTGCTTATTATCATTTTTGTCTTTTCTATGATTCAAGCTAGATACAAGTTTTGCAGTGCATGCACACTATGTCAATTTGCACCTAGCGTTGTGTGTGCCGTGTTTGTGCCTACAAAGTGATTGAGTGAGTGCAGGCAGGTGCCAAGTGCAGTTGTTGGTGTACAGATCCAAGTCAGGGAATGTGTACTTATGTTAGCAGTGTGTCTACACTGCACATGTAAAGTAAAATTGTAGTTTAGTCTTGTATTACTTGTTTTGGTATTTATGCGATTCTATCTGTTTCTCATAACTAATTACTTTGAGAAGGACATAGTTGAAGGGAACCCGTTAAGTGATTTTGATCCTCATGTTGATTTTCTGATGTTGAGTTTGATGTTGGTTTCTGATCTTGAGTTTCATGTTTGGTTTGTGCTAATGTGTGCATTTTGTGTTTAGAGTTAAGGAATCCATGTTGGGGTATGATGCAATGTTGATAAGCGACCACCAGATACTAAGTTTGCGTATTATAATCAATGAGTGTATATGTTTTGTCTAGCTGTTGACATGTATATTAAGGGTTTCGTGCTTTGGTGACGAAAGGCTGGGCTTTGTCAATCCCATCTTTCGCCAAAGAGAGACCGGGGGAGGGAATTGTAACACCACAGAGTGATGATGCGGGTATTTATTTGTATATAAAGGAAGTCGATGTTAAGTTTATAAGTGAGTATCGAATGGGTGACATTCAATAGATCGATATGGAATATCGTTGGAGAGTCAGTCGGGTATTGTCTACGGAAGAGTACGGACGGTGGGAGCGAAGAGCAGCCGCGTGTGTATATATCATGTGGACTGTGTACCAGTACGTAATCGGCAGAATATGATGTGAACAGTTTGGAGTACTATTGTAGACTGTGTATGGCACGGTGTGATATGGTGTGCTATAAACTTTGTTTGGTGAACTGCTATGGAGTTGCTCCACAACGATGGTTGAATAATTAATTACTGAAGTTGTACTCACTAATTCACAAACTTATTTATCCTCGAAACTGCATTCTTTGCTGACGAAGTCTGATTTTTTTCTTGTGTCTGGTGGCTTGCTTTGGTTTGTGTAACATTCTGAAGAATAAATCTTAGTGAACTGTGGAAACTAGTTTGTGAGTATGATTTCGCAATAGCTTCCCACAAGTTCCTCTGAATGTTATTCAATTAATGTACTTAATTGTAAAGCTAACCCAGACTGGCACGGCAATCAAATCATATAATTAGAAATAACGAGTGGTAACAGGAAGCTTTGAACATTGTGTAAAGCAACGTAGCTGTACAATTGCAACGACAAACATTAATTAACTACACATATTAAAATAATACGTTACATGGTGAATTAAGCAGCAACCCTATAAATTGTAAATTGTAATTGTAAAGTGTAAATGTGTGGAACAGTTCTGTGACAGGAAAAACTGAAAAACTAAAGGTAAGATTAGAAGTGCAGACAAGAGGAAACAAAAAATTTAACACATCGCAGAGAGCTTGAAAAACAAACCAAGCAAACTAGCAATAAGAAATAAATCCCCACAGCAAGGCAATTTTTAAAGAATACAACATTATCTATTCTTTATCCCATCTGCATATCATAATCATCTTGTATGTTAAGGACATGGCTTTTGTTCCTTAGCAATTAAATTCTGATAAGTATTCATACAAATGTATTACTTTCATTTCTTTAATTATTGTAATTTTTATATTCTGTTCCACTTAAGAATACACCCTTCAGCAGCACAAACCTTCTTGCAAATTTCTGTTGAGCGAGTTATGACAGAAAGGAGGAGGTTGGTGTTGCCATTAGACGCTTCCAAAAGTTCATTCTTCATGCAGTCATAGATGTACAGCAAATAGTGTGTATCCTCCCTAGCATACTTCACCAGCTCCTCTGGCAATGGCCTGTAACAAAACAGAATCTAAGTAGAGAAAAATCTGTTACACATGGAAAAGAGAGTATAGTATTAACACAGCCACACAGATTGACAATTAGATTTTTGTCCCTTCCATCACTACCCACAGTGTCAAGTTAGCAGTAAATGGTTTCTACGTCAACCTAAAAAATGATAACTAACAAGTCAGATTTTAAATTACAACTGACTTAAAACCAAAGACCATAAAGGGAAAAAGAAATTAAGAATTTCAGAGTAACGATTTGATTATTTTTTATTGTGATCCTATGAACACAGGATGTTTTCAAATTTTTACTATCACAACAACTCAGGAAGTTGGCTAAATACAATACTATTATATCTATATTAGCTGGTGCCCACGACTTCGTTCATGTTTGTAAAGAGTTTTGATTGACAGATACTGACATGTAACCACCATAGTGCCTGATGAGAGACTCGACACTAATACCACACACAAACATCAGTGATCTGTGTAGGGTATTTATGGTTGCAAAGTGAAATATAGGAACATACATGTCTTTGGTCAAAATATGAAAACTGCCTGCATTGACCAATTACAAGCATCATATCTCCCACACCCCTACAGCTACTGAGATGACACCACCATGGTTTGCATTGGGAGACTTGAGGTTAATGCCACACACATTCACCAGTGGACTGTGCTACGTAGTTTTGGATGTGGTGTGTAATATAGGGGCAAACATGCCTATTTTTATATCCGGTCCACCACTTTCTACCACCATATCAACCACATACTCACAGCTACCAACAGGCAATCACCATAGTGCATGGTACAAGACTCCAGGCCTCTACCACACACAAACGCCCATGGTCTGCTCTTGGTAATTCTGGCTGCAAGTTGAAATAATAATCAAATAAAAACTTTTTAATGTACCATGTTTTTATAATGGACTAAAAAGTATAACAATTTCTATAATCCTAATGAAGGATAAAACCATATATGGATTTCTAACTTCTTCTGAGTTGTACTGAAAACATATAATTGGAATTTTTGAAAGCTATTAAAATACTTGTAAGATTGGTGACAAAAAACATGGGCCTCCCAGCAATGCAAAGTACTTATTGTGCCCTATTATCAGTGACCTTACAGACAGAATTCGAAAGCTATTTTAAAAAAGTTAATATAAAACCTGTCTACAAAGCACACAGCAAGGTCAGTAACCACCTCGTCAAGATTATAAACAAGCTGCCCCCATTACAGGTTGCCAGGGTCTGTGAGATTCGGTGCATCTGTGGCCAGGTGTACATAGAAGAGACGGGGCACACTGTCAGGTATCTGTTAAATTTTGTAACTATGTGACAAAATTTTACTGTCAGAACCGTGAGTTAGATTGGATAATATTGCATTGTATTTCATTTCTAAAGTTAGTTTTTATGTTTATTCGAGTTATAAATCAGGGTTTTACAGTTTTTAAGATAATATTTCCAATTTCAACATTCTTCAG
Source organism: Vandiemenella viatica (assembly GCA_031002005.1). Taxonomy (NCBI): domain Eukaryota; kingdom Metazoa; phylum Arthropoda; class Insecta; order Orthoptera; family Morabidae; genus Vandiemenella; species Vandiemenella viatica. Next base: position 276,435,124 of record JARYHS010011408.1, read on the forward strand.
CATTTGCCTGGGAATGAGATTTTAAAAGTTCATATCTAAATTATTTCTTTTCGGCTAAAATATTAAAGTTACAAAATTTTGCATTATAACAAAAGTTAACATTTGCTACCAGATCTAGCGATTTGTAAAATTTCAGAGTGATTGAATTATTTATACTGTCAAGGTCAAATTAGATGATGCAAGGATTTCAGACAAGCGATTTCATATCTGATGAGTCCGCCAGAAACCACTCATGTGAATGAGGAAAAGAGCTTTTTCCCACAGTTCGTGAGAGAGCAGTTGCCAGGAATATTCGAGAAGTGGGGAGCGCGATGTGATAATAGACTCGTGTGTTCAGTTAGTGGCCGCCAATTGTCCAGGAACCGTGTGTGCAGTAACGTGTAGCTGAGTAGGCCTGCAAGTTTCATATTAAGCACTACGGAGTAAAAGTTTTATTTTGGTATAATATAGATTCGCGAATTCATGTTTTACTACAATGAAGTTTTGAAATAGTATTTTTACCAAGTGGGGCCTCAGGATTGTTTGAATTTACTAAACTGTGGCACCATGGGAGCGTGTGATTTACATTTTTTTAATTTCTCCAACTAGAAAGAGGTAATGTTGAACTTTGGGGTGTGGTCTGGCTCGAACGGTTAATCGATGTTGTTGTTGTTGTTGTTATTTGGGTTTTAGGGCGCGTCGACAACGGGGTCATTAGCGCCCTAGCAACAACCAGGCGTGACAACGTGGCAAAATTGCCGTCTGTGTGGCCGACTGTAAAGGGGTCGGCCACAGAGACAGCACAATAAAATACTAAGCGTACTAATTAAAATACCGTCTGCGTGGCCGACTGTAAAGAGATCGGCCACACAGACGGCTAACATGAGATATAAAACTGAAACAACGCAATAAAATATAAAAATTCATACATTAACTGGTTGGCTGTAAAAGGGCCAACCAGTTTAAAAAATAAGTTAGCTGGCTGGCAGTAAAAGGGCCAGCCATATAAACAGTGTCACAAGTAAAAACTGTACTTGGATTGGTGGTTGTAAATGGCCACCAATCCAATTACAAAATCTAGGCCGATCTGCCCAAAATTTTTGGGACAAGACCGGCCAAGCAACAAAACTTTAAAACCTTAGCCACGTTGTCACCGTCATCGTTTAAAATAAGGGACAGATCGTTGGCTAAGCCAACGTCTGCCCTTAGATCTAAAAACAATACACATTCGGTTAAAATGTGGCGTACCGTCAAAGGTACGCCACAAGCATCACATTCCGGAGGGTCCTCCCGGCGGAGAAGAAAGCTGTGCGTCAGAGGACAGTGCCCTATACGGAGGCGAGTAAGGAGAACTTCATCCCTCCTCGCCCGCTGGAAGGAGCTGCTCCACGGCTGAACGGTCGGTTTGACCAGCCGGAGCTTATTATGCTCAACCTCCAGCCACTGCCTCTGCCAAACGTCGAAAACCAATCTTTTCCCCGCCGAGGCAAGGTCAGACTTTGGGACCGGATCAAAGTCAATTCTGACCTTGTTGCAGGCTAACTTGGCAGCTTCATCAGCTGCCTCGTTCCCCCTGATTCCCACATGACCAGGTACCCAGCAGAATACGACCTCCTTCCCACAGGACTGGAGGGAGAGGAGGGCGTCCTGGATGTCCTGGACTAGACGGTCTGCTGGGTACATAGTTGCTAACGCCTGAATACAACTGAGGGAATCACAGCATATGAGGTACTTCATATGACGGCGTCCCTTCATATGCTGGAGCGACTTTAGTATGGCATAGCACTCTGCAGTGTACACGCTGCACCTGCTATCCAGCTTGTATTTGTAAGTCGCTCGAGGGAACACTACGGAGCAGCCTACTCCGTTAGCCTGCTTAGACCCATCCGTATATACCGGGGTAAACTCCTGATACTGGTTTAAAATGTCGTTAAAAACTCTGTTAAAAACACAGTCAGAGGTAGACAGCTTGTGGAACCTTGACATTTCTAAAATCGTTCTGGGCCTCTTTAAAAGCCAGGGAGGAGATTTACTCCAACCCTGGTGATAAAAAATGGGAAACTCGAATCCGTATTGTTCAAAAATAGCCTTTGTACGGTAGCTGAACGGTTTAGTGGCTCTATGCCGGTTGGTATAGAGCCGCTCGTAGTTGGGATGTAGCACTATGTCGTACACGGGACTGCCAGGAGTTGTGGCAACATGTACATAGTGTCGCACCATGAGGAGATGCCGCCGGATGGAAAGCGGCGGCTCGCCAGACTCAGCACAAATGCTGGGTATTGGGCTAGTGCGATAGGCACCCGTGGCGAGTCGAATTCCAGCATGGTGGACACTATCCAACATCCGAAGATAGCTGTCCCGTGCCGAACTGTAAACAATACACCCGTATTCCAACCGCGACCGTACAAAGGCTCGATAAAACTGTAGCAGGCAGGAGCGGTCAGGCGCCCCACGACCTGCCACACAGACATTTTAAAACGTTTAAAGCTTTCAAGGCTCTGGCTTTTACATCTTTAAGATGTGGCAGCCAGCTTAGCCTTGCGTCTAGAATGAGGCCCAGAAACCGAACAGTATCAGTAAAATGCAAAACGGTGTTCCTCAGGGTAAGGTGGGGTTCAGCTAAAAGACTTCTGCTACGAGTAAAAAGTACACACCGGGTTTTCTCGGCAGAGAATCGAAAACCGGTGTGCACTGACCATTCATCCAGCCTGTTTAGCGCGAGTTGCAGCTGCCGCTCGGCGCTTCTCAGGCTGGACGATGCAATAAAAATTAAAAAATCGTCCACATATAAAGAGAACCGAATGGGACTCCTTATAACCATAGAGATACTGTTGATTGCGATAGCAAATAGGGTCACGCTTAAAACTGACCCCTGAGGAACACCATTTTCCTGAATAAAAAGATCAGACACTTCACTACCGACTCGGTACCGGAAGCAACGACCAGATAAAAATGATTTTAAAAAACGGGGCAGGTTACCCCTAAATCCCCATTCGTGTAACTGATTTAAAATAACATGCCGCCAGGTAGTATCGTAGGCCTTTTCAAGATCGAAAAAAACACCCACGAGGTGTTGGCTGCGGATAAACGCATCCTGTATTGCCGCCTCCAGGAGGATCAGGTTGTCCAAGGTGGAACGTGACTTCCTGAATCCACACTGAAAGCGGCTCAGCAGATTACGGGATTCAAGACACCAGACGAGGCGGCGGTTAACCATCCTCTCCAGTGTCTTCCCCACGCAGCTAGTCAAGGCAATACTACGATAACTACCTGGCAACAACTTATCCTTTCCAGGTTTTAAAATAGGGATAAGCGTTGCTTCTTTCCACGAGTCGGGGAAGTGTCCCCCGGTCCATATATCGTTAAAAATATCTAGAAGGTACTCCTTAGCATCTTATTAAGATGCCTCAGCATCTGGTACTGGATCAAATCAGGCCCTGGAGCAGTGTCGTTGGCGCTGTTTAACGCTGACTCCAGCTCCCAAAATGTAAATGGGCAGTTGTAGGCCTCTGTATTCGACGAGTCAAAGCATAGCGCGCGCCTCTCGGCAGCAATCTTGCGTTGCTGGAACCGAGGGTCAAAATTGGTGGATGAAGTGATAGCGGCAAAGTTCTCCGCCATCAGCTGCGCTATGCTTCTGTTGTCGGTAATAATACGTCCGTGATCCAGTAATCCAGATACTGGTGGACGGGAGTACCTTCCAGATATACGGCGGATAGACTCCCATACTTTCGACGAAGGTGTGGAACGATTTATGGTGCTCACAAAGTTCTGCCATGACCTTTTCTTGCTCTCCTTAATAACACGACGCGCCTTAGCTCTGGCTATACGGAACGCTGCAAGGTTGTCGGATGTAGGGTACAACCTGAAACGCCGCAACGCTCGTCTGCGACCCTGAATGGCGGAACGACATTCATCGTTCCACCAGGGGACGCGCGTCCTTCGCAGCGTTCCGGAGCTTTTCGGCATGGAAACGTCAGCTGCCTGGTGAATCGCCTTTGTAAGGTGATTCACCTTCTCGTCAAGACTGTTATACTCCTCTAGAATAATGGAGCGGCGGTAGAGTTGCCAGTCGGCTTTGCTGACGTTCCATTTGCGTCGGTTATTGCCCTCCTCCACGCTCAAACTCTACGTGCATCCATATTGGGAAGTGGTCGCTTCCATGAAGGTCACGATCCACCTCCCAATGCACGGAGTCCGCGATTGAGGGGGAGCACAATGAAAGGTCAATGGCAGAGGACGATCCGGAAGCAGTGGCAAAATGTGTCATTGCACCAGTATTGAGGACACATATTTCCTCTTGCTCTATTAATCTACCAACCATTCGGCCACGGGGGCAATCGGCATTTGAGCCCCACAACGCACTATGTGCGTTGAAATCACCTACAAGGAGGAATGGCCGAGTAAGCTGCCGCAAGATGTTAGACATGTCGTCGTAACTCATGGGCGTGTTAGGTGGTAGATAAATAGAGCATACTGTGAGTTGAGTGGGACCATAAATCCTCACTGCCACTGCTTGTAAATCAGAGGTGAGAGCTACAGGTTCGGAGTGGACAGTGTTTCGGACAAACACCGCCACTCCACCCTTCGCTCGATCACCCTCGGTATCGTCCTTACGGTACAAGTCATACCCTCTTAGCACAGGTTGGTGTGATGGTCTGAAATGTGTCTCTTGCAGACAGAGACACAAAGGATCAGACCGTGCTAAGAGGTGTAACTCCTCTTTGTGAGCTGTAAATCCATTGATGTTCCACTGAAGTATGGGAGCCATCCTTACCTATTTAACCTCACCCGCCCCGGTTCGGGTGGGTCTTCGGTCATTTCCTGCTGAGGAACGGGACCAGACTCGTCCACCAGCATTTCCGATTCTTCCTGCCCGGAAGCGGAGACAGACATCTCCGACCCAGAGGACTCCTCAAATTCCTCGTCGTTCTTTTTCTTCTTCTTCTTCTTCTTCTTCCCCTTACCCTCCCTACTGATGGACAGTCTGGGAGGAGACGAAGAAGGGGACTTGACAAACTGGGTCGGATCAGTCTGTCTAAACTTAGGACCTCTGATTTTCTGGTCACCTCTATTTCCACCGCTAGCTAATGGTATCGCTACCATTTCAATAGCACGCGGTGGAATAGGAGGTGCCGTTAACTTGATTGCTGGTGGGGTCTTAGTTACTGCTGCTGGATTGGTCGAGGTTGCAGATGTGTTGCTAGCGACATCCGCGGTCTTAGGATGTGATGACCTTGGTGGATTTTGCACCACACTTGCATTGACATGAGCACATAGTGCTTGTGCCCATGTCTGCAAAGGATGTCTGCGTAGCAACACTTTCTTTCCTGACGGGAGTCGAGACCATCTTGGCAAAGCTTGTTCCAAATATTGGAGCGGCGAGCGCTTTCGCCTTCTTCTTTGCCTCAACATAAGGTATCCGCTCTTTGGTCTTCAACTCCTGTATCTTGCGCTCTTCAAGATACACTTGACACTCCCTACTCCAGGCAGGGTGCGACCCGGAGCAGTTGACGCACACCTGCGGGAGCGCGCAAGTGACACCCGGTTCGTGTGCCCCCTTGCCGCATCTACCACAGGTGGGGTTGCCCTTGCATGACGCCGTCGTATGTCCGAACCTCTGGCACTGGAAGCAGCGCATTGGGTCCGGAACATACGGACGGACGTTCAAGTTGATATAGCCAGCTTTTATACACTTGGGCAACACTGGAGTGTCAAACGTCAGGACGAAGGTGGCAGTCTCTTCAAGACTGCCATTTACCCTCCGTGAAATCTGACGCACCTCGACCACTTGCTCATCTTCCCACTCCTTAACGAGTTCCTCGGTTGCTAAATCCATAATTTCCCGGCAGGTCACTACGCCTTTTGAACGATTCAAGGATTTGTGGAGTTCGCTTTTAACGGCGAACTCCCCGAGCTTCTCGCAGTTAAGGAGCTGGGAAGCCTGCCTACTGGTGGATGTTTCCAGCAGCAGCGTCCCATTCCTCAGCTTTTTGATTGATTTCAGGGTACCAACTAACCCTTCCAAACCCTTATTAATATAAAATGGGGACACCTTTTCGAATGTCCCCTCCACTCTCTGCATGACAACGAAAGCGTTCGAAATCGAACATTCTTTCCCGTTACGTTGGCTTTCTGAAGCAGGAGGGCTATCAACCCTGGCCCGCTTCTTTGTATTAGGTGTATTTTTATTATTCTGCGGCACACCCGGACCGCAGGGGTTTAGTTTTTGTTTGTGAGGAATTTTTGGTCCCACGAGCAAAAACATTTTATACAGGAATGCTGATACAACAGGGGTGCGCAGGTGCCCCTGAGGTCGCACGTTAGCGGGTGGTTTGCCTCACCACTCATCCGCCTCCTCGGCACGTGTCCGACCTTGAGGTTGAGGGGTTTTTATAGAGGTTTGTACCGTCCTCGCGATCCGGGCTGATGAAGCCAAGATCCCCGTTCTCCTAGGCACACAACGTTCCACCGCCACGCCCTACGGTGGTCGTTGAAGCATGGTAGGAGTTTACGGTGTGGGAAACTTGCGGCGCTCACAAGTTTCCAGCTCGGGCACCGCGGGTTCGCCAAACCCGTACCTGGCACTTGCGTACCAGGCCCCTGCGGGGCGGTTAATCGAACTTGCAAACTTTTCTTCTGTAACATTGTCTGATCACCTGTACATTTTTTGACTTTGTAAGATTTGAAGAATAGAGTGATTTTAATGGCAATGAACTCGTTATCATTTAACTTTAACCTTTCCATAGCTTTTGGTTTAAATAAGCTATGTGGCGACCGGGTTATTATAATGAAGTCAGAACTGTAACATCCAAGGCTACGCACGGTCAGAGCTAAGATTCAAGCTTTATGCAGAACCCCACTGCAAGCTAGCCTCTTACATCACTATAGGGTACAGGCTGTGTGAGCACATCCGCAATTATAGATCCAACAACATTGAGAAATCTGCCATTGCATGGCATGCAGCAGAAAGTAATCATGTCATAAATTTTTAAAACACCATCCTGATAGAATGTGAAGATGAATGGTGGTTAACCAAGGTCAAGCAGGCACTGGAACTTACCAAACACCTAAACAACATAAACCAAGACAACAGGCTTAAACTACACGACGCCTGGCTCTCGCTAGTGTGGACAGAGCAAGTCACATGTCACCTCCCACCAGACTGCGCCGCGCCCCACCAGGCCCACCAGGCCAACCAAACACGTGACGCTTCAGACCTTCTGATTGGCCTGGTAAATCGAACTCTCTATACGGGTCACGAGCACCACTATACTCCAGCACCACACTGATTGAAGACATAGTTCTGCCCTGGAAGAAGGCTACAGAAGGATGGTCGAAACGTCGACTACACGAATCATGACACTGTGTCACCTGAATAGCCAAGAAACAACTGACTCTGGCTGCAGAAGCTTACTATTATATATTACATATGTTCTGTTTGTTTTACTATTGGGCAATGAATATGACACAGAGATAAACTGCAACCAACAAAGTAGAAAATCTTGCAAATGTTGATGACACAATAAAGGAGAACAAAATATTAAAACAGAGAATAATAATTATGATATTCTGGAACAAATAAACTTGAAAATCAAGACATAAAAACAACTGAGGAAAAACTTCGTGTATAAAGTTCTAACAATTTAAGAAAGTAGACTAAAATGGTGAACTGGTTAGAAGATAGATAAAGAATGAAACCCAAGGAATTAGAAGAATGACGATAAAGCTTTAAATACTTGGATGAATGAAGCTGAAGTGGGAGGGGGGAGGATGGCAAAGAAAAAAACGTCTAGAAAAATTGTTTTATTGTGTCATCCATAATTTTTGCACTACATTTGAACAATATTAGTTTTAAAATAATTATTATTTGGTTATGGTGGAACCATTCATATAAAAACTATATAGCTATACGACATTCTTAAATTACTTTTAATTAATTTGGCTAAACCTAAATTACCTTAAACAAAACAGTGAACATAAATTACATATGAGATATATCTTTATCTTGATGTGTCTGGAAGATATGTTAAAGTACCTGATTCTCCAATCGGCCAATTGGTAGCGTTTATCAGCAACAACACCACAGTAGTGTTGTAGGAGAAAAGCCAGAGAAAGGCGTGCAGCTCCTAGTGCCCGTGCTGCCTGATGTGTGTCAAACATGTTTACCACATATAGTCCTAGATCTCGCTGCAACCATTCCACATCCAAGTCTGCTCCATGGAATACCTGCACCATTGGTAAAAATTTGTATTTCTGAATGCAGTAGAGAAGCAGTCAATAAATACTGATTATCAAAAACCATATTTTTTCTTGCATTGGGAGTATTAAAAATGCAAAAAAAATAGACATTATATTATTCAAAGTATAGAGCCAAAACAAATATGAGTGAAAGTAGTTTACACAAAAAGGTTATTTAAGTGTTCTTGTACTAATGAAAAGTGTTTTTACTTTCTTTGGAATTATTATACTGTCTGAATAAATTTTGACTAAAAGCAATTAAGGATAAGGGTACAAATTCAAAATGAACTTGAAAAATTTCCAAATGAACAATTACATATTTGGTAAGTTACATCCCACAAAAAGTATTCTGGCAAAAATAGAGCCAAGTCTCCTGACTGTTTACTGATGAAAAGTTATGAGATCTTGTTCTCCGGCAACACAGTGTATTCACTTTCTGAAGCAGAAAGGTTTCTCCCAATATTATGGATTGTTGACTAGAAAAATAATATAATAATTATGAAAAATAAGATAACTGGGCCATTATGAATGTCATAATTTTTACTAAAATGAAACACTTAATATTGGTAACAATGGAAAGAAAGAACTGCTGCAAGGCAATATTTATATGGGAAGGATTGATAAAATACACCCAACACTCACCAAAGTTAAAGGGAGGAGGGCAGTAGCAACACAAAACAATACACAAACACAGAAAATACAATATTTTAGGTTAAACCCTTTGTCAAGTTAAAAGAAGTAAGTGACTGGTTTGTGCAAGCCTTGCGGTCAACGCAGCCACTCATAGAATGCAACTGACCATTGGAGGTGGTGGGGGAAGCAACGATAATATAACCGCAAGTATTAATCAAAATAAAGATTAAAATGGGAAATAATAATAATAAAAAATAATTAAAAAAACATTTTCTATACATATATATGAATCTATTGCTCTGGCTAGTGATAGGTGTACAGGGTGAGGATGGAAGACATTATCAGAAATTAAAGACTTGGAGATGTCTAATCTGCAGGATGTGTTGATATGTCAATTCCCACCCGCAGAGTTCAGGCTGGGAGGTGGTGTTTGGAAGTATTCTAATGACTCTGACTGTGAAGCAGTTATTACGGTCGCGGGTGTTGTGAGTACAGGCATGGTGAGCAACAGGGAGGTCTAGCTTTTGGGAGTAAAATGTCTGTCTGTGACTATTCATTCTGATGGATAATGAGTTTGAGGTAAGGCCAATGTAGGAACTTTGGCAGTGGAGGCAGGTGAGCTGGTATATGAGATGGGTGGTTGTACAAGTGGCATGACCTACGATGGGGTAGGTTTCAACAGTAGTAGGGTTGCAACAGGTAGTGGTATGTGGAAGCATACTGCATGTTTTGCAACAGGATCCAAACGATGGTTTAGGAGAATCAGAGAGTTGATATTTATGTACAAGTATATTTTTTAGGTTAGGTGGTCTGCTGAAGGTGACATGAGGTGTGGTGGGAATGAGAGTGGGAAGAATGCGACGCATTTCAGGAAAGGATCTGAGGAAGTCGTAGCGTAAATGAAGAATTTGGTTTGGCGATTCCAGGCCAGAGAAAAGCTGGGTGAAAAAAACAGGGTACCGATTCGTTTTGGGTTGTTTGTGTTGGTGTAGTGGACAGTTCTTGACTCTTGATATCTGTTTTTGGACTAGTTCTGGAAGATAATTGCAGTTTATGAGTGCCGGGTCAGGTTGTTGGAGTAGAGACTAAAGGATTTGTGATTAGAGCAGATGTGTTTGCCTCAAATGGCTAGGCTATATGGGATGGAGCGTTTTGTATGATATGGATGGCAGCTATCAAAATGGAGATATTGTTGTAGGTTAGTGATCTTTAAGTGGACAGAGATGTGTAAGTGACCATTCTGTACATAGATGTCCACATCCAGTAAGGTGATGTCAGTCTGAAAACAGGACCAGGTGAAGTTTAGGGAGGAAATGTTATTCAGTGATTTCAAGAAGTCAAAAAAGGAGGTTTTCACCATGGGTCCAGACCATAAATATGTCATCTATATACTTGAACCACATTTCTCTAGTCTGCCCATGAAAAGGTTGACACAGGAAGGTGCCATGCAAGCGCTACATCAGTGCCTCATATCTGATGGTAAACAAGAGACTGGAAGGAAAAGAAATTTTTGGTAAGGATAAATTGAGCCAAAGAAGTAAAGAAATGAGTGGTAGGGAAGATGTGTGGGGGGCGACTGTCGAGGTAATGCTCTATGGCACTTAGGCCCTGGCCATGAGGGATGTTGGTGTAGAGTGATGATATGTCAATAGTGACCAGGAAGCATTGATTTACTCTAAGAACTCAAAAGAGGTCTGAGGGAAATCTTGGCTTTTGAGTATTTCTAAGTCTAATAAAGCAAAATAAGTTATTTATATAATTAGGAGTTTTACTATCCAGTTTACTAAATTATGGCTCGCGTAATGGTCACGTCACCTGATTTTATTATTATTTAAATTAATCATCTATAACACTGAGAGAAACCATTCTGTTCCAGCAAGTGAAGTGAATACATACCATAGAGAAGTACTGAGCATGCTGCTATGGCAGATATTACAAGTGGAAAGATTCCTATAAAAAGTTTATATACACACAATTGTTATTTGAACATCTGGCAAAGAGACAAAAAAACACACAAGTTAGTCACATATGGAATATGTCACTTACTGTTTTTAATTTGTACACTGAAAACCTCACAAATACATGAAAATAAAATAAACATTCAGACATGTATGACCATCATTTTATTCTCCAATGATCAACTCATTATTGAAGATACTGAAAATAATCTCCAACAGCTGAAAGACTGCCTAAATAATCTTACAGATGAATATAATTTTAAAATCTTAATATCAATGCTCAATGGCCCTTAATGGAAAGTTTCCAGCAAGATGCAAAATAAGCCTTAAAAGACTTAAAAATACAGCAGCTATTCCACTTCAACTATTTAGAATAGTGATGTCCATGAATGAATAAGAGAAAGAAATAGAGAAAAACATTTCAAAACTTAATTTGATATGTTAAACACCTAACACAGAAAAAACAACAATGAAAAAGTCAAGCCAATACCTACTATCCTGTATGGAGCATAAAACTGTGCAGTAACCTGGAAATATGCAAGCAGAATCCCGGTACTAAAAATTAAATGTTTGCTGTACGTATAAGAATGTAGACTAGGGTTACCAGAATTTTTTCTTTAAATCCGGGGACGCTTCACAACTTTTTCACCAAAATCCGGGGACCCTTTCGGCATTTGTCCTAATTACGCGTTGTACTTTTATTATTTATAGGATTAAAGGTTTGGTTAACTTAAAAGCCACATAATGTTTATATTTTGTATTTTAAATGAGGATCACAGACAGCCATGTTGCACACAGCAAGGAGACTTGATTTTCCAAAGCTGTTGTGTCCAAGACGCAGTATCCTTGTAATTTTCTTTTAATCCTAGGCACATACAAGGAAAGAAGTGCTCTTCATATCTCTTGTTTTAAATGAATTTGTTAGCAAATCAGGGCTTATAAAGAATTCTCGCTTGATTAAAAAAAAAATTCTGGGGACAACAGTAAAAATCCGGGGACATTGCGGGGACAGAGAGCTGAATATGGGGACTGTCCCCGGCAAACAGGGACGTCTGGTAACCCTAATGTAGACGAGAAGATAAAATAGTAAACAAAGACATCAAAAATAATCCTAATATTTCTTGTTGAATGACAAAAGACTCATGATTACCAATAGAAATGTCTCCATAGTGTGGAAATAATGGCAGATAATAGATTTTCCAAACAAATTTTGTGATATGAACAAAACAAAAGAGAGATAACTCAGGAGGTCTCTGAAGAGATGGCTCGACCTTGCTGACTAGAAAAGGTGAAATAAAATTGCTGAATTCTTGAAGAAAAAATAAAATTAAAATATTAGTCTGCTCTGTGGGGGCCACAATGGCCTCCAAAATTTCTTTGATCAGGCTTCTCAGTTTTTAGAGTGAACCATCCTATTAATCCCAAAACTAGTGAGTTGAATAACTTAGTCGGTGAAGTTATCTTTCACATTTGATTTTTCAAACAAATGCACCTAAGAGTAACACACATCTCTTTGCAACTTTCCTCTTCACATTTACAATTTTAGGTGATCTTAGGCACCTAAAATTAAAGGCAATTTCACTCATTAAATGCATTTTCATGCAGATTAAAAAAGAATGTTAAACCTAGATTTTTGTCTACCAAAATCCCATTGCAAAATTATTGAAATCAAAGCATCACAAAATTTGTATCAAGCATTACTGTACAATTAGAATGAACATCAGACAACATTTAGATTGTTCAACAAAAATAGTATGGAAAAGTCTCTCCCCAGAGCCGCAGTTAGGATTTGTAGGCCCTTAGGTTATATATATATATATAAATTAATAAACCTTTTAATACAAAATATTGGATAATGTAATGATACTAAAAATAAACGAGGATAACTTACTGAAGAATCAAAAGTATGAAACATGCTTTCTGAGATTGAAGTGAATGAGGTTACCAAGTGATGCTCGCAGATTCAATTTTTCGATGGATGATCAATAGATAAGGTGTTGTCTATTGTAGTTGTATTGTTGCAATCAAACAACCCCAGCAAAAACCCGCAGAAGATAAAACTCAAAAGTTTAATAATAATATGAAAGAGTATTAAGATAAAAAATGATAAAAGATGATTAAGATCACCAAACCATGAAGTAGAAAAGGATTAAAAACACAATATTGATTATTCACAGGCTCATGACATCAGGAAGACAGTGAATAAAATGTTAGTAGACAGCACTCCACTAATCAGAGCCTTCCTACGCCACACCAAGCCATCAAGATTCTTAAATGCTGAAATAAAAGTTCTAAAAGAAATAAAAAATCACTTAAAACAACAAATTAAATAAGAATAATTAAAAATTGAATTAGTCTAAATACACCTGTTTTTATTATAAATGAATGTAATTTTTTATAAGTAATTACTTTCAAACAAACATTAAAACTAGGACCTCCCACTGCTACTCGATATTTGCATTGTATACAAAATGAATTTATCTCACCTAACCTACCGGACATGAAGGCGAGGGAATTTCAGTTTGTATTACATGTGTACAACAGTGACATCAATCTACATTCATACGCCCCAACCACAGTATACTTTCAATAATGTTACAAGGGTTATATGTCCTCATCGTTGAGATGCAGAGTTGTTATTTTTTAGTATAGGTGCACTGAAATGTTATCTTCCAGTACACCCATACTTCAAATTATTGAACTACAAATGCGAAAACATTGTTTCCAGTTTTCACAAGCATTTTAGGACTTTCGGTGCTAAAGCCGTTTGCACCTTTTTTTTTCAGTGGTGCAGGTTCCTTGGGTTATATCCTAGGTTGCCTTTGCCTAAATGCGGCCGTGTCTCTCCCAATCTGTTATTGCTGATGAAATGTAAGTTATGGGTGAAGGGGTGCAAAAAATGATCAGACTTATACAGTAACAGTGAATTCTGAGAGACAGATATGTAATAAGTACGCCTGGGAAATTTTGCGTTAAACATAAACCTACATGTAAAACACCTGTCAGATTACCACATTAAAAAAAATACAGAAAAAATAAACAGAATATAAAATAAATATATGTAAAAAATATATTCTACTTAAAGGTAGATAAGTTTATGCAATGTCATATATACCTTCACAATCTTTGGATTAGTGAAAATCTCATTCAGTGGCTGTAGATGGGAACGCAATGCCAGCGTATCAATAATGTAATCAGTGGTACGAGTTGATAGTTGCATCAGGCACGTCAGTCCCTGGTAGCTGCGATATGAATGGTGCTGCAACCACAGAGAAAATGCTGAAATTATAACATGTTCTGTACCTAGTTTATACCTGAAATTATTTTTATAGACTGGAGGTTCAAATTACAGTTCATTCCTACAGATTTCAGTGCCCAGTGCTTCCTGACATTATTCAAATAAAATTGTGTTGGGGTGGTTATCTGCCTGATAGCAGTGAGGTAATCAAAGTAGCAGTCATCAGTAAGGAAATGGCTGAAAATTCTAATGTTTTAATTTTTACAACAACTTAAGAGAAAATTTTTTTTTTTTAAATATTTTAGATTTGATTCTGTACATGTACAGCTACAATATATGAACATAATAATAGGAGTTCAAACAATAATAATAATAATGAGCAGGAAAATGCTTTAAGGCAATGAAACTAAGGAAGGATAGGGAAATAAACTCCAAAATTTACCGCAGATGATGGCAGCTGGAATTGACAAATACAAGTAATGCAATATTTCAGTATTGAACTTATCCTTGCAAGTAAATGAGAAACTTGGCAGGGTCATATAAGATCACATAGTTACCTGCTTGGTGAATGATGAACTAAGGTAGCGTGGCCTGAGCGTCATGGGCAGTGGAGGGGTGCAAGACAGAACTGAATCAATAATTCTGGAGCTAAAATATAGTTGAAGGTGGGGTGAACATCACCAAGCTAAGTAATGTGAGAGGACATAAACATAATAATAATAAAACTATGAAAAAAATGTTTAGGTATGAATACTGAATGAAACAAGAAAAATCTACAAGTAAAAATAGTGAATAAAACAAATACCCCCACTTCCAATGATAATATATCTCCAGAATTGTCGATTCTTGATTCAGTATTGCCTTGCCCAAATCCATCACCATTCCTGATGGCCAGGCCATGTTATCTTGATTCCCAATTCACCAAGCGGTAGACTATGTGATCACATCTGACCCAACCAAGAATAAGATTCTATACCAATATAGTGCATTGCATGTATTAGTCATTCTCTAGACTTCCTTAATAATTGGAGTTGATATATTTGTAAAACATCACACTGTAGTGTCTCATTTTGTTTACAGTGTAATACAGATGAGAACATAAAACTGGCCTATTTGAATTACTTAAACATTCTACAAATATGAATCTCTACCATCATTTGTGATAATGTATATTGTCAGTTGTCATGCATTTCATGGTAATGACATGGATAAAAAAAAATTAAAAAATTGTCCTACAACTCTTTGTTGTGTTTATATTTGTTCAAAGCCATGTGGTACATCACAAAAGTTTCCAGCACTGTACTACTTTCAACTCTGTATATTTCAGGATATTTCTGTACAAACAATTAGAGGACATTTGCAAGGAGATTATATGTATATACACCAAGACTCACTACATATATCAAATCTGTTATTGTCATACAAGGGGGCCATCAGACATGTTCAGAATCGATTTCTCCTGATAATACATTGAAAGATAATTGAAAGGTATACATACATCCACATGCCTGTGGAATAACCTTTTCTTCAAATGTGTCCTGTTTTTGAGATATTCACATGCAAAAAAAAATCCATTTTATGTATCAGAATAATTGCACTGTTTTTTCAAGTGGCTGTGTGGTCTAGGTGGTAAAACATCTGCTCTGTAATTTTTGAACCTGGGTTTTTAATCACTGTAGTATCAATTTTATCTTTTTATCTTCAGATATTGCTCAGCAACTTCATTTACTTCATTTACATACTTTTATCACATGAAATAATACTTAAAATTCACGTTACATGCAATAAAGTGCCTTTTTTCAAAAATCTTTTTTTTTTCGAAAACGAAATCTCTTCATGGGTGTACTGAAGGCTTGCGTTGACACCATGAAGTCTCCATCCTTACATTATTTTTCAATTTTTGTTAACAAGTTTACTGTTTTGATGCAAGGCCTATTACAAGCCATTGTTAGTATATTAGCCAAAATTGCATTTTTTGTATCTATTTTAAGTAATATGATTTGTTTTAAATATTGTTTCACACATTAAAAGTATGTGAATGAGGTTAAAATCAAATTAAAATATCCATGTTAAAAAAAAATGATATTACAGGGATTTGAACTAGAGTCCAAAAATTATGTAGCAGACTTACCACCTTGACCACGTGGTCACTTGGAAATATAGCGCAATTATTCTGGTATATAAAAGACATTAGGATTTTTTTGTATGCGAATATCTCAAAAACTAGGTTGCATTTGAAGAAACAATGGTACCACAGATATATTTGCAGGAAATTTAAATCTGTTCTGAACATGTCAGATGGCCTTCTTGTTAGCAACTAAATGGAACCCATTGTTGAAAAGAAAAACACCACCCTATCAAAGAAACATTCAAAGTAAATCTTCTAAAGAATGATATTACAAAAGATACCCATCAAAAAAGAATTGACCATTGACAAAACAAACTCGGAAAGGAAAAATGTGGCAAAAATATTAGCATCTGCAGCATACAAAGCTTTAGAAAAATATAAGAAGTTACCTAGTATGGACAAACAGGAATTTTTACTGATGACATAACCAAATCTATCCAAGCCAAGAAACAAGCTTATCAAATAAACTTAATTAATGAAATAGATTAAAATAAAATATAGGAAAAAAAATGCAATATCTCAAAGAGAAGTGAGGAAACAAACATCAGGGTTGGTGTAAATAATGCAGAATTACTTGGAAATCAGGACAAGGCATTTAAACTAATAAGATATCTTAGTAAAAATCAAAAAGATAATGTGAAGCTAAATTCTATATAAACTGAAGAATGGTGAAAATACTATGAAGATCTCTGGGCAGGAGATATACGGATTAGCACCAAGATAATGGAGCATGACCCACATGTAAATCCAGTAACAATGTGAGAACTATTACAAGCCTTGAAAGAGTTTAAGAACAATAAATCACTAGGCAATAAAAACATAGAATTAATTAAATACTAACCAGACCTTTTACTCAATTACTCAAATGAATACCAAGTTTTATAAGTCTATAATTTTAGAAGGAAACACAAATGTTGAATCTGTTATGAAATTATAGTAATCCCATTCTGCTTTATGAGCAGAAGGCTGGACTCTGACAAAAACAACAAATTCAGATGGAAGAAATGAAATTTCTCGGATAAATTTTAAGATTTAAGAGGACAGAAATTATTTGTAATGATGTCATCAGACAAAGATTAGGAGTAATAACCAGTTTGGATAAATTATGTGACTATTGAGCTAGATTCCTTAGATACAGTCAAAGAATGGACAGTGACAGAATGTCAAAAATTTTTAGATCAGTAAAAAACCATTGGGAAATAGGACAAGGGACACCCACAAAAAAGACAGAATGACAAATCCTCCTTTTAAAAACTGAAGATGGAACATTCTTATGAAAATTAAATACATTCCATTTGTTAACTTTTAAAAGATGTAAGCACCTTAGAATTTGTTAAATTCTACTTTTTTTTAGCTATAGGGCATAGGGGATGGTGCAAGCCTTTCAGAAATTGTAAAATCTTTAACCTTGTCACTACAGGATATGGGGTACGGGATTCAAACAGAAGCCGATAACGCAGCTCATTGGTGACATACGGTGATTTAAAATCAAGAAAGTAAATCAACATATAATATAAGCTCTAAACAGACAGTTAATAATAGAAAATAACTTTCAAACTCACCTAAATCACTGAAATCCTCAAGAGTTCAACTTGTAAACAATCGACTTTGGTTACGTGACCATATTGCTATTTTACAACACTTTTTGATGCAGTAAAGTACACTTATAATAATAACGAACCGGGAGAAAGTAAAATTCACTAAAAATAAGTAGTTTCAGGCAGGATAAATAAAGTAAAAACGATTTTAAAACTACGTCAAACACACTCGCATTTTCAGTATCACATAACAGCACGTTTTCGGTAATTTTCGGAGCTAATAAATAATTTTTATATAATAATAAAGAACACTGTATAACATATAAAAGTTTCAAAGCATTCCACAAAGTTAAACAAACATTAGATCAGTTTTTAAGGTAACTACGCCATAAAGGAAAACGTGGAAGCTTTCAAATTTAAATTGTGAACGACTAAGACCACCTCGGTAAACAAAATCACTTTTAAAACGAATAATAAAACTAGAGAAAAATTCTGATGAAGAGTGGAGAAAGAGTACAATGATATGATAGGGGTTTAAACACGATATCTTACACTTTAGCGGTAAGTCGCAGAAATAAGATAACGTTAGGGGAAGTACCTTTGTCTTACATGAAGTCAGTATTATTCTGCAACACATTCGAATTTTTTACAATAAACTGAATAATGGAAACACTTTTATCACTGGTCAAGACTATCCCCCCCTTTCCCGGCAATTCTACCACCACCATGCGTTTTCCGCCTGTGCTTCATTCATGTGGCGGGTTGGGATGTGACCACATCTTTCCCCCTGCCATATGTCTCGCTTCTCACATGACTAAGACTTATGTCAAATAGTGCAATTTGTTTATGTTTTAGTGTTTTTATGTGTTCGACTCGCCCTCCTGCCTTCATCTGTGGTAAGTGACAAGTATCTGTTTATTTTTCCCTATCCTATCTTATTTACAATGAACTGAGTAAGTTTAGAGCAAAAGTCATCATAAACTTAACAAATCAACAAACCACGTACTATACACCGTAAAATTTTAAACACTGGGTATCACAGGATTTTCCCAAACTATTTTTAGTAGTGAGATGCAACAGGTGTCATGTATCTAAAGGTGTATGACACCCAGCGGGAACAGACCCGCCATCACTAGTATCCAATGTCTTGAAGCAACCGGTGTGTTAGTCAGTTTTGGGAGTAGCCCCACTGTGGCATCCGTGTAGGCCGTGAAAGTAGTTCCAGAAGTAATACCAACCACGCAGTCTTGGCAGCCATGATAATTTTTTTTGAACAAGCAAATTGTAAACAGTGACTATGACGTTTTGATAATTCGTTAACGGGGGTTAATCGGTCTTTTTATTCATCTCCATAACTTGCAATTTTGGAAATAATTTGTTTGATAGCCAACTTCAACTGTAATTGTGACTTTTAGATGTTACTTTGAAAATATATAGAAAACTTTTATTTGAACAGTGCTTATTTCTCATAGTGAACAGTAACCTTTTCTTTCCTAAAGCTAATGAGGGAAGTGGCGGCCTTAACTTCTTACAGTTGATTTATCCAGGATCACACACAGTTTGACAATTTAATTAGTGAATATTTTGACAGAACTGAAAGCAAGTTGGAGGTTAGTTAAGGTGATTAAACCAATACTTCTACCCCGGTATATGTTTTTTTTCCCCCCCTTACAAAGACATGGTGAAATTGATTGAAGAGTGCTGTGGGAAATCATATAAAGAAATGCATATCCAAACCATAATACAGAATCAGTGAAGAGTCAGCTTATTAGGTACACAAATAAAAAATAAAAAAAAAAGATTGATTATAGTAATAAGGTGGGGAAAGAATTACTTGTTGAAGACTTGAAATGTAAATACCTTGGCATAACATTTGATAAACTCAACTCAGCAGGACACATCGGTCAGGTAGTAGGAAAAGGTTTCAAAATCCTTCGCTTGTTGGAGAGAGTGATGAGGGGATGAACTTGAAAGTAAGGGAATTGGGTTACATAACGCTGGTCACATCACTGCTTGTAGTATGGGACCCACATTTTGGGTATTAAATACAGGAGTTGAATGGAGTGCAAAGAAGGGCTGCTAGATTTGTCTCTTGGAATTTTCGCTGAACACAATCGGTAAGTGATATGATAAAGCAGATGGGATTCATCAGGGGCGGATCCAGGATTTTGGTTCGGAAGGGGCTTGAGCAGATTTTGTTTTGGGGGGTCTTGGGCTTGAGTGGATTTTGGTTTGGGGGGGGGGGGGGTCTTGAGTCAGTCAAGAGTACTCTTTATAGTCTCCTCAGATTGCTGCCACCTTAAAAGATCAGGAGAGCTAAAAAAAGTCTCCAAAATTACAATGTTGGGGGTGGATTTAGATACTTTTGGGGGGCTTGAGCCCCTAACCCCTGGGATTCATTGAACGATAGGAGGAGGGGGAAGTGAGACAAGGGAGTGTACAAGGCATATATTGGTGATGAGGCATGGAAAGATTTTTGGTGGAAGAATTAGAAGAGGTGCATGGAAGGGAAAATATAACCATGACCACAAACTGACACTTGATTTCAGGCATAATGGTGTGGGACGATTTTCTTTCTTAGGTAAGGAGGTCAGGGATTGGAACAAATTACCAGGATAAATGATGAATAATTTACCCAATTTGAAGTTGAAATTAGTAGAGGGAACAAATAGGTGGGAAAAGGAAAGGGGAAAAATGGGTGTGTAGGGAAATTGCAACTGGAGCAAGCACTCTATTGCAAATAAATTAAATTAATTTTTTTATTAAAATAATGATTTTCTGTGGACGATACGCTGTACGAACAAAAATAGTTGTTCACAGTCTACTGGCAAGGCACATTTCCTGCTACAGCTATATCGAACAAATGCCAGAAGATGTGTAGCGCAATACCTAAAACCTTATAAAATATGACACACAGAGGTACAAAGTTAAAATTTTACAAAAGTTATGCCACTTCCTGTGTTTTTATATGGAAGCAAGACACTGATAATAAAAGACAAAAGCCACATACAAGTAGTGAAGAAGTTTTAAGATCTCTGAAATGATGCACAAAATTACATTTAATAAGAAATGATATAATAAGACAGGAGCCGAAAATATACAGCATAAACGGTAAAATATTGGAACAAATAGAGAAACCACTTGTACATAATGAGTAACTTGAAATTCCCGAGAGCAGCAACACCATTCGTACCAAAAGGTTGAAGAGTGATAGGCAGTCCAAAAAAAGAATGGATGCCAGAACAGATCAGTAGGCCAAATCCATGTTTGGGAAGAAGAAGACTATATCAATTAACAGTAATATCTTTGAGATTATGTGATGGGAGTTGACATACCAGAACAAACATGGCACCAAGTATTAACGTGAAACAAACTCTATTTCCTTTACTCACTATCCTTCTAGTGCATACACACCACATTTTTTCTCCAAACAGGAACCCACCCTTACATAAATCAATATCTATTAAAGATGGCAGAAGTCAGGCAATAAAAAAAATACACACACATAAACAGTCCTTTCAAATCCTTGCCAAGAAAAACAATACACAACTCACACTTGCAGCTCTGCAAAAATCCATTCTAAATTATTTTTTGCCCCAGTGTATTCAATGATATTACTGAAATCCAGCTCAGTGAAAAACATATAGTATGTAATTAAATGAAAATTTGAACATCATAGACACAAAATTATGGGGGAAACAAAAGACTGTTACAATTACTGTGTTGCTTAAATAACAAAGACCAGTGGACTCAGTTGATTAAATGCGTCATAACACAGACTGAACCTTTTGAACTTGTAATGATCTATCCCTATAAAATGGCCAAGATGTAAAGATATCTGTCACACTCTGACGTCACACCTCCGCTGCACAACCAACAATGACCGGAGATGTTTGAGGTTATGCGCATTATTTAATAACAGTGCTATTTAGCTTATCATCCATGAGTAAATAAGCTTCCAGCACACTAAAAGAAAAGTATGTATTTCGTACTGACGTGTTAATAATTAGTTGCTCTTTCTTAATTAAAATATAGATTTTTCTTATACTCTCTGTACAGTTATGACATCATTACAGTAAGCTAAGAAGTACCTGCATCACATCATTTTCAAGATTATGAGCATTGTTTGAAGAAAATTGTACTTAACAAAGAAACAAATTGCTAAAATACTGCATTCAACACGTCATTTTTGTCGGGTTTACAAGATATTTATATTTTAAGTCACTTTCATAGTACATTTGAAGAAATTATTTGTTGAAACACTGAAATAAAAGTATGTACTGTGTTTAAATTAATATATTAATTATTAGTCACTTTTAATACTGATGTCACATCAGACACATGTAAATATTTCCAGTGGGTCAAATTTAGATCACAATACAGTGAATGTATTCCTACACAGCTAACAGAATCTATGAATTTTTACAGCAATATTAGCATAAGTTGTGGTTATGTCGAAATACAGATAGGACCAGAATGACCTACAGACAATTTTTTACAGAATAATTCACAATGAATATAGTTTTATAAATAATTTAATCTGCTTTCTTAAACTCCGAGTTCGTGAAGTTATTATTATACGGATGGAAGTAGTTCTGTATTTATCCTGCTGAATGAGACCTGGACCAGAAATAAAACCAATCTCACAAACTATAACATAAGGTTTTGGGATTTCTAATTTATTTTTAATTTCATTGGTTCCTTAATTCTGACATCATTAATTCAGTAGAAATTCCAACTGTGTCACTGTGGACATTATGGCCAAAATATTTTACCGCATTACAAAATAGTGTTATGAGCATTTATTATTACTGATTCAAGCACACTATGGAGTGCTTATAACTACTCTTTCCTTGATGCTTACCTTTGTTCCCAATACCTTATAGGTCCAGCTAATAATTTTTCCCTTCTCTCCTGTGAGATGGGTTTCCAAGGTTTAGTAATTTTTTCTTGCTTACTTGTCAATTATTAAACTAAGGAAAAAGGAAACTGCTTTAGGCAATATAATTGCAAGGAAAGGGAAAATGACTCATCACTCACCAAAGTTGAAGGCATCGACGAGAGAAGAACATATATTACGAACACACAAATAAATAAACTCAATATTTCGATAGTTAACCTTATTCATGACATAGAAAATGAGTCATGCGCCTTGGGAGGTGTGCACACACCGGGGGTTGCTGCACGACTCCTTTTTTGCGTCAAGGAAAGGAATTTTATCGGTGGTTGAGGCCAGGTGGGTGTCTGGTATCTAGGATGTTTTGGTAAGCAAGTTCCCATCTGTGAAGTTCTGAGGCGGCGGTGGTTTCGGGGAAAACTCTGATGGCTCTCACGGTGAAACAGTCATTGAAGTTGTGGTAGTTAGCATGTTCTGGTACGGGGAGATACAAATTGCGGGTGTGAACTGTTTGTCTGTGGCCATTCATTCTGGTCGAGAGTTGTTGTGTAGTCAGGCCTATGTAAGAACTCGTGCAATGGCGACAAGTAAGCTGGTATTTTTTGCGTCAAGGAAAGGAATTATATTACTTGTCAATTAG
This sequence comes from Vandiemenella viatica, assembly GCA_031002005.1. Classification (NCBI taxonomy): domain Eukaryota; kingdom Metazoa; phylum Arthropoda; class Insecta; order Orthoptera; family Morabidae; genus Vandiemenella; species Vandiemenella viatica. The sequence continues at coordinate 276,458,376 of JARYHS010011408.1, forward strand.
TAATTTTTGGTGGAGGGGATCAGGAGTTAACCATATTACAAAATTTGGAGCGATCTGCAACACAGTGTTGGAAATCCCAGCGGAGTCCAAATCTTTTTGTACCTCATTGAGCCACAATGTACCTGTCTTATAGCTTTTGACGAGTGAAAAGACCTTTTAGGTAAGCCTATTGCTATCCATTATCAGAAGGTGCCCAAAACACTTCAGCTGTTTCCAACTGTTAGTACAATTTGCAGTTTACTTTCAATTGATAGGTTACATCCAGGAGCACTTTTGCCCCATGAATTTGCCTCAGGATATGTCTTTCAGATTTTTACAGATCAACCACAGTGCCTTTCCTGTTCATCAGCAAAGTCTCCGCAGCATATAAGAACTGAGGTCTGACGACAGTTTTGTTATGACAGATTTTAGCATTCTTTGAAATACACTTCTTGTTGTAATGATTTCTTGAAATCTGATATGATGTGTTGAGATTAGCGCACCTTTCTAAGATGGAGGTTCCATCTCTATCTTTAGGGTGGACCCATTCACCGAGGTACCAGAATCTATCGACTTTTCCAATCCGGTCATGGATGGTCATCTAAGGGGGCTTTCTCGGGATGTCAACTCTCAAAGTACTTGGTATTTTCATATGATATCTATAGTCTTGTCTTCTCTGCTATCTCGTGTAGGGTTTGAACAGCAATGACAGCGTCCTTAGAGTCACTGGTTAGGATTGCTATGTCATCTGCGAAAGCCGGGCTCCTGATTTCGATCATTCATGTTTTGGGCTCCAATGGCGACTGGTTTGATTCCAATTTTGTTAGTGCAAGTTCCCAGGTTCTGATGACTTTGTCGAAGACCAGATTGAATAGAATGGGTGAGAGACCATCTCCTTGTCTTACTCCAGTTGTGATCTTGAAACTCCTCTGAAATTCACTTTGGAAGAGATGTCTGTGAGAGTTTGTTCAATGAGGATGTGTGTATTATAATCTACGCCAAGCTTTCACAGCATTGTGAAGAGTGTTTGTCGGTCAATCAAATCGTAAGCCTTGTTGAAGTCCACGAATATTACAGTGACGTTCACACTTCTCGTATGTTTTAATTGGAGAATTGTTTTTAGATCTACTCGCTGCAAGAGTGTCTTCACCAAAATCCTCCCTGATATTCACCAATCATGTGGCCACACTGATTCTCCACATTGTCCTGTAGAATCCTAGACAGGATAGTGATATTCCCCGATAGTTGTTAACATCACCTCTTTCTCCTTTTTTTGTGTATTAGTGCTGTCCGCCAGCCAACAAGTATCCTTCCAGTGTCCCAGCAGTCAGTCAGGATTTGATGTAAGGCCTCTGTGATAGTACTTCTGCCTGCTTTAAGGACTTCCACAATGATGCCATCTTCTCTGAGTGCCTTGTTATTCTTGAAGCGTTTGATGGCACCAGTGACTTGCTGCAAACTAGGTGATTCAGGTGGAGGATTGACATGCATTGTATCTCCAACAGGTAATCATTCTTTGGGCTCTTGGCAACTGAGTAATTAGTCCAAGTAGTTTGCCAGAAGTTTCATGTTCTCATCATTGCAGGTGACTAACTTCCCTTTTGGATTCTTGAAGTAAAGGCATGGTGGATTATAACCTGAGAGCTCCTCTTTGAATGCCTGGTAGAAATTTCTGGTGTTGAACAACATAAATTCTTCAATTTCTCCCACCTTGAACGATCGTAACATCTCTTCATATGCCTAATGGTCTTAGCAGACTGTCTTCGTACCTTTGCACAATCTTCCCAGTCTTCTTTTTGCTTAGTTGAGTTCTACTTCATTCATGCTATAGCTTGCTAGTTGACTGCACGGTCACACTCGGCATTCCACCACCTGTGATGTCGCTTCCTTCATGGTTGTCAGCGTTTATTCATGGTTTCATGTACTGCGGAGGTCAGTTGGTTCCAGTCATTCATTTCTCTTTGCAAGATGTTAGTTGCAAAGTGCTCTGTATTTTTATGAGCATTACATAACAACAATTATATTTATTTAGGCAACAACAATGAAATGAATTGACAAAACGTTGCTTTTATCCATCTTTTTTACGAGCTTAGAGGCTAATAATTACATAAAGAGGCTGCATTTTCCCTATGGTAAAGAAAGAGAAGAGAAGGAGATGCAAGTTAACTGTTGAAGTATTTTTACAACCCTCTTCCAACAAAATTATTGGTAGATCTGTTCCAAAAACTTAATTATTATAACTCAAATACAAAATTAGATAATAAGGCTGACGGTGTAGAACAAACAGGATAGTGTTTCCAAAGAACACTGTTTCTGCATCCATTAAATCTTATAATCACTTGACTGATGGTGGAAAAGATCAGAACGCAAAGAAACTCACCTGCAGAATAAAACTAGCTACCCGCCTCAAAATCACTGCCTAACAAAAACTGTAATTCCAGTTCAACAATATCATTCATGAGTTCCCATCAAGAATCAATCTGGAACCACCACCATCATGCATTAATATCTTAGGCACAATGGCCATATTTCAGTCATGGAATATTACTAACCTCCAGATCAACAGCGACCCACTGCAGTGCCGCAATTCATCCAAGAGGGCACTAACACTAGCTACATCTTCTACAATTGCTAGGGGAGTGTCTGAGATGGGTGGAGGTTGAGTAGGATTAACCACCTTCTGCAGCTGCTCAGCAGGTGGATGGAAGCGATCCAGTTCCACTTCATACGGATGGTTAAACCTGTAAGGTGATGTAATAATTCTTTAATAAATAACAGATACCAACATCACAATGGTAATATACTGGGAATTTATTGTATTATCTCCATAATCTAAATTTACCAATTCCACATATTTAATACATAGAACTGACACAACAAATCTATTTCTTTATACCTATGTATATAGAAATAAATATTTACACTATTAATCCCGCTGTAACATATTCCCAACTGTACTTTTTAAAAAAATATCAACCAAACATTTTTGCTATAGCTAAAAACAGCTTTTAAGTTTACATGTGTTTCATAAGGCCAGTTACACACTGGGCAGTTTTTGCCGCAGCAGAAAATCAACCATCACCACCTACAGAATTTGAGATTTTTAAACATTCAGCAGTAGAACTGCTGCTGCTATTTCAGTGGTAAAACTTCCGCTGCTATTAAGAGCTGGCGAAAGGTGACTTGGTCGGGCATCAGTACTTTTCTTTTGCTAACTTGAGTTTAATTTTGTGAAATTAGAAGTTAATTTTGTGTTTATTACTTTGTGGTTGGGTTTTTAAATTGTTATTTTGATGGTTCCATCACTGTATAAATGGGAAAAGAAAAAAATTGTCTTATTTGGAGCCATCAAATCAACCAAAGGAAAACAGAATATTTGAGGAATGATGACAACAAGTTTTTCAATTATTTTGGGATGTTTATTTTGACGAATTGCTTGGGAAACTTTTTTTTTAACTGCTTAACGTCTCTTAACAACGAGGTCTTTAGAGACGGGAAAGGATGGGGGGCAAGGAATGGGAAAGAATTCGGCCATGGCCTTTTGAAGGAAGTATCCCGGCATTTGCCTGGAGTGATTTGGGAAACCATGGAAAACCCAAATCTGGATGCTCGGATGGGGATTCGAAGGGAAACTATAGTACAGCATTCAATGGAGAAATACCCAGCTAATGAATTGTATTCAACATCTGTAAATGCTGGCAGTCATTTTTATGTAAGCTGTTTTCTCATGGGCCTACTATTGGTAAACATTTAATTTTATATATTCCAATCTGCTATACTTATTTTATGTTAATTAGGGCAAAAACTCCTTGAGGTCAATAGGAATAAGTGTACAGGAAAAGTTTGAAAAATACACTGTGCCACATAATGGGACTTACATTTATTTTTAACTAATACATATATTTCACTGTGTAATCAACACTTCACTGATGAGTTTTTCCTATATTGCTTTATCCTTATAAGCACAATCGATTAGTTAAACTTTTTTCGTTAGATTGTAATATGTTGAGTGTTTTAACAATTATTACTTTACAAAGAAATATTGAAAGTAATTGGTGAAGGTACCAAATTTACTGAGCAGCTTCTCTCACTGTATTCGTCATTGCTGTGTTATATATATAAAAAAAAAGGTCCCATAATGCCGAGCAGCAAAATTTTTGTCTAATGATGTCCAATGTTACAAGTGAACCTTCGCAAATGTCTAAGATATAAGGACACAGTTATACATTATTAAACCCCAAAATCTTCCTATAAAATGTGACAACATTTTTCAAGTTCTAGTTGAAGCTGTAAAAAACTTATGTAAATATGTGATCAAAAGTTTACTATCCAAAGGCATTTTTTCCTCATTTTCCAGTTCATCAAATTCATTCCTAATTTCAAAACAGACTTCTTTCTAAGCATTCCTGGTAGCGTCCCGATCTTTAAAAGAATCTAATGTTTTGTCCCATGAAACTGGTCTTGTTTCCACTAATGATATGAAAATATCTTTTTTATCACCACTTAATTCACATTACAATTTTTAATTAAAAAATGTTAACTTTACATAGGCTGAAAATTTAATTTAATTGCAATGGAGCACAGGCTCCGGTGGCCATTTCCCTACACCCCCATCTTTCCCGTATCCTGCACCAACCTACATTTGTCCTCTACAAATTTTACCTTTAAATTCTTTCAATGTTTTCAGTAAAATATTCATCATTTCTCTTGGTAAATCATTCGAATCCCTAACACTCTTACCTAAAAAAGAGTATCTTCCCACACTCTTGTGCCTGACGCACATGTGGTTAAAAATCCGCTGAGTGTGTAAGCAATTTACTGGTCACATGGCCCACAATCTGGATTGCTGCACTAAACTACCACCGAATGTAGTGGCAGCATGTGGCTGCATACCTGCCATCAACAGCAACTCCACCGTGGATTTTCCCTACTGCCCAGTGTGTAAGCTTCCATTTGATCCCTCATGCCACTACTGGAATGATAATCATGTACAAAGGGAACAGCAAGTTTTGGATTCTATATAAAATGAACTTTGACCTGCAAATGGAAGAGTGTGTCAATTTGATGTGATGTTTTAAAGTCACTCTTTGATTTCATCTTCTGGCAAAGTATCGGGCTCCCAGAGCTCATCCTTATATACCCTGTGCCTAACAATGGTTGGTGTTAACGTCATAGCCACATGTGCCGAGCAAATCTCAGTGCAATCGTTGTGGGCTAGGAAGCCTAGTGGTGCAAGTTAGGCAGTTGGTCAGGAGTCGTGGTGGGGATAGGAATGATGGAAGAGGTTGGCTGGAGGTCAGAGTGCATTCTGTGATGATCTCTGCATCCTTAACTGACCAATTACAGGGTTCCATGCCGCTCTGAGTTGATACCCCATGTCTCTGTTTACAATGTCTTCTGCAAGATTATTTTATTTTACACAGAAGATTTTATAGTCAAAGTTTAAGACCATTGTTTAATGATAAAATAATGAAATCTTAAATTACATGTTACATGTGAGTTTTTAATAAATAAAGATTCAATGCAAAAAAAAAAAAAAAAATATTCTGGTTGGTTAGTTGGAATAAAAATAAGGTTATGTAAAGAATTACTGCTGACCACATAACAAAATCATATCAGACATACAAAAATCATTGAAAATTTCTGGTGTTAACCCTTCAGTAGTGGAACTAGGTATGGCTGGGTAGCAGACCAGAATAAGCTGTTTTGATACATACCAAGAGGTATTTTGCTTTAGTAAAGTTTGAAATAACCGACTCTTTCGGCTCAGGAAGAAACATAACTGGGGTAGTACTTGTATAAAAATGGTCCTGCCATGTTCAGGGCTAATCCATGTATTCTGATGCTTTGCAAGAAATGTTTTGAGATCAGTAGAATTTTATTTTGAGATTTATCTAAGTTTGGAGGTGTAAAGTAATTAATTGATATTTTGATAACTAAGAGAGTTCATCATTGTCTTCATCCTTCTCCAGTTTCCCGGGTGCAGTGTAAGAGCGCTCGCCACCTTTGCCTGTAAAGTATGTTTCCTCTTCTTGGATTCTAGATCATGGTGCACCTTTCTCCTGTAGGTCCAGTTTTACGACATCACTCCATCTCCTTCTAGGCCGGCCTCTTGGTATTTTACTCCTCAGTTCTTTTTCCAGCCATATCCTCGAAGTTCTTGTTGGGTCCATCCTCTTTATATGTCCCAGCAATCTCAATCTTGCTTCGGAAATTTTTTCTTGAAGCGTTTCATTGTTTGGGATCTGTTAACGAATCACTTCATTCCTGATTTTGTCTCTTCTGGTTTTCTGTAGATCTCAGGAACTTCATCTCGGTCGCCTGGAGTCTGTTTTCATCTCTGCTAATAGTGGTACATACTTCCAGGCTGTACATTGTAATCGGCAGGAAGTATGAATTATACAGTGACATTTTGGCTGTAATTGGAATATGCTTGTCCCACAGAAGATGCCTAAACTTACTGATGGAAGTGGGCTCTTTTTTGTACCCTATTGGTAATTTCGTTCTGGGATCGACTATCAGAGGTCACTTTAATGCCGAGGTTCTGAAAATTATCAACCTGATTCAATTTTTCACCCTCTAGATAAATAATAGGATTCATATTATGCCTACTGACAGGCATTACCACTGTTTTTGTGTGGCTTATTTTAGGGCCAAATTCCTTAAAATGCTTATTCCAGATGTTCAGTTTCTGTTGTAACTCTTCTTTTGTATATCCCCAAATCATATCAACTGCAAATTGTTTAAAGTCATCAGGGTCGAGTTGCTGTTTTACTCTCTTCATAATTTCATCCATTACAATGGTGAACAACAGCGGCAATAAAGCGCTACCTTGCTGAACACCTTTGGTAGTCACAAACCAGTCTGAAAAGCAGTCTCAAATTTGAATGCAACTTTGGCAGTTCTCAGAAAACATTCTAACTTTGGTGGTCAAGTTTGTTGGTACCTTTCATTTGGACAGACATTCCCCGAGTTTATCTCTAAATATGCTGTCATAGGCCTATTCAATATCTAAGAAAATAAAGATGACATCTCTTCCCCTTTCTCAGTGTTTTTCCAAGATCATCCGAGCAGTGACGATGAGATCTGTTGTTGATCTGTTAGGTCTAAATCCATACTGCACTTCTTCAAGCTGCGGTTCAATGACTTCCTTCTATAATTTTCTCCATTAGCTTGAGGCCATGGGATGGAAGAGTTATTCTTCTCTAATTGTTACATTTTCTTCAAGTACCCGTTTTAAATATTGGCACTATGATTCCCTTTGTCCAATCAGAGGGGACTTTTTCTTCTTTCCAGATGGTGTTCATTACTCTATATATCCAGTGAAGTCCATAGAATCCTGCTACTTTGATCATATCTGCATTTGCTTCATCCAGGATGGTGATTTGCCTTTATCCATGCTTTTCAGGGCTTTTTCAACTTCTGACCATGTAATAGGGGATTCTATACTTCCACCTTAATTTGCTGTTCTTGAACTGCTCTTTTCTTTGCTTGTTGTTTCATTCCCACTGTACAGATGGTCAAAATATCCTTATCTCTTCCATTAAATCATCTCCTTCCAGATAATTGTTCCATCTTCTTTTTCCAGGGCCTTAATGGGTTCAAAGCCACCCTTTACCAACTACAAGACGAGTCCTACAAGCCTTTCCACATAGGCAACACCGACCAGTCTTGCTAGAAGTTGGTCTAACAATTCCCATAGTTAGATCCTTGCCTTTACCTAGATGGAACTTTGAAAAAGCAAAGTGGGAAGAATTTGCCGGTAACCTGGATAAAAACCTAAGATGGATACCTCCATTAGCAAAAAATTGTAACAGATTTGTCAGAGTAACCATAGCGACAACTAAAAAGTCTATTCCTAGAGGCTTTAGAAAAGAATATACCCCCTGTTGGAATGAAACATGCGAAATGCTATATGATGATTTCCAACAGAACGGGTGTACAGAAGCAGCCAACAAGCTGCTGCAGAAACTGGACAATGCCCGTAAACTCAAATGGAGTGATAAGGTGCAAACCTTGAATTTCAAGAAGTCCAACCGGAAAGCATGTAGCCTCCTCAAAAAGCTAGGTGGAACCCCACATAACTCTCAAGCAAAGCATCAGGTCACTCCAGACCAAATAGCAAGTCCACTTGTCAACATGTCTAGAGTGAGCGCCGATAAAGATCATACTCGGAAAGTGAAAAAACAATTGTTCCATATAAAAAGATTGTACTCTGCCCCTACAAACCTATCATCCCCTGTCACCGATATAGAGGTGGCAAGGGCCATCAAACAAATGAAGAATGTGAAGGCTCCAGGTTTTGACGAAGTTCACCTAGAGTTCCTCACACACTGTGGAAAACATACCAAAAAATGGTAGGCCCGCTTCTTTACTAACATACTACAGACAAGTGTCATTCCTGCAGAGTTTAAACGGGCAAAGATCATGGCCATTCTGAAGCCTGGAAAATTTTAGACCTATTTCACTGCTAAGTACTAGTTACAAGCTATTTGAAAGGATCATCTACAATAGAATCAGTCCAATTATTTACGCAAACCTCCCAGTTGAACAGGCAGGTTTTAGAACTGCAAGAAACTGCGAGGATCAGGTCCTGGCCTTGGCAACTCACATAGAAGCAGGATTCGAGAGACGATTGAAGACTGGTGCTGTATTTGTTGACCTTACTGCAGCCTACAACACATTGTGGCGAGAAGAAATGGTATTCAAACTGCTGAACATTTTGAAGTGCAAAAAATCACTTGTCTGATCAATACTATGCTAGCTAACCGAACTTTCCAGGTTGTCTCAAACAATAAGATAAGCAAAGTAAGAAGAGTGAATAATGGTCTGCCTCAAGGCTCAGTTCTAGCCCCACTTCTTTTTAATGTTTATATTTCTGACATTCCTCAAACAGAATCCAGACAGTTCTCTTATGCTGACGATCTGGCAGTAGTACAACAATCTGATAACGTTCAGCAAATTGAAAATAGCTTAACAGCAGACCTCAAAACCCTGAGCAACTATTTTAGGAAATGGGAGTCTCATACCCAGTTCCATCAAGACGGAAACTAGCATCTTCCATCTTAACAATCGGGCGGCGAATCTCTCACTTGACGTTCTTCTTGATGGCACTCCCCTCCGACACAACCCCTTCCCCAAGTATATGGGAGTCATAATTGATCACACCTTGTCCTACAATAAACATCTAAACAGCCTTGCAGCAAAACTAAGAACCAGGAATAATATTCTGCAGAAGTTAACTGGCACCTCCTGGGGAGCATCCGCCTCCACACTCCGCACATCAGCACGGAGCCTTGTGTATTCTGCAGCTGAGTACTGCTCATCTGTCTGGATAAATAGCACCCACGTCAAAAAGATTGACACAGACAATGCGAATAATTAGTGGATGTATCAAGACCACTCCACTGTACTGGCTACCCGTTGTTGCAACATCGAACCGCCTACAATAAAACGACACAATCTCCTAATTGCCCAATATAATAAGATCCGTCATAACTTGGATCTGCCCATCCATGACGACATGGATAATCAGTTTGAAAGACTTAAATCAAGAAATCCAAGTGTAAAAACTGTAAAACAGATTATATCTGATAATTTTAATGGGAGAGAAGCTTGGAAATTGGAGTGGATAGCCTCAGCTCCACCACTCCCTGTTTGACAGTCAACAGGCACTAAAGGGACTCGACCTTCCTCGCAAGACCTGGGTAGCTCTTAACAGAGTTAGGTCTGGTCATGGCAGATCTGCTTCATCTTTGTGCACATGAGGAATGAGAGATACACCGAGATGCGATTGTGGTGAGGAAATGCAAAACATCAGTCACGTGACATTTGACTGCCCACTTCGAGCCTTCGGGGGATCACCGATAGATTTTATTAATATATCAAATGAAGCTTTAGATTGGCTACACCATGTTAATTTTGAATTTTATTTTTAATTTAATCTTAAATTGTATTATTTTTGTGCAATGGCCATAAGATAAATAAATAAATGGGTTCAAATGTGTTCCATTTGGTTTTTACAATATTGTACAACAGTTTCTTATTGCTCCAGCTATCCTCCTCTATTTTCTTTGTAAATTCTAACCAGCACTTTTCTTCTTCTTCTTTTATGCTTTTCTTGACTTTTAGTTTCAATTCTTTGTATGATTGGTCTAGTCCCTTTAGTTTATCTTGGCTTCTTCCCTGATCCTTCTGGTTTTCTTGGTTCATTTGTCTTTTTACCATGTTTCTTCCTTTTATAGCATTTTTGACAGTGGTATTCCACCAAGGTGTTTCTTTATCCTTCACTCTCGAACTAGTTTTGCCAACTACAACTAAGAGAGTTATGGAAAATTAAAGAGATTATATAAGGAATATGATTAAAACATGGGCTTGATGATTAAAAAATGTTTTAAGGGCTTGATTGAAGGTTTTATTAAGATGGAAAAAAATGTTGAAATAAATGTCTATTTTTGTTAGTTATGGGAAAAATAGAGATTATAATGCAATTATGATTATACAGACTACATTTTAAAATTCAGGGCAACATTTTGAATAAATATGGCAAATATTGGTGAGAGGATAAGATTACATGATATTTCTTGTTATTACCAAAAGAAACACGAAATTAGAAATTTTAAGATGGCTAAAGTTTCACATTTGCAAAGTTTTGAGCCAGAAATCAGTCAAGAAGATTCACGACTGGTCAACTAAGTGATCATGTGGGGTTGTCTGACATCATAAATACCTAAGCTATAAATAGGAGTCAACTTTTTAAAATTTTATTTTTCTGGCAACTGCTTGGTGGCGGAACTATGTCTGTGTTCTGAAATGAATTGGTCTGGTTAGATAGATGTTATCCATAATGACATTTTCTGATGTGCACAATGGAATAATAAGAGTGTGTTGAAATAGTAAGTGGGAATTCTATGGGAGTGCTTGTTAACTTTCAAGACTTTTGACACATCCTTTTCATTAAATTATTAAACAGTTAACCGTTTCAAAGTTGGCAATCATGTGAATGTGGTTATCTTGTTAAAACTTATCCTGCAGTCTATTTAACGGATTTAAAGTCCAAGTTTGTTTGGGAACTTTATACTGACTGGTGCCTGACCATTTTGTTTGAAAGAATATTTTCTTTATAACGAGTGACTTTAATTCTAAAAATCTGTTATTATTAGTTAATCAAAAATTTTCATTATCATAAAATGGTAACAATACTAACTCTTAAATCTCACTATGTGAGATGACAACCAAAGTTCAAAGGAAATAATCAGACAATCTTCTAAAAACTTTTAATTTAAATCTATTACTTTCCAGTATTTCAATTAACCAGTTGTTACATAGTCAAGAGTGTGGAAAAGTTGTGATGTACTACAAAGATTGTCAACAAAGACTATACTTCAGTCAATATCAAAGTATTTATAAACCAACCATTCTGTGACGATGTTTGTCTTTATATCCACCAAAGTATGATGATGCCATTTGGATATTATTGCTGATAATCAAAGCTTTCTTCTTCTATCCTTAGTAACTGAAACTATTGTATTTCAGTATGATGGATAAGGTTTAAAACAGTTAAGAGAAAGGTCACAGGATTTAAGTAGACGCAGTGATAGAAAATCAAGAAAATTGCTACAAGACAATAAGACTTCAGAAAAAAATAAAATTAAATCATTACTAACTGAAGCTAAGAGCAGGAGCACTGAAGCGATGGGAAATGAGATAAAAGCATCTCAAAAAATATTACAGGAAACCCACAATTGTATGAGAGTGTATATAAGACAACTGGGTTATGTGATAAAGGCTTCAGTACAAATGAAAATACAATGTTTGTAATTTGTGGATAAAACTAAAATTGGATGGGTGAGTGATAAGAGAGTGTCACAGTTAAGAAAATAATATTCCGTGAAGTGAGGCAAAGTGAGTGAGGTGGTATGTGAGAGGAGGGATGTGAGAGGAGAGAGTTGGGATGTGGGGGGAGAGAGTTGGGATGTGGGGGGAGAGAGTTGTGATGTGAGAGGAGAGAGTTGGGATGTGGGGGGAGAGAGTTGGGATGTGGGGGGAGAGAGTTGTGATGTGAGGAGAGAGAGTTGGAATTTGAGGGGATAGAAGGAGAAAGATTGGATAGGGGAGTAGAGGGGTAGTAAAAAGAGTGGAGAGACGTAGGTGGAGAGGGATGAGGGTGGAGAGAGGTGAGGGTGGAGAGGGAAGAGGAGAGATGGAGAGGGTAGAGGATGGAGGGTTAAGAGGAGAGAGGTGAGGTGACATGAGTGTTGAGGGAAGAGGAGAGGTGTGAGAAGGGACTGAAAGGAAAGAAGATATGTGTGAATAGTGGTGAGTTAGGAAAGGGGAAGAGGAGACCTATGATGGGGCAGGGCAATGCAAACAAAGAAGCAAGTAGTGCTAATTGAAACAAATAGTACATAACAAATAAAAATTAAATAATAATTCCTTCTGAAAATACAAATAAGGAAGCAAAAAAACATTAAGGTTTACAGAGCTAGAAAAATAAAAAGCAAGGTATTGTCTCAGGGAAAGCCACAATGATTCTCTATAACTGTGAACCAATTTGCAATTACAAGATCTGGTATCTCCAGATGGATATGCTTTTCAACATCTTTTTTTATTACCTACAAAAATAAAAAGGGAATTGCATTTGTACAAAATCACTTCAAGCCGAGTGAGAAAGTTGAATGCAAATTACTGGGCTGTAAGGACTCAAATTTAACATGATTTTATAGTGCGCGTCACGAACGATGGCAGGTCGCGCAGAGAGAGAGAGAAATAGGGTTGACATAGAATATGTGACGTTACCGCGTTTGACTATTCGCTGTACAGTTCTATGGCTAGTATCACACGCTTTAGCAGTTCTCTCTTGAGCTTTGGCAACGTCGCAGATCGGCCCTCTCGCGTCTGCTTCGCGCTTAAAATGCTTATATACTTTGAAATCTTGCTTTTTGCTTTGACTATGCAGAACCCTACGCTAATGTTGTTCATCTTCCATTATTTAGAATAGGAATTATTGCAATGTTCACTGATTTACAACTGTACAATTCACAAACACATTGTATTCAACACTCGTGTTAACACGACAGGCTCTGGATTGTTACTGAATGTGATTGGCTACTGGCAGAGTGATGAAATACATGCGCATACCCTCGCTAAACTGGGCCGCCATCGTTTGTGATGCGCACTGTAGGTGTTCTTTGCATCAGAAGGAGGTTCATACCTGATTCACATTCTAAAATGAAATGTCTCCTCAGTACACCAATATGCTGAAACAAAGGGGATAAGGAAAGAAAATAGAAACAGAAAATTGATTAGTCTGCTGGCAAAGTTGATATGATTGTCTTTTGAAATACTAAAGATGTTATATATGCTGATTTTCTGCTTGAATGACAAATTGTAAACTACTGTGAATTCTCAGGCAAGGTTGGAGGCTAATTGGTCCAAGATTCTAGCCTACTGTATCCTGCTTTTGGACAGTAATGCTCTCATATTGTTGCTACATACATAAAGTTGTAAAAATTGTAATTAACAGCACTGAACCATCAGCTACATTCCAGACTGGTCACCACCACATGACCATCTATTGATTGGACCTCTCGGAAAGACTCATCTGAAAAGACATTTTTCAATAAATTCGTACATAACTGGCTATAAATAAAGAATTAAAAAACTGCCATTGCCAACTGAAACATCTAAATAAAATATATGAAAAATGGAACTTATACCAACCTCTCACCATCCTCAGTGATCTCTAGCATGATGGCGAGGGGCTTCAATGAGTTTGGCTTATCTTTGATGATGGGTTCAAAAGGGGCTGTTGTATTGTCAACTTTATGACTAAACTTGGCCTGTGGTCGCTCCACATTGCGCGCTGACAGCAGGCGCACAGTCTGTCCATTAGGCTGTGTGTTGCTCCCTACCTGAAACATTGCAATACTATTTTTTTTCTTTGACATAGTTCACTTGTATAAATTAATTTCATAGTGCTACAGTCTAATAGCTGATTTAATGATAAAATATCATTTTATAGGCTTGAGTAGCAAAGATTATTCTCCCCTGTGTCCTCCAAACCAATTCAACCTTTGTCTAGCTTGCTGGTTAAATGTATTTTGGTATGCTTGTTCAGATTAAGTGACTATGAAATATTTTAAGAAGATTTTGGGTTACCATTTGATATCCTCATCTGTTAGATATGCTGTAAATTTTGTAGTGAGAATAGGGTGTCTGGTTGTAATAAGAAACACTGAAAATATGACATGTTCATTTCCTGGAGAAGATGCAAAATCAATAATTGAACCAGTCAGCACCCAACAGAGACTGCCAGAAAAGTTAATTTAGCTAATATCAATCCACACAATTAACGGCTAAATCGTTTGTTTGAAATGAAAATCACATCAATGATAGTTCACTTCTAATCACTGTTGAAAGTCACTTCATGTGTCGATGACAGCATCAAATACCAAGTAATTTTTTTTTTTTTTTTTTTACCAGTGAGTTGGTTTTGGCTGATTCAAGGTCTGATTGGTATATGTTGATTCTGACAGCAAATGTACCATTGTTCAGATCTCACCACAAGAACATGTGGAATGTGATTGTTCTCCCAGGTCTCCCCTTGAAGCAAGGTTCTCTCTGCAGTGGCCAACAGCAACTCGAAGTCATTTTCCACGCAACACTCAAATATTACTGAGTGGTAAGGTTATGAAAAGTTATTAATATTCATTAATGAGTGAATCAGACTTAGAAATTTCAAAGTTTGAAGCTTAATTTAGAAAACTTTGGAATATGTTTACTTGAAGAAATGATAGGTGGGTATAAAGTTCTTAAAAACTCCTATTAGTGACACAATGTGGATGGTAAGTCAATGGTCACACATTCTTCACCATTCACAGACACCTATTCACATTCATCTATTAACTTTATTATACTCTGCTTGTTAACAACTCAAATTAATGAAAAATCAAAAGCAACTTTAAAGTTCTGCATGCTGCAGGTCACACTACATCATCAATTTCAATATCTGTTTTTTAATTCAGCATATTCCTTATTAAAAAAAATTAAGCTCCATAAATCATATGGAGTGAACTGTCAATCACTATGCCTCCACCTGTATTATCTAGACCTGCAAGTTCTAATAACTATCAAGACAATCTGCAACATTTACCAGACTGCTTCTACTATGGTTATGGAAACAAAATTCACAAGACCTTGTAGCTAATCTGTAGTTTAGTAGGAAACATTCTTTCACAGGCTCTATCATTACAGTCTAGCAAACTGATGGCTCAGTTAAGGTGCATGACTGTGTGTCGACTGGTTTCCTGTGTGAACAAATGCTTTCCCAGCATGTCACTGTAATCTTTGCGAATTTGCTGTCAGATTATGTTGTGGAAGACGAGCTTTAGATGGCATGCTCTTCCTTCATCCTCATTGCAACAATCAGAACTGCAATATGTTGTAATCAGAAAACAGCATTGCAGTTCCAGTTATCGCAGCACACACACACACAGGATCTCAGAATGTGGAAGAGTATGCTGCGGAAAGCTCGTCTTTACACATAATTCAGCAACAAACTCATAAAGTTGACATTCAAATCCATTTGATAAAGGGAAAGCTTGGCTTTGTTAACACCGTGGTTCAAATTCGAGATAAAACGTTAGGTCCCCTTTACTCTGTAATATTTCAGGCTAGATAAGGTGGATGCACAGAGCTGCATTGCACAGCCAGTAAGATACTCTGGTCAGTAAGCCCATACAAAATTATTTATTATTCTTTATTATTATTATTATTACTTTCTTTTGTAGGTGAAAATGTTGGAGGTCAGAGTATATTGATGACGGATATTACATATTATCTGTAACACTGGAAGAATTTGAAGTAAAACATTGTTGAACGCAAAAATATTTGTGAAGGGAAACTGCTATCAAGGGATATGCTCCACCATAACTGACAATTAAAATTAGGTTAGATCATTTGCTGAGTAATTGTCAACACTACTTACCTCTGACTGTCTTGTTCCATCCCAGCGAACTGAGACAGGCCTTGTCACTGCAGCCTCTACCAACACTGGTTCTAGATTCCGTCGGATACCTGCCAGCTCATCCAGGTTGCAGCTCTGTAAAACATGCACCAAATCAACTATAACAAAACAGAATTATAAAATGTTTGCCTAAGTAATCAAAACTCATTATTTTGTTATGTATAGTTACTGACATCACAATGCCATCAGATTAGTTTCCGACACATAACACCTGGTAGACACGCATTATATTTCAACAATAAGATGAATTTCAACAATGAAAATAAAAATTAGTTTATTTTTGCGACAGATTGAAATAACTAAAATAAAAATAACAAACAAATTCAGTTGATTTTCTGCACAGAATTTTTTTTAAAAAAATAGCAAATAAAAAATATAGTAGTAGGTCCAATAAAACATAAGGATTGTAGGAAAATGTCTAGCAAAGAATAAGAAAATAAGGCAATTAATTACTCTCACTGACAAAGAAAAACAACTGCACATAAAACTATCCCCACGGGTGGCAAACCTTTTGCAACAGGGAAAGAGTTTTTTAATTCAATTTAATTGTAATGGAATACATGCACCAGTGATAATTTCCCTAGACGTCTATTATCCCTTTCCTACTATTTTTAGATTTCTTTATTATTATTGTTATTATTATCTTATAAAATTTGCATGTAAAATTCTACCATCCATCTACTTTTACCCTTTCTTCTTCTTCTCTTCGACATCTGCCAACTAAGATCCACAAAAAGTAATTCCACGCATTCATTTCCATCTTTCTTTTCTTGACTTCCAATAGTTCTTCATCCTTCCACTTTGCTTTTTCCTCCTTTCTGCTGTCCATATGTTACTTAACTTTCTCTTCTCTTTCTCCTGGAAACCCTTGAAATTTTCGACCAATTGTTGTATTTATTAAAGCCATGATGTATTGAATATGATTGTCCTCCTTTTTAATGTTGTATTTTTTATATGTTCTTCTTTTGGTGTTGGAACTGGGATACAAAATCGTATTGAACTCGTGAATGAACTTTAACACTTATTAGTTTAGTCTTTCATATTTGAATAATTATTGACTTTATATGGAAAGGACAGGTACCATACACCCAACACTCACCAAAGTTGAAGGGAGGAGGGCAGCAGCAACACAAAACAACACACATACAAAGAAAATACAATATTTTGGGTGAAAATCCCTTCAAGTAAACAGAGGTGGGCTTGCGCAAGACTTGCGGTTGACGTGGCCACTCATAGAAAGCAATACACCGTCGGAGGTGGTGGAGGGAGCAATAATAATATAACCACGAGTATAAGACAGATTAAAATGGTTGAAAAAATAATAGTAAGAAAAAATATAAATAAATAAATAAAATATAATTGAAAATTTTTGAAAAATATATGAATCTACTAGCAGTTACCCGCGACTTCGTCCGCGTGGAAGAGTGTTGTAATATAAGATTTTGTAGAGAGGTCTGGTCGCTCAGTGGTTAGGGCGTCCAACTAGACATGGAAAAGTCCCCAGCTTGAATCCCAGTCTCCAGAGGGTTTTCATAGGTCCTTAGCTCGACCTTCACCTCTGGCACAGGTTGTTGTGTGATGTGAAGTGTGCCAGAATGCTCACGTGGTTCTGATTCCACGTTGAACTTAGGTCCTCTATGCCCAGTAGGATTACTGTGTTAGGTTAAGTGGCTACGAAAGGGGCTGATTGCGTAGACGTAATGAAGCCTTGCCACCAGGTCAATATGACCATACAATTAATTTTAGAGCTATTTTTATTGGTGATGGTAGTAATAAATACTGCAATAAAATAACAAAAATGTATTTGTTCCAAACAACTTCATCGAACTTTTAAAACAATAAAAATATTCTGTATGTTAGTAGTATTTTCAGTTTAATACATCGGTATATATATTGTAGGATTTGTTATTTTCTGAAAAAACATGTAAATTTTTTGCACTCGGTACCCGCGAGCAGGCAACATATAGTTGACCAAAGGAAAAGCAGAGAGTATCCAAGTGTATTCCCACCAATTTCAACGTTTGACCTTGCGATTTATTAATTGTCATTGAAAATGAAATTTTTAATGGGAACTGTAATGTTTTAAATTCAAAGGGAATATTACTGGGAATAATTGGGATACGCGGAATAATAACGGCTTCCCCTTTAGATGCACCGGTAAGAATTGTCGCCTTCACAATGTTTCTTCCTAGTTCTGTGATGTGTAATCTGGTGCCATTACAATACCTTGAGGGGAGGGGGGGGGGGTCGAGATTACGCATCAGGAGACTTCGAGTGCCAACCTTAGGCTCGAGTTTATGGGACGATAGCCCAGATAACTCGAAGGAATTTGAAAACTCGATGGGGTAGGTAGCAGCTTCGTCAGTTAACCTTACTGTATCGATGGAAGAGTGTGTTGTCACTTCCCCGACTATTTCCTCTAATATATATATATATATATTTTTTTTTTTTGCTCCAGAATCATTTTTCGGGGCAAGTATTGTCTTCTCACATAACCAGTTTTCGTCATTGATAATATTTAGTTGAATGCACGGGAAAACATTAGAAATGAGCTCACATTTGTTCAGGTGTTTCAGCAACTCGTTGCAATGCCAAGTATGTGGCATATTGTTATTGCCGTCTTTTTGTTTGCTTCGGTGTTTCAGAAGCTCGATTGCCAATCCGCTTGCTCTTAGCAAGCACCGAGCTCGTGATTTTCCCGATGTGATCTTCCAGACACCAAGCGTTCATTTTGGTGTTGTCGCCCAACTTGTGACTGCTCCGGCAATTCAGCATCTCCAGAAGCCGCAATACGTGCTAAGTGCTCAACCCTGTGCAACTCTGCTATAGGGTTTGTTCCTGGGTTTTGGCTTTTTTCACAGCCGTAGTTTTCTTACATTTCATTGAGAGATTTGAATTTCGTTTACCCGGCATCTCTTAAAATTACTAATTTCAAGACTTGCGAATAAAAATTAATATAGTTTTAATTAATGGAAACTCAAAACGTCAAAATATGATGAAGCGACTAAACATCCAAAAAATTTACTAACATTCAAAGAGCAAATAAATACCTAAGTGGCCCAAGGACGTTGATCTCGTTAAAAAATTGCTAAACTAAAAATGTATATTTTTTTTTTCTAAGTGAACTTATTTGCTCTCTGAATATTAATTTTGTTTTGAAGATATGTGGGTTCCATCAATTAATTCTGTTTTAAATCAGAAATTTAGGTATTATAGTAATAATTGATTCTTTTATTCATAATGTTCAGTGTTAATGTTCGTTTCTCTATCTGTGAAAACAGTTGACTGCATGTAGATCAGTATACTATAGTTTGTTCGTTTCGATCCATTAATTCTTCTCTGAAATATAAATTACAATGTTAAAGTAGTAATAGATTCTTTATTCATAATAGGTTTCTGAATCTGCAAACAGAATTGAATGTCTACCGGCAAATCACCACTCTGCTTTTCTGACTCTCCACTATCTGAATAAAACATTTATAAATTTCAAAAATTTACTTCGAGCAATGCCGTGTGTTCTGCTAAATCATCCAAGCTTATTATATATCTTTTGATACAATATCATTATAAAGCGATACATGACGTCACTAAAATGGTGCTCTTGAAAGAAGCTTAAACTATTAATAATGCTTCAGTTCTCATTTTGGTCCAGGCTCCATTTCAACAAAGTGAAAAACTCCGCTAATAATACCGCTAGAAAATCAAAGCTTCTATCACTCGCGCATTAATACATTAGAAACGTGAATTATTATTTCAGATCGCAGGAAAATAAATACTGAATACATATGAAACTTCATTCATTATTGCAGTTACATAATTAAAAAATTTATACTAAAATGCTTGTAAATTACAGTGTACAACGGAAAGTTTATAATTCTCTACAACTCTAAGACAATTTTTGTTAATATTGCTGGTCAAGCTTACATCGCGATAAGGTGACTGTTACTGCTCGTGATTTAGTAAGGCGTATAATGAAATTAATTGTGATAGTAATTTATGCTACACTAATTAGGAATCTTGATATAGAAAAATCTGTTACTATTCGAAATACAGTTCCAATGCATTTAATGTGTTGAGGTGTGTTCATAACGTTTGTAGCGGCAATATTAGCAGAGATAGTGGTTAGGTTGAAATGCTTCCTGGACCAGAATGTTTTTGTTACAGTATAAGGCAGAAGTCATTTAGTTATTATTAGTAATAAATAAGCAGCTTTCATACGCTCCGTGTAAATGAGGTGTATCGCGTTGTAAACGACTTGCAATATTGCTTCATGAAACATTAAGTCTCTACGTTAGGCCATTGAATACATTCGTTTTAAGTGAAGGATTTACTGGAGTAGTTTACGTGGCGATACATAACGTCACAACGTGACATAGTGCTTATGATATTTGCTTAAATAACTGATAACTAAATTTCTCATGCCATTGGCTGTGACAAAAACATTCAGTTTTCATTATGGTCCAGGCTGAATATTAATGTAACCACAATATTATTGGCGCTACAAATTCAAAACCTCAACCACACGCGCATTGAAACAATTATTTTATCCTAAGTTAGCATCGTCGTGTATCACGACGTAAACTTGAACCGGATTTATTAGATGTTTGTAGAAATTGAACAGTAAGTAAAAAGCACTGTTTCCTAAATCATAGTCTACTATTTGTACTGATTTATACAAAAATTTTGAACAAAAAAGGGTTTGTTAATAATTTGTAATATTACAGAGAATGTATAGTGGAAAAAAAGAAGACACACAGGAATAAATTAAACCGAGATAGAATGGAATCCGTAACAATTTTTTTAAATACGACATTTCGAGCACCGCCATTTTACACTTTCAGTAAATCGACTTTCGTGCTGGTATAATCATAGCATTTTACATTGTTTTTTTCCAAGCTCTGATTTTTCACATTTAGTATATTACGATCGAAATTATGGTGCAATATTTGAGATGTCATACTAACGCAAATGAAAAAATCTCTTTACGAACTTAACAACAGTACCTACCTTTTTTAATTTAAGGTTAAGTACATATTTATAATTCCTGCTTTCAAACTATTGTTTGTCAAGTGCATCAGTTTTATGGCTTTTAAACTAAACACAAACTTGCATATGTAAGAAGGTTTTCACTACTTTTATTTCTGAAAAGCAGTGTTTGCGATTTATGTTAAAAGCAAAGAGTAAACGTTGCACGGCTGTCTACGAAGTAGGAAACTCTTTGTTGATTCCGAATTGATATTAATGGCAATTTCTAAAAGAACTATGCATTTTTGCGGGATAAAATCCTATAACACTTCACACGCAATTAACTGACTTCATGCCAAATTTCATTTAAATATGTTGAGTTATTAAGGCGTGATTGACTGCAGACGTACATCCAAACACACATCCGAACTTTCTCGTTTTCTCATTTATAGATATATATATAGATTGTGCTGGCCAGTGATGGGTGTATAATCTGCAGGATGTGTTGATATGCCAATTCCCACCTGCGGAGTTCAGATTGGGAGGTAGTATCTGGAAGTACTCTAATGACTCTGACTGTGAAGCAGTTATTAAGATCGCAGGTGTTGTGCTGTGGTTTCGATTGTTTGCAGACGATGCAGTTATATATAGGGAAATAAGGTGCTCTGACAATTGCTTAGAAATTCAGCGCGATTTGGATACTATTTCCGAATGGTGCCATAAATGGCAGTTTGCACTTAATTGTAAAAAGTGCAAGGCAATGCGAATAAGTAACAAAAAGAATCAGTTTGTTCATGAGTACAATGTAAACAATTCATTTGTCGACACGGTTGATTCCCTGAAGTATCTGGGGGTAATAGTACAAAGCAACAAGAAATGGGACTTTGGGACTTTCACATAACTTCCGTCATAGACAAAGCTAATTCTAAATTACAATTCATAGGTAATATTCTGAGGAATTCTAAGGCTCATTCAAAGGAAATAGCATATAAAACACTAGTGCATCCGCATCTGGATAACTGTTGTGGAGTTTGGGATCCGTATCACAACAGCCTGATTGACTCAGTGGAGAGGGTACAGAGGAGAGCCCCTCGATTCGTGACTGGATGTTACAACCCTTATGAAAGTGTCACAGAATTGATACATAGATTGGGCTGGGAGAGATTGGAAGACAGATGATGTCATTTACATTTGAATTTATTGGAGAATATGAGAAAGTCTATGACCTAGGAGTGCAACCTATTTAGGTCGCAATGCCCGGAGGGATAAGATTCGAAAAATAAGATGCCGTACTGATGCTTTTATGTATTCTTTCTTTCCTCGCGCTATTCGGGATTGGAATGCGCAGAATTAAGATTGGTGCTAAGCACCCTCTGTCACCCACAATGTTTGTGAATTGCAGAGTATGGATGTAGACGTAGATACTGGCGTGGTGAGCAACAGGGAGGTCCAGGTTTTGGGAGTAAACTGTTTGTCTATGACCATTCATTCTGATGTATAATGAGTTTAAACTTTCTATGACTCATCGATATTTATCAAAACATTATCCGAGACTTAAGGATCCAAAGATACAAGGGTCCTTTACTTGCAGTAACTTTTACAACTCAAAGCGCACACTAACATTTTTCTCTTGCTTGCACGATCTTGTTATTCTCTTGATTACAAATGATTGTTATTCTCTCGTTACTATGGCTGCCAATTTCCCCCAGAGTAAATTTCAGTATTTTATAACTTCTCTAAGGGACCTGTTATGCCACACAATCTCCTAAAAGTTGCTGTATCTTGTATTAAATCTTCTGTTATTCCAATCTCAATCATATCTTTCTTTAATCCTTGGATCCACTGGTTGCCCTTCTTACTCTTGTAAACATAGCTGAAAATTCTTTTTGTAAGTCTGTAGTTATACATTCTCATTATGTGACCTCTTTCTGATCGTTTCTGGCATCCTTTCAACTTCTTCTTTTTTGTATAGAGCTTTATTTCCCTGGTTGCCCTTTATGAATATTAATTCCAAATTCCTTCAATGTTTTTGATAAATTATTCATCTCCTTCCATGGCTATTTATTCTAACCCCTGACAAACTTACCACAGAATAAAATTTTACCGTTCCCTTATGCATGAAATTGAGTGTTAGCTTGTGTTCATGGTCGTCTTCTCCTTTCAATCCACTAATACTAATTCTTCGACTAATATCATTTCAAGTCCCATAAAAATCATACCCCTTGTACACTATTAGCACTCTCCTCATCCTTCTCATGTTGTCCAATGACTCCCAATCCAGTTCCTTTATCATATCAATTACTGACTGGGTCCTGCGCTAATTTTCACCAACAAATCTAGCTGCCCTCCACTGTACCCAAAATGTGGGTCCCAAATAACACTTTCATATTCAAGTAATGGTCTGACCAAAGTTTTGTAACCCAGTTCCCTATTTCTTTGGTACATCTACTCCAAACTCACCCCAGTAAATGGAGGAGTTTGTAACCTTTTCTTAACATTTTCCCAATGTATCCTGCCCAGCTCAATTTATTATCAAATGTTATTCCATGATAATATATTTCTCTCGAGCATCACTTTCATGTGATGTTTCAGGGGAATCCATCTCTGCCACCAACTATATACGCACTGGCATAATAACTGTTTTGCTGATGCCCCAGCAATGGTCAAATATGAAAGACAACCCTATGCGATAATGTCACCAACACGTTTGTTCCTTACCAATACATGGTTGGTACAACATATTAATCGGTAGACTCTAGGCCACACTAATAATGGTTTTAAGTGGAGTTTTCATTATTATTCTTTAAATTTCACACTCTTTTAAACTATCCTTTTCCCATTCTTAAAGAATTTTTATTTTATAATCAAGTTTTCACATGTGTATGATGTAACTCAAGGTCAAACATCTAAAATCCCTTTTTTCATCCTTTAAACATATTTTTAGTTTTCAATTGTTATTACATTATTAATTCATTTAAATTTAACTTTTATTTGAGCCTAGCTTCAGCTCTGTATCTATTTTATTCCAGGAGATGAAATTATTTATGTATAAAAATCGTTTATAATTTATCTACAATATATCCAGTTTTTGTCATAATGTTCTCAATGTTCAAAATGCATTTGCCATAGTTTACATTTTATCCGTTTGTATAAATAAGTGTTTTTCTATTGTTTCACTGAAATCCTATTGTTTATGCACATACGTCCTTGCTAGGCTGCTTATGTCACCAACCAACCGTTTTCCTTCTTTCTGGTGTGTGCAAAATGTAAGCTGCAAACTGAATTACGATCCTAAATAAAACTGTCCGACCTTATAAACATCAAAATGCTTGTTTTAACCACAGAAACTACGGAAATATTCATGATGCTTTTTGTTTGTTCTAGTGATTCCACTTCCATCTCTAAATACTCAGACAATACTAAACCAGTATTTTACTTTAAAACTGTTTAAATATTAAGCTTATTGTTATGAAATTTATTTTCAATGCTATAGGCTTTATTTTCTCTCCTCCTACAGAAACTAGATTGCTATTGCTGCATTATTTAAGGAATGAGAAGGTCGTGTTTAGAATCATGGAGCTACTGCAATTTTTATCTACCTTTAAACCTTTCATTATTTCTGAAAAAAAGTTTCATATCCACACAACACCCATTCATGGAATGTTGCTTCTTTTGGTTTCCATAACTAGCTGTTGGTCCACTTTACCAAATAGGATTACCGAACTCAGTGAATATGTAATATAAGTATAATGTGTAACACTTCAGTTACAGAGGCAGAATTAGTGTAGTACCTATTCATGATGTACGATAGTCTTTGTTTAGTTGTTTTAAGGAATATTTAAAACAACTAAACAAGGACTTAATAGCTAAGAAGGTGGCTAAAGATAGGTTTATAAAGAGTACTGTCAGTACAGGCAGACGGTTGCTGATGCACTGAGAAATTTCTATGGCTATGTAAGAAAACTTTGTGGAAGGGAGGGTGTTAAGATGTTTATAGATAAGGATGGAGAAGAAGTTATTGAGGATTTGAAAAAGGCAGAGATTTTAAGTAACTGGTTTAGTGAGACCATTGGAGACAATGAATCAGAAATGGGAGGGTCTAAATCAGAAAATGAGCTTAACAACGAATGAGCAGACAAAAAAACTTGAAATTCGTCCTGAGGACATCATGAAGAAACATAGAAAGCTGAAAAAACATAAAGGGGCTAGTGTAGACACTATTACTACAAATGTCTTCAAGATAACAGGATTTGACACTGTACCTTATCTTGAAATTTTATTTAAATTGAGTCTGGATACTTGCTGCTTACCACAGGAAAGGAAAAGAGCGATATTAGTGCCAGTATATAAAAGAGGGGTGAGAAATAGAGTCAAAAATTGTAGGCCAATCAGTTTGACATCAGAGGTAGGTAAATTAATGGAGATATTGATATGCAAACACATCAGAAATACACAGTCCAGTCACATTAATGTGACCACCACCTACTTTCAACGTCAACGTGAAATAACCAATCACAGAAGGCAGGTGGCAGCACATTACAGTGGAGTGTATATAAAGGATGTCCTAGGGCATCGGAAAGCATTTCAATCGTTGGCGCAATGCAGAAACGTAGCGATTTATCCGACATCCAAAAGGGCATGATTATTGGCTTTTGGGCCAAGGGTGGAAGCATTTCGGTAACGGCTAATTTTGTGAACTGTTCACGTGCAACCGTGGTGAAAGTATACCGTGCATGGCAAAATGGCACTATTCAAAATCAGCGGCGTGGAATATGTGGTGCACCACAGTTTATAGATGACAGAGGCGAACGAAGATTATGGAGATGCGTTCGGACAAATAGGCGTGCAACTGTTGAGCAACTGACTGCCCAGATGAACCAAGGGGCTACTAAGAGTGTATCCTCAACAACGGTTCAGCGAACGTTGCTGCGCATGGGCCTCCACAGCAGATACCTGGTTAATGCACCTATGCTGACTGCTGTTCATCGGCGATGAAGGCTGGAATTTGCACGCCAGTACCGCAACTGGACGTCCACAGAGTGGCGACAGGTGGCTTTTTCCGATGAATCATGTTTTATGCTCCATCGGACAGATGGACGTTGGCGCATACGGCGTGAAACGTCTGAAAGCAAACACCCTGCAACAATTGCCAGAAGGATCCAGGGTGGAGGAGGGAGCATTATGGTTTGGGGAATGTTTTCCTGGCATTCACTGGGTGAACTCATCATTGTAGAAGGCACGATGGATCAGCACAAGTACGTATTTGTCCTTGCGGACCATGTCCACCCCTACATACGAATAATTTTTCCTCAGAATGATGGCATCTACCAGGTGTTATACAGCTCGCAGTGTATGTGCGTGGTTCGAAGAGCACCAGGATGAGTTTACCTTACTCCCCTAGGCAGCAAATTCACCAGATTTAAACCCAATCAAGAATCTGTGGGACCACCTCGATCGATTTGTTCGCGGCCATGGATCCTCAACCGCGTAATCTAGCGCAGCTGGCCACGGCACTGGAGTCGGCATGGGTCAACATCCCAGTGAACACCTTTAGAAACCTAATTGACTCTCTTCCTGCACGCCTCGCAGCGGTCCGCTCTGCCAAAGGTGGTTATTCTGGTTTTTGAGAGGTGGTCACATTAATGTGACTGGACTGTGTATATGAGAGGAGAATAAGTAGTTTTCAAGTTGGCAACATGGCTTTAGGCAAAGACATTGATGTGAACCTCACTTGGTGGCATATATGAAAGATATTTCAGATAAAATGGACAAGAAAAACCAAATTGATGGTGTTGCTCTAGACCTTTCAAAGGCTTTTGACAGAGACATAAAATGGTAATAAATATGGTAAAAACTATTGGAGTGGATGAGAAAGTGATTTGCTGGGCAGAAGAATTTTTAAAAGTTAGAAAACAGAAAGTTAGGGTAGGAAATGCAGTATCAAAAGAAGTGGAAGTAAAAATGGGAGTCCCACAGGGTAGTGTATTGGGGCTATTGCTATTCATCATTCTAATGAATAATTGTGTTGATTGTTTGTATCTGAAATTTTCTTAATGGTGACATACTGATGTAGGATCACAACAATCACAAGAGAATAAATTTATTAAACACTTACCACACGTTCTAGGATGGCATCATTGGCATCAACAATGAGGTCAAATTTCTCCTCAAGATCTCTTCGCAATATGTTTGCACTTACACCCTGATGCTGCAGCACCATTGAAATCCTTTCAAATCAAGAAATGAGAGCATAAAAATCTATTCTCACAAACAATTGTTTTAATATTAATTGATACATATGAGAAATGTAGAAAAAAATCAGTCAAGAATCCATAAAGCTAGAATAAAAACTGTGCATTTGGAAAAGGCAGCAAAATTTATAAAAAGGTAATTGCTTTACTCATAACCTGCTTACAACAAAATCAATATTTACGTCTGCAAAATTAGTCTCAAGAGATACGAGTCTCAAGTCAGTAATTTCAGTTTACAATGACGCTGAAAGAAAATCAAATATAGACTTAAACTGATAATTTTTAGAAATACAAGGACTGCATTTTTGTGTAAGACAAATGGAATAAACTTCTAATCAAATAGACATGTGCAGTGTGAAAACTGTACTAGCAAGCTAGATAACCATATCAACTTTAGCTCTGCTAAAATCTGAGAACAGAGGCGGCCTTAAGGGGTGGCGAACAGGGCAATCGCCCGGAGCCTCACTCTTGAAGGGGCCTCGCGCAACAACCCGAGTTGAAACAAGTTTATATTTGTAAAATATATGGCTCAAAATCACCAAGGTGGCTAATTTCAAGTTTGGTTTTGTGATGAAAATATTTTTAAGCTATGAATATAAAAATTAGCCTAATTTGTTACTAAACATGTTTATAATCAATAGTTAAGTAGGGCAAGCACAGAACTAATTACTTTTTATATAATATCATTTTTAATGAGAGACATCCCCAAAATCGGTCATTTCGGGAACGTTTTTGTAAAGTCAATGAAGTATTAAAAAAAAACTTAAACATATATTTTTGCATTGGACAATAGCTTAGGTACATAGATAATAATAATAAATAAAAAACATGTAAATATTGCATACAAAATCGTTTTAAAACAAAATACCACCACAAATAAGAAAAAGTTACTATTTGTATGTGTAAAATTTTCCAGACATAAAAATATCAGCAATTGTCACAATAAAATCAACTTTAGGTACACAGAACTAAACATTTTTTATGTAACTGTGAGATATTTTTTTTTTTAAATCTAAAATTGTCTGTTTTTCGTAATTTTAGTAACGTTCCCGGAAATGATCAGATGTTCACGGAAGACACATGTGTTTCCTGAATGACAATATAGCTACAATATTGAAATCATAAACAACAATTAAATTAAAAAGCTATGCATATTTATTTATTTGACATAAGGCTTGTAGGTACTTAACATAAAATTAACTTTACATAGTCTTAATCAGTTTAAGCAGTACCTACAGTAATACAATGAAATCTAAATCCTTTTTTGTAGCAAAAATGTTTCTTTACAGACTTAAGATTAATTAAGAAATAGTTACAAAAAATAATATTTTTTTTCGAAAATATCAACATCAGTATCGAAGTAATAATACTCTTTATTCTGTTCTTTTTTCAACAATGGAGTAGGAATAATACTAATTATTTGCTCAAAGCTAATATATGACATATCATTAGTTTGTAGTTTGAATTTTCTGGCACTATTACGCACAGATTTTAAGAAAGTTACTAGAATTTCCCCGTCATCTTTATCAACATAAGTCTGACAAGTGGCGACATATTTGAAACAGATATTTGTTTTTTGAGTTGGTACTTTAATTAATAAAAATGTCCCAGGGGATATTAAATTTGGATGTAAGATTTCTGTGCCTTGGCCGTAAGATGTACCAGCTTTGTAAACACTATTGGACTGTTCCTCAGTCTGCTGACGAGCAGAAATTGCCATTAAATCTTCCTCGTCTGATGAAGATGAGTTATAAATAGTTTTATAACTGCTGTGTCCCTTTTCGAATGTCATCAGGTCTCCAAAATTATTTTTATCCATGGGCTCTTCTGGTTTAGAAGACTCTGTCGAAGTTTTACAATGATCCATGGGTTCGAGTGAGTTCACATTTAAATGATTAGATAACATAGACAGTTTCAACTCCTTGTGGAAAAGTTCGTGTCGATAAATTTTTATTACAACTTCTGACCCTTTTTGCCAGGTAATTTTTGTGATATTCATAATACCTGGAATGGCATCCAAAGTTTTCGGAACGATGCTTTTTGCCCTAGTTATGTCATCATCAGGTATCACTTTTACTTGGATAGCAGAATCTGTAAACAAACTGGCAAAGTCCGAGGCTGTTTTGATGTCCTTTCCCATCAACACATGACTATCGGCAGTCCTTTTAAGATAACCACCTACGCCATCCATCGGTCCTTTTCCATGCCCAGGTTCACTGTAAGTCCAAGTAGCTTTTGTTATTTGTTTGAATTTATTAATCAATGTTTGTAGCCAAAGGTTTATATTCGTACGGTTCCGGTATTGTGATGTAGGACCGTCAGAATAAATGTGGAGAGTGTCAACATCTTTGTTTTCTAAAATTGTTGTTAAGATCGGTATCATATGAGCCCACACTGCATGGGCTTGGTGATCCAAATTTTCACTCACTGTAGCAAAAGATCTTGATTGCAAAGCATTTTCAACGTTTCTTGAATAATATACGCCTGTATGAATAGATAACTGATTTTTTGCAAAATGTGTGGACTGAATTTCATTCACGTACTTAGTGGTATAGTTTTGTGAGAAGTCTATCTGCATCATAATCTCTTTTTCAGTTAAGTTTTCTTTCAACCTTTTCTTCAATTTGTTGTAACTGTAAATACCATAGAGATGTCTTTTCATTACTGGAATGTCTTCAGCCAAAGCCATTTTTAATTCTTTGACTGTACTGGAAATAGTAACCTTTTTTGTGATCTTAAATGTCTTGTTCTCACCTTTTACAGTTTTATCTTCGTTAACGGACTTCCATTGAAAATATGTCAAAGAATCTGTATTATCACCAGGCTCCAGTGTCACATTTTTGCATTTCTCACACAAACCGTTCATACATTCATAAGAAGTTACATCGCAACTGTAGTCCTCAATCAACTGGTCTGTGCTCCCGTAATTAAGCTGTTGTAAGCTTTTCAACTTATTCAGTTTAAATTCAAAGTTTTCATGTTTGACACACAAACAAGTTCCTCTATCTCTTAATTTTGGAGCTACCACCCAAAACGGTTTTGCTCTGAGTAGTGTTGCATAACTTAAATTAACTCCAGTTTCTTGGACGAATTTTGGTGTCAGTTCTTTTACTGTGAATGAAAGGATGCGCTTTTGTTTCTTAACACCATTTTTTTTTACAAAATCTCTCTTAGCTGGGCACATCCTACTGACATCATCTCTTTCAAAGAAATCTATGATCTTTCAACTTCTGGCTTCAAAAACTATCTCGCGAACTCGAGCATCTGACTTCAAAATGGATTTGTTATTTCTCTCCTTTGGTAAGAACTTCTTAGCCATATGGAGCAGTCTGTACTTCCTTATGATTTTTCCACTAATACATTTTTGAAAGAATTCTCTCTGGAATTTTTTGTAAAGTATCAGACTTTACTTGTAATTGTGTTGACAATACTTCGCCAAACAATAGGTTTTTGCGTACTTCAAGAGGAACGTGAACGTCTTTTATTAAAGAATCAACTTTGCTGTTAGGAGTTATAGGTACAGGTTCACTTTTTTCGTTCCGTCTTTGTAGTTTTTTCTTTAAAGTCTCTATTTTTACGTTTCATTTGAACTATAGTTTGTTCCTGTTTTTTTATTGTACGGTATGCCTTGGATCTATCTTTGCGTACTATTTTTCTTCCTACGTGACTTCTCACTGAAGGTATTTCGGCTGAATCATCATCTGAATGTGGTGGCGTATTGATCACTATATTTGCTAATGCCTTTTTTCTTTTTCCCTGTAATTTTTTGATGCTTTATTCCAACTTTTTCTCTGCTTTCGTTTCTCCCGCTCTGTCATCTCAGTAATGTTCTTCACTGCTTTTTTCTTCTGATAGTATGCTCTGTCCTTTGCCCTTTTTATCTCTTTCTGTTCAACAGTCATCTTAGCTAAAAATTTCCTTTTTCTGGCATTAGCTTTTTCTCTTTGGCGCAAATAAGCCGAGCCATCCTTTTTAAGCTGCTTTTTGGGTCTTTTTTGTTTTCCTCAGTCTCGTGAGACGCCATATGCTATGAAAAAATAACAAATACTAAAAACCTTGTAAACACAACACAAACAGTAAATTTACGGATAAATTATAATAGCTGATATCACCTCGGGAACGAAATAGTCATTTCGAAAACGTCATAATCATTTCGAGAACGTGTAATCATGTCCGGAACGTTCCCAAAATGACCGTTCACGGAATGACGTTTTCTAATAAACGCGCGCTATTCGTTTAACGGCAGCCATTTTATCTGCGGTCTGACACTGTTAGCGTAATATGTATGGGGTTATGTTTTTAACATTGTTCTCTAAAAGATATTTTTTCGATATTCGAAACTGGAAAACGCATTCCCGGGATGATGATCTATTGATGTACGCACTGTAAATAACTAACTAAAAGGTACTTACCTCTTAATTTTAATTAATTGATGGAAGACACTTATCACACCAGCAATAATACTTTCTCGTAACACTACTGCGCCCTAGCGCCTAAAGGCTGCATTCATTATTAACAACTTTCGGCCAGTCACAGCTGCGTTCACTGAAATGATGCTTACGTCGCCGGACAAAATATTTTAGCATATTTCTCTATAAAATAAATTTACTTTTGTATTATATTTACAAGATTTAGATATTAGATAAAATTTACCGCTAATAAGAAATGAAAACTGTTCCATGTCGTTTGTTTTATGGAAATTATCGGTGTTTGTTTCCAAAGATCGTACTTTGGGACGCGTTCCCGAAATGATTTTCGATACATATATTATGAAATAATAATAAATCTTATTAATTTTTAGGTATATTATATAATGTACAGTTAAAACGAATAACGTTTAGCAATTATTAATGGTAATTTGATAAAAATAAAAATGATATTAGTAATTTATTTGCTGGCGAAGCAAATTTTCCACCTTGGTGATTTTGAGCCATATATTTTTATCTTTAGCTATTAGTGATAACAACAAAGTTGGTTAATTGATTGTAAAATGTATATTATATACAGTCCCTGGCCAAATTATTAGACGCACTGCAAATCTTTAATATTATTTGTAATAATTACGTGTTGAGTACTATTTTTCATGTGATTAATCATAAAATTTATAACAGTTATTGAGGGCACTTATTATATTGTTGACTTTAATATCTATTGTTGCTATGTGACATTGGATTGTTGAATTATTGTAGGTATCAGTGTGCAGAGTACAGCATACAGGTACGGACCTGTTCAGTGGCGTTCTAGCGTGTAACTGTTCTGTTACTTTGTTCACTTTTACCATCATATTCGTAATATCGACATCACAAGTGATTGTATAACAACCAGATATTAGTAAATGTGACCTTTAATAATGGATAAAATAGGCGATATCTCACCATGTAAAAAAGCTGCGAAAATGTATTCCAATCGGGAAATTTCAAGAAATTTGAAAATGTCAGAAGCTAGCGTGAGGCACACAATGAAGAAAATTGATTCAGATGAAGAATTGAGCCCCAGAAGGAAGAACAAATGTGGAAGAAAACCAATTTTCACCCCAAGGTCAGAAAGATTTCTCAAAAGAATTTGCTTAGAAAATAGATTTGCAACAACAAAACAGATAAAATCTCAACTGGAAGAGGCTAATGTGAATGCATCTGAACGCACTGTTCGCAGAAAGTTGATGGATATTGATTTCAAGGCCTGTCGACCCGCTAGAAAACCCATATTAATTAATAGCCACAATGAAAGCAAAGCGTCTGAAGTGGGCTAAACAGTGGTGTGATAAGGATGTGGACTTCTGGAGATAGGTAATTTAACTTTAAAATTGTTATTAACGATATGATAGAACCTGTGTACATTTATTCGTAGTATATTAATTATGTTTCTTGATTTTTACAAGTATGCTTCAGCGATGGAAGCACGTTTCAAATTTTAACCAACAAATGGCAGCATGTATGCAGTCGAAGAGGAGAAAAATTTCATCCAGACTGCATTATTCAGACCGTAAAACACCCAACTAAGGTGATGAATTGGTCTGTCATCAGTGGCAAGAGTACAGGACATTTTTACATGATTAAAGGCATAATCAGGCAAGACCATTACAAAGAAGTCCTGCAAAAACGGTTAATACCGCAGGTCAGAGAGTGGTTCCCGAAAAGGGAACCATTTATTTTTATGCATGATGGACCTCCCTGGCTCAGTAAAATCCTTTCTGAAGGAACAAAATATCCCTCTGTTGGACCGGCCAGGTAATAGTCCCGACATGACCCCATAGAAAATGTATAGGAACTCATGAAGAGGGAGGTGGCAAAAGATGTCTCACAACAAAAACGCAGGTCTTAGAGAAGATCATCCATGTGTGGTATCATCGTCCACAAATGCAGGACACAGTACAGTCCTGCATCGACAGCATTCCGCGTCGTATTAAGGTTTTCATAGCTGCAAAAGGTGGCTCAATAAGATATTAAAACTGAGTTTTCATTTTCACAATATTTTAATTTTTTTGTAATTATTTGAAGTAAAATATTTTCAACAAATACTAAGTTTTATTTATTTGTTTTATCACCTATGTTATGAAGTAGACTACACATAATCATTTATCACAATTTATGTATTAAAAAAAACAAATTTTGTTAGCCACACATCAAAATTTGCATAAAAACTGTAGTGCGTCTAATAAATTGGCCAGGGACTGTAGGTACCTAATCAGAATTTTTCATTTGGATTTATTCAGTATCACATTCATATAAAAAGTAAGATTAACAATACCAAAATAAAAAAAATAATCACTGCATAATAATATTTTTAACAATTTAACTGTAAAATATAGTCAAAAAATTCAATACTATTTGAGTCTCATGCCTTGCATGTTAGAAAACCCACTTGACGCTCAGTTTTGTTACTTTCATAGTGTTTACGATTTACACTCGGGCAATCCCTGTGTT
Source organism: Vandiemenella viatica (assembly GCA_031002005.1). NCBI lineage: Eukaryota > Metazoa > Arthropoda > Insecta > Orthoptera > Morabidae > Vandiemenella > Vandiemenella viatica. The sequence continues at coordinate 276,492,521 of JARYHS010011408.1, forward strand.
TCATTTCGTTCATCAACAACTTGCACTGGAAGATCGAGTCACACTTCACTGGTACTACTCTGCACTGACGCTGCAATGACAGTCAGCCGAGTGAAGGCTCACCCTTCCTGTGTTCACAATTGTCCGTAGCTTGGTCGTGTGACGAGTATTTTGTGCTGTCTTCAGTCTCCTTTAATGTTTTCATTTGTTTGTTTCCCTTAAAGTAAGTTGGGTGTCACAGACAGGGTTGCCTCATAATCTTTTATAGAGTATTGTTCTTTATTTTGCATAGGTGTACTTTATAATCTACGAAAGTAATAAAGTATGCTAAAATATTTTCTTTACCTGTCTCACGTTATCACCTCACTGGTTGATCTTTTCCTTACAAAAATAGTATCCAAATGCATTCTTAACAAATCACCACTAAAAATCTTTCTCATGCTATATTGGATTGAAAGATTTTCATGTTTATGAATGGAATTGCAATGAAATGTTAAACTTCAATCACTTCGCATTTGACATGTTTGTTTTTGTTAATAAAGAATGAGATCATTATATCTTTTCTGGTCTCAAAGACATGACCATGTAGTTTCTTATCAGCACATCTATCGTATCCACCTTTTTTTATGCTAGTAATCCTACTAGGAATAGGAAACCTACAGTTTAAGGTAGAATTCCAGCCATGCAGCATCCTAGCATCTTCGCATTAACAAAACAATGCTTGCCAGAAATAAAGGTCAATTTTAAGCCCCAACCAGGAACCAACTGTACAGCAATTGCACACCGTAACCATCTGAGGCATTAGATCAAATCTAGAAGTAATGAAAAATAAATTTAATCTTTTCTATATAATATACTTTATTTTTGCTAATCCAAAACAGACACCAAAAATTGAGTGCTACCTTTGTCATACCATCTGATGGATGATGAAACGAATTTTTACAATTTTTTTAGAATGCCATAATCAATATATTACGATCATCTGATGAACATGGAAGTGAGGATGAAGAAAAGACACTTTTTTTAAGGCAATCAATAGTACAGATACATCATTTGGTCATGAAGAAGTGGAAATTCTCAAACTCCATCCATATGCTTCTTCACGTCCACCAGCCCAGCACCGGACCATGCCATCAAGAAGTAAACCAAAAGCCCCGACTGAAAAAAGGCAGCATTGGAGAGACAGTTTAGGAAGACTGCTTGCAATTGTAAATTTTTTAACTTCCCACAATTAGGTCTTCAAAGGTCGTAGAGAGAAATTAATATCTGACTCACATTCATGTGAGATTAGCGATAACTGTATAGTTTTAGTAAAGATAAGGTCCCGATTTGATCCAATGTTACGATTTCACCTAAAACAAGTAACAGACGAGACGATGACCATTATCTCCAAAAAAATATTCAAAACGAGTTGATACAATTAATGGCAATTCACTTGAAGACTCAAATTGTTGACAAAGTAGTGAAAAATAAATATTACTCATTTATTTTTGATTGCACTTGTGATGTTTCTCTTATCAAGCGATTGTCAATTATCATAAGATTTTTTAATACAAATAAAGCTGACATTAAAGAATATTTTATTGGCTTCTTAGCTGTCGGAAAAATCCACAGTTGAGAGTTTCATTAATTATATAATCACAGAGCTAGAACATCTGGGTATATCATTGCAAAACTGTAGATGCCAAGTATATGATAATGAAGCGAATATGCGTGGATAAAAAAGTGGTGTTCAGAAACCTATACTTGGAATTAATCCACCTTTATTTGTTACCCTGTGGGAGTCATAGATGGAATTTCATCCTAGGAGAAGCAGCAGTGTGTTTCTGCCAGATCGGGTTATAAGTGGGCTATTTTAAAAGCACATGTAAAATCCTATTCGCTAAAACCACTTTCTGAAACTAGATAGGAATGCAGGGTAGAATCGGTGAAGGTCTTTAAATACCAACCAAGAGATTTGAAGCATTGAGGTATTCAGCAGAAAATAAAACAGATTGTCAGTTGGTTAGTGAATGCCACTCTATAGAAAAGGAAATAACTACCTAGGAATTTTTAGTTGCTTTCAGTGTATGGTATGACATTCTTACAAAGATAAATGTTATAAGAAAAAAGTTGCAAAACTAAAACTTCAATTAGATGCGGCTATATGACACTTAGATGCATTTACACATTGGCTTGATAATTATCGGGAAAATGATTTCTAATCAACCTTGGTAACAGCGAGAGAAACAGCTGGTGAAAATGATATTGACAATGTTCCTAATCGTGAGAAAGAGACATAAAAGAACAAAATTTGATTGTGAAAGGGAATATGAAGCTCTTGAATTGCATGCAGAAGAGATTTTCAAAATAAAATATTTGTATGATAATGTTTACTATGTGCGCACAAGCTGCCAAAGTATATTTGAGGCAATTAAACATCATGAGAACATATTTGTTTTCATGTATAACATATAAAGATTATAGAAAATTAGTGACTGAACTTTTGAAGCAATGCAGTGACTTGGAAGTACCTCTAACAAAAAGACAAGCATCTGATATTGATGTATAAGAATTGTATGAAGAACTGATTATGTTTATCCATGTATATGAATAAAACAATGGCTTTATCTCGATGCTAATATATATAATAGAAAAAACATTAACTGAAGTGTACTCCACTATTGAAGTAGCCCTGAGAATTACTGCCACCACACCTGAGACGGCTGCGTTCGCATAACGCAATTATCCACGGTTAAAAATTATTAAAACATATTTGATGAATTCGATGACAGAATATCGGATTTCAGCCCTGTGTATTTTTTTAATTGAAAATGACGTAGCTCATTCTTTAGATTTTTATGCTTTTATTAAATATTTTAGTCTTAGGAAAAGCTGCAAACATCATTTTTAAATCCCTGCATATATCTTTCATGGCACTTCAGATTATTCTTAAAAATTTGACGACTTTATGTTTGTTAATTTTTAATAACTCTTCTAATATAACATTTTCCAACTTAAGGTTTATTTATTTATGACTTTGGCATTTTTCATCGATCATCAGAAATACCTACTTTCGACTCACATACTATGGACAAAAGGCAAGGGGCTAGCAAAGGTCTGCCACCCCGGGGGCCTCACAATGGCTAAGGCTGCTGCTGTCTGAGAATATCCATAATTCCTTTTCCACATAGTTATTATACATGATCACCAATTTATTGAAACTCCTTGCAATGATGATGTTAGTTATGTAGGTAAGTAATTATCCTTCCAATCGTCTGACCTGTGCCTATGAGAGAGCTCCCAGAAAATGGTACTCTTTCAGTGAATGAATCTGAGTATTTTGAAGGAGACAAAAAGTCTTTGATCACAACTAGAATGTACAAATCAAAAATGTCACAAAAAGAGGAGAAAATAGTGAAATCTTGCACTGAATACAAAATATATATAACAGTTCATCTAGCATGGAGATTATTATGCATTTTAAGTAATTAAAACACTAATGCAGAGGACTAAAAACTGCTGAACAAGGATGAAGTTAAATGTGTAAACATTCTGTACAAGACATTTGCTTTGTGAATGTGTACAATGAACATTTAAAACAATCCTTGGATTTTTATAAATAAGTAACATTTTTCTTAATTACTTACAAAATACGAATGGAAACTGCTGATGATAATGATTTCATAATCATAATTATCGTTGGGGACCATCTCCAGTTTCCCGGGTGTGGTTTGCGAGCCTTGGCTGTTATAGACGATCGTTTTCCACTGTCTCCTATCCAGAGAAGTTTCTCTGTCCGTGATGTATTCCCAATTCCAGCCTCTTCTCTCTACGTCCTCCTTCAGTTGGTCTTTCCATCTTCTTCTTGGTCTTCCCACTGGTCTTTTGCCCATTATCCTTTTTTCCAAATAAGTTTTTGGTAGTCTTGTACTAGTCATTCTCTTGACATGTCCAAACCACCGAAGTCTTGATGACCTAAGTCTCTCTTCCATGGATTCCCTTTGCTCTAGGTTTGATCTAATCTAATCATTCTTTATGTGGTCAAGTCTAGTTTTCTGGAGGGCCGTTCTAAGAAACTTCAATTCACATGCTTAGATCTTGCTAAGGTCCCTTGATGTTAGTGTGTGTGTTTCCAAAGCATATGTGAGAATAGGAATGAGTTATGATTTGTACAAGACAATTTTTGTTCTTCTGGGAACCTTCATGTCCCATAGTAAGTCAAGCCCCGCATGGTACTGTAGAAGTTGGCTCCTTTGGTTACTCTATTCATTATTTCTAACTCACTTCTACAGTTACTAGCAATTATGCTCCCCAGGTAGCTGAATTGGTCAACAACTTAAACTTGGTGGTCTTGTAATTTTATATGACAGTCTGTATTCTTTTGGCTTATTTTTAGTGCTACAGTTTTTTTTATTATTATTATTCAATTTCATTCCATATTCTTCAAACTTATCATTCCACATGATTTCATAATGTTATTAATATTTATCTATTTGATTGCTTATGCACTAATTGTCAAACAATAATTTTTATTCTGTACTTGCGAGCAGTACTTAGAAGTACTGGGAGTGTACAAGGTGTATATTGGTGATGAGGTTTGGAAAAATGTTGGTCTACGATTTAGGAGTAGTGCGTGGAAGGGAAAAGATGGCCATGACCACAAGCTGGCTTAAGGGAGTGGGAAAATTTTCTTTTGGCCATAAGGGGGTCATCAGATAGAGCAAATTATCAAGGGAAGTGATGAATAATTTACCAAAATAATACTGAAAGAATCTAAAATTCATGAAGGACAGAAGTTGGCAAATAGGGAAATTTACACACAAAGGAATTGTGATGGTAAAAATAACAATACAAAAGGGGTAAATAGAGTATTATGGAAGTTAATATCAAAGCATGCACTTCATCGCAATTGAATTAAATTTTCTTTTAAATAAAATTGTTATCAAGGTTACAAATTAAATTACTAAAATTCACAGAAACAATCATTATATCATCATTTTTTAAGTGTAAGGTGAGAGATACAGAAATTCACAAAAATGTGATGATATATGGAAAATAAAGGTGTAAAAATGTTACAGGCACTGAGAAGATGAAATCCTGTATTTTAGACAGTTTAATGCCACATCACAACAAAAATCTTCCTGTTTTGCTAGATATGTTTCCACAATACACAAGGAAGGAGCACTCTAGACAATCCTCCTGATACTGTGGCCTACACTGAATTGCACATTCTATTTGATTCTTCATGTGCATGTCCCACCCAAAAACAACCATTCAGTGTTTTGATTGCCTGAGTAGGATTTCTTTATCCAAGAACATTATTGCCTGATGTATGAGTGTCTTTAAAACATAAGAAAAATGCATAGGTAGGCGAAAATTGCTTTTTAACAATGAGTGATCAGTGTAGGTATTGTTTCAGCACACAATACACTCTAGCATTTCTATTCAGCTTCTGTTAATCAGATGTTGAGAAATAAAAACAAATATGCTTTTCAACTAAGATCTGTAAGCTGAAATGAATTCCATTTAAGTATCAAAGAAATTAATTCAATGCCTGGCTGCTGCTAGGGGCGCAATAAAAATGTGTCATCCATTCTCCTGGAACTCTGGAATTAAGTAAGCTACAGAATCTTTGACATAGAGACAATGCTTCTGATGGAATGTGACATATGAGGACTCGAAGAAGACCAACAGGCCAACTGCACAACCACAAAGCTTGGTTGTGGACTTCAAGTGATGGGATTAGCATATGCCTGAAAATGGGATAATTTTTTTATGTATATAAGAGTTGATGCTTTATTCGCGTTGTATATAGATGAAATTTTTTAACATTGTTTTTAAAGTGCATTTTAAGCAAAACTGGTGCGTGTGCCAGTGTGTACATGTGCAAAAAGTGAAACTTCTATATGTTTTTCTGTGTATTTTTTTCTGTTTTTATGTTTCTTTTATACTAGCATGGACGAATGATAATATCTTTATTACATCTGTACAGTAAATAGGAACTTTGTCCAAATTATCCTTGCAAATAAATCAAAAATATTTAGAAGTAGAAAGCACACTTTGCTAGATTATAAACTGTTGTATCTAGCCTCAGTCTCAGCATTTTGTGTTTAGAGCTTTTATATTTGAGAACATCTTGGACACAATTATGCGATAATCATTTCTTAGAGTAAATAACTAGCTTCTAAGCCCATCAAAAATGGTGGGTTGAACACAGACATCTTAGAAAAGACTGCCTCTTTGAAGTGGCAACGGGCCGCAGAACTGGATTAAGACAGCGCAGAGCCTGTAGCAAATGCGAACAAGAGGCTCTTGGTTTGCTTTAGGTAATAAATTTTAGGATGTAAAATGAAACATCCACAAAACTACCTTTCGTAATTTAATGTGGTCATATTCAGAAATAACATTAGCCAAACAAATATTTCTAAGTAAATCATTTTCTATATTCATTAAAGCCAGATCATTAAGGGGCATAGGCGCTAGGCCCTCCGAAGGTGTGGGGCCCGTAGCATTTGCTAACCCTTCCTACGTGGCTTATCCGGTACTAGTGGGGCGACCATATTTCTTAGAGGAAAGACCAAAGATGGGCAAAAATTAGTGTTAGAATGAAGCCCAAGAGATTGCCACAGACCGAAAGGAAGACCACCAGACTGATGGGACAAGGAGGTAAGCAGGGTTGTTGGAGTTAACTGGTAGAGGAGGGTCACCCAAGACCATTCCACCTGGAGAAGTCCTACCTAAACTCAGGACTCTAATGAGTCATTTAACAATTTTTTACTTGGAACATATAACAACTATTTCATTATATAGATATTTACAGATAATATGTTAATGGTGATTATTATTAATTTATATTAAAACTTATTACTATTATTATTATTAAATTTTTATTGTATTTGATGAATTTGTATAATATACTTTTGTAATCATATGTTTCAGGTAATGAAGTAGGAAATATATGTTTCACATTTAATATGATCCATTGTGTAACATGAGTTTAGTGTTAAGTGTGCATGCACAGAATTTTAAGTGTGCATGCACATTTAGCACATAGTGCTAACAAAATTTTTTCCCATCGTGCCAAAGAGTTTCACTAAAAAAAAATGGGATGTTATAGTAATAATAAGAGTGATGAAAGTGAGAGAGACTGTAAGAGAGCATGACCATATGAATAATCTAATTAGTGTTGGTTCTATAGGAAGAAATTATATAGTGCTTAAACACTCATCAAAGACACTGCAGCTGGCTAGTGGCAGTTGTGTTTTAGTAGCTGAGATACCTGGTAAAGAGTATGTCCATTTGTAAGGGCAAAGCAGATTAAATGGCTTCCACATTGTTCCAGAATATTGTGGGCAGATGCTATAAACAGGAAACTTGTCAGTAAGCAACAGAATCACTGAGGAGCAGTTGTCTGTGGTAGCCAGTATGCAGTTGAAACATTTGGAGAGGTGTCACTCATGCAGTTTTGTCAGTTAGTGCAGTGGTGGTCATTTAAGGTGGTAGAATGAAGCAGTTAGGGTCAGAATCCACAGTTTGAACCATGTCAGAGGGTACGATAATGGGAAATAATACACTACTGTTTGTGAAAATTTCAGCAAGTGAAAGGAATAGACTGAATCATTCCTTATTTGGAGGATTTGTGGAACCATAAAATATGGGTAAGATAGCATACACATGGTTCCAGCAGTTCCCTCTTTTGTATTACTGGACAAGTCGATGTTATGCCATGTTCAGTCAGTGCAGAGCTGTCAGACCAAATGGAAATGTACAACTAAGTGCCAGAGTTCAAAGGTGGCAAAATGATTGGTTTCCAGAAAATGGGTTTGTAATACAGCAAAATTGTAGCTCAGGCAGGGCACACTGCTACAACAGTGATGCATGTATGGAAACCGTGAAATGAAGAGAACCAAACACAGTAATGAACAGGTACTGGACTACAGAATGTGACCAAAGCCCAGGATGACCACCATGTTGCCCGCATTGCCTCAACATTGGGGGACTGCATCGAGTGTGAGCATATCTGCCTCGACGATTTGACATAGTCTGCTGAAAGTTGGAGTGGTTGCACAAATGCCATTGCGTCAGCTTTCATTGACCACAAACACATCACACTGCAATGGACACATGAACACCAATACTGGTATGCTGAGTGGCAATATGCAGTGTTTTCGGATGAGTCCCACTTCAAGTTGTCATACAGTAATGGCTGTTTACGTGTTGAATGCTACCGTGGTGAGCACAATGGAGCAGACTTCTACTGTTGAGTGGTATAGCAGACAAATGCCAAGTGTGAAGGTTTGGAGTGCCATTGACTATAATATGCGATCTCGTGTCCTGTGTACTGAGGACAATCTGAAAAGCAATCACTACATCATGGAGGTGACCCTTCTGCAATGCCCACATGCCATATTTCAGCAGGGCAATGCTTGGCCACATGTGGCAAGGAATGTGCAAATCTTCTTTGAAGAACAAGTAGCACTGCCTCCATGGCCTGCACATATAGCCCATCAAACACGTCTGAGATATAATCAGTCGGCAACTTGTTCATTCTGGTCTTCCTGCAACCACTCTGGATACTTTGTGGATGCACCTACAAACTGTACAGCAGTGTATTCTTCGCCAGCATATCTATGCTCTCTTTCATTCCATATGAGGATGTATAAAGGGGTCTGACTGCATCATATGGCAGCTTCATGCTGTACTGAATTGTCACAGTCAAGGTGCATGTAGAGTTCTGTAATTGTAATAATTTGTGTATTGTAATGTCCCCTATCTGTGGAATAAATTTTATTGTAATTATATGACTCCTCCTTGGTGCTGCAATTTTCACAAACAGTAGTGTAGATTCACAGTTGTCTGACACATTCAATGAGAAAAACAGTTGGGCAAATAAAAGCAGTTATGCAGTTAAAGAGAGAGGTGGACACTTAGAATGGATGGAGACAGCTCTACTTTCCAATCAACCTGTTAACTCAACATTTGTAAGGTTTTGAAGAGATTGGTGGCTAGGTTACTGAAGAATGGCAATAAAAAGTTGATAATGACTAAAAAAAATATTTTTTTAAGAATGTATCAACTGACATTACAACATGCCCTGATAAAAGTACTACTTTTTTTCCTTATGGCTTTATGTCTCATTGATGTTGAGGTCATTAGAGGCACGAAAGGATTGGGGGCAAGGAACGGGAAGACACTTGGCCATGGTCTTTTGAAGGAACCATCCTGGTGTTTGCCTGGAGTAATTTCAGGAAGCCATGGAAAACAAAAATCTGCATGGCGGGACAGGGATTTGAACCCATGTCCTACAGCCAGAGCATTACCACTCACCCATGAAACTTGGCGTAAAAAGTACTAAGAAGACTATTCAGTGAAGTAATTATGCAATATCAGATGGAAGAAAATTAAGAAGAGGATAAACTCAATTTTCTGTGTGCGCAGGAAACGGGGAAACACTGAGGCAATTTAAAATTAAATTGAGGTCATACAGAAGAAGCTCGCAGCAGATATTTCTACAGTAATGTTAGCTAATGTTCTTAATCTGCACAAGGGCTATATGCAAAACCAATTTACAAGATGTGGACATGTGAATAATTAAAGGATTTCACTGAAATGCTCTTCTTATGGCAGATTTTCTTCCTGACAATATTTTCACATTTGTAATCTACATTTCATGGGCACCTATTTGTAAGTCATTCTGATAACCACAGAATTAAGAATCATCAGAGGAAATGCATAACTGATGCAGCTGCCACCTGAAGTCATAACGCAGCGACGTTTAGAAATTTGATATTTCAGTGAACTCAAGGCTCATAGCAGAAAATTAATACATAACATTTGAGAATGTTTATTAGAATAATTTAGCTGATAATTAAAAGATCTTTTGTTAAAAATAAAAGATGTGACTTACGCCTGTAACATGAGGTTTCCCTCTCCTTCCATAATTTTTGGAAAGCTGGAATAGCTGGTGTAAAGGTCCCAATTATGCCCTGATGGAAGAGCATTTGCCATTTTTGTCAGCTCCATGGCAGCCCGGAATCCACTCTGTCAACACAAAATTTAATTAACTATGAGACAACTTTTTCTTTGCTGCACTGTATAATTAGTAGGTATCCACGTCAAAACATTGTTGAATATTAAATGTGGATGAGAAGAGATGATGATGACTAAAATCTGGAAGCGTCGATAAGAAAGTTCAACTGATCTAACCCAGTAGAATAATAGTTTTATAGAAACACTTCACTCAATTTATTTTCGTTTGTTACTTGCTATGTCCATTCATGTGGCAAGACTGCATGTGCACAGATCTTACTCCTTGCAATATGTCTAACTTCCTACATGAGTAAAATTAGTAACCAAAATATTATTAAGTGAGTTTATGGTTCGTGTGTGTGTGTGTGTGTGTTTGACTGGCCCTCCTAACTTCATCCACGGTAATTGAAGGATTATTTTCCTTATCCTTTCTTATTTTCATTGCCTAGCAGCAGTTTTACTGTTACAATTATCCACTACTATGCAGTGGTAGATCTACAAATTTTCCGAGTTGGGGCAATAACTTGAGATTGCCACCCTTCAAACGTGAATTTGCCATCCGGGGCAGTACAGATCTATTCTTTGATTTTGCCACGCCATAGAAGGTTGCTGCTGGGCGCAGTAAAGCTAAAAAATAACTCAATGCCACACAAATTTTCCATATACTGCCCCTTCAAAAATGATTCCCTCTCCCTCCCCCAAATTGCCACCTGGGGCAAGCACTCCAGTTTGCCCCCCCCCCTTTTTCCTTAACTCCGACGCTGATACTATGTACTATTGTACCAGCATGATGAATTGCTTGTAGGTGTTTCCTATAATCTAATCAATTAGTTTTAAATAGTAACTAGCCGACCCTGCAGATACATACATATATGTCAAATCCAAAAACTGAAAATTTGCCCTATTTGCAGATGACACAACCATAGGGGTTAAAAATACTCCAGTTTTATTTACGGAACGTAATTAAAATTATGTCTTTGATCTTAATAATAAATGGTTTTCGGCTAACGGCTTGTCTTTAAACATAGATAAAACTCAATATGTGAAGTTGTTCAGTACATCACACAGATTAAAACCAGATACAGACACAGGGTCTAGATCGTGTACCGCTACTACTACTTTCCACAAGGTGGACAAAGACATTGTAAACACTTCCGCCAACAGTGTTTATGACATCCTTTGTTGCCAGATATGACGCATACACTGCGTGGGTTGCTAAACTGGATCTGAATGGAAAATAGGTTTTGATTCGGATGGGGACAAACAAAATACTATAGTTATATTAATTTGTATGATAATAACTAAAAAATTTCCACAGTTCTGTTATCAGAATCTAAAACTAAACCCTTCCATATATTTCTGTGTCCAGATACCCAAAATTATATGCATAGCTAGAAGTATCAGTAAAATAATCTGCAATTGAAGAAGCAGATTTATTTTGCCAAAATAAGAGATAAAAACTACCTTATGAGTTCGTCATTTCAGCATATCTCCGTTGCAAAAGTCAAAATAAATTAAAGCTTGAAAAATATTTTCCACGACTTAATGATGGATACGTCTTGCCATGTGGAATCAATTGAGACAGGGTGCTTGCACTGTGTACAAATACTGTATTTTGATACCTTTTTAGGAAATTTTTCTCCTGCTCCAGGCTGCATTTCAACCCAATCACAAACGCCAGGAAGCAAAAAAACCAGTTTAGGTTGATATGATCCCTGCACAGACATCATAATGGTATCACGATATATACATCAGGAAACCTTTCGACATCATACTGGATAATTTCAGCAGCATTGAAAACAAAAATTTATAGAAGAGATGAAAAAGCATATCACATCTGATTTTCTATATGACAGAAAACCACCCATAAGACAAGAGGGCAACCAGATCTTCTACAGATGTAACAGGACTCACACCCCAATTTTTGGCCCAACTAAGTTTTTTTGCACAATGCCTGCCCAAACATTAATAGAAAACCTTTCTTGGTAGGCATGTGCTATTGTGCAATGTGGGTTATCATGAGTCCACAGGTGAAAATTATGAATGTTAAACATACCCGACCTTTGAAAGGTATCCTCATCAATGAATAAAACATCTGCAGGGAAAGTTTGATTCGCTGCAGTCGGCTGTAGGTACCAACAGGCAAAATTGAGATGTGGAAGATAATCAGGGGTCAATGCTTGCACTCTCTGTGAATGATATAGATGCATTCTGTCTTCATGTAAAGTTCTCAAAACAGTTGCGTGGTTCACACCCAACGCACGACCAAGAGCTCACGAGCTTGTTGACAGAATATCCTCTACTGAGTTTAGTATTCTTTCTTCCACTGCAGTACATCGTTTTTGTTAGTGCAGTAAAACAAGTGGTAGCAGTATCGCGATCTAGAATCAACGTGAATATATTTCTTTATCTGCTTAATGTCTCTCTAACAGCGAGGTCTTTAGAGACGGGAAAAGATGGGGGCAAGGAATTGGAAGGAATTTGGTCGTGGCATTTTTTTAAGGAAGCATCCTGGCATTTCCCTGGAGTGATTTGGGAAACCATGGAAAACCCAAATGTGGATGCCCGGAAGGAGATTCGAACCGCCGTCCTCCCTAATATAGGTCTAAAGTATATGCAAAACAATTTCCAGTTGTTTTCATAAATCTAGTTGACAATTAATGTAAGATGTACGTTGAGTCCGTACATCTTCTGGTGTATTTACCTATATTTTTTTTTTGCAACTGTTTATCCGTAAACTGACAACTTTCCACATCCCTCAGGGCCAATCTCTTGTATCGGGATCTATGGAAAATGAATGTATTGTATTGCACTGGTTTCATTTATTTCGGATCAACTAGTTTCCAACCACCCCATCCTTGAAACCTGATTGCTTTAAGGAAGTTGGATAAGGCGATTGTTTTTATGACCACATATATTTCTGCATTTCCTGTCTAATAGCCATCATTCATTTTGTGTAAATCCTGATACGTGGCTTTAAACTCCAAATCAGTTACAATATTCATAAAACCGGCTACAATGTGAACAACAAACCTGTACAAAGTCTTCCATAGACTTAAAACCAGGAAGAATGTCATCACACCGAGTCTCCAGATTTGCCCCGGAATCATCTTCGTCAAAACAATTATCATTTTCAGATGTCACATCAGCAAGAATGTTATTCGATTCCATCATACGTATAAATATTAATTCACCTCATATTATTTCAACATTAACCTAAACACAATCAAAACATTACTTTGCTTCTGTTGCTACACACATTCATTTTATTGTCTCTGTCACAAGCAAAGATAAAATGACAACATAAGTTGCTACGAAATAATGATCTATGACACAATAAATTCAAATTATCTCTGGAAATGACTCCGACATTATTGAAACAACAATATCATTCGATAATTATTGTGAGACTAAGTAATTCAACTAAAGGTTTGTGAGAAACTACAGAAAACTTTGCAAACAAATGTCAACCATGGAGGAAGGAATATATGGAGACGACACAAGGGACCTTCACCACGCACTGGAGTGAAATCGGGTAGAGAGAAGTGGGATGGGGATGTGTTCCTGTAATTAATGACAACTGCGTAATGAATCAAAAATTCACTCCCGAGTAACCCTTGTTCACTTATCTTCCAAATCCAAAAACTGAGTGGAATTTATGGGAGAGGTAAATTTCAAAACTTATATGAGACAAGTTTTAATAAGCTGAAATGCAATACAATTGATGGTGATATAAGCGGCTTCCTTCAAATTCAATCTATAAACTAAACTACCTTCAACATCCGTGTCTAATTAGAAAAGTACGGAACGGCCCTAGGAGTTTCGGTATGGCACTTTAATGAATTCCTCGACAACCTATTGCATAAACTCGCCAGAATTTTCGAGTGCAGATAAGGCTTTCGATATTCACACTTGATCCTCATTTTTATCTCGTCGATTTTTTATATATTCAAAAGGAAAATTAACCATTTTTGACATCTGAAACATCTTACACTGATTGACCCAATATCTACAAGTGATATAGTGGACTTGTCTAACGATTGAATTATTTCGATTTCTAGCATTGTGCCATATCTACTGTGATAACTGATAAGCTGCTGAACTTCTTTGCTTATTGTTTCATCTAAATTATACATCTTAGAGGAATTATTATCATTCCAACAGCGGTTTTCTTTTACATGAGAAGACTTTTGCGGTGAGGTAAAATATCTGTCCTTCTATAAGAGATAAATCGACAGTTTCAAGGAAGGACAACATGGGACCCTGAGCTATTACTCCCATTTGAATTCCATTATTTTTTAAGACATGGTGACCCTACTCAGTTTATATAATGAAGTAAGAGTGTACCGGAGCGATAGAGGAGCAATTGGTGGAGGAGTCTTCATACTAGTTAGCAAAAACTACCACAGTTCACTGGCGTTCATAGGTCAAGACCATGAATTACTTGGGCTAGATTTCTGGGGTAATAAAAAAGAAAAAAACAGAGTGTTGGCTGTTTACCGCAGTGGAAGAATGACAGAAGAGGATGAGGCTCTTGGGGAGAAATTAAATTCATACTCAGATTTCAGAGGTGATAATAGAATGATCATCATCGGCAGGGATTTAAATTTACCAGGTGTAAACTAGGAAGGGAATAAGATAAATAACACAAGGGAACAAAGATTTGCTAATATCTTAATAAGGGAAGGAGGATTTACACAAGTGGTTGAGCAAAACACTAGGGGACAAAATATTTTGGATATATTTCTAATTAAGCCCGATGAAAACCTTTTGAGGTATCAAGTAACTGAAGGAATAAGTGATCATGAAGCAGTTCTGATGGATAATAGAGTATTCAGTAAACCAGCAGCCAAAATTGAAGGGGGAAATAGGTACAATTATAAAAAGGCACAGGTTTCAAATTTCAAGAGATATTTCAGAGAGCAATTCAGCAAATGGAAGAAAGGCTCAGGTACAGTAGAGTCAAGGTGGGAAGAGTTCAAGGAGATAATATGAAAGGGAGAAGAAAAATTTATTCCAAAGCAGAAAATAAAGAGAAGTAGAGAACCTATGTACTATAATAGGGAAGTTGGGAGGTTAAAGAGGTTGGTAAGAAAAGAACATAACAGAGTTAAGAGACAGCAGGGTAGTAGGGAATATTTAAAACAACAAAACAAGGACTTAAAAACAGCAAAGAAAATGGCTAAAGATGGGTTTATGAAGAGTATTGTCAGTGCAGGAGGACCATTGACTGATGCATCTAGAAATTTCTATGGCTATATCAGGAAACTGAGGGGAAGGGAGGGTGTAGACACACTTATAGATAAGGATGGAGAAGAAGTTACTGATGATTTGAAAAAGACAGAGATTTTAAGTAACTGGTTCAGTGAAAGCATTAGGGACAATGAATCAGAAACAGGAGAGTCTAATTTGGAGAACGAGCTTAAAAAGCCAATTAGAAATGACGATAGTAAAAAATTTAATATCCATCCTCAGGAAATCATGAAGGAAATAAGAAAGCTTAAAAAAATAAAGGGGCTGGTGAAGATAATATTACTACAGATATCTTAAAGATAGCCGGATGTGACATTGTACCTTATCTTGAAATATTATTTAAATTGAGTCTAGACACTTGCTGCTTACCACAGGACTGGAAAACTTCAATAGTAGTACCGGTACATAAGGGAGGGGTGAGAAATAGAGTTGAGAATTACAGGCCAATCAGTTTGACATCAGTGGTAGGTAAATTAATGGAAAGATTGATATGAAACCACATCAGAAATATATGTGAGGAACGTAAGTGGTTTTCAAGCAGGCCACATGGTTTCAGGCAAGGATATTCATGCGAATCTCAGTTGGTGGGATATATGCAAGATATTTCAGATGAAATAGATAAGGGAGGCCAAATTGATAGTGTAGCACCAGATTTGTCTAGGGAGTTTGACAGAGTAAGCCATAAAATGGTAGTAAATAAGGTAAAAACCATTGGAGTGGATAAGAAAGTCATTTGCTGGGTAGAGGAATTTTTAAAAGGTAGAAAACAGAAAGTTAGGGTAGGAAATGTAGTATCAAAAGAAGTGGAAGTAAAAATGGGTGTGCCACAGGGTAGCGTATTGGGACGATTGCTATTCATTATTCTAATGAATAACTGTGTTGATTGTTTACTATCTGAAATTAGATTGTTTGCAGATGACATAATGCTGTATAAAAGAATCAAAATGATAGAGGATTGTAAACAGTTGCAGGGTGATCTGGACCGGATATCTAATTGGGTTGGTAAACATGGAATGAAGATAAATGCAAAGAAGAGTCAGCTTATTAGATACACAAATAAAAAACAAAAGGTTAATTATGAATATAAGGTGGGTAAAGAATTGCTTGCTGAAGACTTGAAATGTAATTACTTTTGATAACAAACTTAACTGGGCAGGACACATAGGCAGGTGGTAGGAAAAGGTTTCAAAGTTCTTCACTTGTTGGAGAGAGTGATGAGGGGATGTACGAGAGAAGTCAAGGAATTGGGTTACAAAACTTTGGTCAGACTATTGTTCGAATATGGTAGTGTAGTATGGGACCCTCATTTTACGTATCAAATACAGGAGTTGGAGAGGGTGCAAAAAAAGGCTTCTAGATTTGTTTCTGGAAATTATCGCAGAATGCAATCAGTGACGGATATGATAAAGGAGCTGGAATGGGATTCATTTCAAGACAGGAGGAGTATGAGGAGGGTCATGGGAGTGTAGCATATACTGGCGATGAGGCATGGAAAGGTATTGCAATACGTATGAAAAGTAGTGCATGGAAGGGAAAAGATGACCATGACCACAAGCTGGCACTCTATTTCAGGCACAAGGGTGTGGGAAGATTCTCTTTTTTAGGTAAGGGTGTCAGGGATTGGAATGAGTTACCAAGAGAAATGATGAATAATTTACCGAAAACTTTGAAAGAAATTAAAGATAAAATTTGTAGAGGGCAAATGTAGGTAGGTGCAGGATAGGGGGAAGATGGGTGTTTAGGGAAATTGCCTCCGGAGCCTGTGCTCCATTGCAATTAAATTAAATAAGACTGCTTTTGACATCCGTTTATCCATTTCAAGAACTGTAGATTTCTTAAAATCATGTAACAAAAGATCTATTCTTGAAGCGCAATCGGTAATACTTTCCTAATTCATTCGTTACGCGGAAAATGTCTAGTTGGCCCATAGGTGCAGTGTTTTCCCCATGTAGGAGTAGATACGTTGCAGCAGGCTTTTAGGAATTGGGGCGAGCATCGAAAAAATAGTTCTGCTACCAGGTCGTAGCCATGAGAGAGCTGTAATCCCTCTTCTGCAGAATCGGTTAGGCACAAGCGTTTCTTCTTCTCCTGACTCTGGCAACATGTCAGATCTATTCTCCCCATAATTTCTGAAATGTAGCTTTTTCATCATGCTGATCGTATTTCTCCTCGACATGTAATCAGCTCCCAACCATCGTCCTCTTCTTCCCCACAGAGCCTCCCAACTTTACTTTCTGCCTCTATAGGCTGAGCTTGAAGGACCGTAAACATTTCGTGCAACTCCTTGATCGTTTAGCCTATCTCCCTGATTTTTCTTCCCTTATACAAAGCGGAAAAAAAAACCTGGGAGACCTGCATTTATTTCCAATGTTGGATCTTCACTACATGCCGAATGAGATCATTTCTTACAAAAACTGCAACCCACACCCAACAGTAACTAGAAACGTAATCGAGAACATCGACAATATTTTTTTTTGTAACTATGACGACCGTGCAAGGAAGTGTTAGGTAGCAGCTATACGTAGTAGTCTCTCTTCTGCAAGCTACAAGATCACAAGTTTTACAAACACAGTGAAACATTAGTTCAGAAAATATAGGGCGGTCCCGAATTCATGGTACAAATTTTAATGGTAGGTACAGGACATTGTAACAATTTATTGTATAGGGATTTATGGTCGCAAGTGACGCGGTGTGGCGTAAACAGGGGAATAACAGCGGAAAGGAAAACAAAGCTTTTATTGAAAGCGTTGTTGACAAGTGTCATGTTTACATTAAGTGTTCAAAATTACGTCCACCAGTAGTGATACATGCTTGACAGCGTCGGTGGAGCGATTGGCTTACACGTTCAAAGATGCCTGGTATTTCACGTACACCTGCAGCAGCTACGGATATGCGAGCAACGAGATCCTCATCTGAGTCAACTGGAGTCTCATAAACAAGATGCTTTAGATGTCTCCATAAAAAGTAACCGATGTTCGATAAATCGGGAGATCGGGGTCCACGCCCATTCCATCGAGCCCCAAACGTGGCATTCAGGTAAGTCCGTACATCAGTGCTGAAGTGTGCTGGCGCCCCATCGTGCTCAAACCACATGCGGTTACGAATGGCGATCGGAACATCATGAAGCAGTTCTGGTAACACTTCTTTCAGAAAAATAAGATAACTTCCGCAACTGAGTAGCGTGGGTAGTAAGTATGGGCCAATCAAATAGTCGTTTACAATACCAGCCCACACATTCACACAGAAATGTTGTTGAAACGCATGTGGTCGCGTTGCATGTGCATTATCGGTTGCCCACACATGGGAATTGTGCGCATTAAAGACACCCTCGCGTGAAAATGTCGCTTCATCTGTAAATAGCACATGACCTACGAAGTCCGGTTGCAGCGCACATTGCTGCATCACCCACTGGCAGAAATTCACGCGGAGAGGATAATCTGCCGGATTCAAAGCATGTACTTTCTGAAAATGGAATGGATGTAAGCGATTTTCGTTTAACACTCTGCAAACAGTCTGATTACTCACACCTACGTGACGCGCAACAGTTCTTGTGCTTGACTCGGGTCTAGCAGCCACAATGTTCAAGATGCGTACGGGTCTTGATCGACCAGCGTCATGTCTGGTGAGGTCGAACGCACCTGTTTCATTAAGTTGACGATGTAAACGTTGAAAAATTCTGTGATCCGGCATTCGTCGATTAGGAAACTGCGCGCGATACATTCGCAACGCAGCTCTGCCGTTACCATTTTCACGGCCGTACATGTAATGCATGTCTGCTTTTTCGGCATACGTAAAGTAAGTCACCTATCGTCTACGGCATCACAATTGTGAATGGCACTTTTCCCTACTGCGATGCATCATGTTGAACGGCGGCTAGACATTTACTGCCCTCTACCGGCAATGCTACCAACCGATCACTCCATTTCTCTTTCCTTTTATTTCCCCTGTTTGCGCCTCACCACGTCACTTGCGACCATACATTCCTACACAATAAACCATTGTTACAATGTCCTGCACCTACCATTAAAGTTTGTAATATGAATTCGGGACCATTCTGTAGAGCAGTTTCACTAAGAACGATAGAGTAGATTGGGAAGTGCGGGGAATATTGTTGATAGAAACGCGAGTTATAATGTAAAAAATAACCTGAGTATAGTGATGAAGGAGGCGTAGCATACCATGTTTCAGCTCATGCAGGTCCTAAATCGCAATGACTGGAAATAGTTGAATTACATTGTGAGGTGAGTAATAGTGGAAACGATGGTGCTATTTGGGAAAGGCACTGGTTCTATCTTGGAGGCTGTATCTGTGTCGAAAATGGTAGCTAGGATCTCATTATGCATGGCCTATACACAACTAGGAGCGTAGAAGGGACAAGGGGTTATTTTCTGAGTTGTTAGCTCACTTCCAGTTATGGTGGTTATCAGGATTGAATCGACTTTTTTATCATTTTTTTAAAATAGAGACTGCTCGTGAGGGGATAAAAATAAGTGATCAAATGGATACTTATTGTACAAAAACTCTCTAATGCAAAAGAAATAGATGAAGCTGAAGAAAAACAGCAATATATGGAGGACCAATTCGGACGGCGAAGATAACGTTGAAAATATCACTAAGTCAGTTGTAAGAGTGTTACTAGTAAACTGTGGAAGTACAATAGACAAAGAAGTAGAATTTGCAATCTTAATAGGGACACACAAACCACAACTAATTGTAGCGGTATAGTCTTGTTTAAAACAAGGGGTACTAGACAATGAGGTATTCCGCGGTGGCCAAAAGATTTTGCCGCACAGATAGAGGAGCAATTGGTGCAAGGATATTCATGCTGGTTAGGCCCATGGAGGAAGGAAATATATGGAGGAGAAGTGACATTAAATCTGTGAAGCAGGCTCTAAACTCTCGCGCATGCGCAGTGGCGGCAGTGGAGATATTGCGATTCCAAACAAATGCGATATTCACGTAGCTATGTTAGAAAACTGAAGGGTGGGGAAGGTGTTGAGATAGATATTGATAAGGCTGGAGGAGATGTTACTTGGAGTTTGAAAAAAGGCAGCGATTCAGGATTGGAAGGATGTAAATTGGAGAACGAGCTTATCCACACAATTAGAAATGAGGAAATACAAAATAATCATTTTGTGTATATCATAAAGCAACTAAAAAAAGATATAAAATCGGAATATTAGATAATATTACTAAGAACGTCTCAAAGATACTCGTGTGATAATAATACCAGTCCATAAACGAGGAGTCAAAATTACAGGCCAATCACTTTGACATCAGTGGTAGTTAGACTAACGGAAGTTGATATGCAACCACATCAGGAATGTCTGTAAGAAACGTAAGTGATATTTCAGTCGACAACATGGCTTTATGCAAGGATATTCTTGATAATCTCAGTTAGTAGGCTATAAGTAAGATATTTCAGATAAAATGGACAAGGAAGGCCAAATTGATAGTGTAGCACGAAATCTTTCAAAGATTGGTCAGTGATGATCCACAAAATGGTGCTAAATAAGGTAAAACTATTGGGGTGTATTGGTGGATAGAAGAGGTCTTGAAAGGTAGAAAGAATAAAGGTATGGTAGGAAACGCAGTATTAAAAGGTGTGGAAGTTAGAATGGGATTCTACAGTGTAGCGTATTAGGACTATTACTATTTGTTAGTAATAGTAATAGTATTATATTTGTCATCTAAATCATATACATATACATATACATATAGATTATACATAATGATATCAGACACGTCAATTATAAATTAAGATATTTAGATTAAATTATTTCAGTTAGTATATTTCAAATATTCTTCTATAGTGTAAAAGGAGTGGTATTGAAGATATGACATAAACTTCTCAAATTGTTTCCTTTTTTATGTTGCTTTTATATTATGGGGTAATTTATTGAAAAGCTTAATCTCTATGTGAAATGTTCCATTTTGATACATTTTTGTTTTTGTATGCATAATGTGCAAATCTAATCGTTTCCTTGTGAAATGATTCTTGTACCTCATCATTCAGTTTTAGAGCTGCATCTTTACCTATGACATTATTTCTAATGAATGTGTTGATTGTTATATCAGACATAAGGTTGTAGGAGTATTGTTCTTTGTAGGTAAACGTGTCAGGCATTGTAATAAATTACCAAGAGAAATGATAAATAATTTACCAAAAACGTTGCAATTATGGAATTCGTAGAAGACAAAGGTAGGTGGATACAAAAACAAAACTGATGTGGCGGGGGCTCTATTATATATATATATATTTTAATGTGTTCAAGGAAGCAGTTCGGTCAAGGCGTTAAAGAAGTAACCATGTCAATATTCGGAAAACTATGCAAAACAAAAGTTTTGACTGCTGGATCAGGTACCACACATGCTTCGTCTCGAATGGCAGGTCAAAATGTTACCATTTCACAAGGCTCAATGTTATATGATAAAAAAATATCTTAACTATGTGGTATCTTATGAATATAAAAGTTTTCAGTAAACCAGAGACCAAAGAAGAAGGTAGATACTGGTATAGTTATAAAACAGGAATTGAGGAAATATTTCAGGGTAATGTTTAATATGTGCAAGTATGGCACAAGTAAGCTGGAGAAGAAATGAGAATGTTTCAGTGAGATAGAAAGAATGGGAGAAGAATCCTACATACAACAGGCGGGAGAAGGGTAGGAAGAAGAATTTGGCAAGAAGAGAGCACAATGGAGTAAGAAGGATAGTAGGCATAAAAAAACAGCAAAACTATAAATAAATAGCAGTCAAGAATATTTTTCATGGGAATACTGCGGCTGCATGAAGGACGCTGTATTTTACGAAAGTCTATAGCTACATTAAAAAATTGAGGGAAAATGAAAGCATCTAAGCTGGGTAGGAAGAAGATACAAAAGATATTAGAAAGATGGAAATATTAAGCAACTGTTTTCCTGAGGCCGTTAGAGACTGTCATGCAGGAATAACATGGGAAATGACAGAGAAGCTTTTAAAAATACGGGAAATCAGAAAGAGATATTGGTGATTATACACCGTAGCAAAATAGTTTAAAAAGAAAAGGAAGGAGCTGATGTGAATTATATTACTACACGTGCCCGAACTCCATATCGTTCAATAAATAAAAACATTTTTTATTTTTGGTATTGATACTTGCTGTATAGCAGTAAATTTCAATGTGCCATGGCAGTACTGGTACATAAAGGAAATAAGACAGCGAGCCAGATTATTTTCACTCCAGTGGCAGGAAGGCTTTTGAAACGCTTAATATCCAACGACATCCGTAATGCCTGTGTGAAAAAGGTTGTGGTTTGTAAATAAGCAATGTGGGTGTAGGAGAGTTTATTTATGTGAATGTCAGATGGCCACGTCCTAGAAAATTCAGATGAAATTGAGAAGAGATATGTAGTTAACAGTGTTGCCTTTCAGGGCATTTGACAATAAGAGGCACAAAATGATGGTAAATATGATTAAATCCATAGAGAGGAATCTAAATATCTTTTGCTGGGTAATCGCATTATTAGGAGGAATGAACCAAAAATAAGAATAGGAAATAGTGCTTCCACGAAAGTAGAAAGTGAGGAGTGTCACAGAGGAAAGTATTGGCACGATTGCTGTTCATTATTATAATGAATTATTGTGTTTTTAGTTATCAGTGAGTAAGAACGAAGACTTTCCCGGCGTATGCTTGAAATAAAGTCTTCACGGGTGTGCCGCCGGATGGCCATGAGATCGCCATTTTCTCCTGTAGTCGCCAACCTATACATGGAGTATTTCGAAGAAAAAGCTCTGGAAAGTGCAGTTCTCAAACCAACATGTTTTTTCCGCTATGTAGATGACACGTTTGTCGTGTGGCCCCTTGGTATCAAAGCTTTAAATGAGTTCTTAGATCATCTAAATGGAATTCATCCCAGTATAAAGTTCACAATGGAACTGGAAAAGGCCGGACGCGCACCTTTCCTCGACATACTAATTGAAAGAAAGCGGGATGGAACGATAGGACATAGTGTATACAGAAAAGTAACCCACAAGACCAGTATTTGGGAGCCACAAGTTTTCACCATCCCGTGCAACGTGACACTGTTCTAAATACGCTGGCACATAGGGTAAGAACGATTTCAGAGATATACAAGAACTGGAACATCTAAGAACTGTCTTCAAGCGGAATGATTACACGGAGAGGAAGATAAGAAAGGCAATTGATCGTAAGCCAGGGAAAATCCAGTCAAACAGGAAGAAATGCCTGAGGCCACCGCTTTTCTGCCTTTCGCCAGAAACACTTCGGGGAAAATTGGCAGAATTCTCGCACGGCATGGAATAAAATGTTTCTACCGATCACCAGCTAAAATACGGGTCTACCTCCGCTCAGTTAAGGACGATCTTGGCCTCAAAGTTCCCGGAATTTACAGCATCCCACGCGAGTGTGGTGAGTGCTACATCTGCCAAATTGTCTGCACTGTACAAAACTGGTGTGAAGAACACAAACGCTATCTCCACCAAGGCCAATATAGCAAGTCAGCGATCGCCGAGCACGTGTACAACCATGGCCACAGGGTTGACTTGAACAACATTACTATATTGGCTAGGACCTCATATTATTTGGATTCTATAGTCAAAGAAGCGATTGAAATTCGACTGGCCGATACCTTCAACAGAGATAGTGGGCTATGTCTTACAGAGGCATGGAAACCAGCCTTGGCAACTCTACGCAGAGAGCGTGGCACGTGTGTCCAGCAACCGCTACCAACGGCTCAATATTAACCTCCACAGCCTGCTACGAAGACTTGTAGCCCCGCCAACTCGCAGCCAGCCGCTGAGCACGGGCCTCGGAGAGAGCCGTCAGCTATATAAGAAGGTGCGGAGCTGGGGCTGCTTCAATATCCGACGGTCAGCCGACCTGTGCAGATGCCTCGACACCCGAAGATGACGACGGAGCTAGCCGTGGAAATATCGTGTTTTCAAAACACCATTGGCAGAACACCAATGAAGACTTCATATCAGTGAGTAGTTTGGTTGTTTGTGAATTAAATAATGTTGTATAGTTAAAATTAAATATAGAGTGGTTGTAGAAAGTTGCAGAGGTTCCTGAATAGTGTTGTAAAAAAACTGTTTTATTCTGACTTGAAAAAAAAAACTATGAAAATACACGTTTTTTTTTCTAAAATATTTTGTTTTCATACCTTCTAAATCTCAAATTTTCAAGGCATTTATCGTTTAATATGACTGTTTTAGAGTTTATACTAAGTACTTATCTTAATTTTTAAATCTACTATATTTTTCTGGTTCAGTTTAAAAGAAAATTACGAAAATATTCACAACATTGACTGTAGTTTTCTTTTACGAACGGGGACTTCCCGAAGAGGCTAGGTTGCGCGTGAAGGAATCCCCATTCCCCGTTGTTTGGTTTGATACTCGCTATTTGAACTAATGCTGCCATCCAGCCCTACGAATTTATCTGTAGACCTACGGATCTTTTAAAAAAATTAGGAATTTTAAATTTATCTACAGTTTTGGGCCTCTTTTTATTACTTATTATATTCGTAAACCAGTTAAACTCTCAGCGTATAGTGATACTGAGTCATTAAATTGTCAGTAATTATGAATCATTTCCTTGCAACCGTTATAATAAGCCAATGATTGAAAAAGAAATAAAGCTCCTATTTTGTATGATAATAGATTTCAATTCAAGCTTAAAAGACAGTAATACAGAATTATCGGCGCAATTTTTATGCACAGTGTGTACTTTGCTCACAATTTAAAATTGCAATCTCAAAATCTTTTGCGTACAATACAAGAACAACCAGTAAAAGAAATGTAACTATTTCTGAAGTTATGGATCTAGAGGAAACAGAAGAAGAAACAGAAAATTCCGACACCGACCAAACTTGTGTTGGTAGTGCTGATATTAGTAAATGTGGTACTGACATAGAGGATGAATATTATTATGCTACCTATATAGATACATTTATGAATCATTATGTAAGACATTATGTGATTCAGTAAGATCTAAAACTCACATGTAAATTGTAAGTTCCGTAAATAAAACTATAATTGATCAAATATATTGTTTTCTGAAAAAAAAATTAGAATAAAACAAGAGTGCTAAGTTTTTTCATGTTTTTTTTTTCACAAAGCTTTTTCTTCAGTTTGCAACACTAGTTCTGAACACTGATATCCTGTTTTTTAGGTGATTATGGAACGAAGATAAATTCCAAAAGGAGTCTATCCATTAAATACATACAGAGATTTTATTTATAGTTGTATGTTTGAGAGAGTATTTCTGAAGGCATTAATGGTCAATATCTCGGAAAGTAAACTTATAGACTTTATTTAATTTAATTTCAATGCAGCGCATGCTCCTGTGGTAATTTCCCTATACGCAGTGGCGACCCTAGGGCGGTGCGACCGCACCGGGCGCCGTCGTAAGGGGGGCGCCAAAAATCCAGTGAGGAATCGTCTGCGCAAAAAATGAAAAATAAATTATATAATAACCCAGCTTGCTGTTTACATTTTTTTAAATAGACTAATCATCCAGAAGTGTTTATAAACGTAAAAGCTTCCGCTTAAAGTATAGTCCAAGTTAGCTCATGTTACTCCATTCAAGAAAACCACGACTTGTCCCACAATGGGCACTCTCCGCGCCTCCGGCACCTGTTTCCTGCCTTTTCGGCTGTAGTCTTGCAGTTCATGCACCAGTGGCGGATCTACGAGTTATCCGAGCAGGGGCTAAGAGATGAACATGAATTTGCCGCCCGCAGAAGTTTAAAGCTGTTGTTTGATTTTCCGTCCCCTGAAGGTTGCTGCTTAGGGCAGCAGAGGTAAGAAATAAGATCACTGCCCACGAATTTGTCATTTACCGCCCCTTTAAACATGATTCTGACATCCATGGTAAGCACCCCGGTTTGACTCCCTCTAGATACGGCACAGTCATTTTGCAAGTGGGTGCATGTGCATGAGGCTAGATTCAACCAACTTATCTATTTCTACAATGTAAGATCTTAAGTGATTGCAATTAAAGTTGGTAGCGTAAATATTTACAAAATGTAATGCATCTTTTACAGACAAGACATGTCAGCTCTTTTTTAAATAATAATAAAACAAGGTTAAACTGAGAAGGCTTCAAAATTACGTTCAAATGTTTTTAGATTTGAAATTCCATCTGAATCGTCATCAGAACTAGTACAACATGTGACGAGAGAAAACTTATTTTCTTCACACGACGCTCATGATGATAAAGAGCAGCAGGTACGTGAAGATTTTCCTATGGCTGCAACGTCGTATGGGGTAGCCTATAGCATCCATACCACCACCGTCGCCTTTTCAAAGTACAAATTATCATAATATTTAAAAATGATCGCTCATTGACCCTGCAGTCAGAGATGAAATAATTATTCGAGCAACGAAAAAATCCAAGAAAATATTATGGACGTCATTTTTCAAGTACGCATTTTCAAATACTAATGTCAAATGAAGAAACTTATATAAGAAGATAGTTTGTTTACTCTAAATCTGCAGATAAAGTATAATGCTTTTAGTATTGTTTATTCAACAGAAAGTCTCACTCTTATTGGGGAAACGAAAAATTTGATGACTGGAGTGATTTATTGGAGCATCTACAATCTCGCGAAACTTCCTCAAATCGCAAGCACACAATGATGAGTTGTATAGAAGCGTTGATTCGACTAAAGAACTTCAGTGCAATAGGCAAACATTTGTAAATACAGATTGAAGACGAGAAATCACGGTATTCTTCTATCGTCGAATGAATGATGTCTAAAATATTCTTTTTAATACGCAATAATTTCTTTCAGGGAAAGATTTGGATCTGAAACATTAAATACCACTAATAAAGGTAATTAACTGGAAATATTGCAACTGCTAGGAAAATATGATACTCCACTGTATTGCTAAATAAAGAAACAAATATAAGTGATTTTTTTAAAAGTGTTCAAAACGATTGTGGTTCTTAATAAAATTTTGACTATGATTAACTCATCTAAATACTTTTCCATCGTACTGATTTGAACTTCTGTTGTCAGTCACGTCAAGCAATTATGTTTAACAATGTTTTTGTTAACACTAGTGAAGACGAAGTCAAAGTGCATAAATGTTTCATTGGTTACAAACTATGGAGGAAGGAATATATGGAGACTACGCAAGGGACCTTCACCAAGTACTGGAGTGAAACCGGATAGAGAGAAGTGGGGTGGGTAGGCCGCCATATTGCTTGGCCGAGGATACACGGAGAGTAGACACAAAAACCTCAAAGGAATCATAAAACAACCGTGGCACCGCAATTTGATGGTGGATTGTTATGTAACTCGACGAGATAGATCAAAAATGAAGAATAAAATTTTTTGATATCGTGCTTAGTTCTCTAGATATACTGTCTATGAATAGTGGAGTTTCTGGGTGAAATACAGAAGAAATATGTCCCCAAATTCAAATTTGATGATAGATTCTTGTGTAACACAACGATACAAATCGAAAACAAATAATAAAATGTTTCGATATCTCGCTTAGTTCGCAAGATATACTGCCTCAAAAGTGAGGTTGTTAGGTTATGAGGGGATTCAACGATAACCGTGACGCCGCAATTAGATGGCAAATTCTTATGTAACTCGATGAGACAAACTGAAAGCAAAGAATAAATTTTTTTGATTTCTCGCTTAGTTCCATGGAGGAAGGAAATATATGGAGGAGAAGTGACGTTAAATCGGTGAAGCAGGCTTGCGCATTCGCAGTGGCGGCAGCGGCGATATTGCGCTTCCAAACAATTGCGATGTTCACATTGTGTTAGATGTAGTGATTATTTCATTTTTTAATGTGTATACGTGTTTTATAATGCCATCTTGTGTTGCGTACGGTTGCACGAATAGGCCAGACAGGAAAGAACCTGGAATATCATTTCATAAGTAAGTTGAATTCTAATTATCGTTGTTGAAGTGAGCTGTAGAAGTTGCAAACTTCGCTGCCTGTCTATAAATATTTAGTCATAGCTCTCAATGGGATGACTTTGTTCTCAAATTTTTGTTGGTGTAGTGTAGAAAACCAGCATACCTTGCTATTTTGCACATAATAGACTAGCATTACTTTTTAACGAGTGTTGAAAATGAGATTTAAGGGGGTGTGTTTTACATCGCGATTCAGTGAATTTAGTATTGCGCTTTCTTTCGTCACGTTTATACTGTATGATAAAATGAAATGTGTTATATTATGATATCCAATCTAGGAATCTTGATGAAGCAAACGATGTTGTTACTGCAAATACAGTTTGCGATTCAAATACGCGTGTGTGGGTATGCCTACATAGTTTGATTCTGTAGCGACAATTTAATGGAGATTGTGGTTAGGTCTAAATGCAGTCTGTACCAGAATGATTTTGTTGTTCCATGATTGACAAAGAATTTATCTATTACTGTTAGTAATTTCATGAGAACCAAGTTAGTGACAAAACGTATATCGCGATGGAAACTACTTCCAGCCATTTCCAATTAAGCTTACGATGTATGTTAACAAGATAACTATTTTTATTCTGGTCTACGCCGCATTTCAATCAAACCACAAGTGGTAGTAAAAAAACCTGAAAGATCCATTCTGCATGTAATTCATTGTAGCTATGGCAGAATTAATTTTTGGTCCAGGCCGCATATCAACCCAATCCCGGTATATCCCGAAAACTAAGCAAGATATCGAAAAATTTTATTCTTTATTTTCGATTTGTCTCGTCGTGTTACATGAGAATCGATCATTAAATTTGACTTTTGCGAAATTTTTCTTCTCAATTTCAACTCAAGACACCTCACTTTTGATACAGTATATCTCTAGAACTAGGTGAGATATCGAAAATTTTTATTCTTTATTTTTCATTTGTCTCGTCTTTTTAAATAAGAATCCATCATCAAATTTGACTTTGACCAATTTTTTCTTCTGAATTTCAACCAAAACCATTTCACATTTGGGACAGAATATCTCGAAAACTAAGCAGGATATCAAAGAAATTTATTCTTCATTTTTTATTTGTCATATCGAGTTACATAATAATCCATCACCAGATTGCGGCGTCACGTTTATCCTAGAGTCCCCTTGAGGTTTTTGTACATATTCCCCGTGTCTGTATGGAAGCGGCCATGCCCACTCCACTCCGGCCATGCCCCCCCACTCCTCCTCCGCCCTGCTTCACTTCAATGCGTGGTGAAGGTCTCTTGCGTCGTCTCCATATATTTCCTTCCTCCATGCTTAGTTCTCGAGATATTGTACCTTAAAATTGATGTGATTAGGTTGAAATGCGGCCTGGACCAGAAGAAAACTTTCGCTATATCCTAATTTGATATGAATTCGTACGCAACTTAACGAGGCAAATGGAAAATAAAGAATAAGTATTTCACTTACTCGAGATATTGTACCACAAATGTGAGGAGGTTAGGGTGAGATCTGGCCTGGCCCAGAAAAAAAATTCACCGAAACCGCCATATGAACACTGTGGAAGTGCAATATAGGTGTTTTATTTTCTTCCTAGTGATTGTTGTTAGGTTTGAAATACGGCCTGAAACAAAACAAAAAGTCACCAAAATTAGAAGTAACTATACCTATAACTGATTTTTAACATGCTATATCTCGAAAACCAAGCGAGATATTAAAAAGAAATATTATTTATTTTAGATTTGTTTCGTTAAGTTCTATAAGAATTCATCATCTGCTTATGGCGCCACGGTAATGATAGAACGGCCGGTAAAGATGCAGATTGGACCAAAATATAATTTGCTGCATATGCAGATTGGGTATTTTATTTTTTTACTAATCCTTGTGGTTAGGTTGAAACGCGCCCTGGACCAGAATAAAAACGTCACCAAAATCTGACTCTTTAAAAATAGCCTAAGTCAATGTTTATATCTTTTAAAAAAATTATCACTTCAAAAGACCTCATAGTTTCTGAGCTTACTTAGAAACTATTGTGCTATTAGTGGTCTATATAATTTTGCTAGTAAAATCAGTGCATTCATAAGTCAGAAGCTAACAACTGATAATAAATAAATTGTTTGTTCTCTTCTGGTACACACCGCTTTTCAACATACCAACATTTCCATTAACATTGCCGCTACAAAATCAAACTATGTAGACACACCTAAACACATTAAATGCATCGCGAACTACATTTCGGGCAACAACGTTTATTTAATTACATTTAAGAGTTCGCACAGCACAAATTATCACAATTAATTTCTTAGTACACTTTCAGTGTAAACTGAAACTTGAGTAGAGCCTGCAGAATACCATATTCACTGTGTCGCGATGTAAACTTGACCGGCTTAAATTAAATTTTCAACACTTTTCTCCAATAAGGCTAGCTTTTCAGGTGCAAAGTAGTAACATATGCTAATTGTCTACACCACACCAACAAAAATTTGAGATCCTATTGAGAGCAATGAATAAATTTATAGCGATAGGTCCTAATGTTGCAGATACCTATCAGATACTTCAAGAACGATAATTACAATGTGACTTACTTATGAAACGCTATTCCAGGTTGTTTCCTATCTTTTCTGTTTGTGCAACCATATGCAACACAACTTGGCATTATAGAAAACTTTAGAATATTAGAAAATGAAATATTCTCAGCAGCTGACACAGTGCAAACAGCCCAATGTTTTGGGTGGATCCCTATGGCTGCCGAGCATGCGCAGTAGGATAGTAGTTTCTTCTTGAGGTATCACAGATTTAGCGTTATTTCGTCTCCATATATTCCTTCCTCCATGTTACAAACCGGTAAGTGACTCTTCGAACCTGGTAGCTGGACTCACTGGCCTGTATATTAATGACACTTTGCAAAATTTCGATTTGGATATGAACGATTGTCGAGGTCAAAGATATGACCGTGGATCCAATATAATAGGAGAAAACAAAGGTGTCCAAAGCAGAATTTCGAACCAATATCTTCCCAAGCATTTATTGATCCAACAAAAGTTGTATTGGCGTATTTACTAAATAATAATTATTAGTTTAACAAGCCACTGTGGAAGAAATGGCGTACAATATTCACATATTTTTCAATCGTTTAGCTCTCATTAAATTTGATAATAGTAGGTGCCGCTAAAACATCAATTAGATCGGTTTCCTCGTCTGGATTTCTTTAAAGATTAGTTTTTCCATTCTCTCTACCAACAAAGTGATGGCAAGTGATAGCCAAGAACTTAGGACTATCACCAAAAAAAATTGCGAAACTCGTTCGAGAATAGAGTTTCTAGCCTCGCTGCAGTTCGTTATCACTATTCTTCGTGTCGCCCTTCTGGAAACGAATTTTTCACTTGCAGCAACAGAAGTCTTGTCCCTGAGCCAGATCAAGGAGCAATTTGAGTTCATATTTACAATGGTAACATGTTATAATATATTGTTCCAAGTTAATATTGTAAGCAAGGCTATCCAGGATGAAAGTTGAATCATGAAACGCTTCACAAGAGCTTGGAATTTGTAAGAGTACCCGGGTTATTCGTCTGCTCTGATAACTAGAGAAATTGGTTATTATTATTATTATTATTTTATTAGTACGTCGCCGTAGATGAGATAGCAACAGATCCCAAATAATTGTTCACAACGAACGTGTTTTAACATATAATGAGTACAATTGATAACGCGTTGGTCACTCAATTTTCACAAGTGTATAAATTTAATGACACAGTGTCGTTCTTACACATTATCAAAACAATTCCTGAATTGTAAAAATTAGAATTATCCTGTGCTGATTTAGAAATGAGTTTAACTAATGGAGAAAATGTGACATATCGGTTTCTGAATTGGCTGGAGAACTTTCTAATTGCAACTATTGTTGATGGGGCTTGAATCAGCAGAACCAATTTAAAATTAACTTATGAAACAAAATGGTTGGCAGGATATATTTCCGAATGTGTGGACAGCACTCCGAATTTTGCTGACGTACCTGTAGCTGAAGGAGAACCAAATTTCAGTAGATTAAAACTTATCAAAACTTATTTATGGTAAACTCGGACTAAAAATAGACTTTCAGATCTAGCAATTTTTACTTTAGGAAATATTATTACCAAAGGGCAAAAACGGAAAGTTGGAAATCTAGGCCTTTTAGATGAAATTTTATTTCCGCATTTGTTTGTTTTAAACATTTTTATTAAAAACTATGTAAATATGACGTACACGTGATGTGATCATTGTGTACGCCATAGTAGCGTAAATAAACATTTTCAAACATATATTCTTTTTTACTGTTGTTTCTCATTTATTCCATTGCTATCCTATTAAATTAAATTGCAATGGAGCGCGTGCCCCGGTGGCAATTTCCCTAAACACCCATCTTCCCCCTTTTCTGCATCCATCTATATTTACCTTTTACAAATTTTAACTTTAAATTCTTTCAACTTTTTTGACAAATTATTCATCATTTCTCTTAGGAACTTATTCCAATCCCTGACATTCTTACCTAAAAAATAGAATCTTCCTACACCCTTGTGCCTGAAATCGAGTGCCAGCTTCTGGTCATGGTCATCTTTCCCCTTACTAATCTTTCTAAAGTTTGAGTTATTATATATATATTCACTAAGGCCAACTAGGACCACAGTAAGCCTTTGTACAATTGGCAGCGAGTTTCATCTTCTTCACTCCTTCATTCGTTTTGAGTGTGCCTGTTTGCGCTCCTCTGTCCAGGATGTACCGCGTCTCCTTTTAGTGTGTTCGCCTTAGCTTGTCCCATTTGTCATTAACTTCTTCCGAAAAAGATCTCTATTGAAAGCATTTTCTGGTTCTAGTCCCATCAAATGGAAGGTCTTCTTTAATATTTACGAACCAGAGCATTACAGTTTTGAGACTGGAATCAAATAAATTAAAGATTTTTGTTAGTCTGTTCTCCTCCATTCGTTTGGGGTGGTCATGGAATCGTGCCCGTCTTTTGAGGATTGTTTCGGTGATTTTCTCTATTTTACTGTAGACGTCTTTGTTGGATCTCTTTTGATGGTCGTCATTCTTGAAGTTGGAACCCAGAATTCCTCTAATAATTTTTCTCTCTTTTTCTCCAATTCTCCAAAGAGTCCTTTATCTATATTTGGGAAAAAGGTTTAGGCTGCATATAAAACTACTGGTGTCAGAACAGTTTCGTAATGACAAATCTTAGTATTTTGTGAAAGACATTTTTGTTGTAGACCTTCGCGAAGTTTGCTAGGCTATTTCTAGTTTGCGAATCCTTTCCCGAATAGCTTCTTTGTCCAATCAATTTACCATAATGATCTCACCCAGGTACTTAAATTTTTCCACTCGATTAATCTCTCCGTATTTGGTTAGAAGTTTTGGTGGAGCATCTTTGATGTTATTAATTAACTCCGTTTTCTCAAAAGATATCTGTAATCCGGTTTGATCAGTAATTTCCTTCAGCAAATCACTTTGGCTCTTAATAGTTTCTAAGTCATATTATAGGATAGCTATGTCATCGGCAAAAGCTAGAGTATCTATTGTAATCCCTTTAGCTTTAGTTCTCATTATCAATGGGTTTTAGTCAATTTCCTTCAATTTCACTCGCCTGGTCCGAATGCTCTTTTCGAGAACACAGTTAAAAAGTAGTGGAGACAGACTGTCACCTTGCCTAACACCAGCTGTGATCTAAAAGAATCCGACTTTTTCTGAAGTCTCCTTGGTATTCGCCTAGTAAGTTTCCAACTGGGAATTCTAATCTCTCCAGGATGGCAAGTGAGGGAATTTTGTAGGTTACCAGAAGCAAGGAAATTCCACTGTAGTTGTATCAATCTTCCTAATACCTTTTTTGTACAACGGGTGGATCAAAGATATTTTCCAATCCTCGGGTATAATTTCCTCGTTCCAAATTTCTTCTATTTGCTCTTGGAAGATTTCTATTGATTCTTCAGAGGTGTATTTCCATAGTTCTGCAGTGACTGAGTTTATTAATATATAAAGACTTTTCTGAACTGGGCTTTGCTCAATTGGAATTCATAACGCATTCATAAACGCATTCGAAATTGAATTCCACGGAAACTACTTTTTCGATCTCTATAAAAGTAGATAGGCAATACATTTTTCCAGATTTTATCCTAAGCCATCCAGCCGTTTTGAAGTGAAACAGTAAAAAATATCGAAGAAAACAAAATTTATAATTTTAGTAGTAAGTAAAAAATGTATATCTTCAATCTGTCTATATGGCCACCCTAATCGCGAATATGCGATTGCACATTTGAGACGCCACAGTGAGATTTCGCACCACCTGAAAAATTTGCTAGGGCCGCCTCTGACTACACACACTCCCTTTCCTGTACCATCAAACATTTGCCCTCAACAAAATTTCAACTTTTTGG
The DNA here is from genome assembly GCA_031002005.1 of Vandiemenella viatica. Taxonomy (NCBI): domain Eukaryota; kingdom Metazoa; phylum Arthropoda; class Insecta; order Orthoptera; family Morabidae; genus Vandiemenella; species Vandiemenella viatica. The sequence continues at coordinate 276,527,071 of JARYHS010011408.1, forward strand.
TAAATTATTCATCATTTCTCTTGGTAACTTATTCCAATCCCCGAAACTTCGCTAAATCTATGTTTATTTATTAACAGCTATTATCCGTACTTCGTTCACTTGTTTTGTTTTTTTTTTTTAAAATTATTTCATAAAGGATTACGATAAGAAATAAGGTTTTTGCTGAAGGTAATCACACCACGGTCTGACGTCCATATTTGTATTCAATATCATCTCTAATGTCTTAAATACAGTCGGAAATACAATGAGGTCATGACCCTCAGAAATTAATTTAGCGATTGATGGTGATGACTTGCACCCAAAATAAAAAAAATATAGCAATTAAATTAACATTTTTCTAGTAACTTTTATCTACGCCTCCACTTTTTGTGTAAATGTGAGAAATAAAAACAATTTCGTGTGGAATGAATGAAATAGTGTCAGAGTATTTACCAACTGTTAAGTCCTCCTCTATCGGCGTCATAACCCGATAATTCTGTTTGGAATAGGTGGCCTACAGTTTAAAGTGGAATCCGACCCATGGAATGTTCCAGAGTGGAATATAAGTTTTAATTCCTAAAAATTTAATTTATGTTCCAGATAGTTCTATGCTGTTGGTATGTATTTCGGTAAACATTTCAGCTGCAAAATATAACTAACATTTTAACAGATACTAATTTGGGGACACTTTTTTCTTAGTTTGTCATGTTTCGGCGTCATAAGAAAAAGAAACGAACCTTATTTTACTCCTGGATTCATAGACTGTACATTGCTGGAATCTGAATCAAAATCGAATCAGTTTCTGTCTTTCTATATTTGAATCCCTTTCAACGAAGAAAACTCTTCTGTAGAGCCTCTTATTTTAAATTTCTCAGCTTTTCGTCTTAATATCAAAATGTAATTTATCTTATTTTACTCCCGGTACCTTAAGCTGTTGGACATTATTCGAAACCACAACAAAATCATACTAACAGTTTTTGCTTGAATTGTGGCGATCCAAACAGACAGACACAATGTTAAAAGACAGTTCATTATTTTCTGTGTCTTATTAACCGTGCCGCAAACTCAACTTCTATGGATGTTCAACTTTTGACATTTATAGATGGAAGTCGGAAAGAAGATGAGGAACGTAGAAGAAATCAATATAAGTTGTAGCAAACATGTGTACTGTTCTGAATGATAAGAAAAGAAAGGTTTTTATAAAAATACCCTTAAAAATAAGAGGGTATTGCACCGGTTTTTGATATATTTCGTTAATTTATTAATAGGGATTATGGAGTGCCCACGTAGCCCTACGTGGCATTTGCCTCTACCCCCCCCCCCCCACGTAGCATGTAACTTTTTTCCCCCTTTTGATTCCAGAAGACATTTTGTACTGTTTTCTCTTGTCAGACTATTGTAAATTACATGCGGAGATAATTAACTGAGGAAAATAAATATTCACATGCTATTGTGAGTTCTGTTCCTCATTTTAACTGTTAAAAATGTTATGAAAGAAAAGCTACGTGGCCTGGCTCGGAACCCCCTCCCTCCCCCCACGTAGCTCAGCGTAGCCTTCCAGCCAACCCCTACCCCCCACCAGAACCGAGCCACGTAGTTTGTGCACGGTCCCTTAGCTACTGGTAGGGTGCATATCAGAAAAGGAAGGCAAAGATGTGGAACTGATGATTGAATCGTTTATGTAGAAAGGGAATATATCCACATATTTCTTAAACGGGTTTTTATTGAAGAAATGAGTTCTGTTAGTAGAGAATTTACTGTAAAGGAGCCTTTTGTTCTGCTTTCATGTGCATTAGAAGTGGATGGCATTTTCTTTGTTTAGTTAGAGTGGATCATATCACCGGACATTCCATTTTCAACTCACTATTGCCCAGTAGTGTTGCCAACTTAGTGGATTTTCCACTAAATCTGGTGGTTTCGATCCCCCTTTTAGTGGTGAAATATTGCTTCTAGTGGTTAGTGGTTTATTCTAGTGTTTTTTTTTTTTTCTAGTGGTTCAGTAGAATTCAGTTTCAATTAGTGAAAAGATGATAACTCAAACACTAAGCCGCTTACACTTTTCGAAATATATTTCTACCTTATTTCAGTAGTATTTACTTTTACTGCGTAGGAAATATTGAAGTTGACTGAGCTTTTATTTCATTAAATTAAATTGCAATGGAGCGAATGCTCCAGTGGTAATTTTCCTAAACACCCATCTTCCCCCTTTTCTGCATCCACCTACATTTACCCTTTACAAATTTTAACTTTAAATTCTTTCAACGTTTTTGGCAAATTATTCATCATTTCTCTTGGTAACTTATTCCAATCCCTGACACCCTTACCTAAAAAAGAGAATCTTCACGTTCAAGGGTACAATAACAGCTAATTGAATTGATTATTATCGATTAAGATTTCTAAGAATATTTAATCGATTTCTTCGTTTATTTTGATTAATAATGTTAATTTATTATAAAAAATGGTCGATATTCCGTAATGTCATGACCACTGATTTATTGTTTTTAGTCAAATATGAACACTGACTTTGTGATATTCAACTTTACAAATGATTAAACCATTCAAGTTCTACTAAGCATGGCATTTGTGCAGAAAATATTTTTTATTTTCAACCAATAAAATTAATTGATGAAAATTATTAATAGAAACGTTTGAATAGATAAATATTTTCTACTATTCCTTACTCGATCAATGACTTTGAAATACCTATTAATGTTATAAAGTACATTGGTACCAAAGAATCGTATCAATCTACTGATGATGAAGGCACCGACAAAAATGATTTATCTGAAGAAGATGAGTTAATATAAAATTGCAATTGATTAAATAATTTGTTGATGATTGGTATAATTACTAATTGCATGTTGCTGTACTGATCATTTTCACAGAAATTCAATGTGTATTTAATGAGCTCCATTGCAATTAAATTAAAATTATTTAGTAATAAATGTAAATGTTTTTACAATATACCCATTATTTCCTTTCGTAATAGCCAAATATTTGTTTTGTGGGATATTTAGTGGTTAAGAGAGTAGAGCCGCTTTTTGTTAGTGGTTTTCTGGTGGTTTTAGGAGTTGAATCTGGTGGGCAGCTAGTTTATCGGTTGGCGACACTATTACCCGGGGCGCACATTGAGCTGCATGGCGCGTTAGGAGCAACGCAGAGCAGGGCAGGGCAGCACAGACTGGCAGTTACTCGCGCATATTAGAGCGCAGTTTTGTGCGGCAGTTTACAAAGCATTGTGTTGTGCGAAAAACCGACAGTAAAGCGTAACCAAAAACATGTCGATGCAAAAACTCGATTTTTGATTTCTGAATCAGGTTGGGATGCCGAGCTTGGAAAATTGTTATTACTTTAACATACGCTGAGTTAGATAAAACTATGCAATAGTGAGTATATGAAAAGAAGAAACTCTCATCTGGCTTTTGCAGTGAAAAGAGAATTCTCAAAAGATAATTTCCGGATGACTCGAGCGGAGATTCACTGCATAATGTAACCTGTTATTTTCTCGACAAAGCTCAAATATCTATTAGAACTGAAGAAAATCTCGCATATTTTCGTGGTTATTTATTTAATTATTTAGCGTTTGACGGTACATGACATTTATAAGAATGTTTCTCTCTTTCATTTCATATTATATTTTTAAGAAAACTATATAACAGAACATCAACACTTGAAACTTAAAAAGCAGTGTCAACAAATTAAGTGTTTCTCGGGGACACTATTGAATGAAGTAGTACAAATAATGTGATAATAGCCTATATATATCAATCTTTTTCGAAGTTTTTTTTTTTTTTTTTTTTTTTTTTTTTTTTTTTTTTTTTTTTTTTTTTTTAAAAAAGCGAAAATTGTAAGTGAACAGTTGTATGATAAATAAATGCTGAATTTACTCGACACTTGTTGGGCTCATTGTCCAAATCTCTTGTTTAAATTTAATTTTTATGTATTTTTTATGACTGATATTGTAAATCGCAGGTTGGTTACGCACCAGATTAATCAATTTTTCTTATTCCATAGTTGAAAATAAGTAAAGCCAGATTATAAATAACGCAAGAAGTGTTACAGCAAAAACCGGCACGAGTGAGCTGCTTGGCACAGTTTCTGTGTCGTGAACGTCGCACAGGCCATGTGCGGCGCAGTACTGCGCTGCCCTGCTATGCGTCTCAATACGCGCTGTTCCGCCCCAAAACATAGAGACACAGAAACTGTGCTGCGCTGCGTCGACTGCGCGTCAATGTGCGCCCGGCCTTACCCAGTGGCGTAGCAATAGGATGGCAGGATGTGCAAAATGCCACGCGTCCCCCAGCCAGAGGAGGCCCTCAAAACAGCCCCCGCTCATTGTCGACGCACATGGTAGTAGTGGAGATTAAAAAAAAATAAAACCCGCCATATAAAATGGGTTCCCCGGTTTGCTCCCCAATCCCACCTCTGGAACCGGCACAGAGGGTCGCCCCCCATTCGTTGAATTTGCCAGGGGGCCTCAGCTGTTTAGTTACGCCACTGCCTCCGTTTCCAGTTTTGTTGGACCTATTTCGCAACTTTGCCACTTCATTATAGATTTTGTGCTCTTCAGTTTTCATGCTCTCCTATAAATTTAACTATGGATATATTGCCCGTTCCAAATAACCGATCCAATCGAGAATGTGAGTTTTATTTGGCAGGTCATAACACAGTTGATCTACGGAAAATAACTTTTATTGCAGACGTAATTGTTGTTGAAAACAATTGTTAAAAACCAGTTTATAAAATAAAGTGTTTACCCAAATGTAAAATACGAAACTTTCGTAAAATTTACTTAAGGAAGCAAGACTAATTAGTTGATTGATTTGTAGATGCCTTGTGCAGATGACATGAGCAGTAGAATATCTTCACTGAACGCTTTAAACATAACCTTTAAATTAAATAATTATCCTGTTGTCACGTTCGAAAGGTTTGATTGTTATGGAAATCAGAGGAAACATTAAAAAATGGGATGAGTTGCTTCACACAAAGTGTTAAATTAGTTAAAGAGTGCAAAATTAAATAATCCATAGGTCTGATGAGGCCAATTTGCTACAAACTTCTATCGATTTAAAAAAAATAAAACAATCTATTTAAAACATAAAGTAGCATTAGCCGGTCGTCAACAATAATTAATATTCTAATGCCGCTGTTTGGAAGAAAAGAAAAGGATGCGAACAAAACAAAACTGGAATATAAACTTTATCTGGTAATGATAATCTCGTATTTTCAACTTGACAAATCTTTTGACATAGCGAACGAAAATCGTGTGTATAATAATTAAAACCTACTATCATTTAAATTTGGTGCTGTAATGTTTGTAGTCAACAACACTTATAATAATAAAAAACCAGTTAATAATTGAGCTGAAGCTGCTTCCATTAACTTAGGAATACCACTATCTTTAGTAATGAGTCATGGCAACAGTCATTTAGTAAAAAGGAAGGTAAATGAGTAATAGTTTTCTATTTTTCCGATTTGCTATTATTTCTGAACCTTTAATTAATGAGAATGTTTAGGTTAATATTGCAGTGGAACTTACGCCCCAGTTGATGTTTTGTGACCCATCTCCATATGTCTTATTAGCAGTTTTACTTTTAATTACATTATCAACAGTTATATTGATGCTAAAGTCTTTGCTATTTACTTCATTTCTAATATATCTTTCTGGTTGTATGGTTCTTGGTTCTAGTGCATTTCTCTTTAGTTGCTTTTATTTCACTCCCCCCCTCCCCCGACTGGACTTGTTTGCAATCAGTAAGTAAGAGTTGGCATGAAGGATGTGGTGAACATAATTAATTTGTCTTTCTGAATTATTTTGTTCCTCCACAGATTATCTCACATATTAAGTCAAAAATTGTATGCTTTTTGCGACTTGTGCCTTTCTTGTCAGTGGCCATTTATATTAGTTAATTGTGCTGATTCTTGGTTCAAATTCGCTAAGATGTTATTTCAAGCATTCAGTTTTTCTTGGACCATTTCAGTTTTTTTCCCATACCAAAAGTCATCTTTAAACATGAGTGCATTCAGTGCAGTGTCAATGCTCTTCAAAAACTTGATTAATCATTGGAAAGGACGAGTAGTGGTAAAGCACATATTTGCTGAACACCTTTGTTTTAGGCTTTCAGATCTATCATTCCCTGTCTTGGTACAAGTGTAACATGTATGGAACTTCATCACTATCAGTAGAACACATATGTGTTCTCCTTGCATTCTGAGATCTTCTTTTTGAATACTGCCGTGTCCAATGTTACCATTGCCCACCTTCCCAGTAATTTCCATTAACGTTATCCTAGGATATATCAGACCTTTAACACTCTGGTTCTTGCAAACCTTGTTGTTCTTCTTCTAATTATCATTCCACTATCTTGTGCCTCTATTATCTTTTTTAGTAGGTTTAAAGTTATGACATGTTAGTTTTCTGCAACCTCACTCATACCCCTATAATAAGTCTCTTCATCATATCATCTTGGATCCTGAATAAAACTTCTTTGAGATATTAGTGAGTCTGTTGATAAATGACGGCATTACTATCTTAACATTTGCTAAGATGGTTTGACTAGCTTGTTTGCCTACCATTATGCAGTGTATTCTCGACTTATCTCTACTTCTGATTGAAGCTATGGCAAATTAATTTTTGGCTAACCCCATTTTGAATTGATGTTTTATTTTCAGTTATTTAACACAAAAGGAAACCAATCAGGTGTCCCCCTCATGATTTGTGCTACATTAGCCATATGGTCAGATGAAATCTTTACATGTTCTGTCTTCCTATCCCCATGTTAATAATCACCTTTTTTTGCTGTCATCAGTTCCTCGACTGGTTTGATGCAATGTTCCTTCCCCTTCTATCTTGCACTAACCTTTTCATCTCATCATACCCCTTACAACCTATATTGTCAATTATCTGCTTCATGTATTCAAACTTTGTCTATCTCTGCAGTTCTTTCCTTCAACTGTTCCCTCCGCTAACAAATTAACTAATCCCATGTGTCTTAAAATGGCACCCACCATACTGTCTCTTCTTTCTGTAAAATTATTCCACAAATTTCTTTTCTCACCCATCATTTCAAAAACAAGTTCATTTCATACATTATCTGGCTACTTAATTTTCAGTATCCTTCTATAACACCAAATTTCAGATGCTTCAATTTTCATTCTTTCTGGCATTCCTGAAGTCCATGCTTCACTATGAATCACCTATGATTATTATGGTCATATGGAAAGGGAAGATATGGTATACCGATCACTTACCAAAGTTGAAGGAAGGAGTGATGAAGGAATAAAAAACTATACAAACACAGCCTTTACTTATTAATGTAGGAGATGAAAAAGTTGCCTGGCACCTATGGTCAACCAAGCAACCTGAATGATTGTATTTGGCTGTAAGATTCAGAGCTGAGGTGTTGGTGGGTGACGAATTTCTCATATCTTTCTGAGAAATGCTTCACATATTCTCCACTATCTTTCCCACAACACTGCACATCACCTTCAACATTCTACCCAATTTGAATAATATACTTGACCACAACTACTAACTCTCAAATGCTTCCAGAGTACCCCATGGCTTCTTCCCCTGTAATAGGTTTTGTTGCAAAACATTTAATATAGGGTACATCCCCTCACTGCAACCTGCTGCAGCCTTGCCACTGGTGAAACCTATTCCATCATAGGCTATGCCAACTGTACCACCTGCCTCATATGCTTGCTTCCACTGCCCAAGTTATACCTTTATCTCGATTCATTTATTCATCAAGATGAATGGTCACAGCAAGCATTAGTCTCAGGCTTCAAATGGTCTATAAATGACCAAATTTTGAAACAAAAATTCTTTATTACCTATGATTAATTTCCTTTTCAAGCTTAATATTTCCAAAGTTATTGTTTTTGTCATCACCTTCGCTCTGAACCTAACTTTGTAATACATGTTGGTGGGTTGTCTGTGGCATCTCATTCTAACCTAGCCATGTGTTTCTTCTACATTCATCAGTAACAGGCTCCACCTGAAATATTGTGTTTTTTGTTGATTTGTTAATGTTATTTTTTTGGTTTTAGGTAACTGCTATACTCCTTTCCTCAATGTTTGTAAGGGACCATGCACAAACTACGTGGCTTGGTCCAGGAGGGGAGGGGTTGGCTGGAAGGCTACACTAGGCTACGTGGGGGGAGAGGGTTCTGAACCAGGCCACGTAGCTTTCCTTTCATAACACTTTTCACAGTCAAAATGAGGAATAGAACTCACAACAGTATGTGAATATTTATTTCCCTCAGTTTATTATCTCTGTATGTAATTTACAATAGTCTGACAAGAGAAAACAAAACAAAATGTCTTCTGGAATCAAAAGGGGAAAAAAGCTACATGGAGGGGGAGGGGGGGAAGAGGCAAAAGCCACGTAGGGCTACATGGGGGGAGGGTGGGTTCACAGGAAGCCAAAATGGAGCTACGTGGTTTATGCACACTCCCTAGCAGATGGTTCTTCTTCATGTTTCCATATTAATATGCCTCAGGGTGTTATTTCATATTCTGGGATTATGTTAGTGTTAGGCATTTAATCCTCTATATCTGTAAAAAATTGTTATTTCTGCAATATGCATGGTACAAACATCCAACGGAATGTTTTTAAAATAACTTCCCTGTTGCATCCTCTAGTGTGTCTTCCTCAATTGAGCTTATCGTCAAATAATAAATATGAATAGGCTTGTCCTGCTTCCATACGTGATAGTAAATAGTACTGACTGTCTGGCCAAGGGTCAGGGGGCCAGTACCAAACCTGACAACCAATGGCTAAGGGCAGAGGAGTCCTTGCCATGGAAGCCAGATGAATTCTTTTGTGTAGGAAATGGCACATAATTTTATTGGATTAATCGAAGACCTCAATGGCATGGAATGCGGAGAAGGTGGTCTTCGGTACGGGGTAGATGGCAGTAGAGGCAACCCAGTGCTCAGGTGTAAAATATGAGTACAAACTGCTGCTAGCAGGTTTGGTAGGGGGCTACTAAAGACGAAGGGAATAAACCCTGATAAAAAATCCTCCGATATGTTAGGCCTAGCATTTGCTTTCAATGTTAAAATGAACCTCAGAATGAATTTAGTTCATTGAATAAGATAGCCTACATGTATTGCCATGTACACAAATGACGGTGTGCAGCCTGATGCTAGATAATGGAAGGATGAGGGAAAGCCTAAAATTAGAAAAAGAATGCCAAAAATGAGAATAGGGACATTAAATGTAATGTCATTAACTGGAAAACATGAAGAGCTGGTTGACGTGGTGGAAAGAAGACAACTTGATGTGATGAGCTTAAGTGAAACAAAATGGAAAAGAAAAGAGAAAAAAATCTTGAGGCACGGATACACCCTTTTCTGGAGGGGAAAATGGAAAGTCACAAAAGCTGAAGGCTGATACCCACAGAGATAAGGAAAAATTAAATCACTGGCTCAAGTGTATAGAGAACACAAGCTTATAGTTAAACGAAAAATTGAGAGTGAGAAAACCAAGAAGTGAGAGGAATGTTCCCTGAAACTTGAAGAAAAAGGAAGTAAAAAGCTGTTATACACAATAGTTAAGAAAAAAAAAAAGGAGAGGGCACCAAGAATCAGTGAAAGCATTAGAGGACAAAAATTGAGTACCGGTAGTGGCAATGAACATAGGAAATATCAGGGAAGAAATGCGACATATTTTGATAATCTGTTTAATGGTGATACAATGAATACATATTCCAGGGATATTAAAGGGCTTACTAAGACAAAAGTCATGCAACAGAAACTCCTGTAACCTGGTCTGAAGTGGAAGCTGCCTTGAAATCCATGAAGAAGGGTAAATCAATTGGTTATGACGAGATTAATTTAGACATGATAAAAGCAGCTGGGATGAATGGGATCCAGTGGTTGTATAGGGTGTCATATGCCATTTGAAAAGACAATAAGATCCCAGAAGATTGCTCTATATTTAAAAAGGGTAACAGAAAGTGTGCAAATTATCATGGAATCATACTTCTGTCCCATCAATTGAAGATCTTGGAAAAAGTGATTGAGGAAAGATTATGAAGACACCTGGGAATCTTAGAGGGTGAACAATATGGTTTCAGACCAAGAATAAGCACTACAGACTTGATTTTTGTGGTAAGAAAGTTCATTGAAAAACATATAGAAAAGGGTGAATGAATCATCATGGTCTTTGGTGATGTTAATTTTGCATCTTCTAGTAAAAAAATTGTGATTGCCTAGAAAGAAGAAAGGTATCAATCCATAATCAGCAAGATATAAAATGCTGTATGAAAGCACAAAAGCCTGTGTGGGAATAGGCAATGGAGAGAGCAAGTGGTTTGAGACAAGAAGAGGAGTACCACAGGGAAGTTCTTTGTAATACTTACTCTTCATTGATGTGATGGATGACATCTTGAAGAAATTCAAAGAAGTGCATATTAAGAAACAAAAGCCCTAGTCTTTGCTGATGATGTCATGTTTTGGGGTGAAAGTGCAGGAGAAACTGAAGGCTTGGAGCAAGCTGTATTAGGAGTATGGACTGAAAATCAGCCATAGTAAAACAGTGGTCATGGCAACAGGTATAGGAACTTCTAATATGAATATTTACCTAAACAATCAACAACTCCAAAATGTTGACCAATTCAAATATTTTGGCAGCACTCTGAGTGAAGATATCAGTAAATGTGAGGTTACAAACAGAAACAATAATGCAGCAGTCTATTATAACCAAATGAGAACTCTATTGTGGGACAGCAAATAGAGTGCACAGAAAGTGCAAACATACACTCTTCAAAACCAATTACATCCTCATACTGACTTACTAGAAACGTGTACAATATCCAGAAGAGACAACAGCAGACTTCAAACCTCTGAAATGAAGTTTGTGCTTCAGAGTACACGAAAGGGCAAAGTAAGGAATGAAATCAATTGTACAGAAGCCAAAATAATAGTGTGGCAAAATCCTTCCAGCAGTCTCATCTGACGTGATATGGACATATTAAAAGGATGGAGGAAGAAAGAAAAGCAAAGAACTACTTTAATATCAACATCAAAGGGAAAAGACGTGTGGGAAGATCCAAAAAGAAATGGATAGATCAAATTAAGAAGAATCTGGAAGATATAGGGCTTGATTGGAGGACAATTCATTGACAGGAAGAAGTGGAGAATGCTTGTGACCAGCACTCGGGAGACTGGAGTGGAGTGATGATGATGATGACGACTAAATCACATGCCAAGATATTTACATTTTCTGCCCTCAGTGAGCAATTCTCCTTCTAATACAGAAACTTTGTTTTTCTATCTTGTTACTGACCTATATAATATTTATAGTTGCCTCCTTTCGTTATTTATTTTCATTTCATACTGACCTACCCTTCTAGTTAATCTGTCTCAATCCCTCTGTATCTCTTAGTAATTTTCTGTTTGTATGATCCTATTATACAAAGAGTGTAATTTGCAAACTCTCTAACTTATGACTATGAAGTAGCAACAGAATAATTCATTAGAATGGTAATACACTTTTCACTACCATCTCCACTTATTGTATACCCTACCATAATTCTTATCAGATATGAAAGCCAATACTTCAGTACCATTCCTCCTTAGTTTGATAACTCTGCAACCGTTCCTACATATGTTACCACTTTTATGTTTTGCTTAGTGTCCCATGTAACTCTTACACGGTTATGTGACCCAGTTCTGTATCTTTAATACTGAGTGTGGTGGGTGAGTTGTAATGCTCTGGCCTGACACTCAGTAGGATGCAGGTTTGAATCCCCATCCAGCCACCTTGATTTGGGTTTTCCAATGGTTTCTGTATTAGCAAAGGCCACGGATGACTCCTTCCTGTTATATGCTCTCAATCCTTTCCCGCCTCTAATGACTTGGACATCATCAAGTAGGACACACCGAGCGTGGTGGTGTAACGGATAGCATTCAGACCTCGCATTCGGGAGGACGGCGGTTCGAATCCCCATCCGGGCATCCAGATTTGGGTTTTCCATGGTTTCCCAAATCACTCCAGGCAAATGCCGGGATGCTTCCTTAAAAAGGCCATGGCCGCATTCCATCCCATCCCATTCCTTGCCCCATCCTTTCCCGTCTCTAAAGACCTCACTGTTGAGAGACGTAAAGCAGTTAAAAAAGAAAAAGAAAAAAAAAGTAGGACAGTTTTCCTTTTTTTTGTTGATATTTGTAGCCCTATTATGTCAGTTTGCACAGTATGTGTCAAGCTTTTAAGTATTTTATAGGAAAAGTCTATGCATCACATGTAAAATATTTTATATCTCACTGACAAATTTATTCCAGTTTTCTCTATGTATTTTCCTTAATATTGAGCTTGCTATATTTAATATTCTCTTGCTTTATCTGTGCCATTCTGTTTAAATATCAGATAGGCCTTTTGTTTCTCTTTAGTACTTTTTTATATCTTCATTCTATATCTGAAGATGCTACCTGTTTCTGCTTTTCTCAGGACTTGTTACACTATTCTAGTAACACATTCTTTTATGGTTTTCCATTCTGCATCTGTATCTTCTCATGTTGGCTTTTCTAAAAGACATTTAGTCAGCCTAAAATTTAATTATGATCGAGCACACATTCTGGTGGAAGTTTCCTTACACACATTTTCCCTCTTTTCTGTGCCCACCTACTTTTGCCCTTTACAAATTTCAGCATTTTTGGTAAGTTATTCATTATCTCTCTGGGTAATTTATTCCATTCCATGACCCCCTTACCTATAAAAGAAACTTTTCCCACATTCTTATGCCTGAAATATAGTGTCAGCTTGTGCTATTGGCCATCTTTTCCCTTTCATGCACTACTCCTAATTCTTACAGCAATATCTTTCTACACCTCATCACAAATATACACGCTTTGTACACTGTCTTTACTCTTCTATTGTCACCAATGAATCATATTCCAGCTACTTTATCATATATGTTATTGATTGCGTTCTGCGTAATTCCCAGAGACAAATGTAACAGCCCTTCTCTGAATCCCCTCCAACTCCTGTATACTAAACCACCATATTCAAACAAAGTTTTGTATCCTGATTCCCTTATTTCTCTGTTACATGCCTTCATCATTCTCTCAAACAAGGAATTTTATACTTTTACTGTTATGGGTCAAGTGGGCCTTGCCCAGTTTAGTCTGCTATCAAATGTTAAACCAAGGTATTTACATTTCATGTCTTCAACAAGCAATTATTTCCCCACCTTAAAATCATGACCAGCCTTTATTTTTTTATCTGCGCACCTAATAAGCTTACTTTTCTTTGCTTTTATCTTCATCCCATGCTGACATACCCAGCTAGATATCTTGCCCATATCAACATGCAGCTTGTCACAGCCTTCTACCATTTTGATCCTATTATATAATGTTATACCATTTGCAAACAACCTAACGTCTGACAGAAAACTATTAACACAATCATTCCTTTGCATAATGAATAGCAATGGTCCCAATACACTACCCCAGAAATCTACCTCAGTAGTGGTCATGATCTATGAACACCAGTGAACTGAAATAGTTTTTATTAACCAGTATGAAAACCCCTCCACAAATTGCTCCTCTATCTCTGAGGTACACTCTGTAATCATCAGGAAAAACCTTTAGTACTTCTTCTTTTAACTAAGACTCTACCCCTATAATTACTTGTGGTTTGTGTATCCCTATTAAGTTTGCAAATTCTATTACCTTGTTTGTTATACTTCTACTATTCACCAGTATCATCCTTATTACTGGCTTTGTGATATTTTCAGCATTAACCTCCTCCTTCCCAGTTGTGCCCCAGTCAGTTAATGTTTCAGCAGCTTTATCAATTTTTTTTGGTGTTTGTGATTTATTGCCTTAAAGCATTTTCCTACTCATTGTTATTACATGGTAACTGTTACCATGAAGTTAATAGTGTGTGAATGGAAGCATAAAATGCTAAGAAAAATCATACTAATTGCCTATACTATTATGCTAGTAAACAATTCACTTGAAAGTTACGTTATAATTATAAGAAATACAGGTGACCACAATACCGCAGTTTCAGAAAAATGTTGAGGTACTAAGAACAGTGGAACTCTAATGCACACTATTTGTTTGCAGAACAGTTAGAAATTCTGTTCTGAGAAGGTTTTTCACTGGAAAAAGTATACTAATGAAAGCAGTAGAACTTTTCAAAAACTGAAATTTAAATTGTTACGTAATAATTTGTAGTTCTACTGTCTTCTTTTAATGTTTTAGTTGATTTATACTAGCCTTGTAAATAACATTTGTAAGCTTGCTTACATGAAAAATAAATTAAATATTTGTAAGCTTGATTAAATGCAGAATAAATTATTAATTACAGATGTAGAAATTATATTTCCAAGACTGTTTATGCAATGTAGCTAATTTGACCCATCAAGCTGTTACTTCAATTTAATAACTATGAATTTTTCAGCAATAGTAAGAACAATGTCCGTACTTTGTTAATGCCTAAATATGGTTATAGATTGTCACCTGTTTCTTCCACACCACTGATATTTTAATTTTGAAAAATATTTTCACATATTAATAGTGTGACAGTTGCTTTGAGGTTTGTAACAAGGGTCCCAAAGAAACAAAGACTTTCATTTTAAGTCTATGTGATTGCAGTTAACTGCAAATAGTATTTGAGTGTTAACTTTTTGCCCTAAAACTCTCATCCTTGGTTAAATGTAGCCCAGTATCTTTGACAGTGAAGAATATAAGCTCTAAACATTATAACTGTTTTCAGGCACGGGAAGATCCGGAACCCATATTTGATTTATCAGATTGTGCACTAAAATGTGTGCCACAAGGAATTTACTCCTTGTGTAAAGTGTTCAGAAAGGAAGTATTATGTTTGCAGGTTAGTAATTCTATTTAGTTAATTTATATTTTTAACAAGCACAGAATAGGAGTGAATATGGGGGGGCGGGGTAAGAAGAGGGGGGAGGACCTTATAGGAAAGTAGTTGAGAGTATTGTGCTGGTTTCATTGAGTATGTGTTGGCTTTTCTCGTGTGTTTTGCATTTGATTACATAAACTTAAGGGCACTGGGATTTGCTGTACAATTTTAGGAACAGGATTTGATTTCGTAAACTAAATGTTTCTTTGAGTGGAAGCTCATATAAGGTGACAGTCTACTTTTTCATTTGCTATCAAAATCAGGGTTCCTACGGGCCTTAAAAAGACCTTAATTTTCATTTTGATTTTTAAGGGCCCTTAAAAGGCCCTAAAATTTGCTCAAAAGCCTTAAAATCTTTGAAAAAGCCTGATTTTTTTTTTTTTTAACACCGAGATACGGCGTAATAAATTTCACTATCCAGCGACGCGCCGATCAGCAGATTTCTCTCTGGCTCGACCTTGACCAAGTGTGAGTCAAAGTGCTTATATTTCAAGCAAGTAGTAGAGTATTTGCACAGAACCTCTCTTTGTAGTTCTGCTTCGTACATGCCAGCATCTTACATGAGAGTTTAAACAACTTCTTACAACGTGCATGTGCGAACTGGAATGAATGTTCAAACACAATTGAAACCTCATATTTAACTTCTGTTTTTATGGGCCATGCCAAAGCTGAAGATTTGATTGAACATTTTTTGGAAGCAGTTGAGAAGGTCTCCCTCCAAAAAGTGATACAGGTTTCAATGGATGGTCCATCCGTAAATTTGAAATTTTTCAATATGTTGCAAAAGAAATTAAGAACTGGATTTAATTGTGAAATGTTGGATGTGGGAACATGTGGTTTAAATGTTGTAAATAAAGCATTAAAACATAGTTGCCAAGCTTCTGGCTGGCATCTTGATTCAGTCCTAGTTTCCTTATTTTGGTTATTTAACGATTCAACTGTGAAAAGAGAGGATTTCCTCAATATTTTCACTTGTAAAAAAATGCCCTCAAAATTTTGTTTGCTCAGGTGGTTGGAAAATTTACCTGCAGCAGAAAGGGCATTAGAAATATGGGACGATGTTAAAAGCTACATACAGAATGTGGAAAAGGGCTCTTTGCCTAAACCTACATGTAAGTCCTTTTTAACAATTCAACAGGCAGTGGAAGATAATCTTATTTGTTCAAAACTGAAATTTTTCATTTCAATGTCTAAAATGACAACCCCATTCTTGGCTTTTTATCAGAACACAAAACTTCTCTTGCCATTTATGGCAGAGGATATAAGAAAATTTATTACCAATTTTATTGTTATCTTCAATGTTTTTAAGAAAGAACACATAAAAGTATTGACTAATGTACAAAAAGTAGCAACATTAGACCTGAGTGATGTGTCGAAGCATTCCTGTGCTAGCAACATCAGTTTAGGAGTTGCAGGCGATCAACTTATCAAGGCTATGATATTCCACAAGAAAGTGTCTGAAAAAGAAGTTTTCGAGATGGAAATGGAGGCCAAAGACTTTATTTTTAAGATGATTAAGAACATACTGGACAAATCTCCTATAAATTATAGAGTTTATTAGATTCTTCGGTGGTTTAATTTATATATATTGATTAATTAAAAAGTCCACCAGAAGGTTATGTTGAAGATTTGTTTATTGTTTTCAAAACGAAGTCAGCGATATTCACAAGCTTAGATACAATACAGAGATGCACTTCTGAGCCATTGCAAATAAAATCTCTGTGAACTAACTGGATGAATCTCTCTGTAAAACTGAATACTGAATGAAGTCAACTAACTGCTCTGTCCAGCCGATCTGTTTATATAGTCTCTATCGAAATTACGAGAATTCTTCAAAGGCATCCGCCCGATATTTCTCGAACATTAACTATCACTCAAACAATCAAACATATTAAAAACAATCGGAATTAATACAAAATTAATTAACAACATTATAAAATGATCAGAAATGGTAATTAGAGATACTTAAATACAAAATTATTTGCAGAAATCATCTCAAACTGTAGAAAATTGTCCTGTAGACAACATAACTTGTATTAATACATGGAATTACAAACATTTAAGAAATTCTCTTGAACCATTCGGTTCTTAAACATATTAAATGGACTTTAAATAATTTTCTTTCATAAAACAAAGTCTATATACACTGATTTACAAGAAATTACAAAAAAAAAAAAAAAAAAAAAAAAAAAAAAAAAAAAAAAAAAAAAAAAAAAAAAAACCATACCAGATCATATTCAAGCAAACTTTAGCTCACTACAAATACTTCATACAATACAATACTATTCAAAATTCAGGTATGAGGGCTGTTACAAGTTGTAAGAAGTATGACTTGCCTTGATCCTAGACAGTAGCAACTATTATGAAAAGATGAAATATCTTCTGATTCACTTGTCAAAAATAAATTTAATTGTAGAAGGAGACTGTGATGAAATTCTTATACAGTATCACAGGTTTTTTTTTATCACCAGTTGCCTCAAATGCTTCGAACCACTTCAGCTCATTTAATCCACATGATGAGCATTCACGATTAGATATCTTTTTAGAGAAGTATCTAGGCAAAGAAGATTATAACAGAGTACACAAAGTAGTAAAAATATTATTGCTGTTATCACACGGACAAGCAGATGTTGAACGAGGCTTCTCTGTGAACATGCAGTTGGAAGTCGAAAATCTTTAGTGGCTAAAAGATTAGTCAGTCAACATTTCAAAAACAGCAAATATAAGTTGTTGATAATTAGGGAGTTTAGGATGTATGCAGCTATGGCTCGTCAAAGGTATATTGCGTATCTGGAAGAGAAAAAAAATGTAAAGAATACAGGGATTCAGGGAGGGAAACGAAAATCTATTTTAGATGATTTGGAAGATTTGAAGTGTAAAAAGGTACATCTAGAAACTGCAATTAAAGATCTTGAAGATAATGCTGATAAACTAGCAGATAAAGCTGAGGTTGTAGTGGATGTTAAGTACATCACACAGTCCAATAGTTTTCGACGAACTGCTAAAGTTAAAAAAGCTGAAAGCTGAATTTGAGGATGTTGAAATTAAAATTAAGGCTCTATTGAAAGATTTAAAAGAGAATTGATCTTTGTTTTGAAAATAAAAAAAATATCATTTAAAGAAGTATATATTTTTTTATTTAACCTGCATACATATTAGCAACTCTTACCAGTATGTTTTATGTTTACTCTTATAACATGATGTAGCTCATCTGGTAAGTAAACTTTACTCATATAAGAAAATATTTGATCAAATATGCCCAATAGGAACTACTGCTGTAACTCGAAAGATGTTGAAAAAGTTGTATTTAACCTACTTCTTAAACCTATGGAAAATGTTTCATCATTAACGGATCTTTTAAATGTAGCTTTAAAAAAAGGGGGGGGGGTGAGTCTTCCTCATTCAACATTATACCTGAAATCTAATAAGTAATTGAGCGACAATTTGGCAGTCTTTCTCTGATGTAACTGCTAATGTGCTATAATGTATAAAAACAAATTAAGTTAAAATATATATTTATATGTTAGTAATTCTTATTACTAAGGTGGTAATGTTTCTTTTTGCCCTTGTGTCAGTTTTCTGGGGTATAGTAGTTTTTTTATGTTTAATATATGAAAAGAGAAAAAGTTTCAATATTCACTGTATTGTGTGAAAACAAAAGTAAATTTATTAGAAATTTTTTATTTATTAATTTATAAAATCGATTAAAGCTTATTTCATCATAATCTTAACATGCATATTTTAATTTCTTTGCTGTAAGTTGCATATTAGTTTTTTCATAAAATTTTAATATACGTTAAATATAGCCTTAAAAAAAATAAAGAAATTGCTTTCAAAAGCCTTAAAAAGCCCTTAATTTTTCTTTACTAAAAGAGTGGGAACCCTGAAAATTTATCAGTTTTGAGGTGGTCTTGCCTTTATTAAATTTACTTCTAATGGGTCTGCAATACAGATTAAAAAATTATTTTCTCTGCACTTTCAACAACAATGGAGTGGAAGAAATGCTGTGAGGAGATATTTGTATGGAAAAGAAGGATGAAAGATATTGACAATTAACCAAAGTTGAAGGATGGTGGGCAGCAGGAACAAAAAAACACCTCCTCAAATACAAAAAAGTCAACATTTTGGACTATGCCCTTCTTCAAGAAAGTAGATCACATGAGCAAGCTCATGCAGCCACCCACGAATGCATGAATAGTGGTTTTGACCGTTATGATTGGACTGGAGGTGGTTGGAGGGAGTAAGAGTATCTTTGGAAATGTTAATCATGGAATCAAATTAAAATAAAAAAAGAGGATTTTAAAAGAGATGAAAAATTGTTTTAAAAAAGGTAAAATATAAATAAAAAACCAAAACAGAACTAAATTTAGAGACTATATATGGATGAAAAAAGTTGCTATTTAAAGTGGGATAATTTTAACATTTGGATAAGAATAACCACCACTTATCAAAGTTAACAGCTGCAGGGGTGTTGAGTATTGAAATTTCTGGGTTTATTTCCCTTTTTAACCAGAAAGTGAGGTAGCTGCATGATAGTGGCTGGTTGTTCCCAAACTAATTATATTTGGAAGTGATGGGTATTCCATGGTGAGGAAGGTGAATATAATCTGATATTGGGGGTGGGGGGAGGGTAGTCAGGTATCCAGAATTTGTTGGCAAGCCATTTTCCTCCTCTGAAGTTCAGGTAGGTATGTCGTTTCAGGGAATACTGTGATGGCTCTGACTGTGAAACATTCATTGTGGTCATGATTAGCAATAGGGCTTGTGACCATTCATTCTAATGGATAATTACTTTGTGGTGAGTTCAGTGTAAGAACTCTGACAATGAAAGTGACCTTGAACACTATCTCAACATGTGCCCTTCACACACTCTTCCTAGTACTTCCTTCCTTATTTTCCTGGTCCACTTCATCATAACAAAAATTTGTTTACCTCACATTCTCTTGTTTACCTTCAGGTAAGAGGCACTGCATTGGGCACTCACAGGGTATCCTCCTATGCCAACCGTATCCTGGGCAGATTAGAGGTAACATTTCTTCACACAACCCATCCTGTGGTTCAGATATATAGATGACATTTTTGTTTTCAGGAGCCACCTTGAATTCCTAAATTGTCTGAATGACATATGGCGCCACTCTTATACCCACATAACCTTCCTTGAAGTTGACATCTCTCTGTAGAATGGTTAATTACACATCTCTGTTCGTATCAAACTCACGAACCTACAACAGTATCTGCACTTTGATATCCACAACCCATAAAATGCTCCATGCCATGTAATCTAATCATCTGAGACAGATGAATCTTCTGCAGCCAAGAATCTTTTTATGCTTTATTCCAACAACCTGACACAAGCCCATATATCCCATTCTTACACTCCAGAAATGGTTCACACACGGATATTCCAAGCTAAAAACTGTCTACCACATCAAAAAACACAACCCAAAGCCAATGGTAATCCAGACTTTCTCACCCAGTTCTTTCCCAGCCTAGAATCTCAAACTTGATCCTTCATCATGGCTGTCAATTTCTCAGATTTTCCCCTGAAACGCATCACATTCTTCGCACTATCCTTCACACAACACCCGGCATCACATTCAGCAGGATACTCAACCTAAAAAGAATGCTGGTGCATAAATACCAACTCTCTAGTGCTCTTATACCTCTCTGTGGCTCCTCCTCTTGTTTCACAGTAAGAGCCGTCAGAGCACTCCCTGAATTTGCATCTCCATCCTAACTCCAGGTTGAGAATTGACCTGCCAATACTTTCTGCAGACCAGAAACTCACAGTCCTTAATCTCAGATAATACTAAGCTTCCTGACCCTAATATATCATCATTGCTAGTATAACTTTTAAAGAATTCCAAGTCTGGAATTTATCTGGAGATCTAATTACTAATTCCTAAAAGTTCTGGCCATTTATCAAAGTAACAAGAGACTCTCATGAGGTTGTACTGTCGCTGATTAAGGAAAACTGGAAATTATTGGAATCTATCATAGAGAAAGCAGAAATTTTGAATAATATCTTTAAAAAAGCTTTCACAATAGAAAACGTAGAGGAGATTTAACAATAGTACTGACTG
This sequence comes from Vandiemenella viatica, assembly GCA_031002005.1. NCBI lineage: Eukaryota > Metazoa > Arthropoda > Insecta > Orthoptera > Morabidae > Vandiemenella > Vandiemenella viatica. The sequence continues at coordinate 276,548,018 of JARYHS010011408.1, forward strand.
ACAAAATTATGAAAGATCTCGTTATTGACATTGAGGTAATAACAAAACTGCTTAGGAATGTAAAAAAAAAAAAAAAAAAAAAAAAAAAAAAAAAACAAACAGTAAAGCTCCCAGACCAGACAGTATTTGCACCAGATTACACACTGAAGAGCCAAAGAAACTGGTACACCTGCCTAATATCGTGTAGGGCCCTTTCTTAAAATGTAATGTCACCATGTCAGAGACCTTAAGCTTTAAAATGATACCTCATTTATCTATATCGATTAAATATCAAGCGAGATAAATGGCTCAAAAATGCATTGCAGAAATATTGCTACTTTTGCCCTTTAAGGGTCGAATTTCCGAAAAATTCCTGTCTTAATATATGATGTCACCAAAGCAGAGTCCTTAATCTTTAAAATGATACTTCATTAAATGATTTCGGTTAGGTATCCATAGAGATAAATGACTTGTAACACAAAAAACTGCAGTAGTGCTGCAACATGATGTGGCATGGACCCGACTAATGTCTGAAGTAGTGCTGCAGGGAATTGACACCATGCACTCTGCAGGGCTGTCCATAAATCCATAAGAGTATGAGGGGGTGGACATCTCTTCTGAACGGCATGTTGCAAGGCATCCCAGATATGCTCAGTAATGTTCATGTCTGTGGAGTTTGGTGGCCAGTGGAGGTGTTTAAACTTGGAGGAGTGTTTCTGGAGTCATTCTGTAGCAATTCTGGATGTTTGGGGTGTCACATTGTCCTGCTGGAATTGTCCAAGTCTGTCGGAATGTACAATGGATATGAATGGATGCAGGTAATCAGCCAGGATACTTACATATGTGCCACCAGTCAGAGTCATATCTAGACATATCAGGGGTCCCATGTCACTCCAGCTCACACACCCAACACCATTACAGAACCACCACCAGCTTGAACAGTTCCCTGCTGACATGCAAGGTCCATGAGGTTGTCTCCGTACACTCGATACAATTGGAAATGAGACTCGTCAGACCAGGCAACATGTTTCCAATCATCAACAGTCCAATGTCGGTGTCGACGGGCCCAGGCAGGGCGTAAAGCTTTGTGTTGTGCATTCAGCAAGGGTACACGAGAGGCCTTCAGCTCTGAAAGTCCATATTGATGATGTTTCATTGAATGCTTTGCATGCTGACACTTGTTGATGGCCCAGCATTGAAATCTGCAGCAATTTGCAGAAGGGTTGCACTTCTGTCACGTTGAAAGATTCTTTTCAGTCATCATCGGTCCCGTTCTTGTAGGATCTTTTTCCCACCACAGTGATGTTTTAGATTTGATGTCTTGCCGGATTCCCGATATTCACAGTGCATTCGTGAAATGGTTGTACGGGAAAATCCCCACTTCATCACTGCCTTGGAGATGCTGTGTCCCATCTCTCGTGAACAGACTATAACACCACATTCAAACTCACTTAAATTGTGATAACCTGCCACTGTAGCAGCATTAACCGATCTAATGCCTTTACCGGACACCTGTTTTCTTATATAGGCGTTGCCAACTGCAGCGCCGTACTCTGAGTGTTTACATATCTCTGTGTTTGCATACACATGCCTATACCAGTTTCTTTGTCTCTTCAGTGTAGTATTTGATGAAATTATATACCACCTCCTTGGATCAAGAAATATACCAGCTGGGTGGAAGACTGACATTTTAAATCCAATATTTCAAAGTAGGAATGTTAATGATTCTCAAAATTATAGACCAATTTTGTTAACTTCAATATTTTGCAGGATTTTAGAACATATCATAATTCAGATGTGAGGTTTTGGATGAAGGGGAGCTTTTAAACCCAAATCAAAAGGCCGATACTGTGAGACACAACTTGAATTTTTAGTTCTTGGCTTAGTTCTGTTAGATTTGAAAATAGCTTTTGATATTTTGCCTCACACTAGATTACTTATGAAACTTTGTAGCTATGCACATCTAGACAAATATGCAAATGGGTTGCAGAATTTCTGAAGGGTAGAACACAGTGTGTAGTTCTCGACAATGAGCATTCAAGACTAAACGAAGTGAGGTAAGGGGTTCACCAGGAGAGTTTGATAGGGCCTCTGTTGTTTCTCATATACATTATTGATTTATGCGTCATAAAAAGGGGGAAAAGAAGACTATTTGCTGATGATGCTATCATTATGGTGAAATAAAAACCCAGGATGCCTGCACTTTGTTACAAGCCGATGTTATAAAAATAATTTTGTGGTGTAAAGGCTGGTAGTTGGAGTTAAAAGCTAAAAAATGCCAAATCGTGCTTATAAGTGAAAAGGTGACAGGCACCATGTAACTCTGAATATACAGTTAATGGCACTGTTCTTAGAATAGTAACTTAACTTAACTTAGTCCACAACCCAAAGGTTGGTTGGATCCTTCCAAAGGAGGCATACTAAGCCAATGTGTCATAGGTAAGATGGCCAGTTCCTTTCCTCTGGGACCTACAGTTTAACGTGGAATCCGAACCACGGAGCGGCCTGGCGTAGCTCATATGATCAAACAAAACTCTCAAAATTCCTGCGTCTACCGGGATTCGAACTTGGGATCGGAGCAGCGAACGTTTTGAAACAATCACCTTAACCACTGAGCTACCAGACAACTCTCTTAGAATAGTAGATTTCGCTAAATTCTTAGGTGTCTTCTTCATCTGGTACCTATCCGTTCCGGATGTTGGCAACCATCTTGGCTGTCTTGTCTCTGCTGGTTGCTGCTCGGATCAACTCTGTATTGTCTTGGAGGTCCATATTCTTAGATTTTTTAACCAAGAAGTTCTTCTTCTACCAGCACTTCTCTTTCCTTGTATTTTCCCTTGGAGAACAGATTGCAGGAGTTCATAACAGATATTATTCCTCATGATGTGGCCAAGGTACTGAAGCTTTCATGTTTTTATGGTGGTCAGTATTTCCATATCTTTTTTCATTTTGCGGAGTACTTCAGCATTTGTGGTGTGGTCTGTAGAGGAGGGCAAAGTGATTCACTAAAAAGAGCGGTTGTTCATTCGATCACTCAATGAAAAGAACTAGTTCTTTTGAATCGTTCACTTGCTCAGTTTTATTTGAGACCTTTTTTTTATTTTTTTAGGTCTCACCCATCACAATCCGGTTATACCCCCACTTTCCGTTGGAAATACCCACTTATGTCAACTTGAATAGAAATAGTAGACCTTTTTTTTTAGCTCTCCAGTCCACAAAACCCACGTGAGGTAGCTCTTCATGATCTTCGGAATCAACTGATTCACCTAGAAGAACTACTGTTCACTTTTAGTGAGCAACTGCTCACCCGCTCTTTTAAATAAATTGCTCTAAACAACTGATTCACTCGCGAACGACCCATCTCTAGTGGTCTGTCCATGATATTCTCAACATTCTTCGATATAGCCACATTTAAAAAGCATCTAGCCTTTTACTGATAGTTTCTGTTAATGTCCATGTTTCAACGCCATACAGGAGGACAAAGAACACATAGCAGTGCACGAGTCTCATCTTCGTGGTAATTGATAAATTAAAACTTTTAAAAAGGTTATTCATTTTATTGAAAGTAGCCCTGGCTTTACCAATATATGACTTTATTTCATTAGATGGATTCCATTGGCTGTTTACTGTGGTGCCAAGATACGTATACCTTGATCTTCTGGTTAATCATAATATGGCATTGGGAGTTGTTGTTTTTGCCAATGACCATTACTTTTGTCTTATTTATATTAATGTCAAGTCCGTATTCATCGCAGCATTGTGGTAGTCTATCTATAAGATATTGTAAGCTTTCCTGACTGTCTGCAAAAATGACTGTTTCATCTGCATAGGTGTAGCAATCCATAATAATTTGTTGTGGAATGAACATATCGAGAAGGTAATTGGGAAAGTAAATCATATGTTTCGATTTCTAGGTCGTAATATAAAACAATGTACACCGGAAGTTAAATCGATTGCATACAAAGAACTCATTTAAAATATTATTGTTCTGTAAGGAGCCCCCATCAAATGGTGTTAATGGAGGCATTGAAGAAGGTCCAAAGAAGAGTCACCCAATTTGTGACAGGTATATATAGCTAGAAAGAAAGCATAAGTGCGATGTTGGAGGAGTTACGTTGGGAAGCTCTGGATGACCGAAGCTGTTGCTCTCGGCTGAAGCTATTGAAAAATTCATGACCGACCTATTCCAGGATGACAGCAAATACATTACTACCAGCAACATTCATATCTAGGAATGGCAGAGAAAATAAGAAATAACAGGATTGGAAAAAATAACGATTTTTTCATAAATATAAAAAAAGTCATTGATTTAAAAAAAAAAATCAAATTTATTGTGATGTTTTTCATAATTTTTTAATAATGTACCTTTGGGAAACTAGTCCCAGGAGTCTATCTAATCTAGTAGTAAAAAATCAATAGTGAAAAACTTCATTATTGATTTATTTTCATTAATCAATTCCTTTACAATTAAATTTTATTATCATCATTTAAAAAGTTTATGTACAGACATCTATCCTATTCATGCATAACCACCTGCCATCGACAGCCACCAAATGCATAAAATCCTGTTAAAAATAGGTAAATATTTTTTCGGATAATGACACGGAATTGACATCACTCTCCCAGCCCAGTCATTCTTCATTAGTTGAGCACGGCCTCCAAGTAAAAAGAATAATTGTAGAAACTTGAGCTCATTTTTAGTAAAAACTTCAAAATGTAACAAGAAGAATTAGGTAAGCAAACAGAAGATCCATGCTGCCAACAGAAGTTTCAGATCTATAGAAAATTTTCAAGTAAAAAAACATTTAAATGTTGTGCCTAGGTTATTCACCACCATCTATGTCAGATAAATTATTAGATGAAATATACCTAGAAGAAAAGGAAAAATGTTTCTCAAAATTTTAAAATGATTGTCTATTGATGGTTGATTAAATGTTCACCATGAACCTATTATTTGCACCATACTTATAAAAGAGCAAAGGGAAGTATTTCTATTTGACACCATATACACATTTGGAAAGCCACATGCATCTGAATATATTACTAAACTCAGTATAATTGTAGAATTGCAGTTTTGTAGCAGATAATGCTGCCAGTGTGGCAAAAATGAGAAGTCATTCAAAATGAAAAAACTGTAACATATGATTGTTCAGCAGGTTTGCTGAACTTACTATCAAAGGATTTGGAAATGGCCAATACAAAATCCTGTTGTACAGATTATCAACTATTTCTGAAACATCGCACTACAAACATGCTGTTTAAAAAAGACGGTGGAAAAACGTTAGTATTGCAGCAAGACGTTCATTGGCTGATTGTTTTCAATGTAATGGCTAAAGTTATTGAAGATTTGTGAAGAGAACAGAAATGTAATACACAATATAAATCAGAAAAAATAAAAAACGTGGTAATAAAAAGATCTAATGACGAATTTCAAAAGATACTGAAACCAATATTAAATACACTGGGTACTCTATGAAAAAGTAATGCGTCTTTGTCAGATGCGTTAAAGACATGGAGAAAGACTTGAAGCCAAATTCAATGAAATTAACGTTAACCATATATTTAAGTTAAAAAGAGATATAATCAGACTATGATGCCCAGCCACTTTTTGACGTGTTTATTAGACCGAAATCAAACTGAATTCAGGGGGCCAGAAGAAGAGGAAGAAAGTGCGTTGGGGGAAGCTAGAACTCAGTATGATAATTCAGGTTCACTGCAAATAATTATAAAATTAAAGTCATAATCAAAACCCTTCAAATCTGTGATGTTTACTGAAGAAGTTTTAAAAAAATGTTACAGCTCTGGACTTGTGGAAGTCACAAAAACATATTTTTAATGAAGAGGAACAGTCAAATTTACACCCAATTTTCAGATAATTATCATCAGTGTAAGTGGAAAGAATATTTTCCAAATTCGGACTGGTCAATTCTAATTTAAAAAACAGAATGGTGACAGAGGAAGCTATAAAATTAGTGATTCTTTTTAAGCACTACAATTAAATTCTTGATTAGTCCAGTAAATGACAATTTGATTAAATCCCTGATTTTTATTGAAAAATCATTCAATTTAAATCATGATTAAAATCACAATTTTAATCAAAATGATTTAATTATGCCAACCCTGAGTAATAATAATAGTATATTTACTTTATATAGCTAGATTTTATTTCAGTTTTTTTTTAAGTCGCACATTTTTTTAATAATTTTAACTTCATTTATATTTCTCCTTTTTTCTTTTGATTAATTTCTTTCCCATTGTTAATGTTGTCACAGAGACAGTTTTTGCTCCTCCACTCAGATTGTTATGGTTAAAGCCACCATTAATGTGTCTATGTTGACTGCTGGTATCTGTGCAAGCTCAATCATATGTTTTTATTTTTGTTAAGGAGAGCATATCCAAAACATTGTTTTTTTTGTTGCTGCTTCCTTCCTCGCTTCAACTTTGGCAATTGGATGGAATATTTTATCTTTCATTTCCATATAAACATCACCTCAAGGCATTTTTTTCCTACTCCATTGTTTGCTGACACTGTATACTATTATGATATATTTTAAATCAACAGCAACTAACCTTGTGATACTTCAAAGTGAAATTATTAGAGCATTTAGTGAGCAAAAACAACTTGATGTCATATATCTTGACATTTCAAAGGCATTTGACAAAGTTAGCCATCCTCACTTTCTTACTAAGTTGAAGGAATATGGCATAGTTGGGAAATTATTGGACTGGTTTTTTAGCTACCTCAGCAACAGAAGGTTGATTGTAAAGTCTTTTGGAGTACCTCAGGGCTCACATCTGGAACCATTGCTGTTCAATATTTTCATAAATGATTTAGTTAGAATTTTTGCCAATTGTCTTCTCTTTGCAGATGACATTAAGATTTTCAAGAAAATCATCACTCCAGATGACTGCTTGGAACTTCAGAATTGCTTAAGAGCTATTGAGAAGTGGTGCCAACAAAACAATATGAAACTTAATTTTAATAAATGTTCCTGCATTACTTTCTACTGCACTAAGTTCGCATTGCATTTCAAAGAGATGTAAAATCAGCTACTGAGTCACTGCACAACTGTAAGAGACCTAGGAGTCCTTCTGACAAACAATCTCAATCCAGAAGAACATGTCCATAACATATGTGCCAAGGCCTCCAAGTGCCTGGTCTTACTGGCACGCAGTTCCACATTTATCAATAATACTCAGACTCTCAGGCTTTTCTACTGTGCCCATGTCAGACCTATACTTGAGTATTGTAGCGTTGTATCGTCACCTCATCAGATCACACTAATTTATCTATTCATAATCTTCAAAATAATTTCATAAGGCTTACAGGTTGTCGCATGGGCTTTTGTTACAAAAATTTTCTGCTGGTTGCTGTTGGAACCTACCATGGCCTCCATCCTTTGGAGTTGAGACGGAATGTTCATGGTGTCCTATTTCTACACGAAGTCATTTCTGTTGTTATAGATTGCTCTGAAATTCTCAGATGTGTATTTTCTACATCTACATCTATACTCTGCAATTCACAATTACTGTGGGTGGCAGAGGGTGCTAAGCACCAATCCTAATTTAGTGCATTCCAATCCTGAACAGAACGAGGAAAGAAAGAATACATAAATTTATCAGTACGGCATCTTATTTCTCGAATCTTATCCCTCCTGTCATTGCGACCTAAATAGGTTGGCGGAAGAAGTATTTCATTGCACTCAAAATTTAAATTTTTTTAGCATATTGTCCAATAAATTCGAATGCAAGCTATGTCGTCTGTCTTCCAAACTATCCCAGCCCAATCTATGTATCAATTCTGTGACGCTTTCATAAGGGCTGTGACAACAAATCAAGAATCAAGCGGCTCTCCTCTGCACCCTCTCCACTGAGTCAATCAGAACCTTGCGATACGGATCCCAAACTCCACAACAGTAATCCAGATGTGGATGCACTAGTGTTTTATACGCCATCTCCTTTGTAAGAGCATTACAATTCCTAAAATACGACCTATGAATCGTAATTTAGAATTAGCCTTGCCTGCGATGGAAGTTATGTGCACGTCCCATTTTATGTTGCTTTGTACTGTCACCCCCAGATACTTCAAGGAATCAACCTTGTCAACAGCTGAATTGTTTATTTTTTATTCGTGAACAAACTGATTCTTTTTGTTACTTATCCGCATTGTCTTGCACTTTTTGCAGTTAAGTGTAAGCTGCCATTTACGGCACCATTCCGAAATAGCATCCAGATCACGCTGAATTTCTAAGCAATCATCAGAGCACCTCACTTCCCTATAAATAAGTGCATCATCAGCAAAAAATCGCATCCTGCAATTAACATTGTCACCGAGATCGTTTATAAAAATTAAGAAAAGAAGTGGCCCTATTACACTTCCTTGAGGAATCCCCGAAGTAACATCTAGCTTTGAAGAGGCTTCCCCGTCAACAACGACACACTGCGACCGACCAGTTAGAAAATTGTGTATCCATTCGCAAATCTGATCAGATATACCGTACGCCCGAAGCTTCGCCAAAAGCCGGTTATGTGGTACAGAGTCAAAAGCTTTCTGAAATTCCAAGAAAATAGCATCAACTTGTGATCTTGCATCGATAACCTTCATTACGTCATGCGAAAATAAAGCCAGTTGCGTTTCACACTATCGGTTCTTCCGAAATCTGTGTTGGTTCGCTGTAAGTAACTCGTTTCCATCTAGAAACTTCATAACGCTAGAGCATATGACATGCTCCAGAATTCTACTGCAAAGAGATGTTAGAGATATGGGTCCATAATTCCTAGGATCTCTCCGATCTCCTTTCTTGAAAACGGGAATCACTGTGCTATTTTCCAGTTGGACGGTACTTTCCTTTCTTCTAAAGATTTACGAATTGTATCTGACAGAAATGTTTAAATTTCTTCCGCGTATTCCAATAATACTCTTACTGGTATACCATCAGGACCCGGTGCCTTCCCCCACTTCAGGAGCTTTAATTGCTTTATGATACCTACACTATCAATTTGGACTGGATCCATCTCAAATTCTACACGCCGTGCAAAAGCGGGAATGTTTTCCATGTTTTCGTCAGTAAAATAATTTTTAAATTCGATGTTAAATACAGTAGCCTTGTCGCAGCTGTCATCAACTTCCCGACCTTCTTGTAGTAGAACTGACATATTGTTGTCACTACCACTAACTTTTTTTACTTACGACCAAAATTTCTTTGAGTTTTCGTTGAGACTCTTGGAAAGTGAGTTGCTTCTAAAGTCATTAAATGCCTCGCACATCACATTCTTAACATGTTCTCTTGTCTCAGCTAACTTTTCTAAATCACTCCTATACATCGTCCTCCTTGAGCGTGCATGTATCTTCCTTTGCTTTTTAAGTAACTTCATACGTATGCCATGGGGGATCGTTCCCATCCCTGATCGTCCTTTTGGGTATATAAAAGTCCATACCTTCCCTGACTATATGCATGAATGGAAGCCACATCTCTTCAACTGAGCCTCTTCCTTCTATAAAGGTAATGCAGTTATCCCTCAAAAACGTTCTTAAACTCTCCTTTGGGGCCTTTTCGAGCCTGTAAACGACCCTTTCTTTTTTCTTTTTGCATGCGGCTATTAATTTTACTGTATCAATTACAGCTTTATGATCACTTATTCCCATGGTGGTAGAAATGTCTGTGAATAATTCAGGCTCATTCGTAACGAGAATATCTAAAATGTTTTCGTTATCGTTGTGGCACCGCGTTGGTTCAGTGACGAGCTGCTCAAGATTAAGATCTGACAAAAGGTCAAGAATAATTTCACAGGAAGTTTTATCCCTGCCACCAGTAATGTGGACGTAATTAGTCCAGTCGATATATGGAAAGTTGAAGTCACCACCTAGTATTATTGCATGTTCCGGAAATTGATGAGCTATATTACTAACATTAGTTCTTAAGGCCTAAGCAATAGCGACATCTGCATCTGGTGGACGATAGGAAGACCCTATTACAAGTTTTTTCCTAGCTATGTTTAGTCTAATCCATAGGATTTCACAGACCGTATCGATATTTATTTTGTTACACGACAGGTGTTTACTAACAGCTATAAATACACCACCTCCATTAGAATGTACCCTATTCTTACGGAAAACATTCGTGCTATCGTTAAAAATTTCTGCTGAACTTATATCCGGTTTTAACCAGCTTTCAGTACCTAATACAATATCTGCTTTTGTGCTACTAATAATACTTTCAAGCTCAGGCTGCTTATTATAAACACTTTTACAGTTAATAACGAGAACTTTTAACGGTTAAGATTGATTTACGCTGCTCCTAACATTTGATGCCGAATTTGATTGGGCTGCCCGTAACTGTAATCTCAGTTTCGGGTCTTCCTCCCTCAGCCTAAAAAATCCCCCAATGCACTCCACACAACCCCTGCCACCCATGTAGCCGATTCACGTGTGTAGTGCACACCTAATCTATCCAAGGGAACTCTACACGATTCGACCCCATGGCGAAGATCTAGGAATCTGCATCCATGATTATCGCAGAAACGCCACAGTCTCTGGTTTAGACCCTCGACATGGCTCTGAACCAGAGATCCACAGTTGGTTCTATCGACAATGCTGCAGATAGTTAACTCATCCGAAATCTTGTGGTCATCAACCACAGAACTCGCCCTTTGAGCAAGCCGCCGGAAGGAAGAGAGGATAACCTCTGACCCCAGGCGGCAACCATCATTGGTGCCGACATGATCTATAATCTGCAGCTGGTTACACCTCGTCCCTTCAATGGCATCTGGGATGGCCTGTTCCACATCTTGGATCAGACCTCCCGGAATGCACAATGAATGGACACAGGCCTTCATTCCTGACCTATTCGCCATGTCCCTAAGGGAGCACCCTACCACCAAAATCCCCTTCTGTGGTCGCTCAGACCTTGCGGGCGGTGTTGCTGTCAACTCGGTTTGACGATTGTGGATCTGAACCAGACCCAGACAACACATCAAACTTATTGGACAGTAGAACAAGCTTTCCCCTGGGATTCAGACTTGTACGACTGCCACCGCATGCAGCGTCAACGTCCGGAAACCACACGCCAGACACCATCAGGTGACTGACGCACAGATTCCAAAGTCTCAGCCTGGACTGCAGGTAGGGGAGAACCTGTAAGAGAACTAGCTTCATCGGGGTCACCCATATCACATCTGCTACAGTCGCCTATGGCAGCTTCCAGCCTTGTAACTTTTGTTAGCAAAGCTGCAAGCTGAGTGCGAAGATCAGCCACCTCAGCTCGCACCTGCACACAGCAATCACAGTCCCTACACATATTACTTTCAAAACAAAAACTACGGAGATGATGAAAGATGAACTAATCGAGTGATACAAATAAACTGTTCACTACTTACAAACAACCGCTAGTAACGACTTAAAAAATTAACACCGAAACACTTCCTTGCATAACGGTTGCAGAAGACCAACTCACTATTGGCACTGTTAAACAAATAAGCAAAGACGGAACAGAAGCTATCTACACACTTTAAATTAAATTATACACAGAAGGCACTTTCTCACGTGACGGTTGCTGAAGACCAACTGACTACTGGCACTGTTAAACAAATAATCAAAGATGGAACGAAAGCTATCTACACACTTTAATTAACAGAGAAGGCCCTTCCACGCATGACGGTTGCTGAAGACCAACTGCCTACTGGCACTAATAAGCAAAGTTGGAACAAAAGCTATCTACACACTTAAATTAACACAGAAGGCACTGCCTCGTGTGACGGTTACTGAAGACCAACTGACTACTGGCGCTGTTAAACAAATAAGCAAAGATGGAACAAAAGCTATCTACACACTTAAATTAACAGAGAAAGCCCTTCCACGCATGATGGTTGCTGAAGAACAACTGACTACTGGCACTGTTAACCAAATAAGCAAAGATGGAACAAAAGCTATCTACACACTTTAAATTAAATTAAACACAGAAGGCACTTCCTGGCGTGGCGGTTGCTGAAGACCAACTGACTACTGGCGCTGTTAAACAAATAAGCAAATATGGAACAACAGCTATATACACACTTTAAATTAAATTAAACACAGAAGGCACTTCCTGTCATGACTGTTGCTGAAGACCAACTGACTACTGGCGCTGTTAAACAAATAAGCAAAGATGGTACAAAAGCTATCTACACACTTAAATTAACACAGAAGGCACTTCCTCGCGTGACGGTTGCTGAAGACCAACTGACTACTGACGCTGTTAAACAAATAAGCAAAGATGGAACAGAAGCTCTCTACACACTTAAATTAACACAGAAGGCACTTCCTCGCGTGACGGTTGCTGAAGACCAACTCGTTGCCCTTCTGGTACATGGTTGAGAGAGCTATTTGGTCGTCGACATTGCACATTAACTATGAAGCTAGCAGTGCATTAGAACACATACAGAGTATAGGTAATAGTATATGACAGTGTTGCTGTTTTCAAGTGTGTACTCGTAAGTGAGTGGAGTCAGCAATCATGGACTTAGTATATAGTACTATCATAACTATTTGGTTATCCCCCTATTATTTCTTTCTGTTTTTTATTTCCTGTAACAATTTTTTTTTTTCTGTAGCTGTATGTTGAGTCTTATTATAAATTTTGGAATATTTAATAATTTTCTCTCATTTAATTATTTTCTTGTTTCAGTAATTTTACTCTATAATTGCTATTTTCTGTCATTTCTTGTTTTCACTGTAACTAATTGTTCATAAATAGTGAAAATTGTGTTTACTAAATAGTTGTCATTAGATATATCAATTAAAATGGTTTTTCCATTGGAATAAATAAATAAACCTTCTGTTATTCATAAAAATATCTGCTGACATAATTTTCTGAAATATTTCTTTTAATAATTGTAATAGACATTTTATATGGAAAGGAAAAATAAATTACAGTCAACGCTTACCAAAGTTGAAGGGAGGTGGGCAGCTGCTGCTCTTTTACTCACAACTTTGGTGAGTGCAAAGTTTAATTGATCTTTCCTTTCCATATAAATATCTACTCATGGCATTTTGCTCTTCTCCTTTGTTGCTAAGAACTATTTTAGCTATAAATACCTGCGTAACTCCTCTTTATTTTGAAAATAAATTGTAGCATTTAATTTTTGACATGCAAGTAATTGCCCCCTTCTTTCTTTCTTTTCCCAGGACAATCATTTGACATCTTTAAGTGGTGGCGGGAAGTTGGAGGACCTTTGCTTCATTCACAGACTTTATATTCAAAGCAATTCTCTTTCAAAGCTGCCTGAAGAAATTGGATGTTTAACGAATCTCATAGTAAGTCTAAACTCAAAGTTATGGAAGTAATTAATGTATTAATATTTCTTTATTATTTTAATTGTTCTGTAAGATGAGTTTCAGTGTACTGAGAGCTATTTTTTTCACTGAAGCTTTTTGGAGCTTACTACACTGTTACTGCTGTTTATTCTCTAATAATATTAGCTTTTATAAATTTTCTTCAAAGCTGATTAACCAGCTTGTAAGTGGTTGCAGGTGAAAAAACCTGCATTTTGTGAAGTGGGCCCATTGCACTGTTATTATTACCAACACGAACTGAAAGGGAGATGTAAGGCTATGACCCAAGCCATTTTTTTTTTCAAGCTAAGGTGGCCCAAAGTCTCATTAGGAAAGAAGTGTTGCTACTCAGACATCCATTGCAGACATGAGCACAAGCACAATGTGCTCTTGTAAAAGTAAATGCAGTGTAAAACCTGCTAAGTTCAAAACACCCAAGTCAGAAGCAACATATCTGCAACCTCCACCACCCCAGCAGTTGTTAAGGCTCCACTACCAATGGCATCATAATCATTAGTTGAAGTCATTGCAATTGCTTTATTTATAGTTATACTAGCGGCCATGTGTACAGTAAACTGATTTATTTTAAGTAATTTTGCCATATCAGTTTGTTGTTGGGACGCTAAAGACTACACTGTCAACATACACTAAAACCCCAGAAACAACAATAACCTAGGAAGGTAGAAAGGGGGAAGGGTTTAGGAAGGGGTAGTCTGTTATTCACAACCAAAAATAACTAACTGGCGTAATCTATATCCCACTCCCTCCACTTAAGATTTAATGTTAATGTGTGCAATGTGAAGTATGAAAGAATGCATTGGTGGTTCTGATTCCCCATTAAATTGCAGATTCCCTTTTGCAGTAGGATTACCATGTTATTTTAAGATAGCCATGAAGGAGGCACACGCATGGCAAATTGAGAATCTGCCAATTGGCGGCTGAAACCTACGGGGAAAAACCAGGCAATAATGCCATATCCACTATTATTATGAATGGTGTCAAATTAGAACCTCACTCCATTCTAAAAACAGGCTAGGGCTAGTTCTGAGGGCAGCCATAAATCACATAACCTAACCTGACAGCATGTAACAAAAAGAGTCTGAGTGCATATGTTTAGTACCATCTTTGCAGACCATAAAAACCAGCATGCAATACACGTACTTAACTATACTCAATAACTATACTTGTCCATATTATGCTAATATTGTAAGTTTCTTCTAACTTCACCCTACTGTCCTGCTCTGTTTAAAGTAAATGCATCATGTTGTGAAGATTTTACTATACTCTTTTCACAATATTTAGTGATGCTGGGGTATTAGCTCCAAATAACTATCCCCCTCTCCCTGTCCTATGTTTGAATTTACCCATACTGCATACCTGTGAGACAGTCTCCTACAACACTCACCCTCCATTATGTTCTCCTGTTGAGGAAGGGCCAAGACCTGAAAATTATTATGTCATATGAGTTCATTTTTGTGTGTGTGTTTGGACCATGCAACCATCACCCAAGGTAAGTGGTGGTTCATTTCGCTATCATAACTTATAATTCCTTTTGGCTACTTAGCTCTTATTGTTTGATGGTTACTACATACGTAGTAAGTCATGGTTTTTTTTCCTATTTGAATAAAATACAAGAATATGCACAGGATTCCAATAATGTCTTTTGCGCATGCGTAGTCTGAAGCTCCTTGTATGTTAACGGTATTAGAGGAGAATGAAAACAGTTTTACAAGTTCAGTGATGATACTACTTTAAAGTAACTGTGTTTATATGAAAAGGACAGATAAAATGCACCCAACACTCACCACAGTTGAAGGGAGGAAGGCAGCAGCAACATAAAACAACACACAAACAAAGATAAAACAATATTTTGGGTTAAAACACATCCTGCAAACTAGACATCCCCCAGGCCTTAATTTCTGTTAATATCTTCCATCCTCACCCTATACATCTATCACTGACCAGCACAGTAGATTCATAAATTTACAGACCTTATTTTTAAAAATTGAGTTATTTTTTTATTTATTTATCTATATTTTTATTACTATTATTTTTTCAACGATGGTTATTATTTCCGATTTTAATCCTTCATGTGTTTTATACTTGTGGTTATATTATCGTTGCTCCCCCCACCACCTCCGACGGTCAGTTTTGTTCTATGAGTGTCAAACGCAAGGCTTGCGCAAGCCCAGCCACTTACTTCTGTTAACTTGAAAAAGGGTTTAACCCGAAATATTGTATTTTCTTTGTTTGTGTGTTGTTTTGTGTTGCTACTGCCCTCTTCCCTTCAACTGTGGTGAGTATTGGGTGTATTTTATCTGTCCTTTCTATATACATATTGCCTCATGGCAGTTCTTTCTTTTCATTGTTACCTATTTTATAGTAACTGTGTTAGATACTCTTATTTTTGTTTCAGATTTTAAATGTAAGTAACAATGAACTTAAAAAACTACCAGCCACTATTGGCCAATTGAAGAAGCTCAATGTTCTGGATGTTTCAAATAATAAGCTGAGTATTTTACCAAATGAGTTAGGGGATCTCAGTCATCTAAAGACATTGGATGTACGTGGCAACAAATATATGAAAACATTGCCTACCTCATTATGCAAATGCACATTCCTCAGTCAATTACTTATTGATGTAGAGAACCTCATTTATCCATCAGTTGATATTTGCGAGAAGGGCACAACTGCTGTACTCCAGTTTCTCTCAGAAGGTGAAATATGGTTTTGAAATATCTTTCTCTCTAATTGATTTATTAATGAGGCAATAATAATAATATGCATTTGAAAACAGAATTTAATTTTTATTTTAGTTCTGTTCCTTTTGAGTCTTGTATTTTTGGGGTAAAAATAGTTTTCTCAACATTTTATTATAAATATTGATGTTTGAATTATTTCAATAAGTTCTGTAAAAATAGCACAGTAAATGGTTTTAAAGTGTGACATGTAGTTGGAGCATGTAACTTTTTACAACTTTATGGAGCTATTATTTCATCTAATCAAGCCCTCCTTTGTTTATTAAACCACTTTTATACAGTTACCATTGCAGCAATTTTTTAATTTTTGATACACAAAAATCGTTTTCTTCATGTTGTTTGGTTTAGTAGTTCATTTAAGTATATGCTAGCAAATAGAAGACTGTTCAGATTTCAGCTGCATATACCCAATGTTGCAGTGACAAGCCATTAAATTAATTCACTTATAATTGCATTGTTTTTATTTATTTTATTGCCAGTTTGATTTACCTAGTTGTGGGTGTACTTGCCCATGTAACATGTTAGTGGCCACACTGTTTGTCAAGATCCTGTCATTGATTGCTAGAGGAGCAAAAGTGTTACACTATGTCTGCGGAATACATGTTAGTTAAATCTGTACGATAATTGCTTATTTGGTGTTTTGTTTTTTAATGTGTAATTGAAATAGAAATTAGGGACTGTACCAGCATTTATCTACATGATAATGGCAATCCAAGTAAAATCCTATCTACGAGCCCTTAGATGTGAACCTGGGCCGATGTATCTCCCGTGTCCGGTATCATAAAACTTTGATATGTACAGCCAAACTAGTGGATATTACTTTTGATTATCTTGCACTAAAATCCCAACATGGGTACCATCACTGTTGTTCTGATTTTAGAATCATTTGCAGTGTATCCTTTATACATTACTCATTACATACAAATAATCACAGTGCAATAGTAAAATATTCTAGTCAAATTTCCTTCTCAATTATGTTTTGTTTTGATGTTGCTTAGGTGCTTATTGAATAAAGTCCATTTTTACATATGTTGTGGGTGTGATTTATTTAGAAATTTATTTGATTCTGTATTGTATATTCTGGAAAGTACTATTGCTATTTGTGGGCATTATTCGTTTTTAATATTATGTCAGTTGAGATCTATATATGATTTTCCTTTTCTGCAATTTATTTTTGATTGTTTGAAATTAGTGCTTAAGTAAAATGGTAATGGTATGGAGAGAAATATTGTAAAACAATATTATTCCAAACATTTACACTTCCAAAATTAATAGTGATGTGATGACAATTAAAAAAAAATGAGCACAGGTTTCAACATTTGAGTGAATATGTATATAGCATGACATTGGCATGCGTGATTGAATCTACCACATGAATTAGTTGTCTCTCCAAATGCTGTGTATTAATGTTTGTCTGTTTTTTTTTGTTGTTGCAGCTCTCATGCCTTCAGCTTTCGAAAACAAAGGATTTAATTTTCCTATTATAGTTCTGTAAAATTATGATTAAAAAGAACGAAAACAATGTGGTGTGCTGTGTTCATAATGGTCATGGCCAAATTTCTTCCCAGTTCTTGCCCATGATCTTGTTGTGACTCTAATTACTTCACTGTCAACGAGTTGTATTGCAGTGATTAAAAAAGCTACAATATCTGTTCTAGCAATTAATTGTATTAGCTATGTTGTACAACCTAAATTTTGTTAATATATCACCAAAATCAGTTTAAACTGTAAAGATTAGAATCATATCCTTGCAGTTTTCAAGGGACAGGTTGAAGTAAATAGTGAAATTTGATCAAAGCAATTGGTAAACATTTGTAAGCTACCTTACTATTTAGCAAATTCTAAAAATGAAGCTTGTTTACAGTACAACGGGCATAAGTGAAGCACCCGATAGTGCTCCCTTAAAGCCATTTGCACAACTAAAGACAGTAAATACAGATAATAAATCATCTTTAAGTAGTAAAAATCAAGCTTTAAACATACCTAAACAGTTGTAGCAGAATATAATCCATCACAGTAAATGCAATGTTTTGTTATGATGTAATTTCACTATAACACGACACTTTTCTTCACTCTGAGAGTTTTTCAGAATAATAGATAGCCTAAAGTTAATAAATCTTGTTATAAAGAAACTGCAATAAAGAGTTTAAAGTCATTTAAAGTATAAAAGCCGTTAATGTAATCTATCACATAAAAAATGCACTATAAAATCCATGAAATCAGTTGTTAGAAGCAATATTAAAAGTCAGCTGTGCGGATGATTAACCTTATGGAATATAACACAACATATTTAAATTTGAGGAAGTTTTACATAGTTTAAATGTAAATGGAGACTTTCCCGGCGTATTGATTCAATAAAAGTTTTATAGTTTAAATGTCATTTAAATATCATATGATAGACCACCCCATGCGTTCATCGAGATTTTTAATTATTGCAAGCAAGCCACGCAAAATTCAGTGAAAGAAATAATCTTCAGAAAATAAAACAGTAACTTTTAAACCAAATTTCATAAGACTTTTTGAGTAACCTGCAGTATTATAATTATAAGATGAATTAGTGATATTTTGCACATGGTGGCGATGTATAATGGAACAAACGGAGTAGCTATTTTCATAAATGAATTACAAAGCAGAGAAAGCAGCTAGAGCCAAGATTAAAAGCTTTTCAATTAGTTTAAAACCTGTAGAATCGTTTAAAATACAGTAGGTCTTAAAGCCATTATAATAATTTTTGTGGGGTTGGCAGAAAAAATTTGACTTTCACTAAACTGGTCATAATTTGGTATTAAACAAAAGCTAATCTTATTAGAAGCTCTAAAAACTTGGTTTGAACTCTCTTGTATCAAAACTGCTAAAGTTATTAACAGATTGTATCACATCACAAAATCGCTTTTTATGGCAAATCCGTTAGAGCTGCAGAAATTCTTATAAGGATATACAATGTTTATTACACATAAATCTATCTACTGATAAAGTTTCATAATGGTAGAAGCTGTAGGAGTTGAGATTGTTGAACTATTTTGCACAAGTGAACTTTGAACTTGCGGAGGGATACACTAAAATATACGTATGTATATATACGATTGGCTACATGGCCATCGTCATCTTTTGATCAGTTGCTTGGTGTCACTCAGTGTGTTAGGTTGGTGTGGCGCATTGCGCTCAAGGCAGGAAGTGATAGATAGTATGTAGACCATGCGTTGAGCAGACATCTTAGTTTTTTCTAGCGCCATGGAACCTTCATAACTAATATGTGACTTTCGAATTTCTATACAGGGTTTGGTCTGGTCTGGTTGCATTTAATGATTTGCAATAATTAAAATTGGTGAAGAATTTTTCCGATAGCCATCGACTGTAATGGACTTGTAATTATTTCCAAGAATATAGTGGATTTTTACTTTGAAACAATAGCATTGACTTTCTTTCATGATCTTAACCTGACCTTTCCTTGATTGGGGTTTAAATCAAGACAAGAGGTGGCCAAATTAAGTTCATTCAGTTGATAATCCAGTGGCTACATAACACATGGTTAGAGCTAAGGTGATAAGCCTATATTGTATCCCCAGTATCAGGTTAGTCCCTTACACATTGCTGCTATAAGGGGTTTTGTCTATTTTCAAATAGAAAATGCTGCTTCCATTTTCTGAGGTACAATAAGCCATAACGGTCAAAACAAGGTATGGCACTTTGCAGGTAGAAAATAGTACAGACCAGATATTTGATTTTGTACCTCAATCCCCCACGTGTTATAGACAACGAAAATAAACAATACAATAATTCATAAACCCTCAGTTTTCAAGCTAACAAAAAAATTTATAGCTTAAAAGAGGTGCTGAATTTTGGGACACATTATGTAAAAATGTCAAATCTGTAGGTTAAAGTTAAGCAATATTTTTGTAGAATTTTGTACAAAAATTAAGATTCAAAGGGAAAAATTTAGTTTTCACAGAGTATAATTTGGCTAAATGCAGAGGGGGGAGTGTATTTAAAAGAAAGTAGAATTTTTTCTGAGCACAACGCACAAGTTTTTATAAAAATCCATACAGTATTTCGGCCAGAATGGAAAAAGTAAAATTTATGGAAATTACGATGTTATGGATTCCGTAAGTTGAAAGATGGATAGACTTAGAAAAAATTAGAAGGAATTTTTGAAATATTATGTAGGCAACTAAAGATCAATCATAGCAGTTGGGTAGCATCATTATCATATAGGAAATTGCATTCTGAAACATTTAAAATAAATTTTAGATCTGTAGCTTTAATACTTTTGGAGATAGAGAATTTTAAATTCTGCATTATGAATTACACTAAGATAGAAGATTGTAAACAAGCCGGTTTCTATATCAAAAGCTAAGGAAGAAGGATCAGATCATTTTAAAACAATATTTAGTTCCATAGCTCAAATACCCTGAAGGTGATAGTGAATTTTAGGTATTTAACTTCACTAATTTTTTACAGCTAAACTACTAAAGTTAGACAAATTTTCATAAGGATTGATTTTAACATTTAGTCATTGGACTACCTGCCATAAAAATTTCAAGTCAATTAGAGGAAAAAGAGATTCAGATATTTTGTAAGAATCAAGAAACTTGCGCAATCTATCTGGTTAGTACTGATTGGTAATAGGAGCCCTGGAGGCTGGAGTGGAGACAGTCTTTAGACTCATAGGGGTAGGTCACATGTGGCTTACAGCCAATTTGGCATGATGAGTGAATAAGAACCCAGAAGTTTGAAGTAGGTGCTAGGTTTGCATGTCAGCCATTTTGGACTGACTACAATATAAGGTACAGTAGTGGCCATACTCTTGATTTAGCTGATTTTGTAAAAGCTAGGGATTTCTCAGGAGTTGTTCGTCGTTTGCATTACGGTTCGTACTTGCAATCAAATTTAATTTTATTTTCGGAAAAGAAGTTTCGATGCTGTAGATTAATCACTGAGTGATATAATTATTTTAACAACACATAGTTTGAAATTTATTTGGAGATATAAAGTGAACTTTATTTCAATCTTATCTTCTCCTGCTGAGGTTATCAGCTGGATGGTGACCGAATGACAACCTACCCTCAGGTCACACTAACAGTGAAAGTTCAGGACAAGCTGTTATGTACGAACCCCACATAAAATTAGTTGTCTGACAGCGGCTCATTTCTTTTCTTCTGTTTCCGCACAGTCTTCACCATGTTTTAACTAAAGGAGGGGTGGGGGGGGGGGGCAGTCACAGGAGTCATGGCATTTTTTTGACAAAAATCTGTGCACACAGAGGGCTGTGTGGGAAGGGGCATTGTTATAACGGAAGAACCGTTTGCCTAATTGACACAAATCATGCCTTTTCCATAGCAAATTCTTTTCAAAACATCCAGATCAATGGTCTGGTTAACTGTCTGACCCTGTGGAGCAAACTCTGAATTGACAACTCCTCTCACATCGACAAAACAAATCAGCATTGTCTTGATTTTACTTGTCTTGCTTTTTTGGCATAAGGCAAGCTCAGAGTCTGTCATTGGCTCGATAGTTGCTTCGTTTCAGGGTGTTAATCATAGTGCAAGGATTCGTTTCCTATGATGACCTTGAAGAAAAATTTGGATCATTTTATAACTTTTCCTTCAAGGCACAGCATGCTTCCAAATGATCTTGTTTTTGCTGTGCCGTCAGCAGTAAAGGTGCAGATTTGGCAGCTACCCTTCTCTTACCCAAATCTTCACTTTAAAATGCACTGAATGAGCTCCAGTCACTCCAGACAACTCCACAGCTTCTTCGATTTTAAGTCATTGAATTTTTAGGATGATTTCACAAATTTTTGTTACAGTTTTGTCGGTTTGGGCTCTTGAAGGCTGTCCAGAATGAGGTCAGTCATTGATATTTCACCTCTTTTGAAATGGGAAACCATTTAAGCACTTTGGGGTTTCCTTATAGAATCATTATTTTATGCCGTTTTTAGCATTTCAATAGTTTCTGTGCCAGTTTTTCCAGGCAGGAAGCAGGACTTCATGACCCTTCACAAGTATCAACCATTACAAAATAATGAACACACAAAACAGCGGTCACAAAAAAATTAACACAAGCGAAACACAGCCTTATCTTATGTCGACAATTGATATACTGAGTCAGGGACAAATGAAATACATTCTCCAAGTGGCAAAAACTGGTACTGCAAAACTTCCAGCCTCTACATCATCAGTTTGGTTTCTTTTGGGTACCCCCTCATGTAGGATTCAGTATTAAAGGAAAAAATACATTGTATTGACCATTTATCTGGTACTACTAAATGGAATTTCCTGCAAGAATGCTTTAAGATGTTTAATCAGTTGAACGTTTACAAAGGTAAAAATTATTTATGTCAGTGCACATTTTCTTTCTAATATGGACCTGATTCCTGTATGAATAGATCTGGAAGTTTATTCTCTATTTCATAAGGTTTTCAGGGATTCGTCCAGAATTTAAAAAATAACTATTTCTTTTGGAATAGTAATTTTAAGTTAAATTAGTTTTATTTTCAATCTCTGAGATTGTTTGTATTGTTACAAAAGTGTTGCTGCTCTTCTTGAAACAAATTGAGCAATTCTTAAACTAAAATTTAATTTTCAATTTTCTTGGATGCCAAAACACAATTTGTCTAAAAACTAGTGAAGTCGTTTCATCTACTGATATATTTCAGTTCATGATCACGAATTGAAAGTTACTGTGTTTTAAAACATTTGATTTGGTGTCTAGTGTGTAACATCCACTTGCAGATCCACGTCTGTTGGTGTACATCTACAACAAATTTACCGATAAGGAAAGAGAGAGGAAACATCATTTTCCATAGTTAATGGCATAGAAACAGTAAAAAACACGAAGGCAGAATGATAATATAACTTTTGGATAAAAACCTTTCTTCAGCAGGACAAAATACACTGTGGGGAAGTCAAAGAGCAACGAACTGTGCAAAAATGTGAGAGGATAGTAGGGGAATTTTGAATTGAGACAGTATGAGGAAGGAGGTGAGGTAATTATTGAAGTGAATACACTGAAATCAGATCTATAGAAATAACAATAAATGCATGGTAAAAATTATTTAAAGACCAGCTTATCTATACTATTTAGCTGTAATAGGGTGGTCGGATTTCTTTATATTCCAGGCCTTATACTTTTCAACTGCAATAAGCAATTTATGTTTTGTTGACCACAATTAATGCAAAGACTACGGATTTTCTTGGCGTTTAAAATACTGGGAAGCTCAAGGTTAAAGGAACAGAGGGAGAAATGTTTCATCCTTATGAGACATCAGGAAGTTGAGAAATAAAGAAAAATGTGTCTGCCTGTTTGGGTTAATGCAATTCATGCGAAAACTACTGGTCAGGCTTTGATGGGGCTTCAGGCAATACACTGTCCATAATCTTTCGCGTAAATTATAGTATGTTCGTTTTTGTGGGAAACTGAAAAATTAGGAACAAATTGTCTACAAATTACAATATTTTTTCATAGAACATGATCTACAAAGAAAGGGGGGTGGGGAGGTCATATTGTGTAGGGCTTTCAATCAATGTACTTCCCCTGGTCTTGGAAGCTGAGAAAGTAAGATTTTTCACTGAGAATGATTCATGCAATAACTACTGTATGGATTTTGATGAGGTTTCAGCCAATGTAAAGCCCATGGTCCAAGTAGTATTATAGGGAATGTTTTTATCTTGGTGTAGTGTCATAAAACTAATAAATTAAAATATGAATATCCACAAATTAGTTCCCATTTTATGCACCTTTCCTCTTGTAGTCAAAAAGTTTACCAGGATTCATTCTAATTGCGTTATTTGAATCTGAAATAAATTGTTGAGCATTGAAATTAATATTCACTCCCAGATTCCATATTGAGCTGTTGTTTCTCTTTACCTGGTAGGGTTACTACATTGTTGGTTATGACAGAGGCATATCGAGCAGCCAATAGGAAACTCCAGCACTAGGTCATCAAAACCGTCAGTAGAGGTGTAAAGGCTATTATTAGAAAAGTGCTGATTTACCAACCCTTTCTTCTGACATTTATATGTAGTGCTACGTGGTCCTTTTTTTATTGTGAGAGTGACCCCATTGGATTTCTAACTGTATTTTGAACATGTTTTGATTACAGTAAGTGGTTGTTCCTGCAGATAAGAAAAGGAAACAGATGTGAAAGAAGGAAAAGATGAGTGGAAAAGAAGTTGGTATTCTGGAGAAATAATGTTAGTCCGTAACTGTACCTCATACATATGTCTCACTACCAACCAATTATCTATTAGAATTAGCGGTCACAGTTAAATAGTGTTCACTTAGAATTGTGACCATCCTATTGCAGCACATTCAGCCACACATTACATCAGTAATCTTAATCCCCATCTTACATTTCATGGCATCACAGTCCTTGCTAGCAGGAGTTCCTCTGAACTAAATTGGTGGTATACTAGGCACCCAACATAGCACTCCAGTTCTTTCTTCACTTTACCCGTTCCTCCTTCCTGCTTTCTCCTATGTATCCTTTTTCACTTGCACTAACCAGCTCTTAGTATAATTAATGCCTGTTACAAATTTATATACATATACATCGAATGGATCTATTCTATCCATAAATGTAATTAACTTAATTTTTAAAAGATTTTCCCCCTATTCATTTAGTATTGTTACTTTGGTTTGGGTTTGGTTCCTTCATTATTTACGTCTCTTCCTTCCTTTCTCTTGTCTTTGTTGAAATTTCCTTTGCCATTCTCTCCACCTTTCACACAGGGAAATGCAATTTAGTTGCTCTTTGTTTCTCACCCCTGCATTTAATTTTCTTCTATTGATAAGAGTTCATTTATGAAAATTGTTTTACTGTTTCATATTTGTATTTTATTCTCTTTTTGTGTGATCATGCATTCAAATGTGGTAATCAATGGTTCTTCTCTCTTTAAATATTTATCTTAATGTTTGATATCCCACCACCTCCCAATCAAAACTAAATGAACTTTTGAATTTCTGTTCACTGCCTTTCATTAGTCATTTAATCTTTCAACCACATTATACAGGTATTCTGACTATAATTACTTCCATAAACTTTCAAAGCCTCTACACATACATGGATGGATCTAAAAACACAGTGTTTGGGGCAAACAAGCAAATTAAGAACTAATAATGAGTAATTTCATACCTATGCAATGTTGTTGCAGGACACGTTTCCACAGTTGCTTAGTAACGCCAATGCAACTGTTTCATTTATTTATTTTGCGTCGTACGTGTTTCACTTCTCATTGAGGCATCATCAGCGATGAATCTGTGTTACAGTTTTTATATACAGTTTTATCCTATTATTACATATCTCATGCCCATAATCTTGTATATATATATATAAAAAAATAGTCGTGTTTTTTCCTATATTTCACTTTTCAACCACCACTACCTAGCACAGATCACTGATGTTTGTGGCTGGAAGTAGCATGGAGTTTCCTGTCGTGCGCAACGTTGGCCGAATGCCGATAGCTGTGGGGATGTGGGAGATATAATGATTAAAGTTGGTCAGTGCAGGGCGTTTACATATTTCGACCAAAAATTCGTATCTCCGTATACTTCTCTTTCCTGCCACAACTACATAACATAGACATTTGGTGTTTGTGTGTGGTAGTAGAATCGTCTTTCCTGTCGTGCACTATGGTTGTTAGATGTCGGTAGCTATGGGAGTGTAGGAGAAATGGGGGTTGAAAGTGGTCGACCTGTGGCAATTTCATACTTCTGCCAAAGACAAAAGTGTCATGGTGTATCACTTTTCAGCGAAAACTATAGATCACAGATAACTGGCGTTTGTGTGTAGTAGTAGCACAGAGTCACCTTTCGATCACAACAGCGGCCGAATTTCAGAAACTGTGGTACTGTGGTAGATACGGTGGTTGTAAGTGGCCGACCAAGGATATTTTCGTATTTCGACTGTCTCCGCATATGTCACTTTTCTGCCACAACTACATAGCATAGAGCATTGGTGTTTGTGTTTGGTAGTAGAATCGTATCTCATGTAGTGCACTATGGTTGTTAGATGTCGGTAGCTATGGGGGTGTGGGAGAAATAGGGGGTTGAAAGTGGTCGACCTGTGGCAATTTCATACTTCTGCCAAAGACAAAAGTGTCATGGTGTATCACTTTTCAGCGAAAACTATAGATCACAGATAACTGGCGTTTGTGTGTAGTAGTAGCACAGAGTCACCTTTCGATCACAACAGCGGCCGAATTTCAGAAACTGTGGTACTGTGGTAGATATGGTGGTTGTAAGTGGCCGACCAAGGATATTTTCGTATTTCGACTGTCTCCGCATATGTCACTTTTCTGCCACAACTACATAGCATAGAGCATTGGTGTTTGTGTTTGGTAGTAGAATCGTATCTCATGTAGTGCACTATGGTTGTTAGATGTCGGTAGCTATGGGGGTGTGGGAGAAATGGGGGTTGAAAGTGGTCGACCTGTGGCAATTTCATACTTCTGCCAAAGACAAAAGTGTCATGGTGTATCACTTTTCAGCGAAAACTATAGATCACAGATAACTGGCGTTTGTGTGTAGTAGTAGCACAGAGTCACCTTTCGATCACAACAGCGGCCGAATTTCAGAAACTGTGGTACTGTGGTAGATATGGTGGTTGTAAGTGGCCGACCAAGGATATTTTCGTATTTCGACTGTCTCCGCATATGTCACTTTTCTGCCACAACTACATAGCATAGAGCATTGGTGTTTGTGTTTGGTAGTAGAATCGTATCTCATGTAGTGCACTATGGTTGTTAGATGTCGGTAGCTATGGGGGTGTGGGAGAAATGGGGGTTGAAAGTGGTCGACCTGTGGCAATTTCATACTTCTGCCAAAGACAAAAGTGTCATGGTGTATCACTTTTCAGCGAAAACTATAGATCACAGATAACTGGCGTTTGTGTGTAGTAGTAGCACAGAGTCACCTTTCGATCACAACAGCGGCCGAATTTCAGAAACTGTGGTACTGTGGTAGATATGGTGGTTGTAAGTGGCCGACCAAGGATATTTTCGTATTTCGACTGTCTCCGCATATGTCACTTTTCTGCCACAACTACATAGCATAGAGCATTGGTGTTTGTGTTTGGTAGTAGAATCGTATCTCATGTAGTGCACTATGGTTGTTAGATGTCGGTAGCTATGGGGGTGTGGGAGAATATGGGGGTTGAAAGTGGTCGACCTGTGGCAATTTCATACTTCTGCCAAAGACAAAAGTGTCATGGTGTATCACTTTTCAGCGAAAACTATAGATCACAGATAACTGGCGTTTGTGTGTAGTAGTAGCACAGAGTCACCTTTCGATCACAACAGCGGCCG
The DNA here is from genome assembly GCA_031002005.1 of Vandiemenella viatica. Taxonomy (NCBI): domain Eukaryota; kingdom Metazoa; phylum Arthropoda; class Insecta; order Orthoptera; family Morabidae; genus Vandiemenella; species Vandiemenella viatica. The sequence goes on from JARYHS010011408.1 coordinate 276,575,368, forward strand.
AATTTCAGAAACTGTGGTACTGTGGTAGATATGGTGGTTGTAAGTGGCCGACCAAGGATATTTTCGTATTTCGACTGTCTCCGCATATGTCACTTTTCTGCCACAACTACATAGCATAGAGCATTGGTGTTTGTGTTTGGTAGTAGAATCGTATCTCATGTAGTGCACTATGGTTGTTAGATGTCGGTAGCTATGGGGGTGTGGGAGATATGGGGGTTGAAAGTGGTCGACCTGTGGCAATTTCATACTTCTGCCAAAGACAAAAGTGTCATGGTGTATCACTTTTCAGCGAAAACTATAGATCACAGATAACTGGCGTTTGTGTGTAGTAGTAGCACAGAGTCACCTTTCGATCACAACAGCGGCCGAATTTCAGAAACTGTGGTACTGTGGTAGATATGGTGGTTGTAAGTGGCCGACCAAGGATATTTTCGTATTTCGACTGTCTCCGCATATGTCACTTTTCTGCCACAACTACATAGCATAGAGCATTGGTGTTTGTGTTTGGTAGTAGAATCGTATCTCATGTAGTGCACTATGGTTGTTAGATGTCGGTAGCTATGGGGGTGTGGAAGATATGGGGGATGAAAATGGTCGACCTGCGGCAATTTCATATTTCTGCCAAAGACGCATGTGTCACGGTGTATCACTTTTAAGTGAAAACTATCAATCGCAGATCACTGGCGTTTGTGTGTGGTAGTAACACAGAGTCTCCCATCGATCACAACGTTGGCCGAAATTCGGTAACTGTGGGAGTGTGTGAGATATGGTGTTTGAAATTGGTCGATCATGAATATTTTCGTATTTCATCCAAAGACTTGTGTGTATCCGTAAATTTTACTTTGCTGCCGGAACTACATAGCGCAGAAGACTGGTATTTGTGTGTGGTAATAGTATCGAGTCTCCCATCGTGCACTATGGTGGTTAGATGTCTACAGCTGTCAATATGAATACTTTACAATCACGAACGAAGTTGTGGGTACCAGCTATTATATTATAAATGTGGAAGTAAGTTTCTGTCTTTTTGTTACGTTTTGACGACTAAATGGCTATATCAATATTGATGGAATTTAACAATGAAATAGTGTAGGAAGGACACAGGACATTTTTTCGGTATGAATAACAGTTTTAGTCACGAAATTTTAAGAACTTATCGAATGATGAAAGACAGACAGATTCGTGTGTTAGTCTGTAATGTTACGTTGGTTGCTCAGTCGCGCAGTCTGTTAGTGTTTGATTTGTTAATAAATTTCGATAAGAAACAAAACTTATTATTTAGTATAGAAGTCAATTTGCTCTGCACTGTACTATTCATTTGTGTCTGTATAAAAGTTTCTGGCACCAATTTGTCTTCCTTTTTGACATGCCTTACGGACGTAAACCTGGCCTAAGGTGCAGGTCTAGAAGACAATGTGCTGCTATTAGATTATAAGATTCAGATGCTCATGTTGAAGAAAGAAGAAAAAACCAAGCTGAAATAAAGCTGCCATCAGTTAACCCCCCCCCCCCCCCCCACACACACACACACATCCCCGCACCTTCGCTTACTTTTCTGTTTTTAAATATGTTGTAAATTGATTCTCTTCATGAGACAGATTAGACGATAGGATGATATAATGATGGCTTTCCATCATATTATGTCGACTCGGTGTTGTTTGGGACAAATCTTACGTTACTAACAGTTTTCTATATCCAATTCTGGCAATGAAACTCCAAGTCCACGCGTACGAAGTCGCGGGTAACAGCTAGTTATGTAATAATAGGATAAAATTGTATATAAAAACTGTAACACAGAGTTGTTGCTGATGATGCCTCGATGAGAGTGAAACGCGTACGACGCAAAATAAATAAATGAAACAGTTGCATTGGCGTTATATTTTCAACTAGAAATTTCATATCTGGCTGACAACCTAACTCATACAATCTTAAGAATAATTTGCTCACTCAGTGTCAGTCACAAGAGTGAGCAAAAATTATGAATAAAAGAAATCCTTCAAAAAGGATTTGCCCACCAGACCATTTTTGCCTGGACTAGATTGACAGTGGCACCTTTGTTGCACCATACCAAAATGTAAAAATGAGAAGTTGTGAGGAAAATTACACAGATAGGACATGATTTAAAGCAGACATGATAAATTCTTCATCGCTGTAAAAAATGTTACCTTTATGTCCAGTAAATTGTTGATATTCTGCAGTGTCATAAATACAATATTGTTGAAGGGGAAAAGTTTTGTTATGCTACTGCTTCCTGAAAGAATGGTCTAATTGGGGTTACAACAAACGGTTGGAAGGGCAATAGATATGAAGGTGTTAAATTTTTATGAGAAATAATGTCTGCATGTGGAAAAACTCAAAACAAATATAAAACTACTTTGATGCATAGCCTCAGCTATTATATACTTTTCCATTACACCAGCATTTTTTTAATTCGTCCTTCATAAGCTTTTTTTAATATGAATGAAGCCAATCATGCAACTGTTGTAATTCTTCATCCAATTCGCTTTGGTGCCACGGGTAAACTTACAAAGGCAGGATGTTGTAAATTGGAATCTTACATCTTTTGGATTGATAGCTCTCTCTAATCTACTACAGTAGTTTTCAGCATTAACAGTTTGTCATTTGTGAGGTCCTCCATACTAATATTTAATAACTAGCAGAAAGCAGATAGTCTGCTACTGGCGACACATGGCCCAAAGTGTTGCATTTGCGGTTGTGCTACCTCCTCGCATTATTAGTATTTGATGAAAGAAATATTCTCAACTACACTCTTTATCTTGCTCAACGGATGTCAAAATTAAGTTAAATCCATCAATACTTCTTACTTGCACAATTTATTTAACACTTTAAAACTCATATAAATCAATACAAAATCGTCACTGTCCAACTATTGCCATCAATCGTGGTCTCTCCGCTCTGTATTCTTTTTCAACCACCTTTGAAGCAGGCACAGTACTACCAACTTACAAATAATTATAGTACTAGAACAATACTTAAAATCACCCCAAATACTTATAGACACTACTATGCTGTGAAACCCTATTATTTACAAATTTATTTACAATTTTGTCATAGCGATGACTTGCGAGTGGGACCTCACACATTCAAGGAGAAAAGCGACATAAAAAATACCTTTCACATACCAAAAGGAGGACCATGGGCACTTTGTCAGGACACAAAGAAGTTTTTGTTTTCTCTTTTATATAATGTTCCATACTGAACTGTCATTTCAGCTTTATGACTGTGTATGTGGGATTCATCACCAGTAATAATGTGCATGACTGATGCAAACTGCTTGAAAAACTTTTGTGAAATTCTGCGTTTACAATCTAGATGCCCAAAAATATTTCCATAACAAAAAAAAAAAAAAAAAGCTGCTTATTGTACAAAAAACACAGTTTATTGATATCTCTGTCATATGTGGTGCTACTATTTATCAGCAACACGCTCAATCCTTATTGACAGCAGTAAAGCAGTTTATTAATATCTTGGTGATATGTGCTGTTGCTATCCATAGACTTGGCTCTGAATTGTCTCATACTCGTGAGCTTCGTAAAGATTACTTTTGCCCTTTAAGGGTCAAATTCCAAATATTTTATTTATTTATGATATCACCTAAGTGCAGATCTTAATCTTTAAAATTATACCTCGATTTATGGTAGATAAATGGCTCATGACAAAAAACACATTATTGATAATTTTGCCCTTTAAGGGTCGAATTAAAAAAAATTCCTATTTTATAATATGATGTAACCAAAGCAGAGAAATTAACATTTAAAATGATATGTCATCTCTCGATTTTGGTTAGGTATCAAGGGAGATAAATAGCTTGTGAAAAAGCAACAACAACAAAAAACACACATAATGGAAATATTGATACTTTTGCCCTTTGAGTGTTGCATCCCAAAAAATTTCTTTCTTAAAATGTGGTTTGAGCAAAGATCTTTAAAGTGATACCTCATTTATCGATTTTGGTTAGATATGAAGAGAGATACTGGCTTGTGAAAAAAAAAATTAATTACCTTTTAGAAATAATATATAATGATTCAATCACATTTTTGGCATACACTTTGAATTTTCATAAATGTAACTCCTTTTTAATGATTGTCTGCAAACTTCCATAACTTAATACAGTTCCCACACAAATTTCATGAACAGTTATTTCTGTGTTTTTTTTTGATAGATAGTTTTGAATTGTCAGAGTTGTCTGTGATGTCATGCTCATTCTAGGGGTTCAAACTTGAGTGAGGTTAGAAATTAACATCTTCAGAGAAGAAGTAGTGCCATTTGCAGACTTGGGGAGCATGCATAAACCACGCAGCCATTTTGGTCTCCTGTGAATGCCCCCTCTCCCCCACGTAGCTCTACATGGCTTTTTCCTCTCCCCACACGTAGCAAGTAGCTTTTTTCCCTTTTGATTCGAGAAGGCATTTTGTACTGTTTTCTCTTGTCAGATTATTGTAAATTACATACGGAGATAATTAACTGAGGGAAATAAATATTCACATGCTGTTGTGAGTCCTGTTCCTCATTTTAACTGTGAAAAATGTTATGAAAGGGAAGCTACGTGGCCTGGCTCAGAAGCCCCCCCTTCCTCCCACGTAGCCCAGCGTAGCCTTTCAGCCAACCCCTCCCCTGGACCGAGCCACGTAGTTTGTGCATGGTCCCTTGATGCTTTGCAAGCGTTATCATTTACAACCTGTGCACGAGATCTGTGTAAAATATCTGTTACTTTAACTCTTTCATGTATTTGAAATTTAATAACTATGCATTGCTCAATAGATCTATAAACCACCTGGTCTCTCATTGTGATAATAAACAAACAAATGACTGCAGGAACAAGTTTGTAGCATCTGGTGTACCAACTGCATGTTATTGAATATTAAATTATCCCAAGTCTCTGTCTCAGATGCCTTGTTTGTATTTGATCAGCCCTTGTATGTGAAAATTTATTTTTATGATTTCAATATATGTTATTTAATTTCTTGTTTTATGACATAATATTTATTGGAATAATTCTATGGAAAAATGTTGTAGAATGTGGACTGGAGTACGTTCCACACAATGGAACTGGGAAGGGACAGTTTGAAGCCGTTGAACATGATACAAATGATGGAGAAGAATTTTTGCAGGTGACTATTACATGATAGGTAGAATTTATCAAATTTTAAATGATATGGAAACAAACCGTCCCTTACCAGAGATGCTTTTCTTGTGGATCTTAGACTCAAGAGTTTTCCCTGAACCCATCATGAGATAAAAACCATGCCAAATATTAAGGCAGGTAGAGATGAAAGTTCAAGGATAGCATTTATCTTTTACTCTTCTCTTACATGCATGAACATACATAATGCTGTAACAAGGCTTTAAGATTAGGCTCACCTCTTACACATATTTATGTACTTTCTTAGTTTTGTTTTCTTGTCTAATATATAAAAATGAATGTTTGTTCATCTTTTATGCGTTCCTACGCCATTCATTTGATTACAATGAAACTTTGCTGAATTATTGTGTGCACGCCTGTGAAGGTTTCTGGCAAAAAAAAAGAGAAAAGAATGCTACAAAATCCAACCCCTCTCCTCCTACACACCCCTCAAATTTTTCAAATACTCTTTGTACAAACCGACAATGTTTGTCCAATTTCGATGGGGTTTTTCATATTCACAATATAAAACAAGATAAAAATGCTACCTACATGTGGTTTAAAATTGAAACCTTCTTCCTGTTTACCCCCTCCCCCTTTTAAGTTTTGCTAATGTTCTTTATAGGCAAACAGTTTTATCAGATATTAACGGAACTTTGCATCAGTATACATTCAAACAAATAGAAAAATATTGTTTATGTTTGATTTACAAAAGCCGAATCTCTTCTCAGTTCCACCCCTGTCCTTAATTTGGATAACATTGTTCATACAAACCCATGGTGTTTATCCGATTTCGATAGTACTAAGCACACATAAGCTTTTAAACAAAGCGGTCTGGTAGCTCAGTCGTTAAGACCAAGAAATTCGAACTTGAAATTTAAATATCTACAGTCTTTATCCAATCCTAAAGAAACTTTGTGCACAGATGTTTTAAAATAAATGAAAAGTGATGTTTTAGTTTACAAAACGGTGCTCACTCTTCTCCTTCACCCCACTTAATACTAAGTTACACAAGCAACTTTTCCAATTTTTGAATTGGTAGGGAAATCTGCCAAAATGGATACTGATGGAGGATTTTTACTACAATCCGATAAAAAGGGATAAAAACGTTAAGACTTTCATATCCAGCAGCCCAGAAACGCTGTAGCCAGTATTTTTTTAAAAATCATGCCTAACTTATTGCACAACCCGAAGGTTGGTTGGATCCTACCGAAGGGGGTCATGCTAAGCAATTGATTGTATACAACCCTTATTCCTGCTTCCACCCGAATTTGAACGTCGGACCGGACGAAGAAACATTTGAACATAAGAGCCTTAACCACTAAGCTATCAGACCACTACTTTTTTTAAAAAAAATATAGATGTGCAAAGTACTATCAAAACCGGATATTAACTACGATTCTGCTTTTGCAGAAAATGAAAGAGCATAAATAGTATATATCGGATAGCTCTGGAATAAACTATTTCAATATTAATTTAATGCATAAGTCATTGTCGTTCGTTTATTTTGTACATGTAAATATGTTTGTTTCGTATATGCAAACCCACTTAAGAAAGACAAAAAGTGGCATAGCAAAGCATGTCGGGCAATGCTAGTAATTTATATATTTAACATTATTACATCATTCAGTATGATCATTTTAATTTCAAAATGTAGATTCTTTGGTGTTTTCAGATTTTACTTATTCTCTTTTCTTACTTATTGTATTATGGATAATCTTTAATCTACCTTCCCCTTTCATTCGGACTGAAAATTCCTTTTCCAAGATAATATTTATTCATACTGTTGATTTGTATCTTCATGTATATAGTTGATGATTTATTCCCAAATTAACAAAAAATGGATGTCTGCAACTACATTGAATGACAGCTTCAATCTCAATCGGAATCCCACGTTTTGTTTTTGTATGTGGTGGTTTCCAAAAATTATTGGGCCAAAGCTATAAGGTCCGAAATACTTTTAGGTATCCCAATTCCCTTCACCTTCAAAGAAATTTCCCTGTGTTCAGTAGAACCTATCCCACTGTTTTTTTTTTTACCATGTCAGACATCTTTGTAATTCTGATTTTTTCCAGCATCAAGCATTGACAGAAATTCACATTATGTCTACTCTACCATCTCGAACCAATGACACTTTAACCTTTATCTTCATAGGGGAGGGGGCAGCCAAACATCACAAAGTGCCAGATCAATTGGATAAAGGAAACAAAGAAACTGCCGCGAGGCACTGAAAATAAGATAGGATAGGGAAAATAAACAGTTACCCGTCACTTATCACAGATGAAGGCAGGATGGCGAGACACGTAAAAACACAGAAACACACGAATTGCACAATATTTTGACCTTAGTCTTACTCATGTGGGAGGCGAGACATATGGCAGGGGGAAAGATGTGGTCACATCCCAACCCGCCACATGATTCATGTCCAATCATCTCCAATAATGACTTGCAGCAAAAAGGGTTAATCATTGGAAGAAAATTCTTTCAGTCAGTGCAAACATCAATATGCCACAGCTTTTGATCACTTGTCAACAGGCAAGTAACATACTTTGCTGTGATTCAAGGCACAACCAATTCCTCAAATAAAATATCCTTTTAACTTGTCAGATGATGTCTTATTTCTTAAACTTTGACACTTGTCTCAGGAGTGGTTGAAGGTCTTCCAGAACACACATTTTCTGTGGTGAGTGATGGGTTTGCTTACCATATCGTACCTTATTTTCATTTCGGAACAGTATTTTCACAGTCACGATTATGTTAAATTGGCATTAAGTTTCTAATAAGTTAAATATGCATTTCCAACTAATGGCTTTTGATAGTCTCCTCAAATTTTGGAGCTTATTTATAAGTTAGAATTAATACTTCTTTTTAATATACTTTATTATTATGTTTATAATTACCTTTTTTTTATATCTAATCCTACTTTCAATTGTAGTTCTTTTGTGTAAAATGTGTGTGTATTAAAAACTTAACTTAGGTCATAATCTGAAGATTAGCTGGATCCTGGAGTCATACTAAGCCAGTATGTCAATGGTAGGATGGCCATTTCCTTTCTTATGGGTCCTGCAGTTTAATGTGCAATTTTAATGAATAAGCGTCCTGGCATTGCTCTTATGAACAAAACAAGAGCAAGTGTATGCATTTTACAAGTATATGACCTTATTTTAGTTGAAATATTTGGTTTTGGTTTAAAGTTTGTTGATAAGAATGTATCATCAAAGACAGATTGAAATGTATTCAGCACTCAAATGCCTTAATTTGGAGAATGTAATGACTTCATCACTGCAGATCAAACAATTTATCTCATATAATGTATCTGTAGTGCAATAGTTAGCTTTTATTCAATATTTGGATATATTCTTTGGGTATTGAACACACAGGCCAGTTCCAATCAAGTGTATTAGTATTCTTCGGCATTTTATATAGTATTACTGTTATGTGGAAAATTTTCTTGTATTTTTTATTTGAGTTTGTTACCTTTGTAATTAATGCAGGCAATCTGTAGCTGATTAGCCTTACACACTGTTCATTATCATTGTATCATTGTCTGTCTATATTTTCATCAACTTAATGTATGGGCCAATAGTTCTTAAATCATTCAGTTATGTAGTATATTTGATGGTCTGAAATTTCTACTACTTCACATACTATTTCTTTTGTATTGTGTTGTAGGCTTTTTCTTGGCAAAAGAAAGGTGGATAGTATGGTTAGGAGATTATTGGATCTTTTTATCAGAATTTTCTTTTAAAAGGAGATATAAGCTATGCTTAGGACTCTGGCAGCATTATGAAACAGGTTAATATGACTAATCTGGAAGGTGCAGTAAACGTTGCAGCATTTCTGGTAGGGGAAAAATTGCAGTATCATTGTAGTTGGCAGGTTGGGTTCTTTCCATTTCCAATTCGCTAAGAGTTTCAATTTGGAGTCAATAAATGTCTGAATGAAAATAGAGATTACATATTGTGTATCATATATTAGTAGACTGCACAATGGCTTGAGAAATAGTAAAACACAAAATATTCCCAGATCTGGGCAATACTCAAAGGTTGCATAAAAATACATTCAACAATCTTCATATTGAAATCTGTATACCAATGGGTGATAAATAAGAAATTCAAATGCAGAAAAATGTCTTTGCCAGGAGATTGTACCGTAAGACCGAAGCGTAGAATAATTTATGGAAATAATCTGCACCCTTTTTTCGTGCAATGAATCTAATTGGACCCATGGGCAACAGGAATCTGGCTATTCAACCATCACAATTCATCTGTCCATTCTTCACTTTCAGTTTAGACATCCTTAATCATTCTCATTATTTTCTTTAAATGACCTAATGGCTATTCTTTCACTGAAAATATACCTTTTGATATCCAGTTTTAGCTGGAAAAAGATGTGGGCTGTTATCTACCTACTTCCAAATAGACCTTCTTCAAAGCAGTAATGTTGGGGAAAGTGTTCATAGTTGTATGAAGTTGAAAAGAATTTATACCTTTTGATGAGTATCCCTCTTTTCCTGGCCAAATATCTGATTGTTTTTGAACAGGAATCGCATATAATTTAATTTGATTGCTTTTGTGTAAAGTGTATCAGCTGTATGTTACCTCACTAAAAGTACAAAATGTTTCACTTAAAATATTGCATATGGTTTATGTTATTAATCGTTTTGTGACATTATCTAGCTCTTTACCGCATGTACCTTGAAATTTTAGTCATATTTACAACTTATTTTCATGTTTCCTAAATTTAAATTTGAAAGTTTCTTATTTTTGTTTCTCTGCTGCTAATCTAATATTACTTGGTACCTTTCTTATAATGCTTAAAACTAATATACATTGAAAAGCAAATTCCCAAAATAGTTTGATTTCCACTTTGTGAAGTCCATTTTCAATTGTGTTATAGGGAAAATATATTTTTCCCCCCTTGTGTTGCAACAAAACATTACCAAAAGGCTTGCTGATAGTTGTATTACGTAATATGATTTGCATTGTAGAAAGACAAAAGAAAACCATATAATAACATAATCTGATAGGAGTTTTATGATTGTAATTGTCTAGCACTACAGTATTTATTGTGTCCCATTCTTCTCTGGAGTGAATATTTATCGTCCAACATATTGCTTATAATGTTCTGGAGATACTGAAAGAAAATGATTATTCGTTGCTAGCAGACACGTCCAGATCAAGACTAAACCTGAGTAACGACTATAATATTTTGAGTGGCTGATTTGCTTTTAAGACTATAGAGCAGTAGCACTAAATACCTGTTTCTTTTATTATTATTATTATATGATTTTTATTAACTTAGTATTTACAGCAATACCCTTGCTTAGTGCTAGTATTTATAGTTTTATTTTTTGTGTATATCCATAACTTTTTTTCACTTGCTTGCAAAATATTTTCATGCATTAATTGTTTTATTTCCATTTTTTATTCTAGGCAAAAATCCTGCAACTAGAGAGACTGAAGGCATGTGCTGAGTAAATGTAAACTTTTTTTTACATTTTATTTAATTTTCTTTCTCCCAAATAATGCTTACTTTTCATAATCATATCTACAAAGGTAGTTGCTTGGTTTGCATCTTGAGCCTAATTTACATTGTAGGGTACATCTCTCTGACTTAATACAGCAGTTGGGTACATCGAAATTTCAGAAATAAGTGATCTCAGCATGAAAATAATTTATTTTGCTTATTTGCACTGCTTAACATCATATACAATAATTTTCTGAGGCAGTTCTACTCAAAATTCAGAGCTCAAATGCAAGAATAAGAACTACGTTAAGTGGTTAGCGGTAGTATTGTTCAAGAAGTCAGGAGTTTTAATGTTAGTGCCTGTGTACGTATACACATTAACATCCTTTTGTAGTCATATGTTATACTGCATTTGAAATTAGTAAAGTACTGGTTCACTCTTCTGACTTTCTTACTAAGTGTCTCATCTGCTTGCAAGAATAAGATTCAGTACTGATATTTTGTACTAGTGATGTGCCGGGTGGCTATAATTAAACTTTCCCTATTTAACACATTATAAGATGGAAACTAATTACCATACGAGTACCAAACTTGAGAGCATTAATGTCCAAAGTATGGGGTGCATGATTTCCATGTGTCACAGCGCCACCATCCAGTTCCATCTATGGCCACCAGGTGCCGTGATCAGTCATCGTGACCAGTCACTTGTTGATTTGTCAACATGAGCTTGGGCAAAAGGAGCAGGGCATTACTGGTTAAGCTCTATTATAAAAACAACAGTAAGGCAGCAGCTGCACTTCGAGAATATCACAGGCTGAAAGGATTACAGAAGGGTCCTCTTTCTCCACCTGCTGTGCAGAGCATGATGAAGAAGTTGGAATTGACAGGAGAATTGGGCATCAATCCGGGAAGAGACCAACGACCGGTTGCACCACAGGTGGTTGATGAAATTGCTGTTGCTATGGTTGACAATGCTGCATGCAATTCCGTATTGTCAAGCAGTGCGCGTGCTGTGTCACAACAGTTGAACATCCCATGGTCCACTGTACGGAAGGTGCTTTGAACCATTCTCAAATGGTATCCATATTGTACAGCAGCTTGTACCACAGGATGCACAATGATGTGTTGACTTTGCTCTCCACTTTCTAGCAAGGATTGAAGTTGATGAGGGCTGGCCCTGTACCATCCTATGGATAGACGAAGCACATTTTTCTCTGACGGATGAGGAGAACACACAGAATTGGTGAGTGCGGTGATCTTCACCTCCCGTGACTTTGCATGAAGTTCCTCTGTATGGTGAACGTGTCACCGTATAGTGTGGCTTCATGGCTATGGTCATGATTGGCCCAGTCTTTTTTGAACAAGTTGGTACTCAAGGACCAAAGACGTGCAGTGTGACTGGCCAGCGTTACTGCGATATGCTTCACCAGCATGTCATACTTGCCCTACAGGGGAGAGATGCATTGAACTCAAACAGTTTTCATGCAAGATGGGACCCCCAGCGCACATTGCTCATGAAGTTCAACTACTTCTCTGAAACACATTTGGAAATGATCAAATTATCAACCGATCGATTCCAAATGATTGGTCGGCACGATCACCTGACCTCACTCACTGCGATTTCTGGTTGTGGGGCTACCTGAAGGACAGGGTTTACCAGGGGAACATTCACACATGTGCTGATCTGAAATGCAGCATATCAAGAGAGGTAGCCAGCATACCTACGGACATGATTCATTCTGCTGTGCAGAATGCAATCCTGTGCTTTCAGGCTCTTCTGGACACTGATGGGTGCCATATTGAGCCCCGGTACCGGTATGTAATGGTGTGATGTACTGTAGCGGCACATTAAAAGTGTTTCAATTGAATTGATTCTGCATTATTACTCTTCCCTATGTCCTTGACATTAATGATACCAAGTTTGGTACTCGTACAGTAATTAGTTTCCATGTTATAACATGTTAAATAGAGAAAGGTTAAATATAACCAACCGGTATTGTATCACATTGTTCATCAAGTACCTCCATCTTCAATGTTTTTTACAAAGAAAAATAACTTACTAAAAATTTGAAAGAATTTAAAGTTAAAATTTGTAGAAGGCAAATGTAGGTGGGTGCAGGGTAGGGGAAAGATGGGTGTGTAGAGAAATTGCCACCGGAGCATGTGCTCCATTGCAATTAAATTAAATTAAACTCTCTTTGCCAAACTTGTTTACTTAATAATTCAAGAGTAAGACTCCTTCCCCTCTTTTCTGAAATAAAAATTAAATATACATATAGAGTATTAAAAAAGGTGCTAAAAAGTGGATATATTAAATATTTGGATGGGGAAAAACCACCGTTTATCACAGAGGAAGTTTCCTGCGGTGTCATGACACAGAAAAAAAAAACACATATACACAAAGAGCATGAAATTTTCAGGCTTATAGCCCTTCTTTAGGAATAAAATGAGGAGGCGGCATGGGTTGGATGCTAGATTCCACACTTTTACCTATCTGTATATTATTAACCAACCCTACCAATTGTTATTGACATGTAATGTAGTTCCGTAAAACATACACCCACAGTACAGGCCTCATAAGACAGGCATTAACTTAATCCTCAAAGGAACACTGCTCTCTTATACCGACTGGAAAGGTATGTGGTAAATAGACTATTATAGTAACAATGCAGTTATATCTTCAAATCCTTTAAAAACCGTGCCTTTTTAATATTCACCTTCGCGGACCAGGGGTTATATATGACATTTAACATGTAAAATCCTCTCGTTTTGACCTCAGATATGCTCCTATCAGAAGTGTACACTTAGTGACTATAACTACTGGTAATACTCTGGTGAGGTGCAGAGTCAGTTTTTAAAGTATTAATTGAATTTAGCTACACCATCATTACCGATCAAATTTTAAAATTGTCACCTACCAAGCTGTTGCTCAGTAGTTTCAATATTTGCTTCTTTGTTTAGGATTTGTAAGTTCCTTCCAAATGACATTGATGTTTCAGAACTACATATGAATTGACACCATCAATATGTCTCACTTAAGCAGCATCTTCCAGGTCTCAATCTGACTTCTTAATTCAACTGCTCCTCATATTTTCAAACTTGAAGAATAACTTTTAAATAAACCACACTTTTATTTTTTGTGAATTTCAACATTTATTTTTTCCAATCTTCTGTTTTACAGTTTCCTATTTTTGTGCTACATTTTTTTTCCTTCAATATTTTTGTCTGAAAATTTTATAGACTATCATTGCTCAGTGTCAGTCTTGTCATTTTTTGGCTTACACTTCAAGCAGATGCAGCTCGTGACTACACATTAAACTGTCTGAAAAAGAGAGCACACAGTTTTATTGCTGAAGCATTCTTTAAATAGCTATTGTTTAACTGCCCATATCTGTAATGCTTCATTTTTGCTTTCTTAAATCAAAGGAAAAGAATTGATGATGTAATAATGTTTTTGTGTTCTAAACACATACTCCTATAATGCCTACCTTTTTTCCCTTCACATTTTGCTTTCTGCTTTTGCTATTTTGTTTTACGACTGATCTGATGACTGTATGTGGTCATATTTTTTCCAATTTACTGAAATATATAATTGATTTCACCACAGGAACAAAAAAGAATAGAGAGACAGGCTCTTGAAAAGGAAATTGAAGAACAGCAAGAAAAGGAGCTAAAGCTGCAGAGCGACACAAATCTCAATAAAAAGAAGGTAAATGTGGTACATAAAACTGTTAGTGTGTGTATTGTCACTTTAAGATTAATGTTGTATTCTTTTCCGGACAACACTTGGACATCTTAGTATTAATGCACCTCCCTTGAAAGAGGAATATCGCCAGTTCAGTTCCTGGAAAACCTGTAATTTTTGTGTATACTAAACCTATTTTTCACCTAAGATAAGTTTGATTTTCATTGGCATGTTTAGTTTATTTGAGTTTATGAAGTACCAATGTTATTACTTGCAACTACACATGAAAACAATGCTGCAAAAAAAAATTTTAATTGATATAATTGGTTTCAAAATTTATCCATTCTTTGCAAACATCAAACCGAGATAAAAATAGTAGTCTATACAGTGCTCTTGTTGTATCTGATTTTTGGGCCAGAAGCATCATTATTGGCTGTCGTCATATGAATTTTCTCACATTTGGCTGAATCACATCCTGTTCCAAAATTGCCCTTATTATTTCTGATTCCAGTAGATGGGATGTGGTTTCATAACAACTGATACCTGGAAATATGTATATAATATAAATAAAATTTTACATGGAAAAGAGAGGGAAAATACACCCAATACTCACCAAAGTTGAAGGGAAGAGGGCAGCAGCGACACAAAACAACACACAAACAAAGAAAAAACAATATTTTGGGTGAAAATCACTTTTTCAAGTTAACAGAGGTAGGTTGCTGGTCTTGTGCAAGACTTGCGTTCGACGCAGCCACTCATAGAACACAATAGACCATCGGAGGTGGTGGGGAGAGCAACGATAATATAACAGCGAGTATAAGAAAGATTAAAATGGTTGAAAAAATAATAATAGTGATAACATATAAATAAATAATGCTCTCCCCACCACCTCCAATGGTCTATTGCCTTCTATGAGTGGCTGCATTGAATGCAAGTCTTGTGCAAGACCAGCCACCTACCTCTGTTAACTTGAAAAAGGGATTTTCCCCCGAAATATTGTTTTTTCTTTGTTTGTGTGTTGTTTTGTATTGCTGCTGCCCTCCTCCCTTCAACTTTGGTGAGTGTTGGGTGTATTTTCCCCTTCTTTTCCATTGAAATATTGCCTTGCAGCATTTCTTTCCTTTTAATGTT
Organism: Vandiemenella viatica; assembly: GCA_031002005.1. Taxonomy (NCBI): domain Eukaryota; kingdom Metazoa; phylum Arthropoda; class Insecta; order Orthoptera; family Morabidae; genus Vandiemenella; species Vandiemenella viatica. The sequence goes on from JARYHS010011408.1 coordinate 276,590,793, forward strand.
ACCTAAATAAAATTTTGGTATTATTTCATACCTTTCTATGGTACAATATGAACAAGTTAGGGTAAGTGACACCCATCTGCTTATCATGAATGCAAACTGCCATCCGACTGATTGAACACCATTGTGTGAAGCATCAAAGTTACAGTTCCCACCACTCAGGAAACCAACACTGTCACTTTGTTAGTTTAGAAACTGTTTTGACTGTGGATTGGTTGGAACTAGCCACACTCCACATTCTATGCATAGAGGTAAACTATAGCTATGTTGTTATTTGTATTTAAATGAAGTTGTTGCTTCCATTTTTGGTACTCCATCATGTCAATTTCTGCTATTTGTTTATCTAAATTTATGAAATAAATGCCATTTACAAAAGATGTATATTGATTAAAAAAAAAAAAAAAAAAGTGTGTCATAATAACACGACAGAACATCAGAATGGTCATTTTCGTAAAAAAACAAAACAGTAATACAGAGTTGTTTTTCGTTGACTAGTTTAAATATGGGTAGGGGAATGAAACATCGCTTGCAGTGTTCTGATGTCTGGAGTCACTGCATTACAAACAAGCAGATGCTAAAAGCAGTAGAATTTTCTGATGTAATTTTGATCATATGCACTAGATGAAAGTAAGAGAGAAAGTAAGGACTTAGTGCATGTATTGTTTCAGTGGTTGATAGAGAGAAAAAATGGGGGAGGGAGGAATAAATATTTATAAAGTATGGTAGGCAATGAATCTTCTGGAAAAATTAATTATTAAATAAATAGGAATGGGAGGTGGCAGTCTGTCTCGGTTCAGGTAAACTATTGCTGAAACTCTTGGTAGTATGAACATTGAAGCTTTTATTGTTATGCCTAGTAGCATGCATACGAGAGGTCGAATGACATTTGTCTATGACCCTTTGCTGTTGCAGATTGATGAAGGTATTGTGGCACTGTTAAAGAGGGCTAAATTAACACTTATAAAGGTGACATACAAGGTGTGTTTAAAAAATAATTTGAATTTTCATTTTTAATTTTTTTTTTTTTTTTTTTTTTTTTTTTTTGGTAAAGAATTTTATTTATTTGTCTACATCAATGTTATACCCTTCAAAATAGTCCCCAAAATATTATACACTTATTCCAGTGCTTCTTCCAATCTCCAAAATCTTCTGGAGCTCGATGTTTGGGATAGTTTTGAGCTCTTTCAGCGATGCACTTTTAATTTCATCAGTGCTTGTAAAATGACAGCCCTTTCTAGGTTCTTTTTATTTTGGGAACAGAAAAAAGTCACATGGGGCCAAGTCTGGTGATAATGGAGGCTGGGACATCATTTATGTTCTTTTTTGTCAAAAATTAACAAACAAGCAATGATGTATTAACAGGTGTATTATCGTAATACAAAAGCCATTAATTGTTTTGCCAGAAATCTGGACATTTTCTTTGGACTTCTTCATGCAAATGGCGTTGAATTTGAAAGTAGTATTCCTTATTGACTGTTTGACCTTGTGGCAAGAACTCAGTATGCCATTAAAATCAAAGAACACAGTGAGCATAATCTTCACATTTGAACAAACATTTCAAGCTTTTTGTAGTCTTGTCGATCCAGAATGCCTGCACTGAGACAATTGAGCCTTAGTTTCGACATCATACACACAAACCCATGTTTCATGACCTATTATTTCATTAGTTCTGCATTGTTGTTCACCTCATGCAGCAATTCCTCAGCAACTTCCATTCATTGCTGTTTTTGTTCGAAACTCAACACTTGTGGAACTAATTTTGCTGCAACATGTTTCATACCCAAAACAGGCGAAAAAACTTAATGGCATGAGCCAATTGATATGCCAACATCATCAGCTGCTTCTCTGATTGTTATTCGGCAATCGTTCATATTCTTTCACTTTATCCTCATTTTCATCTGTTATTTATGTGCTAGGGCGACCTATACACTTGTCATCTTTAACGCCTTTATCACCATCTTGAAAAAGCTTATACCATTCATAAACTCTTTTCTACTCATAGTATATTCACCAAAAGCAATATTTAACATTTCTGAAACTTTGTTGCACTTAATTCCAATTTTTTGGCAAAATTTAATGCAAATCCTCTGATCCATGTTTTATACAAATGAAAAATCGCCTACTGTATCAAAACATGTGTTATCTTTTTAACGGCCAACAAGAGACTAAACATCCAGTATTGATCAAAAAAATATTTGACAACACAGCAACAACAAAAATCATGCCATTTGGACTAATATAACGTGCAAATTTTAAAAATTCCTGTTACTTTTTGGACACCTCTCATAGATGTGGGAGTAGGGCCAACTAAAGTTCACTGTATAGGTCCTGGGCTAGCTGACAATGTGTGGTAAAGTTAGACAGCAATGGCTGTTTTTACCATACATTCAAGTCATAAAAAGATCATCTATAAATCAGAGTAGAGTTTCTTAATGACTTGATCTACTCCATAAGTGTCCAACTTTTCTTGGCATAATGCCCCCTTTTTGAAATAAATAAATAAAAAATCACTCACCACCTCCTTTTCAGAAAACAACACACCTATTCCCTTTCTTGTAACGTAAAAGGTAACACACAGTGTTCAAACGTTTTTGGCTTGTAATCTATTTCTTGTAACATGACTCTCCTTGTAAGTTAAATGTACAGTGTTGTGTGTAGAAAAAGTACAGATTTCTGAAATTACTTTATGAAAATATATTAACAATGTAAGTGTATTTTTCAAAAATACATATTATAATAAATTATTAGTTAGAGGGCTGAGCTCGGTGTAATGACACTAATTTTTTGATATTTGATGCCTTATTTGTTATCTGTAATCATTGCACTATTTTTGAAGATCTGTTTCTTTTCTTACCTTATAATACTCTCAGAGACTCTTCATTTCTTACTAACAGCATCAAAATTGGTGGGTGAGCGGTTAATGCTCTGGTCTCGCATTCGGGAGGACACCGGATCAATCCCTGTTTGGGTATCCAGATTTGGGTTTTCCACAGTTTCCCCAAATCACTCCAGGCAAATGCCGGGATGCTTCCTTCAAAAATGCCATGGCTTAGTTCCTCCCCATTCCCTGTCACCCAATCCCATCCTGTCTCTTAACGATCTCAACGTCGACTAGGCATAAAGCCATAAGTAAAAAAACTCTTATTAACAGAGTATCCCACAATGCCCGGCCGAGTTGAGGTTGATTCACACATACACTGTTTTTAGCCACCCAATGAGAAACATGTGTTCCAAGCTTTATTAAATTTGAACTAGCCATTTTTTTAATTTAAAGCAAACCTAGATTCACATGAACCCTACTGAAAAAGAGGTGGAGGTTGGAGCTGATTTACACCTACACTTTTTTATGCCTCTGATGAAAAATATGTTTCAAGATTTGTTAAATCAGGACCAGCCATTTCCAGAATTAACCCTAATGTCGATTTACCTACCTATATTGGGGTGGGTTGGAGTTGGTTTAACCCTACAGTATTTAGACTCCCAGTAAGACAGTTGGTACCACGTTTCATCAAATTCACACCAGCCATTTCTGGAATTTAAACAAACCTATATTCACTCATACCCTATCCAGAACGGAACACATAGGAGCTGATTTACCTCTATACTATTTTCATTTGCCATATGAGAATCATGTATAACAACTTTCATTAATTTGAAACCAGTCAAATCTCTGATTAAATTAAACATCAGTTTACTGTGCAGTTCCCAGAACAGGGTGGGTTGGATGCTATGATATGGAATGTCAGCTTTTATTTTGCTCCAACCTGAATTTCAACCTAATCACAATACCTACTGACTTTTCTGCTAAAAAATTGAAACGTGTACCTTACATGCATTAATGCATATCAAACACATATACATGTTTCTGAAGGTGTGAGTGTGTTCCGGCATCATGCAGAAAATACAGATTTTGTATGAGTTTTAACAATTTGAAAGCTTGGGACCAAATTAAAATCTGCTGCTTGTCTTAAATTGCATGACTCATTTATTTTACAAATAATCTGGCATAACCTGAGCCCATTTTCACAGTATCAAACATTTGGTTTGTCTCATTAAGCTGCCACATTGCCGTCAGAGCTGAAAATTGTCTTGTTATGATACTTCATCTGGCACTAGAGCTCAAAATTAAAATCTGCTCCATGGTAAAGACAAGTGGCAAGGAACAGAAAGTAATTCAACCATGGCCTTGGGAAGGAAACATCCCAGTATTCACATGAAGTGATTTCGGAAAAAATTGGTAAACCGAAAACAGAATGGCTGGCTGGGAACTTGAATCCATGTCTTTCTGAATGCCATGCTTGAGTGTTGCCTCTCACCCACCAGGCTGCATTGAAGTTTCATTTAAATGCAATGCAGCACATGCTCCGGCGGCAATAACCCTACACACTCATTTTTCCACTTATAGTAAGTATCCTCTATAATTTCCAGAGGGCAAAACAGTTCTTGAATGTTTGCAAATATGGAAACTGCATTATCAAATAGCACAATAAATTATAAAACGATTAAAATCTAGATTTTGTGAGAAACTCATGTATACATTGCATAATTTATCACAAACTACAGTATTACCAAAAAAGGGGTGGTTCAGTTATTGTAAACGGTTTTTTTTTTTTTACCCAAAAGGCTTAGTAAAATATTCCATTCTTATTTTAACCCATCAGCCTATGCATTAATTATTTTGAACATATTGAATCTACTTTCAGCTGCAAATGCCAGATGACTCGGCTGTTTATGAAAATTTGAAAAATAAATACTAAAAAACATAATCAAAAGTAAAAAGAACAAAAGTAATATTAGTGCCAAATGTAATGATTTACAGTACTATCTCATGTAAAATAATCTTTTTTACTTACCTGTCTACAAAGACAGTATCACATTCAACATCAGCAATACTAATACATTCTACTACACTTGCAACCTCTGTGGCATAAGCCATGATCATTATTACAAAAGTTTTTTGGTGAATTACCTGTATTATCATAAACTTCTTTACTGTGAACACTATTAACAAAACTCAGAGAGATTTTACATTAAATGCAGCAGTCAGAGATATTGTAATTGTGCTGCCTGATATTGTGGCAAAAAAAATATACGTCTTTTTTGTTATTAGCTTGCATAGTTTTTCACATTCAATACAGCCATGTATACCATTTATTAAATGAATTCCTAAAATTTAATCCTTTCTGCCACAATGATTGCAATTTGATGTCAAAAAATTGTGAGTCCATTTAGGTTTGTTGGGTTAAAAGGATATTATTCATTTCACTTACGAGGTCTCTCCCAAAAGTATACAACCTTCCTTCATAACCTGACAATTTTAGCACCATATGCCGGGTATGAGTGTCAACAGTAATGCTTCATACACCCTCTAGATGTCACAGTAGTGGCCGGTACACATCAGTTCAGGTGTAGCGTGCATTTGTTTACAAAGTGTTTTATACATTTTGATTTTTGCCATCATTAAAAATGACGGAAAGATCGGAGCAACATATTTGCATTAACTTTTGCTTTAAACTTGAAAAGAGTTGTGTGGAGACCATCAATGATGAAGACAGCATTTGGGGGTGAGCATATGAGCAAAACGCAAATTAAAGAGTGGTATAAGTGGTTCAAAGATTGCTGCACAACTGTTTATAGTAACCCACACTTTGAAAGACCTCCACCGACAAAAACACCGGATAATATCAAATGTGCACGACTGTGAGAGAACTAGAATGTGATCTTGGAATACTGAAAACTTTCTTCTCAAGTCAACCTAAGTTGCTTTCAGATTATGACAATGTTTTGTGTACTCATATGTCATCACCTTGTGCAAACTTATTATTTAATCTTCTTGAACAGTCCTCTGAAACTTCTAATGTGTTTCATGACAATAAATATTTTTATGATTAGAGTACATGGGGTAACAATGCTCTGGGTTACAGTAAACTAAGAACATTGTTTTTCAGTGTATCCCAGTCATAAAAGCATCTATTATCATGAGTCACATTAGGAGATTCCTAAAGCTCAACCATAGTTTCATGCTATCTTGCCTTGCCTTCATTCATGTCTGCTTCATGGGTGTTGAACTATCTATCTTCATTCAGGCTTATTAATACTTCTATAAACATTGGGTAAATCAATCTTAAACAGTACTAGTACTTTGATATTTGAAACCATTATCTTACCAAACACATCAACCATTAAGATTAGATAAGTTTAGCATATTAATATATGCTTATCATTATTGCTTCAGTAATTATGTAAGTAACATTTCTCTAAACTGAGTAGCCTACAGTCATCATCCTCAGCTGGTACATAAACAACTTTTCTGTGTCATGTACCAGTCACTTCAGCTCAAAATGACACCTCAAAGACCAGATGTAGTATATCGCCCAGTGGGTGAGTATTAATGCTTGGCATTCAGGAGGATATTGAGTCTAAATGTACTACTTCACCTAGTTGGTGAGTAGTAATGCTTGGGCTTGACATACAGGAGGACGTTTAGTCGATTGGGCCATCCAGATTTCCCATTATTACCCCACGCAATTTCAAGACAGTTCTTACTAAAGGACATGGCCATATTCCTTCCTGTTCCTTGTCTCCAATGCTCTCATGCCTGTAATGACTTTAATGTGAGTGCAAAAAGAAAAACCAAACTAGAGTCAAGTTCTTGCCCCCACATTGAGATGGGTCGTTCACAAGTGAACCAGTTCTTTAGAACAGTTCTTTTGAAAGAGCAAGTGAGCAGTCGCTCACTAAAAGTGAACAAAGTTCTTCTTGGAGGCCGTAATGACGGTGGTGTGTCGGTCTTGATTGAACTTCAATCGAGTGTGCGCCAACAATAAGTCGTTTTCGGTTTTTCCACTGTCGCCCGCGGCCTGACTTATGTTTGTTCTCTGTTCCTCGCCATTCATTTTTTATCCACTCCACTCTGAAAGAATAAGAAATCCCGAAGATCGAGAAGAGCTAGTTTGTTTGCAATATTCTTTGATCCCATGGCTCAGCACGGAAAGAGCTAGGTCATTTGCAACGTTCTCTGATTCAATCGCTCAGCACCAAAAGAGCTAGTTCGTTCATGACATTCTCTGATTCCATCGCTCAGCACCGCGGGGAGCAGTGCCAATGGGGATCTAGTTCTTTCCAATCTGACGTCCCGCTCCACTTTTCTTTCTGTTTCTCTTTGTGTATTCTGGCTACAAGCGTGCCTTGTGAAAGAATATTTTCAAAAGTTGGATAAATTTGCAATGAAAAAAGAAGTAGGTAGCTGAATGGCAAATTAAGTAAAATTTTACTTGTGAACCGTAACCTTCATTTCATTTAAATCAAAAAGTTCTTTAAAATTGATTGTACTTGTAAATAAATTAATGTAAAATTATCTATGCTCAAATATCAAATATTCCCAGTAAGCCGAACAATATTTCATTGACTCTTTGATATGGCCTTTTATGTGTGAAAGTAATCCAGTAGTATTAAGAAACAAAAATGTTTCAGAATAAATAAATGAAAATAACCAATGTGAGATTAACTTAAGTAATCAGTATAAACTTAAATAAAACGAACAGATACTACACTCAGAATGGATATAACTGCTCATTTTCTTTAAACTGAGCCAGTGAACTGGTGAACTGTTGAAAAGAACTAGTTCTTTTTGTAGAGTGATCAAATGAACACCGCTCTTTTTAGTGAGTCACTTTGCCCACCTCTACCCCCACATCTTTCCTAGCCCTCGAACACTTTAAGCATATCCTATGACAGCAGTACTATTTCCTTCATTCTTGCCTTGAATTGTGTACGAGTGAGGAAATCTTTTCTGTTTCTCTAAATGTGTTTTAAATTTACATATTTTAAATATACCTCCTAACCTTAGCATTTTCTGCACTCTTTCTCCTTTTCTTTGTTTTTGTGAACACTTAAATCGACTATCACCTCTCACAAGGCTTTGCTTTTTTCATGTGAAGCACACTAGATGTTCAGATTCAAGGTTTAACTGTAGGTCCAGCCATGATAGAGCCAAAAAGCATGTCAACTTGAAACTCTGTCATAAGACCAAAAGCCAACACAAATTTACTTTTTGTACCATCTTCAACAAACTCATCATTGGAAGATCCTTTCTCATTACTGCCCATTACACCAGGTGCTACCTATATAGCATTTATAGATCAGCTTGAAACAATTGTGTTTATCTGTCTATAAATCGGTTATCATGAGAATGAATGGTCACAAATATTTATCTAAAATCCTGACTGTCTCATAGCAGCTTCAGTTCTTGCTTTCCTGTTCCTATCTGACATTATCCTGAAATTATTTTTTCATTGTTGTTCTTTTTGTGCTGTACTGCACCCAACACTCCCTTCTCACCTTTGCCATTTTTTCAACCCCTGCTTTGTCTCTGATGGACAACAGAATATTCAGTAATTCTCATGAAAAGTTCAAACATGTGTGCACCTAGCAATCTTGCCATGTACTTAATTATCTTCCTACATCACCAAAGGATCACTCAAAATATTGTGTAATTGTGTTCATCCCATTCTTTCTTTTGTCACTGTTGACATATCGTCTTTAGCTTTAGTAAATGTGGTGGATTTATTTTCTCTTTTCGTTTGGTAAGTGGGTTGGAAGGAAGTATAAAATGCTGGTTAGTAAACTAAAAAGTTATAGGGATAGAGGATGAAACCACCACTTGCCAATGAAGATGGCAGTACAGCATTGACACACAAGAAGATACACAATATACACTGACATGTTTGGGTGTAATCTCCATATCAGCAAATCAGGTTGTGCACACATCACACATGCACCCTGTTTACAGTACCTTTAATAGGGCCGTGTGGTAGTTCAGTGCAGGGTGTCCAGCGGACCTTGAAATCTTGAAAACCGGAAAAAAGCCTTGAATTTACAGAATCGGGGAAAAAAAACCGGGAAAATCCTTGAATTTTAGCCTACAACCTGGAATTTTAATCATTTTCAATATATTCATTTCATATTTTTTTTAAATTTGTCATTGTTTGTTTCAGTTTAAATCGACGAAATATAACCATTTGAATTAAAATTAAAATAGGCTTAACTAACCTATATACGAGTATGTGGAATAGTAAAATACATTCTTTCATATGGGAGTGTTTTTGTTTTCAAATAGTTACTTAAAGATAGAAAATTACAGTTCAAGGCTGCCAAATTTAAGAACACATGTTAGTATTTAATGTTGGCAGTAGGGTTGCCAACTTTTCACATTTCCACGACCGGACTAATGTTGAATGTGCCGACTTTTCATATATCCACGACCGGACATTTGTTGTGTGTTGTATAAAGTAAAATTTATAGGACAATTCTTGTTTATTTATACAAATAATTTTTATGACAATCGTGAACTAAAAAATAACAAAAACTTCTGCGGAAGAAATCGTGTTTCACTGCCTTCCTCATCAATTTTCACAGTAAAAGTTATTTTACACATTTTACGATATGCAGTACAATCGTTTCTCTTATGCAGCAACTTTTAAGCCAGTCATTTGACAACCACTTGTCCCCGAAGCGACAGGAAAGTATCTGTTTTTTTATGGTACTCAATTATGTATTTGAAAAGTAGAAATTAATAACACTAATCATTCTTTAATTCCCCACGAACAAAATGAGCACGACGATCCATCTTCGACATAGTGTAGGTAACTGGAACAATAAACCAGTGGCTTCACAATAATCAGATATGCAACTACTAACTTCCATAAATGTTTAAACACAGAGCAAAAACAGTTGAATTATGTTTAGCGAAAGGGGGAATAAGGAGCGAGGTGTGGCGATCCTGTTTACTTCCTATACATCTGAGAAACCATCAACGTGCAATTTTTAAAATTTCTTAATAACCGGACGTTTAGTGCCTGGTCGCATGTAGTGAACCTGAAACGGACAAATCACGTTTAGAACAGCACAGGATGGTCGAAAACTGGACCGTTGGCAACCCTAGTTGGCAGTAACGTATAATGAACTTGAATGAACGATTCTGTACAAATTGTAACAAAAAGTTTATTTGAACCATTTTATTTAAAAAAAATGCTGAAATCACACCCAATCACAACTAAATATCAAAAGGGATACGAGAATCTGTTTCCGTCTGTTTCCGTGGGAAGCACCTGATCCAAATGACAATACAAATACTTTTTGAATTTGGTGCAAAAAAACGATCAATGTTTCGAGCATGGGGAAAAAGTGCTTTACAAAGTCACTCTGAGAATAAAAAACGTAAAGGTTTTAGTGCAAATTCTCAGAAGACGTTACCATTGGATGCATTTATGAAAAAGTTTGAAACTTCAAAGATGAAATCGGACACGAATAACAATTGATCAGTTCAAGGTATTTTTTTATTTATCTGTATACTATTTTTAATGCTTTCAAGTTGTCCAATTTTTATTCTGTCTCTAAGTGCCTATATCTCTGTGAATAAAACATTTAATTAATTGTTTATAAAAAGAACGATATAATTATTGTTTACAATAATAGAATCAGTCGACTTTCATTATCGGTACATTGTAACTTATGATACGAATATTAGTTCCGTTATATTTTCGCTCGAAATTCAAAATTAGGATACAAATAAACATAAATATAATTTAGATTGTATTTCAATTTTTAATTATCTGTTTTTTTTTATGAGAATTTGTTATACATAATTTGCAATTTAAAAATATATAAAAAGTTTATGCGCACATACATTTTACTTAAAGTTTCATTATTACTGCTATCTTTATTCGGCATAGTAAACTTTTAAAACCCTTCAACTGAACCGTCACAACAGAGTCCCGAATCTGTACTGACAGTGGAAGCCGAATGACTATTGTACTCATTTTTTAACCTAAAATGAACATTATTATTCTCTCATTGTAGATTGCTTACTAGCTACTAAACGTCATTTATTGTTTTTATAGCGATTCTGGTATATAACGGAAAAGTATCCTCTAAGCAACAAAACTAGCCGAAGAAGCAATCGGTAATGCAGTCATACCTACTCTCGGAACAGGTTAGACGAGCTGAAATCCTGTGGTGTTTGTGCACCATGAGGAGTCACTTGTCAATTCGGAGTTCAGCGGATTGTGTGGCGTTATTTACTTCGTTATTTCCGGACAGTCAAATTGCAAGTAAGATGCAATTACAAAAATCGAAAATTTGTTACACCATCATCTATTTAGAGTAAACTTGTCGATTTAATTGAAAAATGTGATTTGGTTGTGTTAGAATTCGAGGAAAGTATGAATACTGTTTTTGGAACGACTCAAATGGAAGTGCATATCCGATTTTGGGACCACGAGAAATCATTAGTATCGACACAATATTACGATTCCGTTTTTTTTTTTTTTTTTTTTTTTTTTTTTTTTTTTTTTTTTTTTTTTTTTTTTTTTTTTTTTTTTTTTTTTTTTAAGCACACAAGGGCAAATGACTTGCTTAAAGGTTTAACTGGTTCATTTGGTTTAGAAAATATTAACAAAATTGTGCAGCTGTCCATGGATGGATCAAATGTAAATTTAAAACTTTTTAATGACTTTAACAAGGAACTGAAAGAATCCTCTGATGGCTTATAGTTTTGCAAGTTGGTAGCTGTAGATTACATTGTCCACGGCTCATTCAAAACAGGCATATCTGAAACCAAGTGGGTAATTGTGTCATTTTTTAGAACATCTCATAATTTATTTTACGACTCGCCTGCACGAAAGGCACAATATATGGAAATCACTAAATCTTCATCCTTTCCGGAATCATTCTGTGGAACACGATGGGTAGAAAATGCCAGTGCTGCTGAAAAAGCTGTGGAAATTCTGGAGAATATTCGAGCATATATTGCTGAAACAAAGAAAGAAAAAAAAACACTTCTACATCACAGTTTTTAAATTGTTTCTGAAGCTGTCAGTGACAAATTACTAGGTCCTAAATTGACTTTCTTTAGTTCAACAGCCCATTTGCTGGAACCTTTCTTACATGATTTTCAGAGTGACGTCCCGATGGCTCCACTTTTATATAACAAATTGAACAATCTTTTGAACACTTCGATGCAGCGGGTAATTAAACCGGATGTCCTTAGAAGCACTAAATCTTTGATGAAAATCGACTTACAGGATACAAAGAATTAGATTTTTGCAAAAGATTTTGATTTGGACTTCGATACAAGAAGTGCACTGAAGAAAGTCAAAGAAGTTTCTGAAAAGGAATTCTTGTATTTGAAAGAAAGCATGCGACCATGTATTATTGCTATAATTCAAAAACTTCAAGAACGATCGCCACTAAAATATAACTTGACACATGCAATTTCCTGCTTGAATCCAGCAAATGCATTAATACACGAAACAGCACAAAAAATATTGACCTTATGTCTCGATATTTTGGTAACAAATGGAAGAATGTCAGGTTCCAAGGCAGACCGTGTGAAGTGTGAGTTTCTTGATCTTTGCAGGGACAAAAGAATTCAAGAAGAGTTGAAATCCTTCAAGAAAAGTGAAGGTTGCCTAGATCAGTTTTGGGTTGATATAATCAACATGTCTTTAAAGCTCTGTCCAAACTTCCGCGACTTTATGCAACTGATTTTGATAATTTCACATTGAAACGCTTCTGTTGAATGAGGTTATTGAAAATAAAAGTAAAAAAAGCCTTGTTACTCAAAGGTGCATCTATGACACAGTCCAGACTGCTGGTGGAGTTCACTCTTTTAACATCGATAAAAGTTTGATACAATATTTTCGCAATGCTCATTCTTTGTACAAAGATGATATGAAGAATCAGAAAAATGAAATCGCAAAACAAAATTAGGAACGATTGATGAACAAGCGAAAGCAGGGCGAGATCAAAGAATTGGAAGCAGAAAGGAGCAAAATTTTGGCTGAAGCATCAAAAATCTCATTCATTAATTTATATCAAATACAGTTTATGTACATTATAATGCATTATGTTAATGAAATATTATTTATTTTATCTTTAAAATAAAGATTATATACGTTGTTACAGTGATGTATTATTTTTGTTCGACATACTTACCATTTTTAATGCAAAAATTTTATAAATTTGTTTCAGTTTTTGTGATTTACTGCGTTAAACGTTGTACAAATTTTGTAAATATTTAAAAACAATAAACTTGGAAAAAAATTTAAACCTTGAAAAACTGGGAAATGACTCTTCGCTGGACACCCTGTCAGTGGTTAAGGTGCCTTACTGAAAATTGAGAGCTCTAAGTGTGGCCAGGAATTTTTAGGGGCTCTTAGCCTTATATGTGCTACTGTGGTGTAGATATTTTTTAATCACTTCTGTTAAAGGTTGTTTGTATTGTGGCAGAGACTGCAAACTAATAATGAGCACAAAATGTGATGGGGGAAAAATGGATTATTTAAGAGGAGATGAAAACTGTGGATGAGTGGGGGAATAATATGGAAACTTGAGGGAATCACTGAATATTACCTCGTGTCGAGATCTGGTGGTTACCTGATGCTTAGTTGCATAGCTAACTTTGAACTGGAGAAATTTGTGCCTTTGGACGAGATTGTGACTACAAATAGTTACCACCAAAGTTAGATGTAAAAGCTTTTCCACATAAGCTTCAATTGAATGATTTTTATTTTATTCCCCCCCCCCCCCCCATAGGGCATAGAGAACAACAATAAAATTGTTGTTCTCTAAAAGTTCGCAAGTCATTTGTGAAACAACTTCTGTATTACTTTATAGAAATATAATAAATATGCCTATAAATACCATGAGTTGATTGTAGGAAAGAAAAGAAAAAGTAAACCTTTTCTTACTGAAAGTTGTCACTGCTTTTGCTCACAGGATACTAACAACCACAATGTTGCATTTCCCTACATAAGGAACAACAATTCACTGGTCATTTATTACCATTCCCACCCCAGAAACACTGCACTTTAGACATTTTGTTATTTGAATTGACTCTCTCAGATGTTCATGGTTCGATGAATTACACTTGAAACTGATGAGATGTTCATTGCAACTGTTATGTCATTAATTATATCATTCTTATATTTAAATATAATTTTTTATGTTTGTATCTCTTTTTTTTTAATAATTTTTTTTCTTTTTCCTTTCTTCCATTTTTTGTACTTTTTAAATATATTTCTGTTTTGATTTATTCCCAAGCTTTTGGATGATCTGCTGGCACAGCAGTCAAAACTAGAAGATGAAATTCTACGAGTACAACAGACGCGTGAAACTGAAAAACTCCATTTACTGCATCAACTACAAGAAGGTATGTTATCTCACTTAAAAACTTAGAATGATGTGTTTTGCTATAGTCTCTTTGTTCAGAATTGTTCACCTTGAAAGTAGACTTTTCTACTACAAAAGTTATCTTGATATTATCTTTCATTTCATTTGCGAGCAAACTGTTGATCCCCAAAAGAATTTAGTGTATTTGGTTTGTGAGGGTTGTAGTTGTTATATAATCTCCTATGGAGAGACAAACATTTTTGACATGTCAAGGAACTTTCATACTGAACTTAAGAGGAAGACCTGTGTAAGATCAGTTTTTGGCATTAGTATGCCAGCCAGCATGATAGTGGGGTGATTTATTACTAGCATTTGCCCACACAGACCTAGGGGTATGAAATAATGCATTTACTGATTTTATTTTTGAACAGAAATTATTATCCCAGTAAAGGAAGAAAACCTAAATGTCAAATAAGCAGTTTTGTGTCTTTTTAGCTACTTTCATATTCCCTCCAGCTATTGCAAACTTTTGATTTTTGTTCCAATACATTATAACGTAATATCAGTTACAATGGAGTGAAAGAACTAGCACAAGGTGATATTTATATGGAAAGGAAAGATAAATTATACCCAACACTCACCAAAGTTGAATGGAGGGAACCAACACAAAATAATATACAAACACAATATTTCAGGGTTAACTCTTTATCATGCATAATGGAATTAACTGTTGGAGATGGTGGATGGACAAAATTGAAGGTAGGAGATGAGTAGCAAATGTATGATATTGTGCATGAAGATCTCTTTGGCATGCTCACATGTAAAGCTGAACTATGTTCAATAGCGAGGATCATATCAAACAACGGGAATCAAGGATTCCCTCTTGCACAGCCTAGCCTCTTTGGGAAGTCCCTATTCATAAATGAAAACTTCAGTCAATGTTATCAGTATTTTCATAATTTTTTGCTCTACTGACCCAGAAAACTATAGTAGTTTTAAAAATTAATATAAGTATTTAATATAAACTCTAAAACAGTCATGTTAAACAATAACTGCCCTATAAATTTGAGATTTAGTTCTTATGGAAAAAAAGTCCCAAAAAGCAGTGTTTTCCTTTCCACATAAAGATATTGAAACCGTGTGATTAATGAGGCTGTGAAGATTTGCCTCACAGAAGACATTGTAAAGATATTATGGAAAAAGGAAACAGCTTTTAGGGAAAATAAATAAAAAAAGGACCGGGAAAATGACTCATATGTTGAGTTGTTGTTGTTGTTTTAGGGTGCGTCAACATCGAGGTCATTAGTGCCCTGACTCATAACTCATGTGGTAATCTTCGGCATGTGCACACCTCCTGAACCATATGACTTGGTCTCTAGCACATGAATAAGGTGTAAAACCGAAATATTGTTAATGTTTTTGTTTGTCACATGTGTTTCACTCGTCACAGCCTTCAACCTTGGTGAGTGATAAGTCATTTTCCCTGTCCTTTGTTGCTTAGAAGACATTGAAAACAAAGATATGGAGTATCAACACAGTGCAGCATGGAGCCTAGCTATTAGTCAGTTAAAAAGATGCAGACAGAGCTACAAGATTGTTCTGAAATGTGCTCTGACTTCCAGCTGCCCTCTCCTCCACATTATCTGCAACATGCTTACTGCCCCATCACATCTGCACAGAGCAGCACTCAGCACATGTGATAATGACTTCACCAGCAACTGTTGACTGGCATGGGCTATATAAGGGCATACACTCAAGGACCACAAAACTTTGTCACAAGATGAAGTCGGAGAGTTACTTCAAAAAGTTGAATCAAATCAGCGTAATCCACAGGTGGGAGGCCCAAGAACATTTTTTACAGGATTCAGGTTTGATGGAATTTTATGCAGTGTCATTCAAGACTACTGCAAGCATGTACAAAGAATGCATGTAGGAAGAATAACTAGAAAAATCTATGAACTACAATTTGACAATCAGTGGTCCAAAGGATGATTGTGGATGGGACAGAGGTACTTGGTTATGACAAAACTTGAACAGAGCATACAAAATAGCGGAGAAAAAAAGTACAAGTACAGATGTTGGTTGGGGGTGGGGTGGAGTGGGGGGGGGGGCTTCACTCATTGATATGTAAATGTGGAACAAATGTACCAAACTAAATGAGATGAATAATCTATATATATAAAGATGAATGTATGATTGTTTCTTTGTTCTTCATACAAATCCACAGTTTTCATCTAATCTCAATGAAACTTTGTACACTTATTCTTTGAAACAAGGAGAAAAATACTGTCTACATTTGGTTGAAAAATTATCTGTGTAAATAATACATGTTGTCTCATAATTTCGAAATACTACTGAACGGTGATAGATAGACGTGTTGGATATGGATGTCTCTGTACTGTTTTTCGTGTAGTGGTCAGGCAGTTCAGTGGGTAAAGCGCTTGCTTACAAATGTTTGGGTCGTGGTCTCCAGTTCGAATCTCCGTGGAGGCTAAGATTTTTAAAAATGGTTTTTGATCGTAGGAGTCACACCTGGGCCGTCAGTTATTCGAATTGAATGTTAAACTGTAGATATTACAAAGTTAGGGATGCAATGCGAGGCAAATCGTAGGTAGTCTTGCAATGCTGTAGGTTGTAAGCACCTTAGAATTTTGGCAAATCCTAGTTCTGCTTAGGCGGGACTTAGAAATTTCGAGAAGTGCAGTTTTCAACTTTAAGGAATTTTCCTGTAATCTTGCTCACAGTAATAATCCACCATATAAATCATTTTAAAGTGTATTTATCATATCGGGAAACGTTTGGTTTAAGAGATATTCCCGTTTGTTAATGTTTTGAAACACGCGATTAGAAAAGCAGAAATCCTAAGATTTGCAATATCTTTAAATCGCGTAAAGCTGCAACCGAACTTTTATCGCCAGCTATAGTCAGCACTATCCCCGATATTTTGGCAGTAAAATTAAATAATTTGGTAAAATTTAATTAGCAATTTTAATTAAGAGGAAAAAATAAGCTTTTTTTATTAAAAGAGATATTAATTTAAAAATTACATCAGCAGATAGCCCTAATTAAGACGATCTTGTACATATATTAGTTTCCATAAAAAGTTTTAGCATCTGTCTGGTAATCAAGTTTTTGAAAATTGATTATTGCTAATTGTCGAGTAGAAGTTCGGGAAAGTCCACAAAGTCCGCCAAGATTGGGCACGTGATGAATTTAGTTTTAAGAAGATAGAAACTTTTTCGAATAGTAAATTAAATTAAAATCGATATAACAGGATGATAGAAAGTCCCTGTAAAAATCTCAGATTAAACTATCATATACTTTTGAAGATATTAATTAAAGAACGATTTGCCAAGGACATAGGCGCGCGCAGGGCTATAATAGTTCATGCGGTAAGCACACGTTGTCTCATTCTTACGCCGGGAAGTGATTGAGCAACTCCGAGCATGACTTTATCAGTGATGTGTAAAATAGGAACTTAGCAAAATGTAAATGGTCTGTTCCTGCCTGTGGTCTGTTCCTGTCTGGCGTCTGTTTCGGCCTGTCTTTCGTCGCGCTGGTTGTAACTCGCCATGCTGGCTAGTTCAACCATGTTGGATCGTGTCGGGTTATATAGTAATTTTAATGACTGTTAAGAACTTGTAAATTCACTAAAGGGGTTCGGTCCGTTCAAATTTCTCTCCACAACCTGCAACTTTTGGTAAAGAGTGTTCGATTTGCCAGCTCAACTGTAAAATGCATATTTAAAATTGTGACTTTGAAAAATAAAACTTTGGATTTTATAGAAGTGAACTTGTGTGCTTCAGTAGTTAGCTGACTACCTTTTCTCTATTTGTGGGTTAACAAATATTGTGGCGACCTCATGCATTTAAGTTTAGTTATCCGGCTACATGGTCAAGTTAAAGTAAAAATCATTTCATGAATTTTCTACAGAACTTTGAGCCAACCACAAACTGTTTAGTTGAGGCACTAAGGCTATACTGCAGCCCCGGTATCTTACAAGGTGTACACTTTTTTACGTTTTAATGATCCTTCAGGGGTGATTCGCAGTCAGTGTGTGTGTGTGAACCGCAGTAATAATACTATAAATACGGAAGTAAGTCTCATTCTTTTTGTTACGTTTTGACGACTAAATGGCTATATTGATATTGATGGAATTTGACAAGAAAATCTGTATGAAGGGCACAGGACATTTTTTCCAGTATAATTAACAGTTGTAGTCATGAAATTATGAGACCTTATCAAATAGTGACAGATATATGTTGGAAATTGATTCTTTTCAAGAGACATGTTCGATGGTAGAATGATATAGTTATGGCTTTCCTGTCGTATTATGCTGACTCGGTGTTGTTTGGGACCAATCCTTCGTTACCAACAACTTTCTATATTCAATTCTGGCAAAAAAAATTCTTAATCCACGCGTACGAAGTCAGGGGTACGCTAGTAAATTCTAAAAATAATTAAATGCCATTATAAGAGTGTTTCTTAGTCATGAATAATGTATTTAGTGCAAATAAAACTATTTCAAACACATGATATTAAATCATACTAACATTTAATCAAATGATACACTTACTAATAACTGAGTTAACTTATTCAGCAAGAATTTAAGAATACCTTTTACACATAACCTCTTTTTTTTTTGTGTGTGTGTGTGTGTGTGAGGGGGGGGGGGAAGCATGAGAAACATTTTGTCATCACATTGCTTTATGTTTCAGCTGAGACTGTGACAGATCAGATGATATCTCAGCTGTTATCACTGACAGCTAATGATGAAAGTGTGGGGCAGCTGCCGCAACTAATTGAGAGAGATAGACTATTGCAGGAGCAGGAGCTTAGTGCCAGGCAGCGAGAGTACCAACAGCTCCGGCAGAGAGAGATTCTGAGTGAGTTACAGATCAGTTTTATGACTTTGATAATTTATGGATAAATTAATTCAAATGGTTGTTCCCTTTTGCATGCCTCTGTATTACTAATCTTGTATTTTTTTAATAATAATTACAATGAAAATGCTGTCAGGTGATGGAAATAAAGAATGATAGGGAAAGTAAATCAATCTCTCACCACAGATGAAAACAGGAGGCACACGACAAAACAATAAATGTGTTCAAGTTTATTTGTTCATTGTGGTCCTCTTGTCTTCATCTTTGGTGAGTGATGGATCTTCTTTTCTTATCCTTCTTAATAATCTTAGGTTTTGTATGCTTAATCTTGGTTAAACCTATTTATTACTATTATATTTTAGCATTTTGGCTGTAGTGGGTTAAGTGGATATCAATACTCCATATCACCCACAGAGTGTAAGAAACTACTTCTGTTCAGTTGAGATTACAAACATTGCTGAAAATCTTTTCTGTTGGTATTCCTTAATTTTTACTTCTGTTTTAATTTGATAGAGTGGAATTGAAAGCTGTTGAGTAAATCTTATTATTTTCCAGAAGTCCTCAGCTTAACCATTGTCAGTTTAAATTGCTTTAATCCAAGAAGTTGCCTAAAGTTGAATGATGTAGGTCCTGCTTCAGGGAAATGTGATTGAAAACATGTGATTTGTTTCTTGAGCAAGCCTATTTTCACCTGAAAGATTCCATGAAAGATTGACAGAAAAAAATGAAAGTTGAAAATATTGTATTTTTTAATTCCATCACATGTTAAAATTAATAGTTGATAACAGATTCACAACAAATGGCCCAGGAATGTATGCAGAGTCTTCTTAGCTTTATGGTAGTGGCATGACTTAAATAATTCTCTCTGTAATGGTGCTAAGGAAAAAGGAAATGACTTTAAGGCAGTATAAGTAACAAAGGATAAGGGAAAATAATACATCACTCACCTGAGTTGAATGCTGTGATGAGTACATACACACAAGACGAACATAAGTGTACAAGATTTCAATGTAAAATTTTATTCATGTGTGGAGGATTGGTCCATTTGACTGGCTAGGCAATGGAGAACTGATATGGTAGTAGTTGTTATTAGCCACAAAGGACTCGGTGGGAAGCATGTGGGAGCATGGTTATAAAGTCCAAGCCTTGTTTTTTTTTTTTTTTTTTTTTTTTTTTTGCTGTCGTCAGTCTTTAGACTGGTTTGATGCAATCCTCCATCCCTTCCTATCCTGTGCTAACCTCTTCATTTCTACATACCCCTTACAATCCACGTCCTCAATTATCTGCTTCATATATTCTAATCTCTGTCTACCTCTGCAGTTCTTACCTTCAACTGTTCCCTCCACTAACAAATTAACCAATCCAGCATGTCTCAAAATATGACCTACCAGCCTGTCTCTTCTTCCTGTAAGCTTCTTCCATAAACTTCTTTTCTCACCCATCATTTCTAATACTCGTTCATTTCTTACTTTGTCTGTCCACCTAATTTTCAGCATTCTTCTGTAGCACCACATTTCAAATGCTTCAAGTTTCTTTCTTTCCGGTATTCCTAAAGTCCATGTTTCGCTACCGTAAAGTGCTGTGCTCCACACATAGAGTTTTAAGAAGTTCTTTCTAATTCCCAGATCAATATCTGAAACTAAAAGGTTTCTCTTTTTCATGAAGGCTCTTTTTGCTAGTGCTATTCTGCTTTTAACATCATTCCTGCTTCGGCCATCGGTTGTAATTTTGCTTCCCAAGTAACAGAACTCACTCACTTCTCCTATTGCATCCGATCCTAATTTTATATTTAATCTGCTAGTATTGGTGTCATTTCTGCTACATTTCATCACTTTTGTTTTACTTTGATTTATATTCAGTCCAAAATCTTCCTTCAGTATTTTGTTCATGCCATTCAATAACTTCTCAATATCCTCAGCCCTCTCTGCTAATAAGACAATGTCGTCAGCAAATCGTAGCATACTGATTTTTTCTCCCTGAAAACTTAGGCCACATGGAAATTTTTCTTTGACTTTCTTCATTGCTTCTTCTACATACAAGTTGAATATTAACGGGGATAGACTACAACCTTGTCTCACACCCTTTTGAACTGATGCATGTCTCTCGTGATTCTCTACTTTTATCACAGCCACTTGATTCTTATATAGTTTATAGAGGATTCTTCTATCTCGATACTTTAGACCTGACTTCTTTAGAATTTTGAACATCTTGTCCCACCTAACATTATCAAAAGCTTTTTCTAAATCAACAAATGCCATAAAAGTATCTTTGTTTTTCTTGATCCGCCCTTCAAGTATTAATCTTAAAGACAGAATTGCTTCCCTTGTACCGCGATTTTTCCTAAACCCAAACTGATCTTCACCTACTATCTCTTCTACTACCCTTTCCATCCTTCTGTATATTATTCTGGTCAGCAATTTTGAAGCATGTGATGTTAGACTAATTGTGCGATAATTCTCACATTTGTCAGCTTGTGCTTTCTTTGGAAGTGTGAAGATGATATTTTTATTAAAATCAGTTGGAATTTCTCCTGTTTCATAACTTTTTGATATCAGCTTGAATAATCTTTCGATTCCTTCCTCTCCTAGAGATTTAAGAAGTTCTGCAGGGATCTCATCAATACCAACTGCCTTATTTGCTTTCAAGTCATTCAGAGCTTTATTAAATTCTGTCCTCAAAACAGGATCTCCTAAGTCATCCATGTCGACATCGCCTTCCTTTTCCAATACACTATTGCTCAAGTCGTCCCCAACATACAGTTTCTCAATGTATTCCTTCCATCTGTTAGCTCTATCTTCTGACCTTAAAAGAGGTTTCCCATCGGCAGCTTTAATGTTCATACCTCTTTTCTTCATTTCTCCAAAATTCTGTTTGATCTTTCTATATGCAACATCTACTTTTCCTGCAACCATTTCCTTTTCTACTTCTTCACACTTTTCTTGTAGCCATTTTTCTTTTGCTATTTTGCATTTCCTATTTATTTGATTTCTAAATTGCCTGTACTGCTCTTTTCCTGCTTCATCCTGAGCATTTTTGTACCTTCTCCTCTGATCGATCAGCTGCAAAATTTCTTCTGTGATCCAAGGTTTTCGGGCAGCTTGTTCCCTAAAGCCTAAGGTTTCTTTGCCAGCTTTCATTATTTCGGTCTTTAATGCATTCCATTCGTCCTCGGTTGAGCTCCTTTCACAGTTAATTCTTAGACCTAAGTCTACCATTTCTGCAAATTTTTCTCTTGTGTTATATTGTTTCAGTTTATTCACTTCCAGTCTGTTCTGCTTATGCTGCTTCCTTATTCGCTTGAATTTCAGCCTGCACTTCATTACTATCAAATTATGGTCCGAGTCTATGTCTGCTCCTGGGTATGCTTTACAGTCTAGAACTTGATTTCTGAATCTCTGTTTGACCATGATATAATCTAGCTGATATCTGCCTGTATCCCCAGGACGTTTCCAGGTGTATATTCTTCTTGCATGGTTCTTAAACAGTGTGTTTGCAACTACTAGCTTATATCTTTCACAAAATTCTAGCAACCTGCTTCCTCGCTCATTTCTTTCTCCTATACCAAAACTTCCTACAGTATTCCCCTCTTTTCCTTCTCCCACTATTGCATTCCAATCACCCATGATTATTAGATTTTCCTCCCCTTTCACATATTGGATTAATTCTTCAATTTCAGCGTATATTTTTTCTATTTCTTCGTCATCTTCCTGTGACGTTGGCATATACACTTGTACTAATGTGGTTGGGACGGGCTTAGTTTCTAACCTCATCAAAATGATCCTGTCACTAAATTGTTCATAATAACTAACCCGTTTCCCTACTTTCTTGTTCATTACAAATCCTACACCAGTGACTCCATTGACAGCTTGTGTGCTAATTATCCTGTGTTCCCCAGACCAGAAATCCTGTGCGTCCTTCCATTTAATCTCACTAATCCCAACAACATCTAACTTAGTTGTTCCATCTCCCTTTTTAAGTTTTCTAACCTACCTGCCCTATTCAGACTTCTAACATTCCACGCTCCGACTCGTAGAATGTTTCTATCCATTCTGATGACTCCTCCCTGAGCAGTCCCCACCCGGAGATCCGATTGGGGGACTATTTTACCTCCGGAATATTTTACACAGGAAGAAGCCATCATGATATATGTAATTTGAGAGGATTACATGTCCTCGGGGTACCCTTTGGGTCTTTAATGCAGTGGTTTCCCGTTGCCTTCTGCATCCCCATGCCGTTGATCATTTCTAATTCATCCGCCTTTAGGGGCCGTTTCCAACCCCAAGGGCAAGAGGGTGCCCTGAACCGCTCCCCGCTCTTCCGCCCTCTTTTCAGAGGCCGTTGGCAAGCAGTGGGTGACTCCTTATACCGGGAATCTTTCAGTCGCCAGAGCCTCGTCCGTGCAAACAGGGTGCACCACGGGAAGGAGAGGTTGACATTTGGTTGGAAAAGACTATACTAGTCTCTCCCAAACCCTTACACCCCAGCCTTGTTTAAGCATTTTATTACAATAATCAAGGACAATGATTAAACTTACAGAGAATGTCACAAATATAATACCAAATAACACAAAGCTTCGATCTTGCAGATTAAGATCTCAATACATCCCGTAATCACAAATAATGTGATACAATATAATACATAAGAAACTTTGATCTTGCAGATTATGATTTGAATAAATCCTGTTATCACAAATAATTCCACTTATATCAAATAACAGAAAATAACAAGACTGGCTCTTACTAATTTACCAGCATGTAACAAATCTGGAAGTAATACCAAACACGATTTTTACAGATGAGCCAAATTACAGCAATCATTTCAAACGAAGATGAATCAGAGTACCTCAGCGTCCATCAAATTAACCATAAGAATGAAGTTCTTACCAAAGGTCTTTACACACTATAGTGTGTGCATGCCAGCGCACAAGTCCTTACCATCCACACCGACTGAGAAGGGGCGGTAATTATTAACACCACAGACCGGGGAATTTGTCCATTCCCCAAACACAACTAACGAAGAAGCAGTAGGCGACGCACTTTGTAGTTGGAGTTGTCAGGCACACTACCTCCAATACCCAACAGGGCAAGAAAATGGCAAGTATCAAATCGAAGTCACCACTAGCGTCAGTCGCCACAGTACTCCCGAGTCTATGGGACACCGCTCTCGGACAAGAGCGTATCGGAGAAATTCCCCACGATTCACGCGAACGAGGAACGGTCACGGTGGACACACAAATCCACCATATGTAAGCACTTCCTGGCCGCACGGTATAACCACCAGACCTCGCTGCCCCAGTGGGCCTCCAGCGTCACGGCCACTCAGGGAAGAACTAGGCGCAACCAACAAAACCGCTGCCGCCGACCGACTCCACAGCAGGCCTGCGGCATCACGGCCACTCGGGGCCAACTGACTCTGCCCTAGCGGGCCTCCAGTGTCACGGCCGCTCAGGGCCAACCGACTGTGCCCCAGCGTCACGGCCACAAAGGGCCGACCGACGGACTGCCTCCCTGGCCGCCCGGTCCAACCCCGGACCCCACCACCCCACGGGACCTCCAGCGTCACGTCGACACAGGGAAGTACTCTGTCTCCGACTGACTGACTACAACTGTCCGCCTCCAACTAACTTCTTCCCAGTTCCGTGTCCCCAATTATATACACTCTATCGGCTGATAGAGGGCAGCAAGGAGCCACAGTGTTCTCTAACGGAGAAACGAGCACGCGGGCTCACCGAGAACTAGAGACAGAAGACAGTCGCGAGCGGAAGAGAAGAATAACACACAATATGAGCTGAGTACGGCTCAACCTCCCCCACCAAAGCTATAACCAGGGAGACTAAGAAAACAAAGCTTAGCCTTGCACTTAATCTGAGATAGAGGCACCCTCATAAGTTTTTTGGAATTGGGATTTTAGACCAACAGATTATTCTCACCCAAACTCAACACACTCCCACGAGAGGCAACACAAAACGACATCCCTGCGTGGGGTGTCCGAGCACGTGCAAGCATCAGATGCCACGAAACTCCAAACACCAGTTACAATCGACAAGGGAGGGAGAACTCCCCAAGTCAATGAGGGCACAAACAGGTTCATGGCTGATACCGGCACAAAGAAAGGCAGGTGAGAAGTCCCAGGAATTACAACACAGCGATGAAAACCTTCCAGCAGCAAATGCCCCGCCTCTCGACAAGACAAATGGCCACCCAGCCGACGCCCGACCAACGGACATCACCCGACCAAATGAAGACCAGAACCACAACAGAACACTACTACACCAATAAATATTCCCAGCGGAACTTTCCCGCTGAAACTCGCTTCGTCCGCTATCAGATCGTTGCGCACGAGGCACTTGGCACAGTTTAATGAAATGTTCACCATTGCCACAACGAAAACACTTGCCTGTAACATAGTAATTATTAGCACGTGAATAATCAGACTTCCCCTAATTTGAGTTCGTACTGCGGCTGCTCTTTCTTAAGACAACTCCATAACGAATCTGCAAAAGAATGTATGAGTATATGACAAACAACACACGACAAGGCTTGACACAAATAATTATTGAAAGCTGCATAATGTTATAATTCTGGGCCAGGCTGAATATATCGTGATGCGTATGGAACTGCTTCCATCTGCATGTTGTAATGATTCAGTTACATGGCACTCAGGAAAGGAAATTAGATTATCATAAAAACCTAAATTCTTTGTGCCTGATGCTGTAATATAGAATGTCAGTTATCATTCTGGTCCAGGCTGCATTTCAACATAACCATAATAAGGGCAACGTAGGAAAATAGTTTTGAATACTTGAATTTATCTGTAAATGTATGATTGATATTATAAGATTTATTTTTTAAAAGTAAAGCAGTACGTGTTGATATTCTTTACAACCTCTTCGTAGTACTGTAGCGTGTGATACATGCCAGTTTCTCCAATAATATAAAGCTTTTATTGTTTTTACAATTAATTATGATACTTAGTTCCCAAAATGGCACTATGTGAATGCCTAGACGATTCCTTTAAAAGGCAAAGGCTGAATTCCTTCCCATTCCTTGCCCCTGGTCATTTCCTACCTCTGAAGATCTCGACTATGATGAGGTGTAAAATAATACTTGGTAACCATTTCCAATATTTGCGTAATTTTTCTAAGATGATGCAATAATAATCCAGTCAAATAAGGCGAAAAAAGAGGCAAACCTCGGAATCAAAGATAACAAGCTGAAAATTTGCACAAACCTTTGTTTTGACATTTTATAAGTTGGCTCAAAAGTCTCATACAATCTCGTGTATGCTAGTCAAGATATTCAAGGTCAAAGGTCACAAAAAAACTACTTTTTACAAATATCACGCTTCCTTTACTCTAAATGTTATTTTGAGTATCTCAAGAAGGGTTAAATCTGTGAAATATTGTCTATGATAAAAATTTTAGAGAATTTTATGCTCTACTACTTTTGTAATAACTCAAAATAACATTTAGAATAAAGGAAGCGAGATATTTGAAAAATCCATTTTTTGTGACGTTTGACCTTGAATATCTTGACGAGCGTACATGAGATTCTATGAGACTTTTGAGCCAGCTTATAAAATAAAAGAACAAAGGTTTATGCAAATTTTCAGCTTGTTATCTTTCATTCCGAGGTTTAATCACTATTTGACTGGACTATAATTGTGAATCATATTTGTCATTTCCACTTTTCTTGAAAATATTCCTAGTGCAAATGCTTCATTTTTCACCACCGTTTTCATTTGCTGGATGTGTACATACTCTCGTGAATCTATACATGCAAAACAAGTGGTACTGGCTAACGGTAAGCTCCTGCCGTGTAGACATAGTGGTCAATGAGTGTGTGTTTGTTCCAGCATCAGGTCCGAATGGCTGGGGCAATTTTGATGAAACTTGGTACATGTGTTTCAGATTATTCGATTTTAAATATTATTGGAGTAGATAAACCTCATCCTACCTCCGTATGGTTGAGCTGACTAACATAATAATTGATTAAAGCATTTTCCTCCACTCTCCGTACCTCCACATCACACTCTGGCCCCACCACTTCGGCATCGCTCAGCTCATGTGACTGGGATGTTGATGGAAACCATTGACCAGTGGGGGCTATATAAAAGCAAGCACTCCAGGAGCCCGACACTTTGCCAGAAGATGGAGTCTGAGAATGGCTCCAAAATGTTGCATCTGTTTGACGTGCTTCCGCAATGGGAGGCCCGAGAAATTTTTATACATATTTCAGCCTATTATACAAAAACTATGGTGGAATAGAATTGCCTCTAACCATCCATTCAGGATGAAAAGTACCCATTAAGATGTGAATTGCTGTTTCAAGAAATTTTTAAGAAGTTCTGTTAGGTTCTGGAAAACTGCTGGGGCAATTTTGATGAAAGTTGATGTAGAGATTTATGACTGAGTAAACAAAGACACTATAGCGGTAAAACAACACTAGGTACTCTGTTAGTGCTATTATAAACATGCTACTTTTCCACAATTTTTGCCACATGTATGTTGTATTTTTACTGCTGTCACAAGATATTTTGTTTGTCCATTTTATGTATGAACAATACTACAAGAAAATAGCTCATGATTATCTTGTGCCATTCAATTCTTTCCATTATTTATGATACTAGATGACCCATGTGAAAATTTCACGAAGATAGTGATTAGTAAGTTTCGTGGTTTGTATAGGATGAAAGAAGAACTGCCTCATTTTTAGCAATTGTTTATTTTTTTAGTTTAATAGGAACATAACAAAATACTTGCAACATATTACAAAACAATTATGAAAATCTTTTGAACGTGTAAATCATGTGTATGACAAACTGTCTCTGACCTTAACAGATTACAACTAATCTAAACAACATACACACAGAATATCCATATCTCTGTGATATGTGTTGCTGTGATCGTAGCCCATGAGAACATTTCACAAATAAAATTTTTACATAGGAATTATATAGAAAAACATAAATGTTTCTGTAACAGAAAAAATATTCGATAAGCTAGTTATTGTACAAAAAACGCACATTTTATTGAAACCTCTGTGGTACGTGGTGCTGCTATTTATCGTTAATATGCTCAGTCCTTGCTGACACTGGTGAAGCAGTTTATTAATATCTCTGTGAAATGTGCTGCTGCTCTCCAATGGTTTAGCTTTGAATTGTCTCATACGTGTGACTTATTACATTTGTTCTGCAAGTGTCAAATTGAAAAATTTTGTTCTTAATCTGTTACGTTGCGTAAGTGGAGACCTTAATCTTTAAAATGGTACCTCATTAATCGATTTCGGTAAAGTATAAAGGAGGATAATTGGCTTGTAACAAGAAAATAAAAAATGTTATGCAGATAATGATACTTTTGCCCTTTAAGGGTTAGATTTAAAAAAAAATCCTTTCTTAAAATATAATGTGACCACAGTAGAGACCTTAATCTTTAGAATGAAACCCCATTTATCAATTTCGGATAGATATTAAAGGGGATAAATTGCTCTTGACACAAAAATGCATTGTACAACCATTGATACTTTTTCTCTTTAAGGGTTGAATTCCAAAAAAAAAAAAAATATTTCTTAATATATGATGTCACCAAAGTGGAGAAATTATACTACATAATCCTATGTCATTTATCAATTTCGGTTAGGTATCCAGGGAGATAAACGGCTTGAGATACAAAGAACACATTTGAGAAATATTGACATTTTTTCCCTTTAAAGGGCGAATTGAAAAAAAATCAATTTCTTACAATATGATGACACAAAAGCAAATACCTTAAGCTTCAAAAAGATACCTCATTTATCAATTTTGGTTCAGTATGAAGGGAGATAATGGCGTATGACAAAAAGAAAACACCGTATAGAAATAATATATGTGACGATTTACAAAAATCATTGCTGAGAAATTGACAAAAATTTGCAGACATTTTGGATGTGGTACTATTGAACTAATGATGTGAAGGCAGACAAACAATGCAGATTTTAGCAAACATCCAGTCTGTGAAAATAAGCATACAGAAAAAAAAAATTAATTGCTGCAATGAATAAAGGATATTCTTACCCCAGGGATCCTAAAGCACTCATTTAATGCATTGGAAGGAAAATAAATAGAAGCAATTCATCAGTATAATTATTCTTGTTAAGTAAGGTTTATTTAATATACAGTAATTAAACAAAGGAAAAAGGAAACTGCTTTAGGCAATATAAATTACAAGGAAAGGGAAAATGACTCATCACTCACCAAAGTTGAAGGCAGCAACAGGAGAAGAACATATATCATGAACACAAAAAAAATACACACCATATTTCGGTCTTAAACCTTCTTCATGTTAAAGAGAATGAGTCATGTGGTTCGGGAGGTGTGCACACATTTAATATACAGAACTTCCAGAGCTGAATGTAATGGAATGCAGTTTCTCTGAGAGGTAACAGAAGGCATCATCCTTCATATCTATCTTACGGCTAAAAGACACAGACTTTTCTTCCAGTTTTTGAATGATTGATAGATTACCTAGAGAAACAGTCAATTTACGGGAGAAGAAATTAAATTACCTACTACACTGTGCAATCAGGCATGCTTGATATTTCATTGTCGATATAATATTCATAAGTAGGTAAAACATAACACAAGATTTAACTATTATTATTTCAAAATCTTGATACTAAGAGTTGAGAACTTCTGTGTTTAGAACTGGCATGGTTAAAGTTATTATCTATACTTATTCAATGTTTATGAAATTTTTCTTGCAGGTGCTATGGAGAAAATGCTAACAGAAGAAGAAAGACATGAAAAACTGATAAGGGAGTATGAAGAAAGTCGAGCCAAAACAGCACGCCAATTGCTTGACCAGTTAGTATTGAATTTGCTTTTTCTTGAGTATTTAGTTCGCTTCTTCTTCTGAACTGCAATTGACATTACAATTATGTTTCATAACTAAAAATATATACATCTTCCCTGTTTCCTATACATATGTTTCTCAGTTTTCTTTTTTCCTTCTGAAATAAGTCCAAAGAAATTTAGTTGCTGAAAATCCTAAATTACAAACAGTTATAAATAAAAGTAAGAAAAAAATTATGATAATGTGAATTTCCAGGCAGAATTCACTTTGATCTGCTAGTCCATTTGACAAAGCCATTCAAGCCAGGTAAATGTATTTATAAAATAAATTATCCAGCTGAACACCTATCAAAACTGTGTAGAAGCAGTACACCCAATAAGACTGATTTCTCAATCTGTTTCCTGTTAATATTGTAGTGACCTCTTGTTCGATTTTCACGTTTTTGTGAACAGATTTGAGAAGTAATTGTTATCAAGATTTTTTTGACAAAAAAACATGTGACAACAAAAATTAATCATTTATATTTTAAAGCAGAAGATTTTTCAATTTGCTGCCAAGCTCTGTGATTTCAATGAATCCAGTATTTGTCACAAAACAGGAAATTTTCCTGAATAATTGGTTCAGCCTTCTGTTAAGCTCACTGATAAAATGTTCATAATGGAAACAGTTAATGCAAAATCAGCCCCTTCCCTATGTACTTTAGTTCCAAGTACAAAAAAAACAAGTCTGCTGCTGGAGCTAATTCAGGCAAATTTTGAGAATGAATGAGCGCTGTTTTATTTTTGGGTAAAATGGACACACAGTGATGAAGTAGCATCCAGTTCTAATTGTGATGGAGCATTTGCTCTGGTGGCAATTTCTTTAGTCATGTAAACACCTCTCTCCTAATTTTTATTGTTATCATATATATTTTTAAGTGTTAAATTCTCCATTGACTTTTGCCATTTATGAATTTTAATTTTAAATTCCTTCAGAATTTTAGATAGATTATTAATCACTTCCCTTGTTAATTTATTCCAATCCCTGAAACTCTTACCCAAAAAAAAAAAAAAAAAAAAAACCCACTACCTTTTGACTGAAATTGATTACCAGCTTGTGTTCATGGTCATTTCTTCCTTTCCATGCACTACTGCTAATTCTACAACCAATATGCCTCCAAGCCACGTCACTAACATACACCTGGTACACTCCCAGCACTCTCTTCCAATGACTTTCAATCCAGCTCCTTTGTCATATCAGTTCTGCAGTAATAACTACAAATAAATCTTGCTGCACTCCTTGCAGTCCTTCCAACTCTTTTATTTGATGTTCAAAATATGGGTCATATTTAGGCAATGGTCTGACCAAATCCTTTGCTTCTCTGGTACATTATCTAATCACCCTACCCAGTGGATGAGGAATTTTGTAACATATTCCTGCTATTTGCCAAACATGTCCTGCTCAGTCAAATGTCATGCACAGAAATTTACACTTCAACAAGCAATTCTGTCCTCATCCTATAATCATTAACAACATTTTTAAAAAAATTTATCTGTGTACCTACGAAGCTGTCTCTTTGTAGCTTCATTCCATGTTGACCTACCCAGTTTGATATTCTATACATATAACCATGCAGGTGTTCAGTCTTCTCCCATTTTTTTCCTATTGCCTTTTGAGAATATCTCTACCCAGAAACACTTTTCATCCACTCCAATAGTTTTCAACTTATTTAAAACCATTCAATGGCTCACTCCGTCAAATGCCTTTGAAAAATCTAGTGCTAAACTATCAGCCTGGGTTCCCATGTCCAGTTCATCTGAAATATCTCACATATAGCCCACCATCTGAGATTCACATGAATATCCTCTCCTAAGGTTATGTTGTTGATTTGCAAACCAGTTTCTTTCCTCACATATATTTCTGATGTTATATTAAAATACAGAACTCGCAATTTGATGTGTACCAATAATCAGAGAAGAAATAGTAATAATAATTTTCTGATTGTGCTGTCTCATCTAAAGGATTGAATAAATCACTTGTCAGAAGGTAAAGAGACTAAAACAAAGAACAGCATGATTAGTTGGTGTGGGAATTTTGTTGTTGTGTATGGGAAGTGGTATGCATTGTTTGATAAGTTGCATCCAAGCTAAATGTAAAATTTAATGAAAATTGTATTCTTCTGGACAAATATCTGTGCCATGTTTGTTGCTTTGAGATATATTGTTCAATGATCTAAATAAAAGCTTTAAAAATGTTGTTAATAAGCATGTGCACAATTTTAATTTAATAATATTTAATTTAGTTTTTATTAGTATTAATTCAAATGATTCTGCTCTTTGTATTAAAGCAGTGTTAACATGATTATCAACACATTCTTAATTCCTGTAGTGTTCACAATTTGTGTATGCACTTCATGTAGTAACATTAATAGATTAATGTCCTTATTCCTTTGCATTTCTCACATATGATAGACCATTTGATTTCAGCCTACCAACAATGTAACAAACTGTGGCTTGACCACCAACAATGATCTCAGCTACAGTTAACCAGATATAAGGCCCTACCCTACTCAAAGAAATATATTTAATTCAAACTCATTCAGATAATTCCCTCATACCTTGCACTGAAAGAAGCTTATAAAAGGAGTGAAATGTATTATAAACAATACACATTTTTCTCTCTTTACAAAGTAGCTGATGCGAAACAGAGCCAGGATAAAAATTGAAAATGTGAACATATAATATGAGGTCTGTTTGAAAAGTATCCAACCTTTTGGCTGGGGGAAAAACTGGCAAACCTGGAGCATTGGAAACCTAATCATCCTCAAAGTAGTCTCCTTGGGACCCAATACACTTATCCCAGTGGTGCTGCCATTGTTGGAAGCATTCCAAAAAAGCCTCTTTTGGAATGGTGTTTAGCTTTGCTGCCGTTGCAGCCATAATGTCACCTCTTGTTCTTTCAGTCGCCTCTTGAATTTGGGGAACAGCCAGAAGTCGCAGGGGGCCGTATCAGGAAAGTAAAGAGCCTGTTGTACCACTGGAGTCTTGTTTTTCATTTAAAAAAGTCTGACTCAAGTGCAAGGAATGTGCTGGAGCATTGTTGTGATGGAGGTGCCAATTTCTTGTTCACAACAACTCTAGTATCTTGCACCGCACAGCATCATGTAAGTGACGGAGGACTTCTCTTTAGTATTTTTTGCTGCTTGTTTTACCCTTTGGTGCATACTCGTGGTATACCACACTGTGGGAGTCAAAGAAAGCAGTCAGAAAGCACTTTGACGATGCTGCGCACTTGGCGGGCATTCTTTGGTCTAGGTGACGTAGAATGCTTCCACTGTGATGTTCGGTATTTGTTTTCCGGGTTGTACCCATACAGCCAGAACTTGTCACCAGTGATTATGGTGTTCATGAAGCTAGGATCACTGTTTAAGTCCAACATGTCCTGCGAGACTTCAAAAACGAAGCTGTTTTTGTGCCACCGTCAGCAGATTTGGCATGAATTTCACCACACTCTTTTCATGGCCAAATCTTCAGTCACAGTGGAATGTGTTTAAAAAAAGTGCTGTGCCCACCTCTTCCGCAATTTCTCGGATATTCACATGACAGTCCCGTATCACCACAGTGCAGTGGTCTCAAATGTCAAAATGCGAGCACAAAGATGAAATGAATGTTTGTTTTGCAGCAATGTTACAACAGAATTATTACACCCCATCATAATATTTGCCCCATCATATACAAAACTCATTAGATTATTTTTATATGGAATATCATTGCTTCTAAAAAGTTTACAATGCATTCAAATAAGAATAATGGGTTAGCAGCTTCTAATGAAACAAGAACTTAAAAATAAGCTTTGAAATGATTCTTTTTTGCATGTCTCACAACTAAGCTCAAGTATTTGGTTGTGCTAACATCACTGAACTTGTCAACTATGAATGAAAGCTTAGTTTGCCGCAGATCTTCACGTAAATTATCAATTTTTTTTTTTTTTACTTATAATCCGAACAATTATGGCATGAGTTTTCATCATCAAACTTTTTATTTCTTCTACAATTTTTGAATTGGGACAAACAGACTGTATGAGTTTCGATAGGTGCTTTATAATGGTAAATAGTAGATTGTTCCCCAACAAAAGAGGCTAATCTTATTTCACCTGGAAATTATAAAAGAATTAATAAGACGTGTGTATACTATGGTAGTG
Organism: Vandiemenella viatica; assembly: GCA_031002005.1. Taxonomy (NCBI): domain Eukaryota; kingdom Metazoa; phylum Arthropoda; class Insecta; order Orthoptera; family Morabidae; genus Vandiemenella; species Vandiemenella viatica. The sequence continues at coordinate 276,624,852 of JARYHS010011408.1, forward strand.
GTGAATATAAAATAATGTAACTACATAAGTACTATTACTTAGTAAAAACTATTGAAATATTTTTATTGTGTTTAATTTGTATATCTGTGTTTGAGTTTTTACACAGTGAATGACCATAGCTTTGTAATTTTATATTCTTTAATGATATTGAATGCGCTTGTGAAAAATTGTATTTGTTGAGAGCATCTTTCCCTGATGTAGTATTAATATCCTTATTACAACTCTAACAATAGGCATTGTTTGCACTGTTACAACTTTTTTTGCAGCCAACCAGAAAATTCTTCTTCCCATTTTTTTCTACATTTTTTTTACTCTCTTGCTGACAATATGACTTAGTAACTAGGAGAAAGTTTCTCATCTAAGTAATGAAAACTAATGAACACATAAAATTCAAATTCTTGAATTAGCTCAGGAATCCCCTAAAAATGTCGGAAATGTAGTGCACAAGGATATTTCCCGAAAGATATCGGAAACATTCTGCAATAGATAACTACTTGTCACATAACCGATAGAGGAATTCACCATAAAACATAAATGAACAGGGTTGTCGATTTGCGAAAAAAAAATCGGTAAAAAATTGGCGATAATTTTCCTGTATTCTCAAAAATCATTACATTTCGGTAGGACAGACCCCATATCAGTAGAAATTCCAAAAAATTGGTAGGTTTGAGACCACTGCCACAGTGTCCAGTTTGGCAGTGACCTGTTCATTTCGGTATGTTGATGGCCAGCGAGAGTGTGGCTCACTCCAACCATTGTGTGGCCATCTTTAAACCGGTTGTACCTCACCTTAATCTGTGTGATGCCCTTAGCATTGTCACATAAAGTCATCTGAATCTTCTGAATGGTTTTCACGTAGCTGTGGCCCAGTTTATGGCAAAATTTGATGCAATAGCATTGCTCTGGTTGTTCCGCTATTTTCCTTACAAATAAAAACTGATGAGAGCTCTACACATAACCTCACTCAAAAGCTGCTTACCAGCAACTGATATTATCGACCGACAAGGAAAAAATTCATGCATACGCACGAAGGTTCAAGGTCGGCTCATGCAAGCATGCTTCATTCAAACCCATCAGGTTTTTTTTTTTTTTTTTTTTTTTCAAATAAATAAATAAATACATAATGATAATAAGTTCAGATACTTTTTTTTCCTAACAGACCTTGTTAAAGCATCTCATGCCATAGTCAATAGCGTCGTAATTTGGTAGTATAAAATCACAATAAATACTAATAAACAAGATAAGCAGTACCTCTTTGTTTGCGATTTATTAAATTGCAGGGAGACAGAGAGAAATAGTTGGCTGAGTAATATCAAATTTGGTAGTGAGAACATGGCAGATAAACTGCGCCATAATGCAGAGCTACAGCGTGCAGCAGTGGCGGCACTGCTAGAACGTGGGGATGAGAGGTCACGAACATTACGTCAGCAGCTAGAACTAGTCAGCCAGCAGCTGGCAGACCTTACCAGTCTTGAACTAAAACAAAACCGCCTGCGAGTTGCCCGGCACATGGTGAGTCTCTTTGTGTCAACTTTTCTGTTTGAATGGAATGGAATAGGAAAGAAAAGAAAACCTAACCTTGGACTGAAGATGATATTCATCTATTGCCTTCCAGCAATAGTTTTCTCCTTATTAGTTGGAAAATCAGGCAGGGAAAAATTTTCATTCTTGTTTCTTTCCTTCATGTTGATGTATTTTTATTTTGAGATACTATTTTCTCTGCAACTGAAATGTTTACAAAGAACAGTTTAGCTAGAATTTCCCTAACTGTGAGACTGGAAATGCTACGTTACACCTTTACATCTAAAAGAACTGTTTAAGAAAAATGCATTACTTTACCTTCAGTTATTGAAATTGGTACAATGAAAAATCTCACAACAGAGAAAACTATAAAAATCAATTATAATTAATTTCTTGGATGTATGTTGCAGTAAAGGAACAGATATATTGGAAGTGCTTGTTCTTAGATTTAGTGACGGAACAAGTTGTTTCTTTGCAGGGAATATAGAAAAAAAAAAAGAAACCTTTTATAACGGCCCAGCAATGATGAAGCAAATCTGAGGGATTGAAAAGATGAAATGAGACAAAGCACCGGATAGTTGAAAATGGAGTATAATTCTTTAAAATCTGTAATCTTGGATGGAAAAAATTTCAACTTTTACTTTACCTGATTCAGTTTCTATCTAACCAGTAGCAAGACAGATCTTAAATAATAATAGGTCTGACTAGTAAAAAAATAGGTGCTGATTAGCAAATAACAAAAGACAGAGAAACCATTTCTTTTGTAGAAATCCACCAAAACAAGGTGACTTTGAAAGTTGTGAGCTTTAACACTTCGTCAGAAATGATGTAGTGCTTTCTGAGTCTAGTACCACTGTAGTGCAACAATAACATTTCATTAACTAATAATAGCTGAATTGTTACAAATTTTTGGAACCATTAACATTGGCTTACTGGTTTCTAATTTAAAATTTGGCCTTAGAATTCCGTATAAGCTTTAATCAAGTTAAAAAATGTTTGTCTTTATTGTATAACAATAATTGAAATATGGAAGGATAGTGAAAATATACTCATAAATCACCACTGATGAGTGTAGGAGGTCTACAATGGAAACATGAATGCTAACACACTTAGTTTAAATCTTAATCATGTTAGAGGTGAGATATGTGACAAGGGTATCATACGTGTACACATCGATACCTATTACTTAATTCCATTGATTCTTTGTCTACACCAGGGGTGGGCAACCCAAATGATCTTGCGGTCCACTTTGGAAATGCGTCATAACTCCGCGGGCCGCATATAAAATTATATATTGTATATTAGATGTTCCGAGATGCGCGCGTATTATGAGTTCGCAGAATATAACATAATTATTCGGCGAACTGATAACTGTAAACTCATAAATAAAACAGGCAATGTCTGTAATATATTCGCAAAAACATATTTAAAAAACAAAGAAATTTGTTTCTCATAATTTCGACAGTTAATTTTGAAATATATGGATGCACAAATAATGTATTTTTTTTTAAATACATTGGTTTTCACTACAGTGGCAATTATAAACTAAATATAATTTGAAAAAGTGTGATGAATCACGCAGGGCGAAAAAATCTTCAAGGCGGCCGCGGTTTGGCCAACCATGTTCTAAACTGAGTACGGTGCTTATTTTTATTAATTTTCGTGATTGAAAAAAAGCTGCTCACATTTATATGTGCTTCCGAATGTGCAAATTATTTTTTGTGTGAAAACTCTCAGCTTTGGATATTTCTGAAATTTCTGAATCTCTCGCGGGCCGGATTGAAGCTGGTGGAGGGCCGGATCTGACCTGTGGGCCTGGGGTTGCCCATATATGGTCTACACCCACAACAGACTCTGATTGCAGACAGTGACAATGGTAATGTGTGAAAAAACATCTACACAAGCTATATAACCTGTAGGTCTGCTCCTCCCCAAACCTCCTGTTCTATACAGCACGCACTATCTCCCCTGATTTTTTTTTTTTTATGAATAAAAATAATAATAATAATTAGACACACGGGTATATGTGTAGGTATATACGTGTGATCCATTTGCCGTGTCTCACCTCTAACATTATTAAGATTTATACAAAAATATTGAAAAGTGTGTTTATGTATTCATCATGCCCCTTCTACCTACATCTTTGGTGAGTGATGGATCTACTTTCCCTATCTTTCCTTATTTTATGTGAATAGCAACATTTTCATTATCATTAATAATTGAATCGTGAAATATATTGCATCTGATACCACAAACAGGAAGAGATAATATATATGACTTCATAAAATTAATAAGTCATTTTTTTGCTTCTTACCTAGGCTGAACTAAGTGAGAAGCGCAAAGCCCTTTCCTCTGTTCTGGTGGAGCTTATGGAATGGCAGATTGCAAGGCGCCAACAGCTGCTATTCAAAGTGAATGAGATGGAACAACAAAGGTTGTCACTGCAAAAAGTATGTTTACTTAGTTAACAGAATTTAAAGATAAGGTTTTTAGTTTATCTCTGGTGTTAGTGAAGGCATTGCACTGGGAAATATCTGTTTTTGCAGATTTGTTTTTAGTATTGTTGACTTCTTTCTCGTATTTAAATTAACACCGGTCTTCAGAACTTTTCTCTCCTGTGCGGTATTAAATATTTACTATGTTAACAGTGAGAAACACTATTTAGATTAAGTATTAATATTCCCTTAATTTTCAGGATCAAACAGAGAGATATTGTAGTCATATCAGTGTGTATACAAGTTACTCAAATATCATTTTGCCCATTTCAGTGCAGTCCTTCCTTCTCGATATACAAATAGTTTCTATAGACCAGTGGTTCCCTATGGGTGCAATACTGCCCACCAGTGAGGATTGAAAACATTGTACAGGGCCTTTCTTGTTCAAGCCAAATTTGTGGTGCATTGAGACCCAACTGCTGCCCACTGCCTTCCACTATTATACCCAGCTTTAAGTGATGAATTAAATCAGTTTTTACTTGCATTTCCATGATTAAAATATAATTTAGCATAGTCAATAGTTTATTAGCTAAGAAAAGGAACAGATTTTCAATAAAGGAACAGGGTAATTTAAGATTGTAGAAGTGCCACATATCAAAAAATAAGCACTCTAATTAATATTTTTCATAATATGTATTTGTCAGTCAAACTGTGAACACTGTATACACTAATATTGTTAACTTCTTTTAATAAAGTTATTATAGAACACTGTCCTTGTTTTTGTCCATATGATGTACATCTCACCTAAAAAGGGCACTGTTGAATCAATGTTTAAGGAAGTGGGTTAAAGCCGAGAAAGTTGCAGCACTATGAGTTACAATATATATTACAAGGAGGGGAAGTGGTGTAGCTCTTTTCTGAAAAGGGGACGGTGAATAATTTTTTTTCTCCTTCGAAAATTGGACAGTTAGTAAATCTTTTTTTTTTTCAAAACGGGGTCGGTGAGTAATATTTTCTCCCAAATGGGGTGGTAGGCCAGAAAATATTGGGAACCTTTGTTCTAGAACCCCCTGGCCAACCCAAATGACCTTGTGGGCCCCTTTGGAAATGCATCATAACTCTGCGGGCTGCATATAAAATTATATATACACAAGAAAATTATTTTAAAATCAAAGTTAACTTTTTCTCTTGATTTCGACAGTTAATTTTTGAATATATGGAGTCACAAATAATGTATTTTGAATACATTGGTTTTAACATTATAAAATTATAAAATAAATATATTTTTCAATTGTGTGATGAATCTCCCGAGCCAGAAAAATGTTCAAGGGGGCCGCATGCATTATGAAATCTTATTGATTTAACAGTAAGCATAACCAAAATGAACATTTTTTAGGCAAATTGGCATCATCTTAAACTTGTTTATTTATTCAAAAAAGTTTTAGTTTCTCATTAAAAAAGCTGTATAAATATTTCAAAATTTCAGCTGTTGTTCATACTTTAAGTGTATAAAGTATATTTAATTTACAAAATTATTCAACTCATTATTTTTATTATGACGTTTTCATTGATACATAAAAATTAATTTTCCCGTGTTATAAGTAATTTTATCTTTATGTAGTCATTATACTTGGACATGATAAAATTATTATAATGTTTTTAATTTCAGTAGTAATAGACCTATACCATGAGCTTTTAAACCAGTTAAATTGCATATTAGTAGTTAAGCTAATTTTTATTCTTTGATTCTTATCATCCTCATAGCACATGGTATGTCATGGTATGTTTCATCTCATATGTCACTATTAGCAAGGCAATTGTTTTTACAAGTATTGAATATTTTTGTACTTTAGACCAGATAAAAGACTAACTGCTTATAAGATCCAATAATATGAGAGTTGTCCGTAAAATAAGGTTCCCAAGACGCTACAGTCGCAATCCGGCAACACTGGCGGGTAGCTTGGTTCCCCCTCTCCTAATCCCCACCCCAGTGAACCATCTGCAATGCTCAGTCTTGGCTGAGCAGCAGTTAGAGATGGATCTCCCACTCGATTTGCCTGTCAGGTTCGAATTACGCTCTGTAATTCGTTTTTTTTGTGTGCAAAAAACACTGCTCCATGGGACATTCATTCCCAATTGCGTGAAGTCTACAGAGAAAAGTGTATGAGCATACAACACGTGCACAAATGGTGTAGAGAATTCAAAGATGGACGTGCAGATGTCCATGATAAACAGTATTCGGGACCGTCATCGGTTTTGGACAAAATGATTGCGAAAGTGAAAGAAGAAATGCTGAAAGATCGAAGGATGACTTTGTGAGCTCTGCGAGATGATCACCATTGACAGACCATTTAGGGTATCGCAAGGTTTGTGCAAGATGGGTCCTAAGAATGCTTATGGAAGACCATGAAAGGCAACATTTTGAAGCGCCCCGCAAATTTCTTCAAGCCTGTGAAACACATGGTGATTCAATTGTTGCTTGGGTCCACTACATGACACTGGAAATGAAGGAACAATCCCATCGGTAGTCAAACGGGAACAAAAGAATACAAATGATTTAAAATAGAACAATAGAATAACCCTGATTTAAATAAATAAGAGAAGTTTAACTAAAAAATGTGTTCTCAGCAACTAAACATATCTCAATATGAAGTTTCAAGTTAAAATACCAATTTAAAAGAAAGATATAAATATTTGTTTGAGAAAATGATGACACGGTAAAAAGATTGGAGAACATCTGCCCACACATCACAAGTCACTTTAAAACCTCAGCGGCAAGCAGAACAGAGTTAGAAAAGAAGATCAATGGGAGGTAGCAGTTTGCAAAAGAAAGCCATCTCATTTTCAGTCAGTAAAAATGAAAGATGACAATTGTATACAGAATCCTGTAAGTTCTATAAAATTACACAGTAAGGACCTGAAGGTGGCTAATCAATTCAGTTATCTTGGAAGTAAGGCACTTGCAATATCTGACATTTATGAGGAATTTACTGACAGGGCCAAGCAGGGAATAATTTTTGTATAATCATCAGAGGCCTTATATGTTAAAAGCAAAATCTCGTAATTGCATATATCTTCTGATCTATGGCTTTGAAACATGGTCCATGTGGAGCAAAGATGTGAGGAAAATCCAAATAGCTGGGGATGATGTTTGCAAGAGCATGATTAGGAAGATATGACAAAACGAGGAATGAAAAGTTCAGGAACTTTACCAGAATTGATCAATATCAGGATAACATAGCTATCAATGAGCTTGACAATGAAAATGTGAATAAGGAAGGACAGGAAAAGTAAACTTATCACTCACCACAGATGAAGGAAGGAGGTCTGTGAGGAACAAATAAGTATGAACAGACTTTAAAATACTACTGTACAGACCTTAATGATGTTTATAGGTGAGACATTAATAATGGGATCAGATATTTATGCACTGATACTCACCACATGACACATAATGTAATGGAATTCAGTGTGTATACATCTGATCCCGTTGCCATATGTCTAATCTCTAAATGTGAGTCAGGTTTATACCAAAATATTGTAAATTGTATTCATATTGGCTTGGCCAACACTCTCGACCAACCAGAGTGAGCGGGCCTTCCAGCTGAAGGTATATAGGAGGTTCGATGGGCAGCCATGCCAGTCGAGGCAGAGAGAGTCAGCTGAGAACAACTGCCAGATACCTGATGAAGACAGCAGAGTGCGCTGTCGAATCATTGTGTTTTTACACCACCATCCGGCAGGACACCCGAGAAGATTTTGTTGCATCGATACGCCGGGAAAGTCTCCACTCACACACCTCCAAAGAAGTTTGAAGATAGCGAGTTGGAAGCATTGTTGGATTGGGTTGAAGCTCAAATGCAACAACAAATCACAGATCAATTAAATGTAACACAGGAAGCTGTCCTCATATGTTTAAAAGCTTTGGGAAAGATCCAAAAGATGGAAAATGGGTTCCACATGAACTGAATATAAGACACCAAGAAAAACGTAAAATCACTTTTGAAATGCTGCTTGCCAGGTATAAAAGAAAGTCATTTCTCCATTAAATTGTGACAGGTGGTGAAAAGTTAATATATTTCAAGAACCCTAAGTGTGAAAGATCATGGGTAACTCCAGGTGAACCATCAATAGTGTTGTAAAAGAAAACCAGTTTTTTTTTCTGGGACACATTTTTTTTTCATAACTACTAAATCTCAAAATATAAGGCATTTATCATTTAGAGTTTATACTAAGTTCTTATCTTAATTTTTAAATCTAATATACTTTTCTGGTTCAGTAGAAAAGAAAATTATGAAAATATTGGCAACATTGAAGTTTTCATTTATGAATGGAGACTTCCCGAAGAGGGTTGGTTGCACGAGAATGAATCCCCGTTCCCCGTTGTTTGGATTGATACTCGCTATTTGAACTAGTGCTGCCAACCCTACAAATTTATCTGTAGACCTACGGATCTTTTCAAAAAATTAGGAATTTTAAATTTATCTACTTTTTTTGTCTCTTTTTATTACTATTGTGCTTTCCTTATATTCGTATACTTGTTAGACTCTCAGCATATAGTGATACTGAGTCATTAAATTGTCAGTAATTATGAATCATTTCCTTGCAACCGTTGGCGTAAACCAACGATTGAAAAAGAAATAAAGCTCCTATTTTGTATGATAATCAATTCAAACTTAAAAAGCCGTAATAAGAGAATTATCAGCGCAGTCTTTATTCACAGTGTGTACTTTGCTCACAATTTAAAATTGCAATCTTAAAATCTTTTGCGTACAATACAAGAACAACCGATAAAAGAAAATGTAACTATTTCTGAAGTTATGGATCTAGAGGAGCCAGAAGAAGAAACAGAAAATTCGGACACCGACCAAGCTAGTGTTGGTGGTGCTGATACTAGTGAATGTGGTACTGACATAGAGGATGAATAAAATTATGTTACCTATATAGATACTTTTATATAAAACATACATGTAAAATGTAAGTTCCGTAAATAAAACTATAATTTATCAAATTTTTTGTTTTCTGAAGAAGAAAAAAACAAATTTAGAAAAAAAACCAGGGTGCTAGGTTTTTTTTTTACAAAACTGAAGAAAAAAGTTTTTTTTTTCCAATTTGCAACACTAATCAGCAACTTTAAGACCAAATCGCTATTCAAAGAAGACAATGCTCTGTGTTTGGTGGGATCAAAATGGTGTGATCTAATATGAGCTAATAAAACCCAGTGAAACTGTTAATGCTGAATATTATCGACAGCAAATGATCAATTTGAATCAAGCATTGTAGAAAAAATGACTAGAATACCAGAAAAGACAACACGAAGTGATTTTGCTTCATGACAGTGCACCATCACATACAGCAAAACCGGTCAAGGAAATGATTGGGGTGCGGTTAGTCGGGAGATACTGACACATGTGGCTTACTCACCTGACTTAACTCCATCTGATTACTATCTCCTTACATCGATGGGACACGCACTCACTGAGTAGCGCTTCACTTATGAAAATGTACGGAAATGGCTCAATGACTGGTTTGTGTCAAAAGAGCAAATTATTTGGTGTGACATTCATAAATTACCAGAGAGATGGGGAAAATGTATATCTTAAATGTGTATTTTTTATGACAAAATTCCAGTTTCATATTTACACACCTGGTAAATATCACTGAGAAGTCATTGTAAGAATATTGAGTTTTTGAAAGAGTTGTTTGCAGAAAGTTCTTCGGTTTACCCTACATAGCATCCCAATAGCTTTTTTTTTGTGTTTTAAGAAAACTATTTTACTTTGTGAAGAATTTCCTCAAAAACCTAAGCCATACAACAAGACTGAATGAAAATAATACCTGTTTCATTAATTCCAGACACTATTTAACTTCTTCAGTAATAAATATGTTCTTACCAAGTGACTTTCTCATCTATTTGAATACCGAGGAATTTTATACTCTTTGTTTCCAAAATTTCATCATTTTTATAGTTTATATGTAAATCTTGCTGCTCATAATTTTTAGTTTTAAACCAAATATAATGTGTTTTATCCAAATCTAATTTTAATGAGTTTGCCTTAAACAAGTTTGCTACTTCACTAAGTATTTCAAATTCGATTAAATTCTAGATTACTGGTTGGTGTTTTTCTTACAAATAAGTTAGTGTCATCTGCAAATAAAACACTCTTAACCTGGTAGGATAACTTTCTGGAAAGATCATTGGTATATAATAAAAACAGAAGAAGGGGTCCTAGAACAGAGGCTCATGAAATGTCATGCTGTATTTTCTGCCAGTCTGATAAAGGAATTTTACTGATTTTAGAATAAAAAAAGGGAGACTTTTTTCATTTGGCTTTCCATTTGTGTTAAACAATTTACCTTCGGTTCCATAAATATCATAGAATTACATTTTTTTCAAAATTAATTCACGATTTAAATAATCAAATGCTTTTGCAAGGTCACAAACTACCTAATCATGTATGCATCTATTTGTTGCATCAAGCAACTGACAGTCATGTATTACAGCATTTCATAAGGAATTACAAGAATCACAATGTATTTATATTCTTCACTTAAATAAGCTGTTATTTCAATTCTAGCGTAATTTTAGTCTTAAGTTTTTCTTTGGCATTCCATTTGTTCCCTCTCCCCTCTTCTATTTTCTTGTCTGCCTATTCTTTTTTGCTATCAAATCATCTCAGTTCTCGGTACCACCAGTTCATTCCAACTTATCCATGAGCACAGTATATCTGGTCTTCCTCCTTAGATGGTTGTATGTGTAAACCTTCTATTTACTTTTCTTCTCTCCATGTCCTTAGGGTTTCTGTAAGTAAGCATCATTTTGCTCCCACCACTAATGACCTCAATGGTAACTAGACAAAAAGCCAATCTATTACAATTGTTTCTTTATCTGTTCTAATGTAAAAGAAAACAGTTCATTATTGATTTTGAAGACAGGACTAAGAAAACTGTTCTCTGCTTTGTCCAAACATTAAATTTTGTAATATCAAAGCAGATCTTGGAAGTGAATGGAATATTGGAATCAAGTCTGGTGGGTGAATGGTTTGTGTTTAGGCCTGGCATTTGGAAGACTTCAGTTAGTTTAACAGACCATCCATCCAGATTTCAGTTTTCCCTGGTTTCTGAAAATCACTTCAAGTGAATTCCATGATGATTCATACATAAAGGGAGTAGCCTACCTTTCTGTACCTTGCCTCACACATCTCCCAGCTCTAATTATCTTATGTTAGGAACCTGTAAAGCCCCCAGTCTGCATTTGTAGTTGTAATGTAGTAGATACTTAGCTTAGAGAATTGCTTATACAAGATATGAAATATTAAATTTAGAAAATGATTGGATATTTATTAGATTTTTGGCTAATGTTACACATATTTAGAGTTGATCTTTTGGATAATATAGTGATGAGCCTTATTATCCTTGGTGTGTATGTCAGGACAGTTGTGCAGACTTTTGGCTCGTACAATACCAGCGTCTGCTTGACTGTCAGCCAGCTTACTTCGCAGATGCTGGCGCTGCCTAGATCCTACTCTTGGACGACATCTGGTAGCAGCAGGTGTGGTTCGTTATCTACCATTCCTTACCAACTGGCTCAGGGATGGCCATCAACTTTCTCAACTGTCAGACAGTGATCTTTCTCAGGTGAGGAACAGCACACAGCTTTTTTAGAAACCATTGTGATTGGGTATTTTTTCTCTCTCTCTGCATCTTATAACATCTATTTTGCCTTCATAGTGAATTATTTCAGGAAAGGATGCGTTTCTTTGTAATTTTTCGTGGTTAGAATTAAATAAATATGCTTACCACTGTATATATAAATAATAAAGGAAAGGGAAATTAACCCACCAAAGTGGACGGCTGCGATGAGAGGGAACCCTTATGCTGACAAACACACAATACGGCCATTAGGCTTCGTACGTGTTTACACAATGATTGTCACAGGCCATTAGGCTCCGTACGTGCATACACAACAAACATCACCCAATGACTAACTGTGACGTTCGTTGTGTACACACGTACGGAGCCTAAAGGCCCGTTTTTCTACCACCGAAGATGGCAGATGCCGCAATATTTTGTATTGTGTATTTGTTTGTCAGCATAAGTGTTCCCTCTCATCACAGACGTCCACTTTGGTATGTGGTGGGTTAATTTCCCTTTCCTTTATTGTTTATATTGCCTAGAAGCCACTTCCATTTTCCTTAGTTTTACCACTGTATAAATCCATTTTAAACAGCTTAATAAAAAACAGCCCATAAAAATGATTCTCATTTGTATTTGTTTTTCCTTCAATTCTGCAGCTATCACATCTGTACACACGCATCATTTTTATGGCAATGAGTTGTCGGCAAAAATTGCATCTGAGTGGCTTGCAGTGTTTTGGCAATGTCGTCATATGTTTGAGCAACAAAGACACGTTACACAGCTATATGTCTGAATTGTTGCCAGTACTGCTGTGTGATATCTAGTTTGGAGGCCACGTTGACAGTGGTATTGCTTGCATGACAATTTTTTTGGTTTGTGCTTTGGACAGTTAGATCTTCATTCACCATGAGTATGCATATTGTTTTTATTAATTTGATATATTTTTTAAAAGAAAAATGTGCCAATAGTTAGTGGTAAAATGAACGACGGGCAATCAGAAAGATGCTAAATTTCATCTTCAAAATACTTACACCCAGAGTTGTGGGATATAGAAGCGTTTATTTACAAATACCAATAAAAGAAAAAAGACAGTTGAAGTTACATTGTTACAAAATTTGATATATTCAGTGATGATGAATACAATAATAATAATAAAAGTCTGAGAACATACATATGAACAAGATAAGAAATGGACTGAAACCACATAACCCTGTGTCAGGCAATGGATACCATCTCAGTGCTGCGACCAACTGTGCCAACATGGTCAGGCTGATGAAATGTGGTATCAAAAGAGGTGGAAGTGAAAATGGGAATGCCACGGGGTTGTGTACTGGGACCACTGCTATTCATTATTGTAATGCTTGTGCTAATGGTTTACAGTGAAAAGTTAGTTTGTGGTACTGGATTCAGATGTTGTAATCAACCATGTTGTTAAAATAGGTTTTTTATATATTTATATATATATATATAGCCATTATAAATGTGTATTACTTTGATATGGCCAATTCTATATAAACTGCATGTACTGGATAAAAGATAAAAAAGGTTGTTTACGGCTATAAGGGGGGAAGGACTTGCTTGCCTAGGGTCTGAGTAGTAAATATTGTGGCATTACATTTGATGGTAAAATCAGTTTGGCAGGTGGCAGAAGTTGGTTTCAAAATTGTTCATTTGTTGGAGTGGGTGATGAGTGGATGTACCATAGAAGTGAGGGAGTTGGATTACGAAACTTTGGTCCATCTATTGCTTGAATATGGTGATTAGCCTGGTACCCAAATTTTGGTAAGCAAGGGCCAGTTATTGCTTTGGTAATCCCGTGGTACCTAATCTGTAAACTCCTTACGTGCTTCAACAACCACTGTATGGTGTTATGGTGGAATGTAGTGTGTCTTGGAGAATGGGGATCTTGGTTTCAACACCTTGGTTGCGAGGACAGTAAAAATGTGTGTGTGTATATATATATATATTTTACATTTAGATGATTGATGTGGGGCATGTGGGGCAAAATACAAATGATACAGAAATTTTCAGGATGAGCCCTTTGTTAACAGGAGAACATTATGGGAGGTGTGTGACGTGTGAGACTGCCTCACAGAAAGACTCAAAAGACTGTTAGCCAGATCACATTTCTTGTGTTCGTTTTATATATATATATATATATATATATATATATATATATATATATAAACTAAGGAAGGATAGGGAAATATGACCCAACACTTACCACAGATGAAGGCGACTGGGAATGTTAAACATTACAAGAAATGCGTAATATTTCGGTGGTTAGCCTTATTCTTGCTAAAAGTGAGGCACCAGGTGGAGCCAATCGTGCACGACTCAGATTTATGTTGTGAAGATTTTAATGTATTATTCTACTCTTTTTGCAACATTTTGCATTGCTAGGGTACTAGCTCCAATTTACTATCCCCCTCTCCCTGTCCTCTGTTTGAATTTACCCACATCATGTTTCTGGCTAACACTCTGTGAGAACCTTAGAATTTTGGCAAATTCTAGTTTTGCCTAGGCGGGACTTTAAAATTTCAAGTAAGAGTAGTTTTCAACTTTAAGGAATTTCCCTTTAATCTTTCCTATAGTGACAATTCGCCATAAAAATAATTTTAAAGTGTGTTTATCGTGTCACAAAACGTTTACTTTAAGAGATATTTTGGTTTGTTCAGGTTTTGAAACACGCGATCATAAAAGTAGAAATTCTAAGATTTGTAATATCTTTAAATCGAGTAAAGCGACAGCTGAACTTTTATCACCAGCTGTAGTCAGCATTGTTCCCGATATTTTGGCAGTAAAATTAAATAATTTGGTAAAGGTTGATTAGCGATTTTAATTAAGAGAAAATAATAAGCTTTTTAATTAAAAGAGATATTAATTTGAAATTTATATCAGCAGATAGCCCTAATCAAGACAATTACGTACATATAATGGTTTTAGTAAAAAGTTTTAACATTTGTCTGGTAATTAATTTTTTGAAGATAGATTGTCATTGATTGTCGCTGTAAAAATTCAAACATTTGGGTTAATCCCCTACTTTGGAGATTTGTAGCACCACACGGAAATTAAATAAAACTTTAAAACTAATCACTCTAAATTTCCCACTAAACTGCCGTGGGACTTCTAGTAGATAAGTCCAGATACTGTCAAAGTTTAAACACTCTTAATAATCTGGATCGTCAAATAAATTACACACACTTTTGATCTCGCGGAAGCGAAAAGATGTGATACAATTGCTTACGTCACAGATTCTAGTGGTTCCTATAAAAGGACCCCGCCGCCATCATGCTTGGTCTGTCTTTTCGTTTGATTTCGTCTGTTCTGATCGGTTCTGTTCTCGTCTTCGTCTCTTTTCCTTTTGTATGCGGAGCAGTATGTTTGAATAGTCTGCGCAAGTTTAGTGTAGAAGCTGGGAGGAAGGCAGTTGAAGGTGAAGCTACCGAGTCCGCCATGTTGGAACTTTGGTGTTTGGCACGCAAGGTTAACTTTTAATATGAACTTATAAATTCACTAAAGGGGTCGGTCGGTTAAATTTCTCTCTACAACTTGCAACCTTTTGGAAAAGTGTGTTCGATTTGCCTACTCAACTGTATAATGCCAATTTTGAACTTTTGATTTCTTTTAAATAAACTTTAAAATTTTCGAGTAAAGTGGACTTGTGATTTTTAGTAGACAGTAAACCTTTTCTAGATTTGTGGTTGGTAACAGATCCAGTGGCGACCTCAAGCATTTACGTTGAGTCTGTCAGGCTACATGGTCAAATCCAAATTATTTCATGAACTTTCCGCAGAACTTTGAATCAACATAAACTGTTTGTTGAGGCACTAAGGCGATACTACAGCCCCGGCATCGGCCTATGTCCTTACAAATCATTCTTTGAAACACTTTCCTACAGCACTCACCCTCCATAATGTTCTCCTGTTGTCAAAGGGCCAAGACCCGAAATATTCAATGTTATTCATGTTCTTGTGTGTTCACGCCATGCAACTATCGTCTAAATTGATTCAATTTTATTTTGTTTACTTATTTACTTTTGCTTTCTCAAGTTTATGTTATGAATATATTTTTCTGCACTTTTTGTAACATTTGCATTCACAGGTACTAGTTCCAATTCACTGTCCCCCTCTCCCTGCCCTCTGTTTGAATTTATCCCCACCATGTTCCTGACTAACGGTTATTCTGTAAAACAGTCTCCAACACCACCCTCCCTCCTTCATTTTCTCCTGTTGACAAAGAGCCAAGTCTCGAAATATTCATTGTTTTTCCTGTGTTTTGTGTATATTTATGTGTTCACCCCATGATACCATCATCTAAGGTTAGTGGTGCTTCATTTCGCTATCCCTTTTCTTGTAAATCCATTTGCTAATTAGCTCCTGTTATTTCCTGGTAACTATATATATATATATATATATATATAAATATATAATAACAATGAGCAGGAAAATGGTTTAAGGCTATACAACTAAGGATGGATAGGGAAATATGACCCAACACTTACCAAAGATGTTTTTTTGTGTTCGTCATCCCAGCCGCCTTCATCTTTGGTAAGTTTTGGATCAGATTTCCGTATCCATCATTAGTTGTATATATACAAGGACAGTCTAATAACTACTTAGCCTACAAAAGAAAAAATGAAAATTTTGGAAAAGTGGCAATTTATTTCTCAACATAGTCTCCTTCTAGCTCGATAAACTTGACCCAGCGATGCTCCAACTACTTTAACCTGTCTGAAAAATACGTTTTCTGGAGATCTGCAGAGTAGGCCTCCGTGGCGGCGATAACCTCCTCATTCAACTCAAATTTCTGCCCGGCGAGTGTCTTCTTCAAGTTTGGAAACAAAAAGAAGTCGCACGGGACCAAATCTGGAGAATATGGTAAATGGGGCAGCAGTTCGTAGCCCAATTCGACCAGTTTGGCCGTGGCGATAGTGGAGGTGTGAGCTGGTGCGTTGCCATTGGGAAGAGCACTTTTTTCTTTGCCAAATGGGGCCGTTTTTACTGCAATTCGGCGTCGAACCGGCCCAGTAATTCAGCATAGTAAAGCCCTGTGGTCGTTTTGCTCTTCTCCAGGTAGTCTGTGGAGATCACACCTTGTTAATCCCAGAAAACGGTGGCCATCACCTTTCTGGCCTTTTTCGGAGCACATTTGCCAGATAAAGTCCACTGGTTTGACTGTTTCATCGTCTCTGGTGTGTACCATTGGATCCATGTTTCATTGACAGTCACATAACGACACAGAAACTCCTTTGGATTGAGCTTAAACAGCGTCAAACACTGCTGTGAAGTGGTCTCATGGTTGCGCTTGTTGTCCGGAGTGAGCAAATGCGACACCCATCACACTGACAGCTTTCTCATGCCCAAAATTTCATGCAAGAAATGACCCACGCAGTCTTCTGAGATGCCTACTGTCCCAGCATTCTCACCCACCTTGAATCGGCGGTCTGCCAATACGAGATCGTGGATTTTTGTCATTTTATCCTCCGTGGTAACCGTTTTGGGGGCACCTGGGCGTGGCTCATCAAAAACCGACCTGCAATAACGTTGAAACTTGTTAAACCAATTTTTGACAGTCACCATTGAAGGAGAAGAGTCACCGTACACAGCATCCAAGTGCTCTTTGATTTCGCTGTGCGATTTTTCTTCCAAAAACAAGAATTGAATCACCGACCGATATTGCTCTTTTTCATTTTTCTAAAATCCGCGGACACACCCACTTTCACACATGATCAAAACAAAACTATGAGTCCGATTTGGCTGAAACTTTAACAATAGCCGTCTAAGATAATGTACTACATGATTGTAAATTTCTCTGGTGACAATGGCGCGATCAGGAAGAGAGGCTAAGTACTTATCGGACCTACCTTATATATATATATATATATATATATATAATAACAATGAGCAGGAAAAAGCTTTAAGGCGATAAAACTAAGGAAGGATAGGGAAATATGACCCAACACTTACCACAGATGAAGGCAGCTGGGACGACGAACAAAAAACAAACACAAGAGAAGCGCAAGATTTCGGCCTACAGCAGCCTTAAACGTGCAGAAGGTGAAGCACCAGGCGCCGTCACATGTGTACACATAGACGGCCGACTGGTGAATGGCGTCTCAGGTGCGGATGGCAGTTTAGGTGGAAGGGGGGGGAGTAAGCTCAAATATTGGATCGATAATCTATACTGATGACGATATGTTATTATTGAAAGAGGTGAATAATAACTGGGTGGGGATATATATATAACTATAAGTGAAATGTAAAATAAATGTAAATAGCATGGATAATAGTAAATACAGAAATACAAAAAATGTAAATGGTATAGATAATAAGTGCTGGGTCTGGTGGGCAGAGTTTATTGGAGATTGAGACCAGGAGGATGTCTGGTGTCAAGGATATTCTGGTAGGCTAGTTCCCATCTACGAAGTTCAGAGGGGGTCGTGTTGCCCTAACTGAAAAACAGATGTTCAAATTACTGATTTTGTGGGTGTGGTTGTGCCAGTTCTGCGGTATACAGGCTGCTGAAATTTCAGTGAGGCGCAGCCTGCGATAAGAAACTGGCATAACGCGGTCGTAAGCTATGTACCGAGTTACAGGCGTGAGTAGCAGAGACTTGCTACGTGCTCAGCCTGAGACCTACGTGCTTCGTTACAAACGATAACATTGCCGCAGCGTGAGATCTGGCTCGCTGGTACAACTGGATATGAATTGGAACTACGATGAGTTTGAATAAAGGCTTCAAATCTTACCCTATACCTTAGAATACGCGAACCCGCGACATCTCCCCGGCTGGCTAAGAGATTTGTGGCGATGAAAGAGACAACAAATCTCTCCTTAGCGTTAGTTATGGTAAAATGCTTGAATAATTAAAAAAAAAATGGGCAATACTAAGTGGTTTACTATTACTTGGGCTATGACGTACTTGTTCCACTGCATTATGATATTAAGTAGCTTAATGGCTACTGGGTATGCAGGAGGATCATTCTTTCAAAAGTTTATGCTAGTTACCCTTTTCATTACAATAGAATGTCACTAAGTTTAGTTGAACTCTAAGAATTGGCTATTATTTCTTCTAAAGACAAGAAAAGATTCAGCTAAGCAGGAAAGTTTGGTTTCCTACAGTTAATGGAAACTGTGATAGCAAAGTTAAATGCAAATTGTGATTACTGGGGTCCAGAATTATATTGTTTACATTCTGTGTGCCCATATTTGAGAAAAATTAGCTTTGGAAAATTATTAAAATGAAGTTAGATTACTCCAAATAGCTAGAGTTCAACTCAAAGGCTCTACCGGTTGTGATTAAGTCTCAAAATTTGTCTAAATTCCTTGGTAATATCTTGAAGTTGGCTAAGCATCTCAATTCATTTACTAATTTCAATAAATCATAAATATAAATATGTTGCTGGACATGTGTATACACCATGGTTCATAAACAAAGCTGTTTTTCTGAACGTGTGTAGATACATGTACTCAAAATGTGAGAAACAAAATAAAATAAAAATACATGCAATGTGTTTAACAATTAAACATTAATTATAAGTCAGACATCTGGTTAAATCAAAATAAAGAGTAGCTGTGAAAACAGATTCAGATGGGCTTTTGAGTCTGTCAATGTGTCAGACCCAACTGGTTGATGGCTTCAGAAAACTGAATGCAGATTAGTCTGGCTGGCAGTTCGTATGGCTGGTTTGGCCCAAACGGATACTCAAACACCAAGGGAAAAACTGAAAAATTCAGCACACAGCAGTATCTACTCCTTGGCAAACTTAATACATAATAATATTTATGTTTTCAGTGCTACTTGATTTCTGTGTAATTAATTTAAGAGTACACTTGGCTTATAATAGGTTTTTACAACAATAATAAGAAATGAATTGAGTGCATGTCACTGGGTTTTCATCAAATAATTATTTTTTTTCATTACTTTACTTTAATAATATTTAAATTATTGGAAACTGGCAATATTCAATTGACTAGCTTCAATAAGTAATAATGATCAATATCAATTAATCAATAAGTAATAGTGATTGATAACCATTGGATCACTCAATAAATAGTGGTGATTTGTTAATCACTGGTTTGCTATTGGCAAGTCAAAGGCAAAAATATCAATAGGGGTATTGAATCTTCCCTTTGCAATGGAGTAGTAAATGCAAAAGTTGAATTGTAAGTCCATAAGTAAACAGAATAGATGCTTGCAGTTGGCATAAGTAATTGAATGAACAAAAGTTATGGTTAGGTATAACAATTAAAATATTTCTTAGGATCTAACACAGTTATCATTAGCATATTAGTATAAAATCAACACAAAAGTTAGGATCGTAATTTTTCACGGCGTTGAATATTAATATATTTTTCTCGGGCTTCCAGCCGTGTTAAGATGTCACATTTGCGAGACGTTTCGAAGGCATCCATCTGCCTTCATTCTCAACCAAATGTCAATGATTAACTGTTTGTTTATTCAGCCGCTGCTACGGAAAAGGTGGAAGACAAAAACCAACACAACGCGATTACGTCATCCGCTCTTCTGCTCGTTACCGATGCGAAACTGTTTCAGAATTTTAATGGCCAGGTTCCAGGTCGCACTGAGTTGATAACCAGTGTCCCTGCTGACTAATAAATCAGTTAATCTTATTTCTACAGCCTCTGTAATAACACTGGTCCAAAAATCTTTGACCCGGGCTAAAATGGTTGTTTTTTTCAAATTCAAAAGTGTGACCCTCTTGCACACTATGTTCGGCCACCGCAGATTTTTCTTCTTGCTCAAGACGAACATTTCTAGCATGCTCTACACATCGCTGCACAATGCATCGCTGCGTCTGTCCGATGTAGCCGCGGCCACGTTCACATGGTATATAATATACACCAGGGGTTCGTAAACCTAGGTCATCTTTAACGCTGCCGACCAAGTTACTAATTTTAGTGGGTAATCTATAAATTGTCTTGACTCCATGTTGTGATAGCAGTCTACCTATTTTGAAACTTAGGGCACCCACAAACGGCAGAAACGCAAGGCCCTTGGTATCAATCTGATCTCTCCGTCAATTTTCCCTTCTGTTTAAACGCACGAGTAATCTGTCCATGATTATAACCATTATTTAAAAACGTTTTCTGGAGATAGCCCAATTCACCAGCCAGGCTATGTTTGTCACAAATCCTTTGTGCTCTGTGTACCAAGGTAGTTAATACAGAGTTTCGTTGTGCTGGATGATGACAGCTGTTGGCATTTAAATATAAGTCGGTATGTGTAGGCTTCCGATACACAGTGTGTCCCAGCGAACCATCGGCACATTTAATAACAAGCACATCAGGAAATGGCAGGCAACCGTCCTCCTCCAGTTCCATTGTGAACTGAATATTTTCATGGATAGAATTGAGATGCGCAAGGAATTGGTCAAGACTGTTTCTGCCATGGGGCCAAATTACAAAGGTGTCATCGACATACCTATAAAAACACTTCGGCTGGAGTGGTGCGTGGTTTAGTGCCTCTTCTTCAAAAAATTCCATGAAGAAATCAGCAATGACAGGAGACAACGGCGAACCCATTGCTACACCGTCCACTTGTTCGTAATATTCTCCTTCAAACTTAAAATAAGTGGTTGTCAACACATGGTGGAAAATATCAAATTTTTTTCTGGAACACGTTTTTTTTTCACAACTACTAAATCTCAAATTTGTAAGGCAGTTATCGTTTAAAATGACTATTTTAGAGTTTATTCTAAGTACTTATCTTAGTTTAAAATCTACTATATTTTTCTGGTTCAGTAGGAAAAAAATTACGAAAATATTGGCAAAACTGACAGAAATTTTCTTTATGAACGGGGATTTCCCAAAGAGACTAGGTTGCGCGAGAAGGAATCCCCATTCCCCATTGTTTGGATTGATACTTGCTATTTGAAATAGTGCTGCCAACCCTACAAAATTACCTAAAGATCTTTTTAAAAAATTAGGAATATAAAATTTATCCACGGTTTTTTGCCTCTTTTTATAACTTATTGGGCTTTCCTTATATTGGTATACTTGTCAACTCTCAGAGTATAGTGGTACTGACTCATTAAATTGTCAGTTTTATTTCAAGCCAGAAAAGAGCCGTTTTTTTTTTTTTTTCAAGCCAGAAAAAAAACCATTTTATTACAACACTAAGTGGTACTGACTCATTAAATTGTCAGTAAGGGAGCGTGCATAAACCACATAGCTCCATTTTGGCCTCCTGTGAACACCCCCCCCCCCCCCCGCCCACGTAGCATTCTTCCGTTTTGATTCCAGAAGACATTTTGTACTGTTTTCTCTTGTCAGACTATTGTAAATTATATACGGATATAATTAACTGAGGGAAATAAATACTCACATGCTGTTGTGAGTTCAGTTCCTCATTTTAACTGTGAAAAATGTTACGAAAGGAAAGTTACGTGGCCTTGCTCGAAACCCCCCCCCCCCCCTGCTCTCCCCACGTAGCCCAGCGTAGCCTTCCAGCTAACCCCTCCTCCCCTCTGGACTGATCCACGTAGTTTGTGCACGGTCCCTAATTATGAATCATTTCTTTGCAACCGTTCGTGTAAACAAACGATTGAAAAGAAGTAAAGCTCCTATTTTGTATGATAATAGATTTTAATTCAAACTTAAAAGACCGTAATACAGAACTATCGGTGCAGTCTTTATGCACAGTGTGTACTTTGCTCACAATTTAAAATTGCAATCTCAAAATCTTTTGCGTACAATACAAGAACAACCAGTAAAAGAAAATTTAACTATTTCTGAAGTTATGGATCTAGAGGAGACAGAAGAAGAGACAGAAAATTCCGACACTGATCGAATTAGTGTTGGTAGTGCTGATACTAGTGAATGTGGTACTGACATAGAGGATGAATAAAATTATGTTACCTATATATATACACTTATGAATCATTATGTGAGACATTATATGATTCAGTAAGACTTAAAACACACTTGTAAAATGGAAGTTCCTTAAAAAAAACTATAATTTATCAAATATATTGTTTTCTGAAAAAAAAAATGTAGAAAAAAAACACGGGTGCTAGGTTTTTTTTCATGTTTTTTTTCACAAAGCTGAAAAAAAAACATTTTGTTTCTTACTACAGTGTCGTGGGACACTAAAATTACTTGTGGCTGCCCAAAATTACAGCTTATAACGGGCTGTGGACCAAGACAAAATCCACATTTCACCACCCTGTCTTAGCGACTTACCAAACATTATCCTCCCATGCTTAGGATAAACCCAAGGGTTAGTATCGGTGCGATTACAAATGCCCTCTCCGTGACTTGTGATTCAAGATACAGTCAGTCAGTGTAAGTCAGACAAAAACTCAGGTACTTAGACCATGCTTCTATTGGCTTCTATTCAAATCACTCCGATTCCAACAAATTCTCATACTAGGTCAAGCTCGTGGAATTACAAACTGATTGCTTCCAAAACTGGGGGGTAAGTGCTGGTACAGCTGTGCTTACATAGGTACCTCTGGGTAAATATTGTTACTTAAAGAATGCAGTAATGTCACTGATACAAGGGAGTGTAATTGCTTATTGAAATTATAGCTAAGAAATAACACATGATTAAGTTTATCTTAAAATAATTGAGTGCCTTATTCTATAGAGTGTATCTTACATTAAGCAAGTGCTGCTATTGGTTGACATTAGTGTAATTTACCAACCAATCATTGGGATTGTACCATCTGATTGGACGATTGTGCCATTGGGTATCTGAGGTTATGGTGAATAATTGACTTTTCATTGAAGGTGTGCTATTGGGTGTCTGATGTTACGGCAAATAATTGGTTTTCATTGAAGGTGTGCCATTGGGTATCTGAGGTTACGGCAAATAATTGGCTTTTCATTGAAGATGTGCCATTGGGTATCTGATGTTACGGCGAATAATTGGCTTTTCATTGAAGGTGTGCCATTGGGTATCTGATGTTACGGCAAATAATTGGTTTTCATTGAAGGTGTGCCATTGGTGGGAGGGTAGATAAATGAATTGATTGGTAGTCAACAAATGTTTCCATTGGAAGTTGAGATTAGTGAATGGTAATTGGTTTTTAATAAATGCCTTGACATTGGCTGGTAGTACAAATTTGGTATTTTATTGGATAATGTGCCCTCACTATCTGTATTCCAATTGGTTGAGTGTCTGTATTGGCTATGTAGCTCGTTAATATCATTGGGTTGTCTCCCAGACACTGCAATTGGATTTGATAAATACTGTTATTTTATTGGAGTGTCAACTTTAACATAATGTTATTGGTTGGTTTCATTGTAATTATCTCCACCTATTGAGATTTCAAATACTCTTAGGTATGTAATTGGGTATTCATGTTGATTTATAGCTAACTTGGGATGCTGCATCAGTATTAATCTTGGTAAATGTTTACACAAGTACAAAATAAATAAAACAATAATAAGTAAAAGAGATAACGTTAAGTGGGAGGTAGCAAACTAATTAAAGACATTTTGTGAGGTAGTGTTATGTCATTTCGCATTTAATAAATCATTTGTATTCTTGGAAAGCTTATTGTTAACTATGGGAATTAATAAATTGACATTAAGCTGGCTGCTGTATGTATGGCGCCTTTACAGACCACAATCAGCTTTTTTCAATTGAAGTTAAATGTTTTTGTCATTTGGAAACTTAATATAGTCATAAGTATTTAAATCTCTTCCTTCAATATAGTGGTTATCTAAAACATTATTATTATTGTTCCTCAGTAAAAGAAATGAATAGGTATGTCATGATTAATTCTGAATTATATTAGTAACAGCATTTTGGTATCTTGATTTATATTAAAACTCCTCACTTGTTAAAATAGCTTGACACTGGGAAACAAACTGAATATTGTTAATAGTAAAGGTTACCTATCTCCTTTATGACTGTTTTTGTACCCTCAATTGGTAATTGTATACCTTCTTAGTGGTGATCAGTATTGGCATTTTACGTTTTAATCATCCCAAATTATTAGCTACCTCTGGTTTAGTTCTAAATACATCATGGGATTGTACGGTGATAAATGTTTGCTTTTCATTGGGTTAAACTGGCTAGCTGGCATATTAAAACTTGTTTTAACTCACATTTAGCAAAAGGATTCTCTATAGAATGTAGCTTTTATAATATTAAATGGTAAGGGCTTCTCACTGAATTTTACACACTTTAAATCACTTAATATTCATAATAGCTTTTGTTACTCTTATTATTAGATGGCTGACACACTAAGAAACTGTTCATATTATGGTAGTGTTGTTTACAGCTGTATGATTGGTCACAAGCCCCTGTGTGTTGGCTAGCTTCTAGCAAACTGTTTACATCTGATGGGAAGGCACATTTGTTTACTTTTCAGCTGATAGATAGGTTAGAGTATTTGGCACAGTGGTAAGATAAGCGTTGGCGTTATTATTTAATTAGTTCACTTGACAAAATTATTACTGATTGATTTGGCACACTCAGAGTGATAAATTGTAATAATAATGACACTTGGAATTGTGTAACCCCTAACTTTGCATTGAGCATTTTGTATAAAATATTAGTTCACTCATAAGTAGTTTAAATGGCATTTGCATTAAGATTGAAGAATCATACTGGAACATAGTATAATACATGAGGTTATGGTAACACATTGAAACACATTAGAAATACATTTGGATTATTCAGTCACGCACATATACATTAAATATTCAGTAATTACCTTAATAACACAGGAAAGACTCGGTAAGAAATGCACTCACTTCTTCAAAAGATAATGTACAAGATTTGTTTACACTTTGCTGGCGTATGATGGTGTTTACATTTCAAGTCAGCTGATGCTTGGAATAGTGTTTTTCTTATTACATGAATTTGACAGTGCGGTGTTTTACATGTGTATCGCTAATAATTTTGCGTCCCTCCTTCCGCAAAATAATAGATTGACGTCTATGCTTTTTATTGTTATGGCACTATGCTACTAATTTTGCTAATCTCCTCTTGAATTAATTTGTACCTTTTTAGTTAGCTTCTCCTTGAGATTACCGGTGCGGTAATGTTTAACAAATGCTGCTTGTTACATAAGCAACTCGCGATTACACGATTTTTGGCAAAGCAATTAGTTAAACTGGGGAGTGGAACCTCTGTATAGATTAGTTAAACCTTATTTGTTTCGCTTATCACTGAGATTACCGGTGTGGTAATGTTGAACAATGCTGTTTGTTACATAAGCAACTCGCGATTACGCAATTTTTGGCACAGTAATTAGTTAAACTTGGGAATGGGACCCGTGTACACACTAGTTATGCATTTTAGTTTATTCAGCGAAATTCAGATTCTCGACAATCCTATTTCTACTACATTAAGCAGCATGCGCTTCGCGACTTTCCATAGAATTATCAGACAATCGGGAGTGGTACCCTGTTAACTTTGTTAGAGATTATGTTAGATTGATTCGAAGAGGATTAGCTCACGGAGATTATTAAGAATGTCACTCTTGGATGATAGAATTTTGGGATTTTAGTGCCTTTTACTTAGTTATACAAGATATGCCATCAGTTATTCAAGTTTTAAGCCCGTTCTTCTAAATGTTACTGGAGTTTGATAGATTTTACATCAAGTTTTAGGTATTTGCCCCTTTCGAAGTTAGTGTATGTTACATACATTAGATTTTATCACTTTAACAGAATGTGACACTGATTAATGGACAGAGAAAATGTTAAAAGATCGTGTTATAAATTATGTTAGCGATTTTTCACGGAAAAACACATGAACATCCTAATTTGTATTTCTGATACAGAATATATCTTCTTGACACATATACTGTTAATTACTGTTTTCACTTTTGCGGTGTGCTAGATGAATTAATTGTCAGTACTCACATTTTACTGCTGTTGAGACGAGATGACGCCTGTGAAACCCCCTGGAGGTTGAGTTGGCAGTACTGCTGCGGAAGCGTTGACAATCTGGCGGTGATGTTTGAGGCGTCTTCAGTCAGCTGGGCAGCCATGACGTGACGATCAGCTGGTGCGACCGGCTGGACGGTGATAAGAAGCTGGCGTGATAGAGTTGACTGCTCGTCTCCTGGCGGGCTCTGGCGGTGGCGATGCGTATTCTCTTGGCTGTGTCTTCTCTCATAATTTTAAATTCAAACTTGAAGACTTTAATTTTGATTGACAGTTTCTAGATGGCATTCTTGAAGATATTGATTTTAAAATACAGGTACTGCTAACTTGATATCCACTGCTGCTCTTAATCAGGGGAAATTGATAAATGTTTGATATAGGAATTTTTGGTCAACCCCTGTCAATTACTGGTGAGAATTTGTTTCTCAAGTGCTAATTAACCCAATTACCCTCCATCTATGACACCAAATTAATTAGTGTTGTATGTCGCGTGGGTGTGATCGGCCGAGCGGAAACCTTTTAATTTCACACATAATACGACAGAGTGGAGAGAGGGAAGCTGTGGTTGTTCGCCTTGGGCACCTGCCTATCCCTTAGAGGGTAGTCTGCAGACATATTGCCAAGGAAGTAACTGAGCCTTACCTACTGGGAAACTGTAGACACGGCATGATCTCAATGATTAGCATTAAACATTTACATAAATATTATCATACATCTTTAACTACGGAGACGTGACTTATCTCTTAGGAATGACAACAACACATGTTAATAACTACTGGTTTATTATACTTGAAGACAGATTGGCGTACATGTTACACTATTGGCTACATTGATCAAAGGAATGATTTGTCACTGGAAATACCTTATGCTGATTTGGTTAACATTCATTGATCTTCCATTTGTAAACTATTACTGATGTTGCGCTATACTGATTGGTTGACGTATGAACTATATTTAATTGGTAGACTGATTACAGGGCAAGGCACATTAAACCCTATCGAAATGAGTGACTGTCGGCGAATGCATTAGATTCCTATCTAGCGGTGGACATACGCAAGCAGTGGATCAAGCAAGCTTTAAGTACCTGTTAGGTGATGGTGTTGAACAGTGCGTCCATCGATGATGGAAGATGGACCGTCAAGTCCGTGGTGGATGATGGACTCACTGTCGAGTCTGTGGTGGATGTTGGACTGACTGTTGAGTCCGTGTTGGATGATGGACTAACTGTAGAGTCCGTGCTGGATCATGGACTGACTAGAGCAGTGCGCTCCCAGTCTACAGCAAAACTCATTATGGATTCTGGTGGGGATAAAAGGTGATGTTAATTGGCTCGCTAGGACTAAGTGGAGATGCTCAGGGCAGAGTTATAGTGCGAGGGGTGGGACTGCATAGTGTGGTGGTTTCCAGGCTGACATAAGCTTAGCAAAGCTATTCTATATGCTGTGGGTTCCCTCTAGTAAGCACTCCCACACAATCAGGAAACTGCTGCGGTATACAGGCTGCTGAAATTTCAGTGAGGCATAGCCTGCGATAAGAAACTGGCATAACGCGGTTGTAAGCTATGTACCGAGTTACAGGTGTGAGTAGCAGAGACTTGCTACGTGCTCAGCCTGAGACCTACGTGCTTCGTTTCAAACAATAACATTGCCGCAGTGTGAGATCTGGCTCACTAGTACAACTGGATGTGAATCGAAACTACGATGAGTTTGATTAAAGGCTTCAAATCTATACCCTATACCTTAGAATACACGAACCCGCGACAACTGTATTTCATGCATACTTTAATTCAGTTTCCTGAATTTTTTAAATCAGCTGATTTGAAGATTAAGGTTTCCATTTATTTGCAGAGAAAATTTCAGTGTGTTTGTTAATAGCATTATTGTAAAAATTATAGCATGATGGGTATACTCTATAATGATTGCCCAAATGTGAAAGAAATACTAATGTGTGCTCAAGAAAAAAAAAACATAAATTTATCAAATATAAATTGGTATGAGTTAAGCTGCTGGATAATATTTTGAAGAATGAACTCAGCAGCACTTTGGGCATGATTCTTACTTAAAGAAATTACCGCACTCTTTGCCATTGAGCTTTCAACAAATGATAAATCAACTTCAGTAGCGTAAAATTAATTTTTTTTAAAACACACTAGTACATACCCAGTATATCTGACAAATTTAACATTGTAGTATTCACCACCTAAAATTACTGAAATGGTTATAGTGCAGCTCCATTATACATTGAAAGGAAATATAAAATATACTCAAAAAAAAAAAAGGGAGAGAAAAAAAAAAAAAAAAACAATACTTCAGGCACAGCCATTTCCCAGGAGTGTAGAAGATGAAGCATGTAGCTAGGTTCACTCAACCACCAGTAGAGTTGACTGCTGGCACTCGTGCTAACCTACCCATCTTCTTCATCTTGTACATTTATTATTAAGGACTACATCCAAAATAGTATTTTTTGTTGCTACAGACATCATTCCTTTAAATGTCGTTGTTATTTACTTTACCTTTATTTTCCACATTAATATTGCTTCAAGGCACCTTTTTCCTACTCCATTTTTTTCTGAATACACATGGAAATTTTTTGCCTCACTAGCTATTATTTAACAGGTGGGCATCAAATCATCAGAGGATAGAGTGAGCATCTTGAAGGCTGTGATGTTGTACCTGGAGGAGAAAGAGAGAAGAACCAAGGGTGAAGCTGAACCTTCGGCACCACCTCTGACAGAGGGACAATCCGAGTGTGTCATCTGCATGGAACACCAGGTCAGTATGAGTCAGCTGACTTTCAGTGTGTCCATTGTTTATGTAGCAAATAGTAATTGCCATACACTTTTTTTTGTCACTCTCAAATAGCAGTAGTTGTTGTATCATGTATGGGTACAAGATTTTACATTAGAGGTGAATATCGTGCAGAAGTCTGTTTAGAAATGTAGGTACATTTGCAATGGCATACATATAATTCCTTCAGTCTTTTGTAGAAGAAAATTCTGCACATTTTAGTCTCAGTGCTGCCATATATTACTATAGTAATCAGAATGATGAAACTAAGGAAAATGGAAGCAGCTTTTGGACGATATAAATAATGAAGGAAAGATAAATTAACACACCACATACCAAAGTTGACAGCTGCGATGAGAGAAAACACTTAAAAGACATAAGAAATCATTTCAAAAATTAAATGTTGCAGGTACTAACACATGAATCAAGCCAGGTCAACCCTTATGAACTCCTAACTGATTACAGTTACTAAGTCACACACCCGAAAATTTCTAAGATGGCTACCAAGATGAAGGTATTACGCGTATAGCTTCATCGCCTGCCTCCACATATCGCACCAAACTACTGGTCAAACTGACGTGGTGATGGCCCAAGCGCTCACAGTCAACTGCTGCCCTCCCCCTCCCCAGGGAAAGCTGTGGTCGGTGGTTGTGTATCGGAACTTCCGAATTATCCGAAACTTTACCAGAATGATTTTTCTCCCAATTGGCTCAAAATTTTTATAATGTGTAGATCCATGTCTAAATGTCAAAATCGATCCTAATAATAATTTTTGTATCTCCAATCGTTCAGCCATAAAAATCTATACTATTATAAATCTGTAAGCAAGCTGCGTTTGTAGTGAGGCTTGATCTCTAATAACGCAAAAACTACCGCATCAATTTGCATGGTGTTTCCAAATTTTTAAAGCTAATGTTGCTGATCAACATCTGCAGAAGTAGCTAACGACTAATATGTACCATGGGAAGAAGCAAGACAGTAAAAAACTTCAGAAATGTGAAACTGTAGACCACAGATAATTATACACATTCAGACGGTCACT
This sequence comes from Vandiemenella viatica, assembly GCA_031002005.1. Lineage (NCBI taxonomy): Eukaryota > Metazoa > Arthropoda > Insecta > Orthoptera > Morabidae > Vandiemenella > Vandiemenella viatica. The sequence goes on from JARYHS010011408.1 coordinate 276,655,147, forward strand.
CCTTTCATAAAGAGACCTGACAAAATTTAGGATTTCCCTTTTTTTTTCACTTCTGCGATTCATTTTTCTGGACCGCAGTACTTCAAAATAAAAAGAATACGTGAATCAAGTATAATCAGCATTTACTTGAATCGTAACAGGTCTGTTGAATTACGAAAAAGTTATATTACTAATATTGAAGACATGTATTGTCTCTGGTAGACTGTTATACAGTTTGTCTCTGGAACAAAATTGCTACGTGAACGCTGTACAATACGGCCACAATAAGCCAATACTTAATACGAAATTCAGTTTTTTCTCGAAGAGCGATGTCTGAAAAACAGCTATTATAAATATCAGCAAGTAATAAAACATACTTCTTTCATAATGACTTGTGCGTAGTTGCACATATTTGGAAGTACTTTATTCGATTAATATGTCTCGTGGCTATAATGTGCAATTATAACTAGGCATCCGAAAATTCAGGTACATGCGACTCAAATAATTACATAGAAAATACGGATATATTGAAAGAAACTCAAATAAAAAAATTTTCATATCCTAATGCTACACCGCGTAAATTATAAAGTTAAAAGCATCGTCCCTTTGGCCTATAACAAAGCATATCAGCTGTCATCACTGTCCAGGTTGCATTTCAATCGATTTACAACTTGCGATATTTTTGCTACTCAGAAATAATTGCTTGAGTTACATGCACATTAGTACATATACTGTACCGTGATCCATTTTGACATTTTTGATTAATTATATCTGACTGAAATAATGATACGACGATTTGAAACCAAGATTAACTCCAATTCACGTAAATTTCTATTTTAAAGCAGGAATAATTGATGGTGTATCAACATAAAATAAAAACCAATATCCAAACAGCAAAAAATAAATAAATCAGAAAAAAATTGAGATGCTGTGATTATTGGTAGGCATCCTAAAATTCTATTCTACACCGCGTAAATTTTAAAACTAAACCCGTTATGCCTGATGCTAAACAAAACGAGTCAATTGTCATCTGGTCCAGGCGGTTGTTTCGCCAGGTACTTACATGCGACTGAAATAATTACATTGAAAATACGGCTTTATTGAAAGAAACTTAAATTAAAAATGTTTCATATCCTAATGCTACACCGCGTAGATTATAAAGCTGCAGGCATCGTCTCTTAGGCCTATAACAAAGCATCATATCAGCTGTCAGGTTGCATTTCAAGTGATTCACAACTTGCCATAATGTTACCACTCAGAAATAATTGTTTCAGTTATATGCACGTTACTACATAAACTGTACCATGATCACATCTCGACATTTTTGGATTAATTATATCTGACTGAAATAATGACAGTAATGATACGACGATTTGAAATCAAGAGTAGCTCCAATTCACATAAATTTCTATTTTAAAGCAGGAATAATTGAAAACATAAAATAAAACCAATATCCAAACAACAAAAAATAAATAAATCAGAAAAATTGAGATGCTGTGATTATTGGTAACGAATTTTTATATTTCAGCACACTTCCAAGAGGAGTAAGTCGTAGATTACTGCTATATTTACATAAATTTATGGCACCGTGGTTATGTTGCAATCCTCGGTATCCACATTTAAAAATAAACTTTTTTTAGTTAAGTATCATGGAAACAATATTTTTCATTATATCCACACATACATCCTTAACAAAGCTTACACCTAGCTATATAATCCCAGGCAAAGTTTACACATAAAATCGCCAAAAAAAAATTACACATAATGATTATAATATCAGCTTTCTTAACGTTGAATTGCATCACGTTAAAATATGAATAAAACAACTCTTTGACATCAGTATGAAAACCGAAACAAACGAAACTATTCAGAATACATTAACAGTTCATGCCTTACCACGTTAATGTCTGATAAGAGAATAAAATCGGTAAATAATTTCTACACCTGCCAAGGCACGCGCGCGTGCAGCAGTGGGCAAATGCTAGTTATTATATAAATATTATGAAAAATTTACTCTCACTCTTAAGATAGCTGTCTAGCTGGAACAAGTTTTGGAATGATCTGCTCCTCCTCCTCTATCTGGTAGTGTAAAAACTGGCTGGTCTTTAAATATTTACCTAGGTCAAAAATATCAAAGCTACAAATTTAAAATGTGTTCCAAATGATTCTATGTTAAATTTTCTATACAATAGTGATTCTGTTCAATTACGATAATACTTCTTTAATAGTTTCCTGATTAATCCAAAATTTTGTTTTTCTTTAAGAATTTATCCTGCCAGATTGATGAAACAGGAAGTTGACCATTTCTGAAATCTGTGAATTTATTTACTTTTTCGGATTTTAACCAAACTACTGCATGTATTTAGAAACTATTTCATGCAGGATGCTGAGAATAAATTCTATATTTTTAAGCATAGTCCCTCCTCTGAAAGTTTTGTCTCCAATGACTTCATGGAAAACCCAGTTTTCAAAATTTTCCAAAAATATCCCTTAAATTTTAGCTATCCTTCCCAAACTGTCCTATTATATGTAATAAAAAAATTACGCTTCTTCTGAGCTATGAATCACTTTCCTATCTTTAAAACTGTGGCTTTAGGAATTTTAATCTGTTTATTGCACCATACTAAAATGTGATATTTAGAACTTACAAAGTCTTATATCTATTCAGGAAAAATTCCTACCTACAAGGCACATATCCCATTTTGCTATACATGGCTTAAAGTAGCTGAAAAAATGAATGCAATGTTTTCTTTTACCAAATGGCGTGAACTGCATTATGGCAATTTTTACTTCTTACATTCTGTCTTCATATCACTGTTTATCTCTACTTAACCCAAAACAACTTTGAACTTGATATTCGATAGACTTGAAGTTGACTTGGAGTTACTCTTTCGACAAATTTGGCTATGGAACAACAAAATTTAGGTTATCTTACACTGCCAAAATATTGCGTTACTTGTGTTCATCTGTTTTATGTTAATCATTCACAGCCGCCTTCATACGTTGTAAGTGTTGGGTCGTATTTCCCTATCCTTCCTTAGTTTTATCACCTTACATCATTTTCCTGCTTATATCAGTGGTGAATATAGAATATATATTCGGGGGGGGGGGGGGCAAGATTAATGTAAGGTTAGGTTAAGTAATTTTAAGTAGACACCCCATCACACCTTATATCCGTTTTGCTGCTCATATTCAGAGGGTAATTTGCTCTGAATGCCCCTTTTACTTTACCGAGATCACATTTCTTTATTGTTCACATTAAATCATAAAAAATATATCTATTTTTAAACAAACCAAATGATTAAAAGATCTCAGTTACTATTATTTCAAAAATTGGTCAAGATTTTAATAATGTCTCATCTGTAAAAACTTATCCGAACTAAAAGAGTCAAATACGCAATTTTGATTATCGTGTTTGGAGGGGTTCTAGCTATTCATAATGTTTTGTTTTGTTATGGATGTATAAATTGCCAATTTTTTTTTTTTTTATATATATACACATGCATATATGTGTTTCATCAACTATCATTCAAATGACTATTTTGAGTATCGTTTTGGAGAGGCCTTAAAAGAAGGTTTAATAAATGCAATGTCAATGAAAATGCAACTAAATTTGTTGTATTAATCGTTTATCCAACTGCCAGTAAAAAGAATACAATAAAAAAAGAACAAAACTAACAAAAAGGAACTTCAATTTTTATATATATCAATGATTGCAAAACAAAGTCTAGGTTTCTTGGTACACTTGCAAACTTATCAAGATCTTCATGATCACTAACTAGATGATGGATAATCTATTTTGGGAAAGCCACGTATAAATAGTGACTTCCCGCAGGGAATGTAATCGTGGTTAATTAATTGGTGAGCGATTTCGCTCCTCACTCCCGCCGACCACAGGCACCCGAAATTCGGCAGCAGCGATTCGGCCAGTAATAGCGCAAAAAACAGAGATCCACTCACCTTATGATTGTAGCGTCGATATGCATGTTCAGGCTATAACGTGACACCAGCTATTATTTCCAGCAAGATGCAACCAGGATGCACCGAAATCTGAGCTGTAAAACACTCTTTCCTCTGAAACTTGGCATAACTCGCCGACAGTTAAATAAGTAGCTTAATTTGCTACGATGTTTAAGCACGCAAACTTAAACGTCACGGACGTGAGCGTAACAACAATAGTAACTCATAAAAAAAGAAAAGTCACACATATATAATTTCCTTATGGAACAAGGCACGCAAATATTGCATAGGCCAGTGGATATCTGAATTACGCCAGCTGACCTTTATTCCGCCGCGAACATAGACGTCCGCGGCCGACGGAAAGAAAAATAAGAAATCGCTCAACCACTAACTATATTGTCTCTGTAGATAGAAAGTAAAGCAAGTCCATTAAGCCTACTTTCAGATGTGCTGTTCCTTAGGTAAGTCTTCAGTCTTCTCTGGCTGGAGAAAGTTCTCTCTACGGTTGCAACAGAAACAGGAAGAACTGCGAGTAATTTCAGAAGGATATAAATGTTGGGGAAGAAAGTTTTGTCACATGTTTCTAGAGAACTTATAGCCGTTTTTGGAAGATTTGAAGGATTTTCCTGACTCCACTTTTCTTTCCATAACATAAACTTATTTCGCACAATCTCTTCATGTGACAAATCTTCTTCATAGAAACTAAAAGCTGCCTCCAATGAACCAAAGTCTGTTGTGGAAGGATGTTTTGTAAGGATGCAACTGTTTCCTTGTAAGATTCAAAGCGTTCTTTCAGTGAATCACAAAAATCGTCCAGGTATGGCACATAAACAGATAGTCGATAGAATTCTTCTTCTGTGGTGGAAGGGACGTTGCTACGTGCTGTTTGAAGGCTGCAAATTCTTGGAATCTCTTCCTTAATGTCAAGTTTAGCAGCGAATGACTTTATTTGATTATACAAGGCTTTAAATGAGTTATCAACATTTGCCCTCTCCTTCGACAGAAGGTGCAACATACTCGTAACGTTAGTCAAGGGCTGTGAAAGATCTATATTTTTGCTTTGAAGCTGCTCAGACAAGTTATGCGTGGTCAAACAAAAATATTAGTAAGAAATGCAAATTGACTAATAGCACTGCTTAGAGTGTGAGCCTTAGATGCTAAGTCACTGAATTTCTCTTCTATTTTGCAAAGGGAGAGAAAGATAGGTTCCAAAATGTCTTTAAATAAAATTACTGAGCCGTGTCTTTCTACCAATCAGGATTCGCACAGTGAAATAAGTTTCTTTTTCTTTTGTTCTGGACAACATTCAGAAATCGTTGATTTCAATATTTCTGTTCTTTTTGCTGACATATGAAAGATTCCACAGATTTCTTTTATGACACCCATACAATTTCTTATAGAAGGTATTCTGCTCACATCTGACAAACACAAGTTTAGAGTGTGTGAAGAACAATGTGTATACAGGGCCAAAGGTAGCTTTTCTCTTATGGAAGTTTGTACTCCTCTGAATTGCCCACTCATCGTGGCAGCGCTGTCGTACCCTTGGCCTCTCATTTTGTTTAGGTCAAGTCCTAATGTTGATATGGTCTCTAATATTATGTTAGCCAAACCTGCTCCAGTGAAGTCATAAACGGGAACGAATGTCAGAAAATCTTCTCTGATTTTGAAACTTTGGTCCTCTACGTAACGTACACAGAGAGAAAACTGTTCAATTTGGCTGATGTCAGTGGTTTCATCTGCTAAAACGGAATAAAAAACAGACTTTCTGACATTTTCTACAATTTTTGATTGTATTATGTGACAAAATGTGTTAATAAGTTCATTTTGAATGAAAGAACTTGTGTACATCGTCTTCCCACCACTGGTCGTTAACTGGTCTTTAAGAATATTATCTCTACTGTTGGGTCGGTATCTCAACAACAATTGAAAATTCTCATCATTTTGGTCTGGTTCTTCAAGGCATATTCGCCCAGAGTCACAATGACCCCTTAGAGCTATTTGTTGCCTTCCGCAAAATCGTGTTGTTTGTATTATAGGGATTAGCCGTTTTCTATTATTCTCAATATCCAGTCTTCTTTGCGCATTTACTTGATTGATAACACTCTCTGCCTTGTTCTTAACTATCACTTTTGTGTTTTCAGCAATCAAAACAGATTTCTTATGGTTGGATAACTTCTCATGTTTGCTAAACATTTCCCTTGCTTTTTTAAATTGGTAAAAGCCTGAGTAACCAAAGACCGTATTATTTGGTGTTCTCCTTTCCCTACATTTATAGTATGGGAAAATAACACGCAGTACTTGCAAAAACATCCCAATTTTTCCTCTGAATAAGCTAACTACGTAATCTTCTAACCACTTCATTTGAAAAGATTGAGTTTGGTTTGAACTAGTGATGGTGCGAAATTTGTACCAAGGCTGAGGTTTCCAAACATTTTCTAACAAAAAAAATTTTTTTTTTTCGTTTGTGAAAGACTATATGGAATTGTTTTGACAGTAGTTTCCAATATCATAAATATTTTTCATTTCTTGGTTAGGCCTACTATCCTCCATAACCGGAAAAACATTAATTGAGCTCGAAGTAGCGACATCACAAGAAGCAATTCTACCAATGCAACCGAATTCAGCATTGTCACCATCAGACGTTTTTGCACTTTGTCCTTTCTTAACACTACCAACTTCAGGACTATCACCAACAGGATTATGAAAACTTGGGTTTTTGGCGAAAAAGTATTGAATAGAAGCTTGCCTCTTCATTACGACTGTGGTTCACTTACGGTCAACTTCAATATATATCTTGTTGGAAATATGGAAAAAGTATCTTGTTTATTGAAGAGAAAAGTGTTTATTAATATAATCAGAAAGTAAAATAACATCAAGAATGCGAAAGTATAAACAGACGGCGCATCAACTCGCTAGCGAGTAATCTTTCGGAACTGAAAAGACTACGTGAAGCGGAGCGCGAGAGAGCTATATGCGCACTATTCATTTCGGTGGGCGATTCAAACGAATTATTGTGCATGTGAGATGAATATCTTAACAGTATACATTAAAAAATATAAGTCATTAGAATAAAAAAATACATACATTTTATTTTTTTCGTGCATGATTCATTAAAATAATTCAGATTTCGGTACTTATTTTTTTGTTTATATTCATTATTTCGGGAGAGGGGGGCCCGGGCCCCCTCGGCACCCCCTTATATACGCCCTTGGCTTTTATATATATATATATATATATATATATATATATATAGATATACAGGGTGCTTCAAAAAAATGTATACACACTTTGACTTCCATAGAAAATTTATTTACCGTTCTACAAAGTTAAATTTCAGGAAAATAGAAAGCTAAAAGTCCAATGTAAATCAAACATAAACAACAAATGTTAATACTGTTCAAATTGGTGACCTGCAGCATCAATACAATTCTGAGTACGAGTCACCACAGATTCTGTACATCGTATCAAAACGTCCAATGAGATTTCTCTACACACTGCTTGAATCTCATTCCAAAGAATGTCTAGGTTACGTGGTTTACGTTTGTACACCTCATCTTTTACTGTGCCCCACAAGAAGAAATCCAGTGGTGTAAGGTCTGGAGAGCGTGCTGGAAACTCGATTGGCCCCCTGCGTCCTATCCACCGGCCCGACAAATTTGGATCCAGGTAAGCTCGTACGTCCCTGTGATAGTGCGGCGGAGCACCATCTTGTTGAAAATAAAAATCATCATTACCGTATAATGCACGAATGGCAGGAAACATGGAATCAGCAAGCATTGTTAGGTAATTAATACCAGTTACAGTGCCTTCAAATCGAAAAGGTCCAATGAGTCCCCTTGAAGACAAACCGCACCACACATTTACACCTGGCAAATTTACAGCTTTTTCAATTGTAATGTGAGGATTTTCTTCACCCCAGTAAACACAATTGTGCCTATTGACAGTTCCATTAAGTTTGAATTGGGCTTCATCCGACCAAATGATGCTACCCATAAATCCCGGTTCACGTATCACCATCTCCTGAATCCATTCACAAAATTGCAACCTTCTATCTGGATCGTCGTCACTTAGCTGTTGCACCAGCCTTGGAATGTAAACACGATACTTGCCTCTCTTCAGAATGCGTAGCACGCTGCTAGCACTTACATCACTTTCACGTGCCCCTTGCCTTGAAGATTTGTTAGGAGAGCGTTGAAACAGTTCCAAGACTGCCATTGATGACTCATCACTTGTAGCTGTTCGAGGCCGACCTGAATGACCTTTATGCACATCACACACTGTTCCATGAACTTCGAACTTGTCTCGTATGCGTGTAATTGTTAATCTTGAAGGTGGTTCTGTATCATACTCCCTTCTCCACTGTCTTTGAACTTCATTTACATTCTCAAACTTCCAGTACCACTTAATAACCTGCTTACGTTCTTCAAAACTCAAACGTACGTCCCCCATGTTGATATTACAAATTCCAACTGATAATATAACATAGAGGGACGATTATGCTGGCACCTGGCGAAGAAATATAACACTAGCCTTGTAGAGCGGGAAAACAACAATAGTTTAAAGTGTGTATACATTTTTTTGAAGCACCCGGTATATATATATATGAAAATGAACTGCTAAATTTCCTGAACCATCTCAATAACTTTAGCATGCTGAAATTCACTTGGTCCTACTCCCACACCCAGGCCACATTCTTGGATGTTGATCTGTCCCTATCCAATGGCTATCTCAACTCTTCAGTTCACATCAAACCAACCAATCTTCAACAGTATCTCCATTTCGACAGTTGCCACCCATACCATACCAAACGTTCTCTCCCCTACAGTCTTGGCATTCGAGGTAGTCGCATATGCTCCAACCAACAGTCTCTCATGGATTATTCAAACAGTATTTCAGAAGCATTAATATCTCGCAACTACCCTCCAGCTTTGGTTAACAAACAGCTTTCACATGCTACATCACAACTGAATCAGCCAATCAATCATCCGCAAAAACCAACCACAATCCAGTCTTGGTAACACAGTACTACCCAGGCCTCGAATCCATCAACAGAATCCTCCGGCAGGGCTATGATTTCTTACAAACATGCCCTGAAATGAGATCCATTCTTCCTAAAATCCTCCCTGCCCCTCCTAGAACTTGTTTCAGCAGACCACCTAACCTTAGCGAACTTCTAGTCCACAAACACAGTCTTCCTCTTCCTAACAGTCAACCCGAAGGCTCTTTCCCATGTAACAGACCACGCTGCAAGATGTGTGACATACACCATGCTTCCACCACTGTCATCAACCCGGTCACAGGGGAAAGCTTCCCTATCATAGGACACGCCACCTGTGAAACCACGCATGTAATATACCAGTTAACATGCAACCACTGCCTGGCTTCATATATAGGTTTGACCACTAATGCACTCTCCATAAGAATGAATGGCCACCGTCAGACGGTGTTCACACAGAACCTAAAGCACCCAGTTGCTGCCCATGCCATAACCCACGACTTGAATAATTTCAACTCTTGTTACACAGTCCGTGCTATCAGAGTTCTCCCTAATTGCAGCAGTTTCTCTGAACTCAGAAGGTGGGAACTTGCCTACCAGTACAAACTTGGCACAAGGCAACCACCTGGTCTCAACTTAAGATAATACCCGGTCATTATTATTAGTATCACATATGTTTAACCTTTTTTTATTCCTCACCTTTCCATTACCTATACTGAACCACCACTAACCTGAGGTGATGTTTACTTCATAAATATTATTATATTTATATATATATATATATATATATATATATATATTTTTTAATTGTTATTATTTTTTTATTTTATTTTTATTTTTTCAATATTTATTTAGTTCTAATTATATTTTGATCTTCCCACCAACCAGAAATTGGTTTGGATATTTATTTTTGCTCGGGTATTAGCTCTTTTTCACTGCCCCTCTACTTTTCCGATGTTTGAATTTACCCCCACCATTTTCTGAACCGGCGGTCTTTCTGTGAGGCAATCTCCGGCTGCAACCACCTCTCATAATGTTCTCTTGTTGACGAAGGGTTTTTTTCCCGAAAATTTCTTTATTGTTTGTGTTTGTGTCTTTTATGTGTGTTCGCGCCCCACATCCATCATCTAAAGGTAAGTGGTGGCTCATTTCCCTATCCTAATTTGATTCCTATATATATATATATATATATATAAAATTAAGGAAGGATAGGGAAATATGACCCAACACTTACCACAGATGAAGGCGGCTGGGACGACGAACAAAAAACAAACACAAGAGAAGCGCAATATTTCGGCCTACAGCAGCCTTAAACGTGCAGAAGGTGAAGCACCAGGTGCCGTCACATGTGTACACATAGATGGCCGACTGGTGAATGGCGTCTCAGGCGCGGATGGTAGTTTAGGTTCTGTCGCACTCTCCAGTGGTGTTACCACTTTGCCACCCGGGATCATAATGACTTTCAGCATGATGAGATTGAGCCCTGCCTAGAGCGTTTCAAACCTCCATCCAAACTAGATCCACCTCTCCTTCCTCAACACCATCCACTCCTTATGTTCCAGGAATTCCTCATATCCAACCTGTCCTCAAAATCTTTTCTCAACTTCATTTCCCACTCCAACAACCTCAGTATTAACGAAACCCATGCCATGAGAGATCTGTCTAAGAGCAGGAACATCATTATTCTCCCAACTGACAAAGGCTCAACGACCGTAGTCATGGACCGCTGTGACTATGAGGCCGAAGCTTTGAGACAGCTCTCTGACACCAACACATACCTTCCACACCCTACAGATCCTACAACCTCAATATGCCAACAAGTACGCACTCTCCTTGACCTCCAAGGCCCCTTACAAGGACTCTCCCCCAACTCTTTGTCCCTCCTTACCCCACAGAATCCCTGTACGCCCACCTTTTACCTTCTTCCCAAGTTCCACAAAACTGGAAATCCATGGAGACCTATAGTTGCGGCTTATGGGTCTCCTACAGAACGGATTTCAGCTTTTGTGGATCAGCACCTCCAGCCTTTTGTACAGGACCTCCTTTCATTCATTAAAGACACCCCACACTTCCTTGAACGACTTTCCACAGTCCCCACTCCTCTACCACCTGACTTCTTCCTTGTCTCCATAGATGTCTCTTCCCTTTACACCAACATCCCTCATGGACAGGGCCTCAGCTCCATGGAATACTTCCTGGAAATGCGACCTCCCGGCAGCCTCCCCAAGACATCCTTCCTCATTTCCTTGGCTAACCTCATCCTGTCTAACAACTACTTTTCCTTTAACTCACAAATTTACCACCAGATACGTGGTACTGCAATGGGCACCCGCATGGCACCATCCTATGCAAACCTTTTCTTGGGCCGTCTGGAACAACGATTCCTCAGCAATCTTCCCATTAAACCTCTTGTGTGGTTCAGATTGCGAGGTTAAGGCTTACTTTTGATGTTTAAAATGGCCCGTTATGAATTCTGGATTTAAACCAAAATTACGAACGATAGCTGCCTCACTGCTGATTGGTACAAATCATTATCTTGATTAATTTTATTCAGTACTCAACTAAATAATTCTCCAATAATTTTCCAACATTGATTATTTATTTATCTTCAGTATTGAATTTCTCACAAACTTAACAAATCTTAAATCATCGACTTGCAAGTCAAACCTCTACTGCTAAAAAATCCATGACAACCACCAGTCCACGATAAAACAAAACTTCCAATGCAGTCAGCGATATTAATTGTATAGCTCTTGGCATTACATGTTTGCCAACTTAAATATTCGACCATAGTATTTTTTACTATTACTTACATTAGTTATTTTACAATTAACTAGCCCTATGGTTGTTATCTCACATATGCCCCCCATTTCGGAGCAGTTAAATCATTATTTAACTAAATGATGATTTCAACAAACCGAAATGTTAAATAACAACCACAGTTACATTTTCAAAAACAACTAAATTACTCAACTAAATAAGTCTATCAAAATCTTTTCATCGAAATAATGTTCAGATTTTACACTCATCGTATTTCAGGATCAGTTTTAGATATTCTTTGTATTCAATTAATAAAAATTATTAAAGTTAAAATTAGACTACCACTGAATTAGATCTCAATAAATACATCACGTTATAAAAAATGCCTCAATTCAACAAAAAAAATCGAACATGTATCGAAATATCTAATACCATACGTGGCCAAACAAGAAAAATGTGCTATGCGACCATCAGTTGTAATATTAGTATTCCTTCGCCCCATAAGCTTTAAATCTACTATATTCCGCAATCCAGATCTCTTTTTTTTTTTTGATACAGGGTAGACTAACAAATAAGCATTTGGATGAGGTTTATCCTTGACTATGAAAGGCTCCCAATATATATCAATTTATTTCTTAATTTTGGCATTGATCTCACACGATTTTTGGTTGTTTTAACCCACGCTAAATCACCTACATTGAATTCAGTCAACCGAATCCTCTGGCCATGACGTTTCTTTCTTTATTCAGCCCTTCTCATCAATTTTTCTCTCACCTTTTTATCCTATACATCTTATTTCTTTCACTTTTTCTTCTCTCCACATCTTACTTCTTCTTCCTTCAATCGTAATATATTCCTTCCTTCATAGTGTATATTTAATCCTTTCCTCTTCTTTTTTACTTTTCCCTTCAAAATTTCTTCATTTTCTTTAATATCTTCTCTTCGTATCACAAAGCACTTCACTTTTTGATTATTTTCACATTCCTCTGGTTTTTGACGACCACAGGCTCTCTGCTCTTGAAACTCTTCGTCATTTTCTTCATAACTTTCGGTACACTCGCTTGCGCCTTCGCCTTCGCCTTTTAATACATTAAAATTTCCCGCAATCAGATTATTGTCTTCGCATCTCTCTTCACCCTCTCTATGCCATTTCTTCATTTCTGCAGATCCCTGAATTTCGTCTTTTAAATTCTCTTTTTCTTTAGTATAAAAAAATGTTTCATCTTTATCTTCCACAGTTTTACAAACATTTTCCTGCAAAAAGTCTTTCATAATCTCATGCTGCGACCATTCAATCATTTCCTTTTTTCTAACATCAGGTGGATATTCTTTCTTTAAATAATTCGTAACAACTTGATGGCGGCCATCCTCGTTTGCGCTTCACAACAATGTTTTAGTTTCTTTGCTTTGATCCTTTTCGGCGAGTACGAAACACGTAGGTACGTCGGCATTCGCTTGTAAACAGGATGTATTCATTTTTTTTAAACTACCGGTTTCATTATTCCTTTTTATCCCTATTTGCGATAAATCCTTATTTCTATTATCATCATTATAACTCCTTATAAAAAATATTCTTACTCCGTTTTCTTCATTACTTTCACACTCAACTTCGCTGCTTCCATATTCATATTCTTCATCATCGCTGCTAGGAATATCTTTTTCATTTTCATCATCGTCCAATGGTAGCTGACTATCATTCTCTGCAAAATTTTCCTCTGTGAATTTATCCTTCAAAAATTCGCTTTTCGCTTCCGCCCTACCCGTTTCTTCTTCAACTTTTTTTTCACTAGGTTCTTCATCCCGCACATTGATTTCGGCCATCTCTTTAATCTCTTGGTTATTCCACCCACTTCGTTCATATGTGGAATTGGTTTCGCATCTCTTATCACTAATTAGATGTAGACATTTCCACCATTCTAAGTATCTGGCCATGCTGTTTTGCCTGTTGCCCTGGATAGATTCCGCGCTTGAACTTTTATTTTTTTCAATATAGGGTGGTCCTTTAACTTCACCATTCGCTCCCGTGCGGACCTTCACAGTCGCGGACTTGAGTTTTCCGCCCCTCGTCCTTTCTTGATTTCGGTTTTATTTTATGTTCTCACATACATCACTTGTTTTGGCGGTTGACTATTGCTGCTTCGTTCCCCCGATGTATAATTATTGTTATTATGCCAGTAGCCATTATTGCTCGCATTCTTGTTAAAATTACGCCCCTCTTCCCTTTCTTGCCTGTGCAATCCTTCTCGTCCACATCCTCCACTTCCTTTCGGTGGCCAAAGATTTGCTCGCTCCCGGTATTGATAGTCCCTTAGCTTACCATATCTGTGATCAGATTCCCGATTCCTTTCAAAATTATTTTCATAACTTTCTTGGAGTCGGTCGAGTCTTTCCAGCATGTCCAAGAAATCTTCCATCTTATCCCATTGAGTTTCCACCAGTTTATCTTGAACTTGCAGCGGCAGCTTTTGTAGTAATATCTCCACTTGTTCTACTTCCCCTATCTTTTGGTCCAGGTGCCGCAATTCCTTTCTCATCTCCTCGCAAAATTTCCTCATACTGCCGTCGCCTCTATAGTATCTCCTACAGTTGTAAAAATCACTCCTTACCATGCGCTGTTTTCTCTGAGACCAATATCTATCTCGGAACATTTTTAGGAATTCGTCATAATTAGTACACCTCTCTGTAACTTCACAACTCCATGAAAAAGCCTCATCTCTTAATTTGCTTTGTACATAGCGGATTTTATTTGTATCTGACCACTCTATTGGCAAGGTTCGGGAATATATCTTTACAAAATCGGCGGGGTGTATTTTTCCGCTTGGTTCAAACACAGTCTCTGGTAAAGTAATCTCACAATAACTTGGTATACGGCTAACCACGGTGTCTGGCCGCTTTTCCACTTTTTCAAGTCTTTCATTAATGTGGCTCATATTCCCACACATTTGGCCTACTTCCGTCGACAAACCAGTAATTTGTCTTCCTACATTATCAGCATGTTCCGCTACGCTATGTATTTTAATCTCACATTGCACTTGGCCTTCTAAAATAGTTTCCATCCTGCTTTCAATATCCTTCTGATGTCCTTCCATTTTCTGACTTAGTGATCCTTCTATTCTTTCAGCGATAATTTTCTCTTTTTCCTCTATACAGCGGCCTACCAAAACATTAACGTCTCGCTGTACATTTTTTTTAACTTCAAAAATATCTTTCTTCCGTTTCCTTTTCCACCTTCTCAATTCTGTCTGACATCCTCCCCATCATCTCTTCTGCCCTCCTTTGACTACGTTCGATTTTTTCGTTAATTTTTCCTATGTCTTGTTTCAATTCTTGCCTGAATTTCTCTTGATTTTTCTCAATTCTCTGAATAACTTTTTCTTGGCTCTGATTCATTTCTTGTTTAATTTCTCTGATAGCATTTAATAGCAACCTTAGGTCCGTATTCCCTTCTCGAGCGTACTCAGGTTGATTTGGTTTTGGCAAAACTACATGTTCTATTGAATTCTGCCCCCCATTAATTTCATTTTCTCCATCAACCAATTCGTCATCCTCATCAATGTTGCTGAGATCATTGTTTGGAAAATAACCGGTAACCCCATCTTTATACCCGTTATTAATAGGACTACTACTGAAATTATTTTGCACCGAATTACTATCTCCTCGGACACCCATTAGGTTTTCATATTTCCCATCAAAACTTAAGATTCCGGAACTTACCGTTTCCCCCTCTGACATATTACTATTTGTTTCTCCCAACTCACTAACCAATTTTCCACACTTATTTTCCATAATAATTTGACATTTAAAATTTCATAATGCAAGCAAACACAACGGTATTACTACTCTTAGCAGAAATTCTTTAAACCGCAATCGATATTAAAAACTTACAACTCCAATCCACAACAATACAACGCTGTCCACATTCAACTCTGCAACACAATTTTTTAGGAAGACACAGAAAAGAACCAATTAACTTACAATCTTTTATCGTAACTGCTGAAAAACATGTATATTACCACTGAAAGGAAACAACAAAATTCTACCGCCTCAGGATTGGAAACAAAGCTGACACATATATACGAAAATGCTTAAAATACTAATCTTTTGCTCTTTTAACTAATTTGGCTGTACATATAATTACAATTTCTTAAAATCACAAATTTTACCCCTTTAATTACTTTTGTCACATGAAAAATAAATTAACTTTGCAACTGTCCTTTAACAAAATGTAACTCAACTTGTAAGTTCAACTTTGATTCCACTTTCATAATCATTTACTTAGTGTTCAGAATTTAGTTAATATCCTTCCTGTTAGAATCTGATCGTTGACACTGCAGCCCCAAAAACAAAATGAAAACTGGAATTTTCTTACTTGATGCACTTGCCCGTAGATCAGCTCTCTGCTGCTGCTCAACTGATAACACTGCTTCAGAAGAAACTCCAGACGTTTAAGGTGTTATGTTAATCATCTTAATTAACACCCATAATCCTGGTCCAGGTTCGCCAATTGCGAGGTTAAGGCTTACTTTTGCTGTTTAAAATGGCCCGTTATGAATTCTGGATTTAAACCAAAATTACGAACGATAGCCGCCTCACTGCTGATTAGTACAAATCATTATCTTGATTAATTTTATTCAGTACTCAACTAAATAATTCTCCAATAATTTTCCAACATTGATTATTTATTTATCTTCAGTATTGAATTTCTCACAAACTTAACAAATCTTAAATCATCGACTTGCAAGTCAAACCTCTACTGCTAAAAAATCCATGACAACCACCAGTCCACGATAAAACAAAACTTCCAATGCAGTCAGCGATATTAATTGTATAGCTCTTGGCATTACATGTTTGCCAACTTAAATATTCGACCATAGTATTTTTTTACTATTACTTACATTAGTTATTTTACAATTAACTAGCCCTATGGTTGTTATCTCACAAGATACATAGACGACATCTTTATGATCTGGACCCACGATGAGCATCATCTAATAGACTTCCTCAACTCCCTAAACAACCACTTCATCAACTTTACTTGGACGTACTCCCATACTCACGTTACCTTTCTTGATGTTGACGTTTCCAGGCGCCTACATACTTCTGTTCATATCAAACTGACCAATCTGCAGCAATATCTTCATTTCAACAGTTGTCATCCCTTGCACATCAAACATTCCCTTCCTTACAGTCTGGCCCTCCGTGGCAGGCGTATCTGCTCTGATGAACAATCTCTTTCCCAATACACAGAAAACCTGTCAGGAGCTCTCATCTCCTGTAGCTACCCTCCTGACTTAGTACACAAACAAATCTCCTGTGCCATAGCCCTTCCTTCACACAGCCACTCCAAGTCAGTACCCCTTGATACTAACCACAGCCCCGCCTTCATCACTCAGTACTTCCCTGGTCTCGAGTCCATTAACCTAATCCTTCGCCGTGGACATGATTTCCTACGTTCCTTCCCCGGGATGCGCACCATTCTCCATAAAATTCTACCCACTGCCCCTCGCACATGTTTTAGCAGACCACCGAATTTAAGTAATATCTTGGTCCACAAGTACTCACCAAGTAATTCGCCCAGACTGCCACAGGGTTCATTCCCATGCAATAGACCCCGTTGTAAAACATGCAGCATGCACCCAGCCACTACAACTTACTCCAATCATACAACAGGTGAAACATTCCCAATCATTGGTCATGCTACTTGCATGACAACACACCTCAAATACCAACTGACATGCCTCCATTGCTCCAGCTCATATATAGGCCTCATAACCAATCCCCTAGCTATCAGAATGAATGGCCACAGGCAGACAGTCTATACTAACAATGAGGCCCATCCAGTTGCAAAACATGCCAGTTCCCACAAAATTAATAATTTGAACATCTATTTTTCAGTTAGGGCAATCAGAGTTTTCCCTAACAACACGGCCCCCTCTGAACTTTGTAGATGGGAACTAGCCTACCAGAATATCCTTGACACCAGATATCCTCCTGGCCTCAATCTCCAGTAAACTCTGCCCACCAGACCCAGCACTTATTATCTATACCATTTACATTTTTTATTTCTGTATTTACTATTATCCATGCTATTTACATTTATTTTACGTTTTACTTATATATATATATATATATCCCCACCCAGTTATTATTCACCTCTTTCAATAATAACATATCGTCATCAGTATCGATTATCAACCCAATATTTGAGCTTACTCCCCCCCCCCCCCCCTTTTCCACCTAAACTACCATCCGCGCCTGAGACGCCATTCACCAGTCGGCCATCTATGTGTACACATGTGACGGCGCCTGGTGCTTCACCTTCTGCACGTTTAAGGCTGCTGTAGGCCGAAATATTGCGCTTCTCTTGTGTTTGTTTTTTGTTCGTTGTCCCAGCCGCCTTCATCTGTGGTAAGTGTTGGGTCATATTTCCCTATCCTTCCTTAATTTTATTGCCTTAAAGCTTTTTCCTGCTCATTGTTATTATATATATATATATATATACGAGGTGTGTCCACAAAGTAATTTCCGTTTGGTTATATAAAACAAACATGTAGAGATACAGAAAAAATATTTATTGTACAAAAATGTACAACTGTTAAACTACTTTTCTACATAGCTTCCGAAATTTTGTGGGCACTTGTCATAGCGTGGCACAAGTTTTTGTATGCCTTCTTCATAGAAGGTTGCCGCCTGTGTATTCAACCATGTGGTAACATGTTCTTTCAGCTCGTCATTGTCGTTGAAGTGTTGGCCACCAAGGACAGAATTTAGGTGTAAGAAGAAATGAAAGTCACTAGGAGTGAGGTCCGAGCTTAACGGAGGATGATCAAACATGTCCCAGTGAAATTTCCGTAAGATCTGTTTGGTCACATTCGCCGTGTGAGGTCGGGCATTATCGTGGAAAAATACAATACCTTTTGACAGTAATCCTCAGCACTTGTTCTGTATTGCGTGGTGCAATTTCTTAATGGTTTCGCAGTAACCATGTGTATTGATTGTTTGACCTCGTGCTAAGAAATCAATCAGCAAAATGCCTTTTCTGTCCCAAAAAACAGTACACGACTTTTCAAGGTGTCAAGATTTGCTTAGGCTTAACCTTCGTTGGGGATGAAGTGTGCATCCATTCTATTGATTGCCGTTTTGTTTCAGGGGTGTCGTCCGATACCCAAGTTTCGTCCCCCGTGACTATCCAAGAAAGAAAACCATCGCCTTCTTCATTGTAGCGTGTCAAAAACTGAAGTGCACTGCCCATCCATTGTTTTTTGTGTTGTTCAGTAAGAATTTTGGGTACCCAACGTGAGAAAAGTTTTTTTTAAGTAACAATTTCATGAATTGGTGATCATGAGATTTGCGTAACTTCCATAGCAAGGGCACTAAATGTAAACTTACAGTTGTGCTTAATCTTCTCTTCAGTTGTGTGAACCAGTTCATCAGTAACCACAGATGGACGTCCACTTCGTTCTTCATCGTGCACTTGATCACGTCCTTCATTGAACAGTCTGACCCATCTTCTAACCATTGAATCTCTCATAGCATTTTGTCAA
Source organism: Vandiemenella viatica (assembly GCA_031002005.1). Lineage (NCBI taxonomy): Eukaryota > Metazoa > Arthropoda > Insecta > Orthoptera > Morabidae > Vandiemenella > Vandiemenella viatica. Next base: position 276,674,386 of record JARYHS010011408.1, read on the forward strand.
TAAACCTCACAGATTTGCCGATGAATTTCCTTTGGTTTAACTTTCTTTCCATTTAGAAAACGAATCACAGATCTGATTTCACACGTGGGGGCATTTTCAATTATGGCTGACATTATAAAGAAGCACTACAATGCACATGTCGGCAGCAGCGATCTGAAAATGGCATACATGTCTTCTCCTTGAGTCAGAGTAGCTGCCACACATGCTCGGAACTGCGATTGTAGTGCTGCCACGGATAGAAATAGAAATGGAACTTACTTTGTGGACAACCCTTGTGTATGTATATATATATATATACACACACACACACACACAAATATATATATATATATATATATATATATCAACAGGAGAACATTATGGGAGTTGGGTGAATTTTGGGAGACTGTATCCTAAACCACCCTCCCTCCATAATGTTCTCCTGTTGACAAATGACCAAGTCCTGAAATATTCAATTTTTTTAGTGTTCTTGAGCTTTTTTATGTGTTCATGCCATGAACCATCATCTAAGGTAAATGGTGGTTCATTTCTCTATCCATATATATATAATAACAATGAGCAGGAAAAAGCTTTAAGGCGATAAAACTAAGGAAGGATAGGGAAATATGACCTAACACTTACCACAGATGAAGGCAGCTGGGACAACGAACAAAAAACAAACACAAGAGAAGCGCAATATTTCGGCCTACAGCAGCCTTAAGCGTGCAGAAGGTGAAGCACCAGGCGGCGTCACATGTGTACACATAGCCGGCCGACTGGTGAATGGCGTCTCAGGCGCGGATGGTAGATTAGGCGGATAGGGGGCGGGGGGGAGTAAGCTCAAATATTGGATCGATAATCGATACTGATGACGATATGTTATTATTGAAAGAGGTGAATAACAACTGGGTGGGGATATATATATAACTATAGGTGAAAAGTAAAATAAATGTAAATAGCATGGATAATAGTAAATACAGAAATACAAAAAATGTAAATGGTATAGATAATAAGTGCTGGGTCTGGTGGGCTGAGTTTATTGGAGATTGAGGCCAGGAGGATGTCTGGTGTCAAGCCTACCAGAATATCCTTGGCACCAGACATCCTCCTGGCCTCAGTCTCCAATAAACTCTGCCCACCAAACCCAGCACTTATTATCTATACCATTTACATTTTTTGCATTTCTGTATTTACTATTATCCATGCTAGTTACATTTATTTTACTTTTCACTTATAGTTATATATATATATATATAACCCCACCCAGTTATTATTCACCTCTTTCAATAATAACATATCGTCATCAGTATCGATTATCGATTCAATATTTGAGCTTACTGCCCCCCCCCCTTTTCCGCCTAATCTACCATCCGCGCCTGAGACGCCATTCACCAGTCGTCCGTCTATGTGTACACATGTGACGCCGCCTGGTGCTTCACCTTCTGCACGTTTAAGACTGCCGTAGGCCGAAATATTGCGCTTCTCTTGTGTTTGTTTTTTGTTCGTCGTCCCAGCAGCCTTCATGTGTGGTAAGTGTTGGGTCAAATTTCCCTATCCTTCCATATATATATATACATATATAATAAACATTTGGATAGGAGAAAAACCACCGCTTACAATAGAAGAGGATTCTGTGGCATTGAGACACAGAAAAACTCATACACACATAAAGCAAAATTTTCGAGCCTATAGCCCTTCTTCAGTAGTAGAGTGAGATGGCTGCATGCTGGAGGCTGGCAGCCAACTGAGTTAGCCAACAAGGCTGGTAGCTCATGGTGGGGAGGGGGGGGGACAATATGGCAGGAAGTGGGGGTGGGGTAGAGAGAGAAAGCATTGTAAGAGTATGAAGTTCTCTACAGAAAATTCTTGGTTTTACCCCACATATATTAATAACTCTTTTCTGTTCTATGAAAACCTTTTTACTTTGTGAAGAATTTGACTGAATGAAAATAAGATGAGTACACTTGTTTTGTAAGTTCCAGATCTGCTATTAAAGAAAGTATTTTTGTAACAAAATTGGCACTGTTTGACTTTTCTAGTAATAAATGATATATTATTGCTATTGAATGTAAACAAATTTTATGCTCTTTTAGTGTATTAATATTTCATTATTTTTAAAGTAATTATAGTATGGTGTATTTTCCACATTATTTCTTAATAAAGATTTCTGTTCATTTTATCAGTTTTGTCTTTTAAACAGTGTCATATTTATTTTTCTTGTCATTTGTTGATTCTCTTGCACTAAATGAACATGATTATAAGTGTCCTGCGTAAACTTTAAATGTTGAATTGCAGTGTGCAGTAGTATTTGTACCATGTGGACATCTGTGCTGTTGTGCAGTCTGCTCAGATGCCGTTTCCAGCTGCCCATTATGCCGTGGACACATTGAACGTCGAGTCAGAGCTCTTTTAGCATAGAATGTGTTTAGTCTTACCTCACAAAGTTAGCTACCATTGCAATGTAATATACTATAGTAAAACAAGCAATACATATAATTTAAATAATGGAAAAGGAAACTGCATTAAATCCATTCTGAGAAACATTTTTATAATGGGTTTAACAATTCTGTTTCACTTAATATCAATAGAAAAGTTATATGTATTTTTATATTATTTTGGACTGTGCTATTATCAGATTATATAGTACAAAAAAAAAAGAAAAAAAAAGTTTACTGCTGCCTTGAAAGTGACAGATATATTTCTGATTATTGCAGAGTTTATTGTTGTACACTTAAAAAAATTTATATGTTCAAACGAAAAAAAAAAATGTGTGTTTTAATAACTGCTGCACTGTTGTTTTATGAATTTGTCATTAAGTATAAAATAAATCTGTAATGTTCAGTTATCCCATTATATAAAACGCTAAGTCTGGAGTCTGCGTACGTCGTCTATAGCTACGATAGCTATTGGCTAGAGAACGGTCACGTACCAGCCTTTACTCGCCAATCAACAGCTACCATATTACACTTTTTCCATCATCTTGCTTTTCGTTTATTTACAACTAGAGGCAGAAATTCATATAAGGAGAAGGGGATTCAATATTTACGCTATTTTATCTGTATCAGTTATAAGGACAAGGTCAGATCATAACCTAAACATTTTTTGGCAGATGGTAAGAAACAATGAAGTTTATTAAAAACTCGGAGAAACGTAATATGAAATGTATTAGTCAAATAAATAACAGTTGTGCGTTTTCGAAATTATAGTCTCCATCATCTAAAGTAAATGCATTTATTTATGTAAAATCCTAACCAAATATTCTGATAATCTAACCAGAGTAACATATTCATATAACGAAAGATATCATTAAAAATGACTTATTCGTTTCTCCTTATAAGCTTTTCCATGATAAATTCCTACTACCGTTGTATATGGTACCCTTAGTTTTTGATACAAGTGTTAGCTATTAAATGAGATTTAAGATAACTTTTTTATTAGATTAATATCATCAAGGATTTACTGTATAAGCGATGTGACACTCGCAATTCAACAACGATATTATTGCCACAAAATAGCAGTGTGCAGAGATATTAGAAATACGGAGAGCAGGGGAGGGGGGGGGAAATTAATGCAAAGCAATTATATGTCACAAAGTTACAATTAGTACGTTCGTTTAAATTTACATATTACATTTTATTTATCTACGACAACCAGATGCAAAAATTCATGTAATGTTTACGTTATATTATCTGTATCAGTTATAAGTACTAGGTTAAAAAGTAATCTAAGAATTTTTTTGGCAGAAGATAAGAAACGGTAAGTTTATTAAAAACTTAGAGAAAGTTTACACGAAATGTACGAATCGCGAAATATATCATTCAAATAAACGACATTTATCCGTTTTTGATATTATCCTTTCAATCATTTAAAGTAAAGTAAATAAATTGGAATTACTTGAGATCACGATTCCGCCAGGAATTACCATGGTAAAACGCAAGAATCCTCTGGAAATATTTTCCGAAGTACATTTAACAGTATTATACTGGTCCAGGATGTACTACAACCTAATTTCTACTTGAAAATAATGATAGTTTACAGGCTGTATTACAACGGAATTACTGCTTGAAAATAATATGTCTTGTGATTGACTACATCAGTATAATGACGTCATTCCTGAATGTTATTTTGGTGGAATCGCGATCTCCAGTAGACCCGATCGTTATTCATTTTTCCATACAAGCTTTTCCTGAATAAAATTCCTACCACCATATGAGGGTAATAGGGTATATATATAAAACAATATTAGTGGAGTGTAGTCTTCACGGGTTTTCTGCCGTATGTTGTTGAAATGCGACAACGAGCTTTCGGCGGCTGACTCTGCCGCCATCTTCAGGTTGGATGTTGTGCAGGGAGAACCAGAGCTGCACTGGCGATGTCTGGCCTCCCCGCGCCCTTATAAGGCCTGACCTCTCCCCTCCACTCACTCCCTCCCGCGACTGCCGTCTTGCGCTCCAAGCCGGAAACATTTCCCGGCGGCGCCTTACTACCTCTCTGATTGCAGGGTGAGTGTTTCAGAAGGGATAGAGCCAGTTTCCACGCATCACTGAGCCAAAGATCCGTGTCCCTGTTGACCGTGTTGTTATCCAGCCGTATTTCTATTGCTTCTTTGATGACTGACTCCCAGTAGAAGGAACACTTGGCCAGTACCTTTACATTGCCGAAGTCCATTTTGTGGCCTTTTCAATAACATGCTGGGCGACTGCAGATTTATCTATCTGGAACATGCGGATGTTGCGTTCATGTTCGGCCACCCGAGCCTTGATAGTCCAGATCGTCTGACCAATATAATTCTAGCCACACTGACATGGTATGCTGTAAACCTCTGGAGTCATCAATCCAAAGTAATCCTTCACGAATCGGAGGTAGTCTCGTATCTTGGAAAGACGATGGAATATGCTCTTGATTCCATGTCGCGCCAGAATCCTGCCTATTTTTCCTGAGATGTTACCTGAATATGGAATGAAGGTCAGAGCCTCTGGCTGGATATCTGGGTCTACCGGGCGTTTGTTTGTCTTTTTAATCGCCCGCTCTATTTCCCGATCAGAGTAACCATTGCTCTTGAAAGTATTGTGCAGATGTTCAAGCTTGGATGGAAGGGAATCCGCGTCAGAGATTTTCCTTGCCCTGTGCACCAAAGTGTGGAGCACGATGGTCTTCTGTGCTGGGTGGTGGAAACTCGTAGCATGTAAATAGTGGTCCGTGTGTGAAGTTTTTCGGTACATACTATGTGAGAGGCTTCCATCTGGTCTCCGTTGGATCAGGATGTCCAGGAAGGGTAGGCTGCCATTCTTCTCCATCTCCATCATGAACCGGATATTTGGGTGGATTCCGTTAAGATGGTCTAGGAATCTATAAAGACTGTGAATGCCATGTGGCCAAATAATAAAGGTATCGTCCACATAGCGATAGAAGCAAGTTGGCTTAAGGCTGAAACTTTCGATCGCCTTATCTTCGAATTCTTCGATTAACAGATCGGCGACAATGGTGACCCCATTGCTACCCCATCCGTCTGTTCGTAGAAACTCCCACCATAGGTGAAGTAGGTGGAGGTCAGGACCAGCTCGAAAAGGTCCACGATGTGGGGTACGAAGTGGCGGCACAACAGCTGTAGAGTGTCAGCCACAGGGACCTTGGTGTACAAGGAAACGACGTCAAAACTGACCATGATATCAGTGTCCGAAAGCCGTATCTCTTGGAGCATGTCCACGAGCTGTGCCGAGATCTTCACATAGTGGGGACATGTCCCCACGAACGGGTTGAGCATTCTCGTCAGGTACTTGGCCAAAATAAATGTAGGTCTACCTATGGCGCTTACAATCGGCCGTAGAGGAACGTCTGCCTTGTGTATCTTGGGGAAGCCATAGAGTCTGGGTGGCCTCGAAGCATGAGGTCGAAGGCTCCTGATGACATCAGGTGTATATCCGGCCTTTTTTAAAAGGGCCGTCGTCTTTCTCTCAATACTCAAAGTCGGATCGTTGTTGAGAAGCTTGTAGTTGGTGTCATCAAGAAGTTACCTTATCTTGGCCTCTTACATCTCAGCTGTAAGAAGTACAGTGGCATTTCCCTTATCCACTGGTAGAATCACAATCTCTTCATTCGAACGCAAGGTGCGGAGAGCTAGGCGTTCTGCTTTTGTAATGTTGGAGTTCGGAGGTGTGACTCTCTCCAATGCTCTACACGTCTCCCTCCGAATCTCTTCGGTGACATCTCCTGGTAGCTTGCGAGCGGCTTGTTCCACAGCGCAGATGATGTCTTTCACGGTAACGACAGCAGGTGTTGGGGCAAAGTTCAGTCCCTTGGATAAAACCTTCTCAGTAGCTTCGTCCTGACTTATTACTGTGAGATTGACTATTGTGTGTTTGGATTCTAGATCTTCTGTTCGCCGCTGTACCTGGGACAGACAGTTGAATTTGGACATCTGTCTGGCCATTGTTCTGTCGTACTCCAGATGGTGGCAGAGTCAGCCGCCGAAAGCTCGTTGTCGCATTTCAACAACATACGGCGGAAAACCCGTGAAGACTACATTTTATCGATATGCCGTGATAGCCTTCGATCTTACAATATTAGTGGAGGTTGTGGTTAAGTTGACCAGAATCCCCACTGACACATTTTGTTACAGCATAAGTCACTCTGAAATGAGTTTTACAAACCAATTAAACTGGTTTAATAAGTGCCATGTTACTGAAGGTATTAATTAATGCAGGTGAAAGTAGTTACATACGTAGCGTGCTGAATTGTGCCTGGACCAGAAATAAAACTGATATTACAAGGATAGCAAAATTTTTCGGGATTTCTAATTTGTTTTTAATTTTATTGATTCTATACTTCCGTCGTCATTAATTCAGTAGAAGTTTACTGCTGTATTGCTATATGAACACCAAATAAAATATGTAGAACATTACAAAATCAAGGCTATTAGCATTATGTAATAACAATTCCGTATAATTAACCAAACGCAAAAAAAAATGAACTGCCAGAATATAGCGTTCAAACCGTCATTTTTGATGGGCTCGAAGCTAGTTGGCAATATTTTACAGTTTTTTCTTGACTGTTTCGCTGCTAGAAGGAATATTTTGCTAAACCAGTATGCTAAAACAGAAGATTCAAAGAATTCATGGAGAATTGAACCCCTGCCATACAGTCTGCAATGAGTCACTCTACTGACTGAGTTAAATAATGACTTAAAGTTTGTTGTGTATATGTACAAGTTATATGTAAATGAACTTTTCCGATATCATCTAAACTATTCATTTTATAATAATTTTAGCATGAATACAGAAAGAACTCACTTACTGTTATATATACTGATTAAAGATTCATATAGATTTTTTCTCTCTTTGTCCAGCTGTTTAAAATAGGTTTGTACTCTACTTTATCATGAGTAGAAGCCTTTCATGTATCGGAAGTTGATGTGCTACTTGTTCTGACCTGGCACTGGTATGATTATCAACTTGAAAAGAATCATTGCTCAAATGTCTTAAAAGCCTCCAAACCTGCTACCATACTGATAGCTGCTGTCAACTTTATCCATTGACCTATCTTTGCACAAGAAGTACATGAGAAAATACTCTACACAGCCTGAAGATTTTTCTGTGAAATAGATATTTTTCACTAAGCTGCTTCATGAGTAATACCTAATAGGTAATAAGTTGGAACAAATACACAGAAATAAAATTTCACAACTTGACTGTTGTCATATGTATGTCACGGGTAGCACCTACTCATCATATAAACCAAAGAATCTCGCCTAGTTAGCTTTCATGAAATTAAATCTTCACCTGGATTGACCATTTTGTGGGCTCAACAGTTGGGAAGAGACCAGTGCTGTGTATTCAGTGTGTCAGCCCATAAACTTCGATCTTTTTTTAATACTGAGCTTACTCTCATTAATAAGCACATATTCGTGTGTTTCAGCTTTTCATTTTCAAAATTTTTATTACAGAACCACACATGACTGTAGCTGTTAAAATCCCAAGTATGACAGGATTTCTGTGTTTTGTGAAATTGTCAGCTGTAGACAAATGCAATATCTCATTTGGAAGCTTACATGCAGTTGCCATGACGGGGATAATCTTTGCTATGGAAACTGCTAATTGTCAGATGTAGTTAAAAAGACTGTTCTTTCAAATTATAAACTATTTCTTACTGTAATCAAATAAATTCCCAGGACCTTTAAATGTATATTACCTTACCTTACGTATTTCTAAAATGCAATAACATTACCAGTGCATTAGTGCAGCAGTAGTTTAACTGTAAACTTGACATAAGTATGAGATATTAGTGCTTTGTGAGGTTCAACTATCTAGAATTAAAACACTGAATGCATCAATATCAATCTGAAATACACTCTGCAAAGAAATAGGACCTACTGTGTGGTAGTAGTGCAAGATCACATAAATATTTGGTCAGTTATAAATAATTTTGTATTATATTATATACTAATTTTTGTATTTTATTGTACATGCTACCAATTAAATCTAATTTGCTACATCATAAATGACTGTCACAATAAAAAATAAAGTGTTCAGAGGTTTATTCTGTTAAACTACATGTAAAAGTTCCAGTAGTAATAGAAGTTGGGTAGAATGATATAGGATTGATTAAATGCATACATACATACATACATACATCCATTCCAGAAAGTTTAATCCAGAATTGTGTAAAATACTAAATGATTTATTTTTGTATGATTTATGTGAGATGAAAGTGTTTTGTTATGTAATACCATTTATTCATTTGTACTGTTAAAGCTGAATTCATCTTATTAAATTTCAAACCAAAGAAACATAAAATGTAATTATTTAAATATTCAGTTTGTGATTTTAGTAACAGAAGGGTTGATACTACAAATTGACTCGTTCTGTTAAAAATATTAAACAAAAATTGAAAAAAAAACCTGTGATGTTTGTAAGTGTCCATGTTTTTTAATTCTGCAAATCTTAATTTATTAAGCATGCGCAAGTGAATGGAGTTTATCGTAGGCTTCTGTTGAGTCTTGGCTGTCCGGATGAATGGGTGAATGGAGTTTGTTATATTAACTTTTTTAATTATTTCTGTTATTAAAGTTTTATAAATGGGATTGGGAAAAGAAATCTCGTTGCATAGAGGCTTGAATATAATATGGTTGGACATTTATATATAAATATTGTTTTGAAAACAATGTGTTAGACCTGTCTGTGAAGTTATAGTAATTACTACTATTCTGTAATAGCCTAGTGCTTAATTTGGAACGTGAAAGTCACCGTTGTAAAAAATGTCTTCTACCCCTTATGATTCAACTTTATGATGATATAAGGAAACTGAAAGGGAGATGACCAAACATAAGGATTAAAAGAATTTGAAGGTTGAAATAGGAAAACTCGATGAAAATAAAGACTGAAGGAATGTTAGAAATTACATCATGTACATGATAATGAACCCTTTTTTAATACAGGTAACAGGACAGAGTCAGTGCCTGGAAAAGACAGAAACACAAAAACATGGACATTTTTAAGTGTAATCTCTTCATCAGTAGAACATGGTGTGTGTATATGGTGTCCAGGAAAGTCAAATTGTGGACAGTATATCCTTTATTAGACATCTCTGGCCAGTGTTTTAAAATGTAATAAAGATAAGGACAAGTAAAAAAAAAACATATTTTGAAATATTCAGAGTTCTGTGGTTTTACTTTCTACTTGTTCAACTCTCATCTACACAACTGCTTGACATATAATATCTTGTAGTTGATATCATACTAGCATTTAGATCCTATAAATTTCCCTGTTATCCATGCAGCATACCCTATACAATAATTGGATATAAATCACTTTAACGTTTAGGATTCATTTTCCAGAAGTGAAACACGGCTCTATTGTAGATAAACCCTTTGTCACAGACCTCTAGCTCTTAAATGGAACAGGTTTCAGACTTCAAATTTGCACAGGTTATATGTTTCGTTCATCCAAACCAAATGTTAAAAATATTATAAAATTTATTTTTAATAGGGGTTTCACCTGATGGGATTGAAAAAATCCAGTGTGTAGGGTATCACTTTTAGGGCTTGTCAGTTAGATGAATAAGGTATCTTCTTTTTCAGAAAATTAAGATGTGAGCTGCCATCAAAGTTGTCAATCTTAAAGTTAAATCAGTTTTGTTAACTGTATAAAATACTCACTTACACTTACTTAGCAAATAAATAATAGCTCAAGATTTGTTCCCAACATTGACTATATCCTATGTTTAAACAACAAATGACAAACCATTTTTAATGTAATACAGTTTTTAAGTTATGAGGAAAACGGTCAACATTTTATTTTGCAGTAATTTTTGTGATATATTAATTTATTGAAAGTATTCAGAATGCATTGATTCATAATGAATGAGATATGTATAACCTATAATAAATTAGATTAAATAAATAATTGCACTGGTTGTGCAGGTGGCAGGTTTCTTTAGGATTGTGGTGTCTGCTACCTAATCTGGAAAGTATAACAAGCACTGATTTCTGTCACAAGCAGCTGTCATCTGACCAGCCAAATCTGTATTTGTGAATAGAGAGCAAGAAAAACCAATTGTGAGATCCTTGACTTACACTTGACCAGTTTTACTTACAGTTTGTGTTAAACCATTGTGGTTCATCTAAGAAATTAAGTAAAGTTTAAACAGTAAAAAACACTAAAATACAAAAGTATCTCTCAAAATTGTTGGAAGTTTGTCAGAATTTATCTTTAACCTCAAATAATTTTCTCTGTGATCACTAAATAGTTTTGATGGAACTGAAATGTAATGAATATAAATTTTAAGTTGGAGCAGAGCAGTAAACTTTTAGTATCAGTAACCTATAGCAGTGCAAGATACAATATAAACAAAGCCAACTGAAACTTTTTAAATGCACATTCCTTATCGGCTAAAGAAGGAAGTAGGTCATGAATTGGATATTAGCTTGCAATGAAAAGGGAGAGAGAGAAATTTATTAAATTGCAAGGTATTACATGGTTTTTTATTTGAATATATAAGAAGGGCACTCATAAAGAAATGAGTGTTGTGGGCTGGACTGACAAATTAGAGTTCAGAAATCCTTCTGTAGGCTATGACATGTTTCATTTAATTGACAAGTGGCAGATTGTAATTCTGGTGGGTTTTAAGATCATTACACAATGCTTATAGACAAGAATCAATCGATCATGTTAATAATGTGCCAGATGTTTGTGAAATGTGATGAATTTCTCCTCTTAGTTCACCTAATGATGCAAAAGAAGTTTCACTTCAATAATCTATTGTTAAAAAAATGTAATGGATGTACTCTTCAGCAGTTCATATAATGATAATTAGTTTGAAAAGTGCTGGAAATGTAAGTACAGTTGCTGACCGAACACTTATATACGAGTTATGGCTAAAAATTACTGGTTTTGTTATGTCAGTAGTATTCATGTCATTGGCAAAGGTGGGGCCTTTATTTCAAATACCTCCCTCTTCCTGTTCCACTAATTTGATGATAGTGCAGTTTCCAGTAGTTTAAATCAAACACCAAATGTTTAGCATTAATTTGTGTTAACATAAGATTTCTCCTTAAACTTAGAAAGTCTGCTACAACAAAAATAAGTTTTGTGCATGAAATATATGGTGCTAATTTGGGTTCAGATCTTTATGACAACTCATATTTTTTTCCTGCTTTCTTTTTGAGCTGTAATGCTGAATTAAACACTGGTTGAATGTTTCTAATTGTGTTTAAATGTATTTTATATAGCATATAATTGCATATTCAGACTATTTTCCTAGTTTTGGTCGAAGAATAAATTCATATAACTATTCACAGAAATGTACTATTATACATTTGAGGAAAAACCAAAACTAATTATCACTGAATTGGTCACAATTCACTAGTCAAACTCTCTCAGCCGCCTTTTAATCTGGATAATGCTGCAGCTGCATGCCTGTGTTAGTTGCGCCAGTCAGTGTCTCATAGTTGCCAATATTTTTGAAAATAATCCTCAGTCATTATTAAATCTGCAGTGGATCAGTGAGTACCGTTATGCCAAAAACAAAATATTCTGAAAGTTCAAAGTTACAGAGTTATGAAAAAGAATTTTGAGAAGAGTATTTTAGTAAAGGTGAATGAGTTTTTTTTTGTAAATTATGTGAAATTAAAGTGACTTCAACAAAGTGATTTCATGTGCAGCTGCATTTGAATACAGCATGACACAAGAACGATGTATCATGGCTTCAACTTGACAAAGTAGGTTTTTTTTTTTTTTTTTTTTTTTTTTACAGGAACCTGAAAATAATTTTTGAAAAAAAAAGTTAATTTCTAAATGGTGAAGCGAATCTGTGGAAACAAATTGTGCTGGCTACTTAAGAGCGATACTACTAAATGAAATATAACTAAGCATATTTTGATGTTTAGTAAATTTAAATGATTGGTCCTATTTTCTCATTTTTAGGTCATATTTACCCATTTTTAATGTCATATTTGGATGCATATTTCTCTTCTTTTTTTGGTCATGAAGATCTGAATGGATCATCATCATCCTCAACAGTTTCCGAGTCAGCTTCATGTACTTGCCTTTCCAGTTTCCTCCCACCACCTCTCTGTCATCACCTTGTTTCAGTCCTCTCCTGTCTTCCACACACACTACTCTCAGCCTTCCATCCCTTGGGCTACCTCTGGATCCTTTACCATGCATCTTAATTTTGCAGATTTTTCTTGGGATTCTCTGAACCTCCATTATCTTTACATCTCCATACCATCTTCGTCTGATCCTCTCTATCCTTTCCTGTAGGGGTTCCTCTTTTATGATGGTTCTAACGATTTCTTTATCCTGTCCATTTTACTAACTCCCATTCTACCTCCTAAAAATTTCATTTCACTTGCTTGTACTTTGCTGATGTCCCGCTTCTTCATTATCCATGTTTCAGCAGTATATGTCAAGATAGGCACATAGTATGTGTGATAATTTATTCTCTTGTTTCTGACACGTCGTTATTCCATATGAGGCTTCTAATGCTCTACTTGTCTTCCTCCTTCACCTTTCTCACCATCATTCCTTTCGCCTTCCTCTAATGCACTCCCCAAGTACTTGAACCTGTTTACCTTCTTTAGTTGTTCACCCACCATCACAATTCCTTGGGTTATCCTACTCTTCTTTCTGGTTGTTACCATGCACTAACATTTCTTTACATTAAATTTTAGGCCATATTCCTACACACTGTCTACCCATACATACGACTGATGCTGCACTTCTCCATCACTCCCTAAATCATCTGGTTATGTTTTCCTTTCCTATCCTCACTGCCACTTTCTGCATTATATCATCCATGATTAAAATAAAGACTAGTGGTGAGAGAACACTTCCTTGTTTTAGTCCATTCCTTTGTTTCAGCCAATCTGTTCTTCCTTCCCCTATTTTCACATAACTCGCACTTGCTTGGTACAGTTCCATCACTCTCCAGATGGATTCTTTGGGAACTCTTCTGTTCTCCAAGGCCTTCCATACCTTACTACTGTGTACACAATCATATGCTTTCTCAATATTGAGAAATACCAACAGTAGATCCTTTCTATACTCCTAATGTTTTTCCTGCAGCTGTCTCATTCCAAATATCAGGTCTACCCCCAATTTTTGTTTTAGAGATTTTGGACTAACCCTAATGCTTTTTTTGACTTTTTGGAGGTGATTTTTCTGCAAGATTTTCTTAAGGTATTTAAAGTATGGGACTCTGTTAATTTTACCGTATTTTGTCCTCAAACTTTTTATTTCTGTTTTTGAACAAATGAATTCAGTTTTCTCGAATGAGATTTGTAGCCCTTCTTTCTCTGCACATTCTTTGAGTGTCTCAAGCTGTTTGATGGCAGTCTCTTCATCTTCTGCTAGTATCGCCAAATCATTCGCAAAAGCGAGGTATGGTATGTAGAGATTGTTTTTGGGAAAGCCAAGTGGTATCGGCTTCCAACACCTACATTTCTTGAGTTCTTTCTCCCATTCTTCCATAAACTTATCTAGAATGATATGTTATTATTATTATGTTATTAAGAATATGTTATTATAAAATATTATGCCAAGATATTTTCACTTCAAGTCAACAAGCAATTCTTTCCCCACCTTATAATCATGATAAATCTTTAGTTTTTTATCTGCTTACGCAAGAAGCTGACTCTTCTTTCCATTTATCATCATCCCATGTTAATTTACACAGTTAGAAATTCTATCCAGGTCACCCTACAGCTTTTTAGTCTTCTCTTGTGATGATCCTATTATATAACATTGTCGTCTGCAAACATTCTAATTTCTGATGACAAAAACCACCAACACAATCATGCATTACAATAATTAATAGCAATCGGCCCAATATCTACCCTGTGGCACTCCCATTTTAACTTCTTTTGATCCTGCATTTCCCATTCTAACTTTTTGCTCTCTACCTTTTAACAATTCTTCTATCGAGCAATTAGCAAATCACTTTGTCATCCACTCCAATAGTTTTTACCTTATTTACCACCATTATATCGCTCAGTTGATCAAAGGCTTTGAAAGATCTAGTGCCACACTAACAGTTCGGTGTCCCTTGTCAATTTCATCTCAAAGATCTTGCCTATAGTGTACCAATTGAGATTCGCATGAATATCCTTGCCTAAAGCCATGTTGCCGACCCGAAAACCACATACACTCCTCACATATATTTCTGATGTGGTAGCGTATCAGTCTCTCCATTAACATAGCTAATTGGCCTATAATTTTCAACTATTTCTGGCACTTCTTTTCTGTATCGGCACTACTATTGACTTTTCCAGTCCTCTGGTAAGCAGCAAGTATTCAGATTCAATTTAAATAATATTTCAAGATATGGTACAATGTCACATCATGCTATCTTTAAGACAACCATAATGATATTATACACACAAGCCCCTTTGTTTTTTCAGCTTTCTTAGTTTCTTCATGATATCCTCGGGATGGATTTCAAATTTTTAGTCTGCTCATTTGTAATTGTGTGGTTAACCCTCCTATTTTTAAATCATTGTTCCTAATTGTCTCACTGAACACCCTTCTTCCCCTCAGTTTTCTAACATAGTCATAGAAAATTCTAGATGCTTCAGTCAGTACGTGCCCTGCACCATATTTCCCATCAACCCTTCTTAGGTTTGCTAGAATTAATTCCTTATTTAGTAGTTTTAAGTATTTCCTACTGCATTCCTCTCTTTTAACTTCATAGCGTTCTTTTCTCACCGACCTCATTATCTCCCTCACCTCCCTGTTAAAGTACGAAGGTTCTCTCTTTCTTTTTTTAACAAACATTTCTTCACTCTTTTTTATCTCATTGAAATCTTTTCATTTCACATGCTATGTACTTCTTCCATGCTACTGGTTTACCGAATCCCCTAATATACATCAGAACTACTTCTTAATTACTTATTGTGTCAACTACTGGAAACCTCGCAAGGGGATCATCAGGCTTTATTAGCAAGATATCCAACATGTTTGGCTCCCTTGTGTTATGCTCTACTAACTGTGTAAAGCCTCCTTCCATTAGTAAGGTATTTGCAAATCTCTGTTTGTGGTATTTGCTGGACAAGGCAGCTGAGCTAACCTCAAAAATTTGGAAGAAGAAAGAAATTTGTAGAAAGGGAAAATGCCAAGCAAAATCAAAGGCCACATATAGCAGAAGAAGAGAACACAATTACAACTTGTGGAAGAGTGGAAGCTAATTCTGTAACCAATAGCAGAGGGGACAGTTAAGCTGGAAGTCTGAATTTCACAACACCGGATTGATGGGAGATATGCTATGATGATGAGCTACGTTAATCATCGGAGCAACTTCAGTGTGCTCCAGAGAGGTCATCGTCTGAGTGACTGCTGGGGCCATCTTGGTATTCCAGGAGGTCAATTCTTCATGGCCTGGGCAGATGACTTCGCTGCCGGTTCCGGGAGACTCTACCTTTCGAGTGAAATCAACAACACCAAGAAAAAATGAATGTTAGTAGCACCCAAGTCCGGTTGTGACAATTGGTGGTGGTAATAGTGGTATTAGTAGAAATATTAGCAGCAATAGTTGTAGATATGTTGTGGTGGTGGTACCCACTCTGTTAACAACCGTAGAAGTAGTAGAGACACTGGAACTTATAAGGAAACACCTTATGTACACTGTGACTGAGGGTGAAAATTCTGTGTGGATCACAGATAAATGTTGTCGGTGCCAACTATGGAGAGCAGACTATTTGGTTGTTCCATAGCAGTAAAAACAGAATGGAAATGTTTGATAGCATAAATTCCGACGGGAAAAACATGATAAGAGCAGGAAGAAATATTAATCTGGATGTAAGAGAAATAAATGAGTGATTAATAAATAAATTATTTAAATGTACAAAAGAAAATCAATAAAAATATGTATTTCTGTTCAATGATAAATCTGGAGGAATCGAAGTCACGTAAGTACAAACTTGTTTCGTGGAATTGTGAAAAACATTCTTTCAAACTTGAATCAAATTATCTTGCATTTATCGTTTGTAAAAGTGAATACATTAAATGCATAAGATATACATGCATGTAGAAACAATGGAAATAAGGGCACAGATTAGATTCTAGGTGCTGGGCTATTTTGTATATGGAAAAAATAAACATTTAAACAATAAGCTCAAATATCGTCCTATCAAACACTTTGTGGGTAGCACCTACTAGATCTCTCCAAACGAAACATGCTTTGTGGTGCTATAATCTGGCTCGTTGATTATAAATTGGTTGATCAATTGGGCCTGTTTCTAACTAACCTGAACCCAATTATCAACCTCGCCTTCTTGCTACTAAGTCTTGTATCTTCAGGATGATGACCTCTTTCTTGATCCTGACACTTAATCATCCTTTTTAATTGTTGTACTCTCTTTGAAACGAGGGTTGTGGAATTAGGGAGTAGTTGGTGCATTGCTGGCTTGAGCTACTTGAGATAAAGCATCATAGAAGTGGAAGATCCTAATTTAATGCCGTAGTTAAGACATCTTCAGTACATCTCGACATATAGAAGATATCTTAGCAAGAACAATTTCCCCAGTGCTACATTACCTTGTAACCTTAAAGGGAGGAGAGTTAGCTATTGGTGTAACTTTGTAATTGCACAGTTGTATTGATTATAAGTTTATTGGGTACCCCTGCAAGTCTGAAAAAAACCTATAGTGCATAAATGAATGGATGGGAGTTCTAGGAGCTAAAGACAACCACAAAAGAAAACACTGCAGTCTTGTCTAGTTAAAAACTCTGCCCACAAGCAGTTAATTGTATTTACACTGAAGGTAGCCATCAGACAAATAATCACATGGATCTTCTCCGAAGATGTAAGTTATTACAATAGAAAAACGAGTGAAGGGTAGAGCGCATTGGTTTATTCAACACACATGCTCTACTTCAATAATGTCCTGTGATGTGCCCAGCTTTTCACACATATATCTTGTTATTGTCTTCCGACATCTCAGTCACTTTCCGGCAGAAATCAAACAACAGAGTAGTCTTGCTTAAGCTCGATGACTCCCGGACTTCTGATATGATGCATTTTCCATCACCAGAAGCTGACCTTTTTTTTTAACTTATGGCTTCACGCTTCATCGATGTCGAGGTCATTGGAGGCGGGATGGGACTGGGGACAATGAATGGGAAGGAATTCGGCCATGGCCTTTTGAAGGAAGCATTCCGGCATTCGCCTGGAGTGATTTGGGGAAACCATGGAAAACCCAAATCTGGATGCCCGGACGTGGATTCGAACCAGCGTCCTCCCGAATGCGAGGCCTGAACATTAACCGTTCTTCCACCACGCTCGGTCTTGGAAGCTGAGTCCAACTGTTGATAATCTGATTGATGGTGAACATAATTAACCAGAGGCGATTTGACATGATGACATCTTCCCCAGCTTGTCGCCTGATGAATGAGAGCTACTGAGGCGCTGGTGTTGACACCGATGGCGGTTCCTCGACAGCGATCCTCAAGGTCTCTGAACGGACACTTGGCACAGCCTCTGTGCTGTATGAACCTGCAAACATGATCTCTGGTTATATTCTGCCACCGCTATAGGTCGCATGTGGACTATAGCTTGAAGGAGTACATAAAAATAATAAATGAATAAAATTATTAGCAACAGAAAAAAAGCGAGTTACAACACCTTTCCTTCCAAAAGTCACATGACTCCTGGAACACAGAATACTCTAATTACGATTATAGGATGGGGTTCAGAATTGCTTGTCGAAAGCTTGAAGTGTAAATATCTTGGCATAACGTTTGATAACAAACTCAACAGGGCAGACTATATTGGACTGGTGGTAGGAAAAGGTTACAAAGTCCTTCATTTACTGGAGAGGGTGTTGAGAGGATGTACCAGAGAAGTTAGTGAGTTGAGTTACAAAACTTTGGTCAGACCATTGGTTGAATGTGGTTGCGTAGTTTGGGATCCACATTTTGGCTATCAAATACAGGAGTTGGAAGGAGTGCAGAGAAGAGCAGGTAGATTTGTTTGTGTAAATTATTGCAGGACCCAGTCAGTAACTATTATGATAAAGGAGCTGGATTGGGACTCATTGCAGCAAAGGAGGAGGGTGAAGAGAGTGCTGGGAGTGTACAGGGCATAAAGTTGGTGATGGGGCTTGGAGGGATATTAGACAAAGAATTAGGAATAGTGCATGGAAGGGGAAAGATAACCATGACCACAAGCTTGTGCTCGATTTCATGCATAAGGGAGTGGGAAAATTTTCTTTTGTTGATAAGGATGTCAGGGATTGGAATAAATTATCGAGTGTAGTGATGAATAATTTGCCAAAAACGTTTAAGGAATTTAAAATTGAAATTTGTAAATTGGAAAAGTAAATGGGGGAGGAATTTAACATACCAACTATAAAAGAAATTCTAGGTATATGTATATATTGGATAGGATAAAAAACCACCGCTTACCAAAGAAGGGGATTCCAGCGGTGTTGATACACGAAGAACACACAAAGAATAAAATTTTCGAGCATGGCTCTTCCTCAATAGAAGTGAGATGGCTGCACGCAAGCGCTGCCGGCAGCCAACTGCGTGAGCCACAATTTCGGTTGCTCATGGTGGGGGAAATACATCATGGCAGGCTGCAAAACAGTGATAGGCTCTGGTGAGCGGTGGTTCTATGAGGGAAGGTGGAAGTGAGGGGGATGGGTGGGAGGAAAATTGGTGATATCTTAAATTTAGACCTGGAGATTGTCTGGTCCCCAGTTGGTACTGATAGGCCAGTTCCCACCTTCTAAGTTCTGAAATACTGCATTTATCTGGGAGGACTCTGATGGCGCGGACCGAGAAACAGGTATTAAAATCGTTGGTGCCATGTATAGTGGCATGATGAGATACAGGGTGGTCAGGGTTCTTGGTATGTACTGATTGTCGGTGTCCATTCATTCTGATGGCCAGTGGATTGGTTGTGAGTCCGATGTAGGAGGCTGGACAATGGTTACAAGTGAGTTGGTATATGAGGTGGGAGGATGTACAAGTGGTAAATCCTGTGATAGGAAAGCTTTCCCCAGTTACGGGGTTGGTAAAGGTGGTGGAAGGCGGGTGCATTCTGCATAATTTGCAATGGGATCTGTTGCAAGGAAATGAACCTTGAGGCTGTCTTGCAGGCTGGGAGACCCCGTGCTTATGGACCAAGAGTTGGTTGAGGTTTGGAGGTCTGCTGAAGCAGGCTCTGGGTGGGTGAGGGAGGATTTTAGGAAGGAGGTTTCTCATCTCAGGGCAGGCTCGAAGGAAGTCGTAACCTTGTCTCAAGACTCGGTTAACGGATTCCAAGCCTGGGAAGTAACGGGTGATCAAAACAGGGCTATGGTGGGTTTTAGAGGATTGTGGATTGTTGATAGGTTGTGATGTGGCACGAGAAACCTGTTTGTGAACTAAAATTGGCGGGTAATTGTGGGAAATCAGGGCTTCAGAGATATTGCTGGCATATTTTTGAAGGGCTTGTTGATTGGAACAGATGTGACTGCCTCGAATGCCTAGGCTGCAGGGGAGGGAACGTTTGATGTGATGAGGGTGGCAGCTGTCATAATGAAGGTACTGTTCTAGGTTGGTGGGTTTGATATGGACAGCTGTGTGTATATAGCCATTCGTCAGGGAAAGGTCGACATCCAGGAAAGTGGCCTGTGTATGGGAGTAAGTCCATGTAAATTTCAAGGAGCTGACAGTGTTAAGTTTATTGAGGAAACTGAGTAGGTTGTCAGCGCTTGCGTGCAGCCATCTCACTTCTATTGAGGAAGAGCCATGCTCGAAAATTTTATTCTTTGTGTGTTCGTGTTTTTTTCGTGTACCAACGCCGCTGGAATCCCCTTCTTTGGTAAGCGGTGGTTTTTTATCCTATCCAATGTTCAATATATCCGCTTTTAGCGCCTTTGTTTCCTAACACTATATATATATAAAGGGGTAATTAGATGACTACAGAAATTGCCACCAGAGTTTTGGCTCCATCGCAATTAAATTAATAATAATAATAATACTCATTATTTAACTTTGCTGTCATTATTTCAAGTGGTCTCTCAGCGTGTGTAAACACAATCATATCACCGGAAAGGGGACCGAAACTAACTATTTGATATAAGTGCTGCTCCTCTAAAGTTATTGAGATATTTTGTATTGAATTGAGATTCGATTGGTGGTGTAAAGATTAGCCGGCAATGCCACTGCCCAGGGGACACACAGATTAGCTCACAATATAACTCCCAACATAGACCAATATGCATTCAGGCATTTGCAGCAATCAGACCGTTGAAGATTCCATTCCGACGAAGGTTTAATTTCAAAAAAGCTAATTGGACAGCTTTGACTGAAAATTTAGATTATATGATTTCAGAAATAGAACCTTTGCCTGAGCACTATAATGACTTTGTAGAGGCTGTTAAAACAAGTTCTCGTCTTTCAATTCCTAGAGGTTGCTGCACATTATACATTCCAGGCATGAATGAAGAGGTTTCACCTCTCCTGCAGGAATACCTGAGGCTCTTTGAAGAAAACCCTTTTAGCTAGGAAACTGTAGAATCTGGGTTAACACTGTGCTCTGCACTTTCAAAGACTAAGCGAGAACGTTGGATTGAGACGATGGAAAACATGGACCTGTCCAAAAATAGCCGAAAGGCATGGAAATTTCTGAAAAGACTTAGTAGTGACCCATGTGTAACCATTACACATCCTGTTGCATAAATTATGTCATCTTACAAATGATTTTGAATTTACAGAAATCATCCGAATTTTACTTCAGAATCGAAGGTTTTACGTCGAATTTCAGGGCAACAAAAGTCGATTGAGAACACAAAAAAATGGGCTGCCCCAAGGAAGTGTCCTGGCGCCGACATTAATCAACATTTACACTAATGATCGGCCCCAGCCGCCAATTACTCGAAGTTTTGTCTATGCAGATGACTTAGCATTAGTAGTTTTGAAACAGTGGAGGGGCGTTTAAGTAATGATTTACAATTTTTCACCACCTACTATGAAGACAATCAGTTGAAACCGAATCCATCCAAAACTTAACTATGCACCTTCCATTTACGAAACAGACATGTCAACAGGAAACTAAAATTCAGATGGGAGGGCGTAGAACCAGATCACTGTTTCAATCCAAAATATCTCGGAGTTACACTAGATCGCTCCCTCACTTACAAAAAACACTGCTTAAACACAAAAGGCAAAGTTTCAGCCCGCATCAATGTCCTGCGGAAACTCACAGGAAACGTATGGGGTGCACATCCCACAGTGCTCCGAACATCAGCTCTTGCTGTAGAATATGCATGTCCCGTTTGATACAACTATACAACTCTCCTTATGCCAAACAGGTAGATGTTGTATTACATGAAACCAGCAGTATTCTAACGGATTGCCTCAGAGCCACGCCGATTGGAAAGGTAAATGGTCTGGCAGGAATCGCTCCCCCTGATAAGGCTAATAAAAACTCTGCTCATCCCTTATTCGGTCATCTACTTCCAAGATAATAGCTGAAATCTATAAAAAGCTTCCTTAGGACGACAGCTGTTTTAGATGTACCGCCGAATGTTGCCCGGCTCAATCTGTGGCGAGCCAGAATGACTTGTTCGAATCAATGGATACATACTGGAGAGACACTACGACCAGGCGGCAACCTCAACTGGAAGACCTGGAGAGCGCTAAATCGGCTGAGAAGTTAAGTCCCAGGACTGAAGATAACCTGGCAAGATGGCATTATCTTGAAGATCCTAATACTGCGTGTGAGTGTGGGGAAGAACAGACCATTCAGCATTTATACACTGCCCGCAGTGCCCATCAACCTGCACTCTGCAAGACCTCCTTCGCGCCAGTGACAATGCCATACAAGTTGCTGACTTTTGGTCATCCATCATATAACTTTTTGTGGTTGACTGATATTGTTATATTTATTTTATTGTTATTATTGTTTCTAACAATTTGTAAGCAGCGTTTTTGATACGAAATAAATAAATAAATCCTGAAAAACTTCAAAATTCTTGACACACAAGAACGAAGTCGTGGGCTATAATTAGTTTATATGAATATCATTAATTATTATTATTTTTAATAATTTAATTGCGATTGAAGTAAAACTCCGGTGGAAATTCTCCCCCCCCCCCCAAAACATTCACCGCTCTCTCTCTCTCTCTCTCTCTCTCTCTCTCTCTCTCTCCATTTAAAAAAAAAAAAATATATTCATTTTGTTCTTTGCACTTCTCTACCGCTGACCAAAGATCACTGCACATAAAATATCTCTGACTCACCACAGATAGTTCCTATTCACAGTTTTACAAACATTTTCTCCTAATAATTAAAAATATGTAACTGCGTAACTTCCTTTTTACATTTAATTTAATATTGATGGAGTAAAAGTAATCAGTTACATTTTTATCTTTTCCCACACAGCTTGAATTGGTAATAATAATAGAACTGTGTTTTGGGAATTACGAAAAAAAAAAATGTTTTTTCAAGAAACGAGTCTTTGCTTTCACAGATTTGTCAAACTAAAAAAACTGATAAAATATACGATTTAATTTATACGCACATGAGATATATTTTGATCCGTCTGTCGACTGCATACGCTGCACTGGACAGTTGGAGTCAGCTGGAATGGTTATGACTACCACGTACCTGGAGCGCCGCTCTATAAGCTGGAAAAATCGTAATTTCCACAGCAGTATTTGTTCTTGGAACATAGCAAGGTCAGTAAGCTTGAAACCTATTTCGATTGATTACTAAAACTAAAAGATAACGCAAAAGAAAATTATTGATACTAGCTTACCATCTCAAATTGTTTCAGTAGATATAATTTAGTAGTTTAAGACATGAAAGAAACAACAAACTATAGCTACTAAAATTAGCTCAGAAACTACTTGCATGTTTTCTACTTGTATTTCTGTTAATGAAATCAAATTGATGACTAATGAAAAAAAAGCTCCATGAAGAGTAATTATAAAATCACAAAATCGGAACTTGGAAATTATTTAGGAATATCTATTTTTGAACTTCCACGTTAATAGCTTACACCTAATTATATATATGTATATATTTATACTCAGTTTCTGTCTCCGTTCTAATATTGAACAGGGACAAACAAAAATGACATGTTTTCATTAACAGAATTCTCAATTCTTAATTTTTTTTTTATTAAACCTTATTGCGGGGTCAGTCGAAATCTCACCAAGGGGAGGGAAGCGGTAGAATCGGCGCGGAAACCTATCTTAAGGGGGCTATAACCACCCTTGGAAGGAAGGAGTCCTAACATAAAAAAGTAAAAAAAAAAAAAAAAAACACAATGTCCATTAGCAAGGGCTGATAGTCAGAATCTACAAGCATTTCTAGAATTTTTTGCAGCCAAATTAATTCAGTTATGCAATCAATTTTAAAAGAAAAATTGATCGAAACTTTGATAATCTGCTACAAAATAACATGCAACAGCAAATATTTGAAAGTTCAGTTCTTACTGTTCATTCTCAGTTTTGTATCACTTAAATACTTTTCGTCACCTCAAATTTCATCTAGTAGCACTTTTTCCACTGATTAAATCACTTAACCACACTTTCCACACTAAAAATACTCCACTGCCGGAAGATGTCATTTTCTGAGGCCGAAGAAAACCCGCTCGCTGACGGAAAATTACTTCCGATTCCCAACGCTAATGGAAAATCTCCGATGAGAGCTGTTAAACACGTTGTATCCAGTTTCAAGTTGTCGCCGAATAATTTCCTCGTCGCTCATCCGCCGTCGATAACTCGTCGCAATTTACTGCAGATTCTTTTAGAAGATTAACATCTCACATATGTCTAATGACTTCTCGTCCTGTCACGGTCACCATATTAGGGTTTTTGGATGTTTAATGACTTCTCGTCCTGTTACTGTCGCCATATCATGGTTTTTGGTGGTTTAATTAATATATTGATTAATTAAATAGTCCACCAGAAGGTTATGTTGAAGATTTGTTTATTCTCTCAAAAAAAAGTCCGTCATCTTGTTTACATGCATAGGTACATTACAGAGATACTACTGACGCACTTCTTAGCAGTCGCAAATATTATCTTTATAAAACTTCTGTGAACTCAACTTGAAGACGATACTCTAAACTAACTGTATACTGTAAACTAACTCTGTTCTTCTGCCGATTTGGTTACATAGTCTCTATCGAAATTACTGGAATTCTTCGAAGGCATCCGCCCGATATTTCTCGAACATTAACAATTACTCAAACAATTAAACATATTAAGAACAATCGGAATTAACACAAAATCACTTAACATCATTACAAATTGATCAAAAATGGTAATTAGAGATACTTAAATTCAAAATTATTTTAATCTGTACAAACATGTCCTGTAGACATCATAACTTCCTGCGCTACTATCCTACATTTCTAAGGAACGACAAGAAGACCTTACATTCAAAACTGTAGTTCCAATGGAGATGGGTTCTGCGTAACTATTCTACATTTCTAAGGACCGACGAGGTGATCTTAGTTTCTAACCTGTATTTCAAATGGCGAATAGCCTGCATTACTATCCGACATTTTTAAGGAACGACGAGATGACCTTACTTTCTAACCAGTATTTCCAATGGCGATGGGCCTGCGTTACTATCCTACATTTCCAAAGAACGACAAGATTACCTTACTTTCTAACCTGTATTTCCAATAGAGATGGGTCCTGCATAACTAACCTACATTTCGAAGGAACGACGAGATGACCATAATTTCTAACCTGTATTTCCAATGGCGAAGGGCCTGAGTTACTATCCGACATTTTTAACAACGACGAGATTATCTTATTTTCTAACCTGTATTTCCAATGAAGATGCGTCCTGCGTTAATATCCAATATTTCTACGGAACAACGAGATGACCTTAATTTCTAACCTGTATTTCCAATGGAGATGAGTCCTGCGTTACTATCCTACAATTCTAAGGAACGACGAATGACCTTACTTTCTAACCTGTATTTTAAATGGATATGGGTCCTGCGCTACTATCCTACATTTCTAAGGAACGACGAGATATGACCTAATTTTTAAACCTGTCTTTCCAATGGAGATGGGTCCTGCGTTACTATCCTTCATTTCTAAAGAACGACGAGATGACCTTACTTTCTAACCTGTATTTCCAATGGAGATGGGTCCTGCGCTACTATCCTCCATTTCTAAGGAACGACGAGATGATCTTACTTTCTAACCTGTAATTCCAATGAAGATGCGTCCTGCGTTACTATCCAACAATTCTACAGAACGACGACATGACCTTACTTTCTAACCTGTATTTCCAATGGAGATGGGTCCTGCGTTACTATCCTACATTTCTAAGGAACGATGAGATGACCTTACTTTCTAACCTTTATTTCCAATAGAGATGGGTCCTGCGTAACAATCCTACATTTCGAAGGAACGACGAGATGACCATCCTTTCTATCCAATATTTCCAATGGAGATGGTTCCTGCGATACTATCCTACATTTCAAAGGAACGACGAGACGACCTTTCTTTCTAACCTGTATTTCCAATGGAGATGGGTCCTGCTTTACTATCCTACATTTCCAAGGAACGACGAGTTGACCTTTCTTTCTAACCCGTATTTCCAATGGAGATGGGTCCTGCTTTACTATCCTACATTTCTAAGAAACGACGGGATGAACTTTCTTTCTAATCTCTATTTCCAATGTAGATGGGTCCTGGGTTACTATCCTACATTTCTAAGGAACGACGTGAAGATCTTACTTTCTGACCTGAATTTCCAATGGAGATGGGTCCTGCTTTACTATCCTACACTTCTAAGGAACGACGAGATGACCTTTCTTTCTAACCATTATGTCCAATGGAGATGGGTCCTGCGCTACTATCCTACATATCTAACGAAAGACGAGATGACCTTTCTTTCTAACCTGTATTTCCAATGGAGATGGGTCTTGCGTTACTATCCTACATATCTAAGGAACGACGAGTTGACCTTTCTTTCTAACCTGTATTTCCAATGGAGATGGGTCCTGCGTTACTATCCTACATATCTAAGGAACGACGAGATGACCTTTCTTTCTAACCTGTATTTCCAATGGAGATGGGTCCTGCGTTACTATCCTACATTTCTAAGGAACGGCGAGATGACCTTACTTCCTAACCTGTATTTTAAATTGATATGGGTCCTGCGCTACTATCCTACATTTCTAAGGAACGACGAGATATGACCTAATTTTTAAACCTGTCTTTCCAACGGAGATGGGTCCTGCGTTACTATCCTTCATTTCTAAAGAAACGACGAGATGACCTTACTTTCTAACCTGTATTTCCAATGGAGATGGGTCCGCGCTACTATCCTCCATTTCTAAGGAACGACGAGATGATCTTACTTTCTAACCTGTAATTCCAATGAAGATGCGTCCTGCGTTACTATCCAACAATTCTACAGAACGACGACATGACCTTACTTTCTAACCTGTATTTCCAATGGAGATGGGTCCTGCGTTACTATCCTACATTTCTAAGGAACGATGAGATGACCTTACTTTCTAACCTTTATTTCCAATAGAGATGGGTCCTGCGTAACAATCCTACATTTCGAAGGAACGACGAGATGACCATCCTTTCTATCCAATATTTCCAATGGAGTGGTTCCTGCGATACTATCCTACATTTCAAAGGAACGACGAGACGACCTTTCTTTCTAACCTGTATTTCCAATGGAGATGGGTCCTGCTTTACTATCCTACATTTCCAAGGAACGACGAGTTGACCTTTCTTTCTAACCCGTATTTCCAATGGAGATGGGTCCTGCGTTACTATCCTACATTTCTAAGAAACGACGGGATGAACTTTCTTTCTAATCTCTATTTCCAATGTAGATGGGTCCTGGGTTACTATCCTACATTTCTAAGGAACGACGTGAAGATCTTACTTTCTGACCTGAATTTCCAATGGAGATGGGTCCTGCTTTACTATCCTACACTTCTAAGGAACGACGAGATGACCTTTCTTTCTAACCATTATGTCCAATGGAGATGGGTCCTGCGCTACTATCCTACATATCTAACGAAAGACGAGATGACCTTTCTTTCTAACCTGTATTTCCAATGGAGATGGGTCTTGCGTTACTATCCTACATATCTAAGGAACGACGAGTTGACCTTTCTTTCTAACCTGTATTTCCAATGGAGATGGGTCTGCGTTACTATCCTACATATCTAAGGAACGACGAGATGACCTTTCTTTCTAACCTGTATTTCCAATGGAGATGGGTCCTGCGTTACTATCCTACATTTCTAAGGAACGGCGAGATGACCTTACTTCCTAACCTGTATTTTAAATTGATATGGGTCCTGCGCTACTATCCTACATTTCTAAGGAACGACGAGATATGACCTAATTTTTAAACCTGTCTTTCCAACGGAGATGGGTCCAGCGTTACTATCCTTCATTTCTAAAGAACGACGACGTGACCTCTCTTTCTAACCTGTATTTCCAATGGAGATGGGTCCTGCGTTACTATCCTACATATCCAAGGAACGACGAGATGACCTCTCTTTCTAACCTGTATTTCCAATGGAGATGGGTCCTGCGTTACTATCCTACATTTCTAAGGAACGACAAGAAGATCTTACTTTCTGACCTGTATTTCCAATGAAGATGGGTCCTGCTTTACTATCCTACATCTCTAAGGAACGACGAGATGATCTTACTTTCTGACCTGTATTTCCAATGGAGATGTGTCTTGCGTTACTATTTTACATTTCTAACGAACGACGAGATGACCTTACTTTCTAACCTGTATTTCCAATGGCGATGGGTCCTGCGTTACTATCCTACATTTCTAACGAACGACGAGATAACCTTACTTTCTAACCTGTATTTCCAATGGTGACGTGTCCTGCGTTACTATCCTACATTTCTAACGAACGACGATATGACCTTACATTCTAACCTGTATTTCCAATGTAGATGGGTGCTGCGTTACTATCATTCATTTCTAACGAACGACGAGATGACATTTCTTTCTAACCTGTATTTCCAATGGAGTTGGGTCCTACGTTACTATCATAGATTTCTAAGGAATGACGTGATGACCTTAATTCCTAACCTGTGTTTTAAATGGATATGGGTCTTGGGTTACTATCTTACATTTCTAAGGAACGACGTGAAGATCTTACTTTCTGACCTGTATTCCCAATGGAGATGGGTCCCGCTTTACTATCCTACGTTTCTAAGGAAAGATGAGAAGACCTTTCTTTCTAATCTGTATTTCGAATGGAGATGGGTACTGCTTTACTATCCTACATTTCTAAGGAACGACGAGATAACCTTACTTTCTAACCTGTATTTCCAATGGAGATGGGAACTGCGTTACTATCCTACAATTCTAAGGAATGACGAGATGATCTTTCTTTCTAACCTGTATTTCCAATGGAGATGGGTCCTGCTTTACTATCCTACATTTCTGAGCAACGACGAGATGACCTTACTCTCTAACCTATATTTCCAATGGGGATGGGTCCTGCGTTACTATCCCACATTTCTATGGAATGACGAGATGACCTTACTTACTAAACTGTGTTTCCAATGGAGATGGGAATGCGTTACAATCCTAGATTTCTAAGGAACGACGAGATGACTTTACTTCCTAACCTGTATTTTAAATGGATATGGGTCCTGCGTTACTATCCTACATTTCTAAGGAACGACGAGATTACCTTTCTTTCTAACCTGTATTTCCAATGGAGTTGGGACCTACGTTACTATCCTAGATTTCTAAGGAATGACGTGATGACCTTAATTCCTAACCTGTGTTTTAAATGGATATGGGTCTTGGGTTACTATCTTACATTTCTAAGGAACGACGTGAAGATCTTACTTTCTGACCTGTATTCCCAATGGAGATGGGTCCCGCTTTACTATCCTACGTTTCTAAGGAAAGATGAGAAGACCTTTCTTTCTAATCTGTATTTCCAATGGAGATGGGTCCTGCTTTACTATCCTACATTTCTAACGAACGACGAGATAACCTTACTTTCTAACCTGTATTTCCAATGGAGATGGGAATGCGTTACTATCCTACAATTCTAAGGAATGACGAGATGATCATTCTTTCTAACCTGTATTTCCAATGGAGATGGGTCCTGCTTTACTATCCTACATTTCTGAGCAACTACGAGATGACCTTACTCTCTAACCTATATTTCCAATGGGGATGGGTCCTGCGTTACTATCCCACATTTCTATGGAATGACGAGATGACCTTACTTACTAACCTGTGTTTCCAATGGAGATGGGAATGCGTTACAATCCTAGATTTCTAAGGAACGACGAGATGACTTTACTTCCTAACCTGTATTTTAAATGGATATGGGTCCTGCGTTACTATCCTACATTTCTAAGGAACGACGAGATTACCTTTCTTTCTAACCTGTATTTCGAATGGAGATGGGTCCTGCGTTACTATGCTACATTTCTAAGGAACGACGAGATGACCTTTCTTTCTAACCCATTTTTCCAATGGAGATGTGTCCTGCGTTACTATCCTAC